>OZ024882.1:46348430-47548430 GCA_964017185.1 Rugalucina vietnamica | reverse complement strand
ATGGACGGAATTCTCTGGATCCAGGGATATGGTACTGCTTCTCTCCGGGAAACAAAAATCATGATTCACCCAGTTGGATAATACTCTAAATGCAGTACTGCAGTTATTATGAATGATGCTAATCCTGAAAAAGGAACTTTATGCTTGGACACATTATAACCTGGGTTGACACAGAGACCCAGAACGCAACATTTGCACATATGTCATGCCAATCTGATATCAAATAGTATGTGGCTACAAATGCTGTTTTCTCGCTTTTTTACAACAAAAAGAGTGCATCAGATTAATTTGGGGACATTAATGATGTTACGTCCTTTCAGTTAACCAAATATAGTACCATAACGGGGTTTTGTTTCATATTGAAATACTGTGTTATGACATTTTTGTGCCACTATAAACATCCTGATTTTCAAAGAAAATTCTTTTGTGTAATTTACCACATGACTGCCATGTGTATTGGCTGAAGTACAATGGCTGTGAATAACTTTGATGTTGCCATATAAAATATGTGTTTGGTTTAGCCGTGCACAACGTTGGAGGACAAATTGTACCCAAATGTTTCAAGGGGATGCATATGTTTCATGCAAAATATTTCTAAAGCTTACATAAATTGCTAAACTTTCTTATTCTGTGTTTATAATTGTTGAGTCACTAAACCTTCTTATGGTAAGTGCTGATAGTCAGTGTTCATAATTCATGACATGACTGGCATGAAGTATCTCACGCCTACCAAACGTTCCGGTGCTCAACCGTTGGTTGAGACAGAAAATCGATAGGAGTAGTTTCCGGTTGAGCATCGAAGTAGCCAGAAAGGTAAACAATTGTTGCATGCTCTTTGTTGTTTGATTAATAACTTTTCTTCCAGGACGAAAATAAAAAATCTGGGAATTGTGTACAGTGTCTTACATATTCATACATCTGTGGTGTAAACATGAGGTCGAGGAATTATCGCGTTTTGACTGAATCCATTTCAGCGTGATGAAGGTGTACTAGAAACCGACAGGATTGTGTAGCAAACGGGTGTGTTTTAGGCTGCATTTACACTTTTGTGTCGTGTTTCAGGGTAATTTATATACCACTGATCAAGACACAGTCATACAAATGCCACTTAAATTTGCAAGTCCATTCAGCCGAATCAATGGGCACAATATCTTAGAAAACAACACTGAGAATTTTGGTTGAGCATCGGATATTTAAAAATGATAGGGAAATTGAGTTGTGTCATTTGACCATTGTTTACATTCATCGCTCAAAAATATGTTTCAGGAATGCCACATGAGTGCACACAGAGTACTTATTCCCACATTTGCCACTCTAAACTCTGATTTTTCCTAAATATCCAAAAATAGAAGCTGCAGATCCAGTAACAAATACATGTAAAACGGTGTATTTTGTGAACGACAGCCCACAGGCTGGTTCGCATAACTTAAACGGTACTAAATATACTAAAAAATCCCTTTTTCCCGAAAGAAAATGTCAGATTTTTATTTTTTGTGTGGTTGCGCACCGGAGTATTCGGTTGAGCATCGGAAGATCTGAGCATATTTGCCAGTCTTTATGTGATTTTGGGATGTGAAAACATGCAATAATGGCCTTTATGCGCTACTGTATACATTGTTGGTGAGATTTTAAATGACTTGAGAAGTTGACATATTGCTGTGTATCACTTAAGGTATATTGGTGGTAGCAACTTGAATATAAGCGATGAATTGAAACATGGTTGCATTTTGCATCAAAATATTATACAAAACGACACAACGAACAGAATGTACAATTTCGTATATGTTACAAAGGCGTATCGCTCCACGCATACAGTTGTGGTCACGCATCGGAGTATCCGGTTGAGCATTTGGCCATCTCTTTCTGTGCTGTCAAAGCTTGAACGTTAAAACATTGATGTATATCAGACATTCCCACCTATATTTCCTACCTCAAACCTTGAAACGCCTGATGAAATGAACGTGCAGTAGTAAGAGTTTCGATACATTCATTCAAAATGTCTTCGCTTTAATAACATTTATCTTCTGTTCTCTGTCTTATTTTGTGTTCATTTCCTTTTCATTTCAGGTGATAAACGGTGTTAGTTATGGGGATATATAAAGGAAAAAGAAAAGGAGGCCTCACATTAACCGTTAGAAAGAAAACCACGTATAGCAAATGTAGAAGCAGACCCTGTTATTCGAATTCAGCTTCCCCGTTTCCAAAACGATGCAAAACATCACCAACAGTTCGAACTTCTACTCCATATAAGAAAGTGTCCCCATCTAAAGACCGGAAATCACGCAAACAACTTTTTGACACTAGCTATAACATAGACGATATTCAAAGCTTAACTCAAAAGTTCAGTGTTTTAGAAAGCGATGACATCGACGACATACACAATTTAACTGATGTGTTTAGAGTGTTAGACATTTCCAGTAATGCCGATAATAATGAGTTCAATACATGTATTTCTACGGATACGTTTCCAACTTCTGAGAATCAGTCAAGGGGGGCAGTTAAGTTCTGTTAGTGATGAAATAATTAAACTCATTCCATCAGTTTTAAACGAACTGGCAAAGGTGGGAAAAGAAAATGTTCTACAGAAGTTTTTCTCTCAAGTTTCCTGCAGTAGATATCCACTTAATAACATCGCGTTTCAATTATGGTGTGATGTTGTAGATTGGTTCGATAATTCAGACACTCGCCAAATGAGGTATGCTCCAGAAACAATGCAGTTCTATTGGGTTGGAAAAAAAAAGCTGTTTGGGTTGAAATTAGCCAATATATTTTCGCTCGGACAAGCGAAGTTTATCTTTGAAAGCTGTGGATCATACACATTAACTGCCAGTCAATTGTTGTGTTGCATTTTTCATACCACTCATAAAGCGAATGAATCTACCACCAAACAGCTTTTTTTCCAACCCAATAGAACTGCATTGTTTCTGGAGCATACCTCATTTGGCGAGTGTCTGAATTATCGAACCAATCTACAACATCACACCATAATTGAAACGCGATGTTATTATAAGTGGAAATCTACTGCAGGAAACTTGAGAGAAAAACTTCTGTAGAACATTTTCTTTTCCCACCTTTGCCAGTTCGTTTAAAACTGATTGAATGAGTTTAATTATTTCATCACTAACAGAACTTAACTGCCCCCTTGACTGATTCTCAGAAGTTGGAAACGTATCCGTAGAAATACATGTATTGAACTCATTCTTGTCGGCATTACTGGAAATGTCGAACACTCTAAACACATCAGTTAAATTGTGTATGTCGTCGATGTCATCGCTTTCTAAAACACTGAACTCTTGAGTTAAGCTTTGAATATCGTCTATGTTATAGCCAGTGTCAAAAAGTTGTTTGCGTGATTTCCGGTCTTTAGATGGGGACACTTTCTTATATGGAGTAGAAGTTCGAACTATTGGTAATGTTTTGCATCGTTTTGGAAACGGGGAAGCTGAATTCGAATAACAGGGTCTGCTTCTACATTTACTATACGTAGTTTTCTTTCTAACGGTTAATGTGAGGCCTCGTTTTCTTTTTCCTTTATATATCCCCATAACTAACACCGTTTATCACCTGAAATGAAAACGAAATGAACACAAAATAAGACAGAGAACAGAAGATAAATGTTATTAAAGCGAAGACATTTTGAATGAATGTATCGAAACTCTTACTACTACACGTTCATTTCATCAGGCGTTTCAAGGTTTGAGGTAGGAAATATAGGTGGGAATGTCTGATATACATCAATGTTTTAACGTTCAAGCTATGACAGCACAGAAAGAGATGGTCAAATGCTCAACCGGATACTCCGATGCGTGACCACAACTGTATGCGTGGAGTAATACGCCTTTGTAACATATACGAAATTGTGCATTCTGTCCGTTGTGTCGTTTTGTATAATATTTTGATGCAAAATGCAACCATGTTTCAATCCATCGCTTATATTCAAGTTGCTACCACCAATATACCTTAAGCGATACACAGCAATATGTCAACTTCTCAAGTCATTTAAAATCTCACAACAATGTATACAGTAGCGCATAAAGGCCATTATTGCATGTTTTCACATCCCAAAATCACATAAAGACTGGCAAATATTCTCAGATCTTCCGATGCTCAACCGAATACTCCGGTGCGCAACCACACAAAAAATAAAAAACTGACATTTTCTTTCGGGAAAAAATGGATTTTTTTAGTATTTTAGTACCGTTTAAGTAATGCGAACCAGCCTGTGGGCTGTCGTTCACAATATACACCGTTTTACATGTATTTGTTACTATGCAGCTTCTATTTTTCGATATTTAGGAAAAATCAGAGTTTAGAGTGGCAAATGTGGGAATAAGTACTCTGTGTGCACTCATGTGGCATTCCTGAAACATATTTTTGAGCGATGAATGTAAACAATGGTCAAATGACACTACTCAATTTCCCTATCATTTTTAATTATCCGATGCTCAACCAAAATTCTCAGAGTTGTTTTCTAAGATATTGTGCCCATTGCTTCGGCTGAATGGACTTGCAAATTTAAGTGGCATTTGTATGACTGTGTCTTGATCAGCGCAATATAAATTACCCTGAAACACGACACAAAAGTGTAAATACAGCCTAAAACACACCCGTTTTCTACACAATCCTGTCGGTTTCTAGTACACCTTCATCACGCTGAAATGGATTCAGTCAAAACGCGATAACTCCTCGACCTCATGTTTACACCACAGATGTATGAATATGTAAGATACTGTACACAATTCCCAGATTTTTTATTTTCGTCCTGGAAGAAAAGTTATTAATCAAACAACAAAGAGCATGCAACAATTGTTTACCTTTCTGGCTACTTCGATGCTCAACCGGAAACTACTCCTATCGATTTTCTGTCTCAACCAACGGTTGAGCACCGGAACGTTTGGTAGGCGTGTATCTTAGAAACGCAATGTTACCTGACTGAACCATAATAGCAAACTAAGAATGCTGAATTAATTGAATATTGCTAAATGCTATGGGACAGTAAGGCCGATGGGGACACAGATGACCCGAGGAGTTGAAAAATGAGCTTTGAATTCAGAAGTTGTATTTCTCAAATTCTGATACAATTTACCAAATTTTCCACTTGATTGAATTGATGATCAATTCATGAATTAGATCTCCTCTTCCAGAAAAGCATCACAGTACACGGACAAGAACATCCTATCTTTTCATGAATGTACCTGTTTCTATAATAAATACAGGAGAAAAATAGATTCAGCAAGATCAATGCAAAACTTCTAGTATTGTATAAAAGTTTTTTGCATTAAAATCTCTACCGTATAATAACAAGCTACTATAACACAATGTCAAATATCAGTAAAACATCTTCTCTCACACTATGCAAAATATGACATGATGACACATCTGAATTACTATGCAGAATTTGTCATAAACTTAATTAGAATTTGTAAAAAAAAAGGCCATGATATTGATAAAACACGTCCATGCAATATACAGAATTTTTTTTCAGAAGTAAAAGTTGAAAATTTCATAAGAAAAAAAAGATATTTTTAAAATAGTTTAGATGGAACAGTTGTTTTCAGTTACTTTCTATACTAAACAAACAGGAAAACGCCGTTACTAGACTTTTTCATTTTATGTCTGCTCAGAAACAATGTCTTGAAGAATTACAAAGAAATACTATGCAAATCGAGACAAACAGGCGTTGACATATAAAGACGCGTACGGCTAATTGTTAAACAATACTGTCCTAAACATGCATCCTTAAGGATTTGATGAATCCTTATTTAATCTTACCAGTATATATCATTGTTCAACGTTTGCTGTATTGTGTAATAAAGAACGACAGTCGAGTACAATTAAAACTATACATTATGAGCCTGAAGAGACTTTATAGATAGTTAACCCATATTTGAAGAATGGATTTTCCCATCATTATCATTTGGGCGAGTCCCCATTTGTTTTTAGGGGCGTTAGAGGTGATTTGGAATTTGTATTCCATTTTCGATGAAATTCCCATAAGCAAACACAATAGCCCCAGATGGGACTCCGCGTCCTGCGGCGTCACATCTGGGGTTATTCTGTTTGCCTATGTCCCATAAAAAGGACGCCGGGCTTAGCTTAAATGAGTTGATATAACACGGCACTGAATGCCCTGATAAGTCTTGGTATTTGGTTTGTGACCTGTGGTGTCGCTGAACATTGCGCTTGTATTAATTAACTGGCTCAGTATTTCTAGAAAAGGATATTTATGCTTTGCTTAGACAGTATTGGCGCCCATTGTGATGAAAATTTAGCTTGGATCTATCTATTATGTTTTGCCATGACAGGTGTTTGTTCCATCAATGTGAAGTACCAAAGTCTGAAATTATAATAATAAATATATTGGAGCCTACTAGAAGCATTTCATAAAGTACGTCTGTATTGACATGATTTTTATCAAGTCATGCAAATGAAAAACACCTTTGTTTCACTGTATATTGTTTGATCCTCAGTTTAGACACTTCAGTGAAATTCCCGTACTCCATGTGAGTATCAAACATCAAAGATATAAAAAAATATTTTTGTAAGAACTTACTGGAAGGTAATAGTAAGCAATGTCTACTCCCAAACCGAGGTGTAAGACTGAAACCTCGATTTTTTTATACCGATAGCCCTGCTGGAGACGCTTGGCTGTAAAACATTTATATCGCGTGCTAATGTACGTAGCATGATTGCAGACACTAGCAAACATGATCTGTTGCGAAATGTATACACCGTAAGAAGCCGTCACCATCCAAAAGCGGATAATGTACCATATCAAAATCAAGGTCATCACGCTTATTATATGAATTTTAGATGAAACAGATCCATTTTTGCAATACAGAGATGTGAATCTAAAAATTGGACTTGTTGTTGTTCGATAACTTTGTGCTATAACATGTCTGAACATAACAGATGTAAGCCAGAAACAAAACCCTGAACAATATGCTGACTCTAAGTCATTTACAAGTCACCTTGGGGTTTTTATCTGTTATCTGCTCAGAACCATATGATTAGGACGTCATTCAATCCAAATTGTCTCTTTTACCATGTCTTGGTTAGATTCAAAGCATGTTATCTGTATATTTACATTCATGGCTTACATATGTTAATATGTATACATGTATTTACAAATTCCTTTAGATTGGCTGATGATATTTTTGAATATAGTAGAAAGGGAAACTGATATATTTTTACAAATGTTGGATAGAGACAAAGGGTCCCGCCTCTCACAGTTTGTGATTGGCTTGTTACGATACATTGGTGTATATTTGGAAGGCTTTAGGTGTATTTTCACTCAGAATGGTGATTTGAAAGTGCATGCAGGCATTCAGAATAATATCATACTCATAATAAACTGTGGAATTCTTATCATCTGTTAATTGTTTGTCTCGTTCCTTGGTTTGTAAATGTTTTCTGTGCGATACGACTGAAAGGAGTTTAGCACAGAATATACATTTACATTTTCCATTGTTTATACCGCATGTTGGCATTTATCAACTATGTTATATGTTATATGGTCCAGAATTTAGGAATCAATATACAATTTTTGTTGTTCTAATGTCGATCAACTGATGGTTTGTTAAAATGTCAACACTGGGGTTCAAGGACTATGTAAGTATATATAGTGTAACAATGATCTTTATATTTGCATTGCTACATTAAAATTATATCAATTCGGGCGTCTGTATACTAAAATGACTAGTTTGGAGAAAATAAATATAGGACTTTGATCCATTTCTTCATTGGGGCCGACGCCGACAAATTCATGACTATTATATTAAACGTATT
The DNA here is from genome assembly GCA_964017185.1 of Rugalucina vietnamica. NCBI lineage: Eukaryota > Metazoa > Mollusca > Bivalvia > Lucinida > Lucinidae > Rugalucina > Rugalucina vietnamica. The sequence continues at coordinate 47,540,642 of OZ024882.1, read as the reverse complement.
TTCAAGAGAATATTCGGCATCGGCTCATTCTGTCTAAACTATGGTATCTATTATGACTAATTGAAGGCTAAAAAGTCCACTGTGTTCCGTGAAGATATTGGCCATACCTTTCGAGCATTCACTGATCACTGAGATAACCTGGCACAGCACAGCCTAGCTTACCATGCATATAAAATACAATAATTGACTTTCCATAAAATTAATAGCTATACTATTTATTTTGGGCATGTTGTTCAAGTTTAAAATAGGAAACTTTGTCAAACAGATATTCAATTATTTGAACGTCAACACGGAAAGAGACAAGAAGATGGATGAACGCTCTCATCATTCCACAACACCGGTTTCCATTTGCCAACGTCCACTGAAAACTACTATCAAAGTTGTGACTGGGATATGTGTTGCATCGATCTTGGGAATTTTAGGATATTTGGTGTATCAAGTACGTAACTAAATTTTACATGAAACATGAAAGGTTGTAAGCATTTCCCATTGGTGATAAAAAATAACGGATCTCTGTCCAGAAACGCCATACATTTATCATTTGCTGTGACTGTCTTTTTATTTTCATTCCACTTGAAAAAGCCATGTGGCTGAAACGTTGTGTAAATGAACAGTAAATCCATGTTCGAAGTTCTTCTCTGTAATTTATCCAATATACATTTATCATGATTTCCATATTTTCCTTAAGTAAATTAGTTCTTATGCGAAATTTGGATGGAATAACAACTAGGCATTATTACCATATACAAATATCGAAACACTCTGTACGACGTGTATGATGTAATTCATTAAACGTTCATCATTAAGTGTGGAATGAGAGGTTTTTTTTTTTTTTTTTTTTTTTTTTTTTTTTTTTTTTTTTTTTTTTTTTTTAAATTGGTTTATTACTAAACATTACAATCATTTAGGTCAATGAAAACAATTCAACGGCTTCCGAAGCATCCCAGGCGACAATGATACAAAGCACAGCCTCTTCCCTTTTGCCAACACATGCAAGCCCCATGATAACAGGGTCAACTCAGCTGTCGACAATGAAACCATCAACTGAATTACTTTCTACAACGTCCGCAACGACTGGATCGTTTTCATCAACTACGGAAGCGACTGCAATGATTTCGTCGAGTATGCCCATATACACAACACAAGCAACAACTGAAACATTTTCATCGAGTACCGAATCGACTGCGGTGGTTTCGACAAGAACGTCCGTGTTCACTGCAGCGCAGACATCTCAAGGCACAACGAGTTCACTGATCGAGTGTTCTGATATAGCGCCTTGTACAAGCGGAGTGTATGATGTGTTTCCATATGGAGCAAACCAAAGTGTATCAGTATACTGTGAATGTACAGGAGGGGAGGGAATGTGGACCGTTGTCCAAAAGAGATTCGACGGGTCCGTAGATTTTGATCGCAACTGGACAGATTACAAAACTGGATTTGGCGATAAACATGGCGAACACTGGCTGGGCCTCGATACTTTACATAAAATTAGAACGCAGAAAATAATTAAAATGACGATAATTTTGACGGACTGGAACAATGTTACTAAGATAGCTATGTACGAAACATTCGGTATGGGTAGTGAAGCCGCAGATTATCGACTTAATCTTGGTGCATACAATGGAAGCGCAGGGGATTCCTTAAATGCCCATAACTTGTGCAAATTTAGTACTAGAGACAAAGACAATGATAACTCCACCACGTTGAATCTTGCTGTGCGCTTTTCGGGGCCGTGGTGGTACTGCAATGGTTTACAGTCAAATCTCAATGGAATTTACTATCCATCATCTACGAATCCTAATATGGACGGAATCCTCTGGATCCAGGGATATGGTACTGCTTCTCTCCGGGAAACAACAATCATGATTCACCCAGTTGGATAATACTCTATATGCAGTACTGCAGTTATAATGAATGATGCTAAATTTATGCTTGGACACTTTAAACGCTTAACCAGGGTCGACACAGAGACCCAGACCGCAACATTTGCACATATGTAATGCCAATCTGATTTCAAATAGTATGTGGCTACAAATGCTATTTTCTCGCTTCTTTTACAAGAAAAGTGCATCAGATTAATTTGGGGACATTAATGATGTTACGTCCTTTCAGTTAACCAAAAGTACCATAATGGGGTTTTGTTTCATTTTGAAATACTGTGTTATGGCATTTTTGTGCCACTATACACATCATGATTTCCAAAGAAAATTATTTTGTGTAATTTACCACATGGCTGCCATGTGTATTGGCTGAAGTACAATGGCTGTGAATAACTTTGAGGTTGCCATATAAAATATGTATTTGGTCTAGCCGTGCACAACGTTGGAGGACATATTGTACACAAATGTTTCAAGGGGATGCATATGTTTCATGCAAAATATTTCTAAAGCTAACAGAAATTGCTAACCTTTGTGTTTATAATTGTTGAGTCACTAAACCTTCTCATGGTATTGAATCATTATCATGAATTAGATTTCCTCTTTCAGAAAAGCATCACAGAACAAGAACAAGAACATCCTACCTTTTCATAAATGTACCTTTTTTCTATAACAAATAGAGCAAAAAAGTAAAGATTCAGCAAGATAAATGCAAAACTTCTAATATTGTATAAAAGTTTATTGCAGTAAAATCTCTACCGTATAATAACAAGCTACTATAACACAATGTCAAATATCAGTAAAACATCTCCTCTCACACTATGCAAAATATGACATGATGACACATCTGACACATATGCAGAATTTGTCATAACCTTAATTAGAATTTGTAAAAAAATAGGTCATGATGAACTTAAGTCATCAACTGGAACATGATTGGCATGTACCAATGTATCCCTGTATATAATACCCCAGTTTTACAATAAAAAAGATGGGGTTTACACAAGCATGTTATCCTGTTGAGAGTAGCAATCCCATTCAATCTTAACATCAGGAAAATATGTCCATGAAAAGTGTACCCCTTAAACCCTAGTTTTATATAGCAAATTGGGGTATGCAGGTTTATACCTATTTTTGTTATTTTTGATCCAAAACATAGATTGTGGGTACTTGTTAGAACCATCTCGCAGATTGTGGGTACTCGTTAGAACCGCCTCGCCTCGGTGAGGCGGTTCTAATGTGTACCCACAAACTATGTTTTGAGCAAAAATATCATAATGTTTCTACTGAAAATTTTCAATTTTTAAAACTTTGACTGTATATCACATGGGCATGTTTTCATAATGATAGAATTTGATATTTCTTAACAATTCAGTTGCGTTGCTGATTCTCATATAAAAAAGCTTCTTAACATCATGGCATGAGTTGTAAAACTTAACCAAGACAAAAATGTTGCATGATAGAACTTAACAACTTAACAATATCTTTAAAAACAGTTAACACATGTGTGGTAGATATATAAATTATATCCACCTAACAAAAATGAATAATATATAAATTAAGAAAAGGCTGAAATGTACAAATGGGAGAATTTAAAATATGATTCACACCAACATACAATTTCTGACACTTTATATTAACACAAACTTCCTTTAATCAAGAAATAATTTTACTTTACGGTGAATTATCGCGATTAACGCGGAATGTTGGAGGGCAGATTGCGATGTATTAATTCATGACGGAGTGGCCGGAGTGAAATGAATATCGCATCTGCCCGACAACATCACGAGTTAATTAAAGATAATTAAAGATAATTCACAGTAAAGTAAAATTATTTTAATTCTAACACGACTGATAGATAAATGCTTACAATTTAAAATGTGTTTTCCAGTAGACTCATTCTCTGCGGACACAAATGTTTATGTGCGATGTCAAAAAAACGCCACCTTACACGTTTTATTTTGTTTACGTTGAATTATTGTTCATTTGCACACGGTGCTGTTTCCATTAGGTTCAATAGGAAAGACGATAACGTCGTGTTAGAATGACATTTTAAATGAACCAGGCAAATAAAGTTTCTGTATGAAGACATTGTGTTCAAATCTTAAGTATGCAAATCACAATGAAGTAGTTTTGCTTGGATTTCCAATGTTTGATTTGATATGTTGCTTTAAAAATCAAAGTAAGTTGATGTTGTCATAAAAGGATACCATATAGTTTCTGAGCACATTAATCAGAGTCCTAACTCTACCACAAGGCCACCATGATACCCAGTAAATGGACTCTGAATACTAGTACATCAAGCAATTTATAGCTAAATACAGTCTTCTCTGAAATATTTGTATTATAATTTGTGCGCATTTTGTGAAAAGAAATGTAAGACACTCGGTATTTAAAGATGGCCTAAAATATTGTGAATCAAAATTGCATCCTTGAAACCTGACAGTATTTCATCAGGAAAACATGTCCGTGAAATGTACAACCCCTCAAATCCCACTTTTATGTAGAAAAACTGGGGTTTGCAGGGTATACCTATTTTGTTTATTTTTGATCCAAAACATACATTGTGGGTACTCGTTACCCCGGCGGTTCAAACATGTACCCACAATGTATGTTTTGAGCCAAAATATTAAAACACAAATCTTTTTTTTTTTTCAATGAAATTTTCAATTTTTGCATCTGATATATGAGCCGCGACGCGAGAAAACCGGTCTTCGGGGTTTCTGACCAGGTCAGACACAAACCAGGCTGTACAGTCTCAGAAGCAGGCTAGAAGCTTGAAATTTCGGATATAAGAAGAAGAGGAAATATACTATCCGTGTAGCGAAAACAAAGGCGCTGATCAGCTTCGCGGTTACCGCGAAGCTGATCTGCGCCTTTGTTTTCGCCTAGGCAAAAATCCGGTTTTCTTACGATGCGGCTCATATATATTTGTGTACTGCTTGGGCAAGTTTTCGTAATGTTAAATCTCTCCTTTCTTTCATGAAGTACAATGTTTATACAAACCAGTTTAACATTTAATTATAAGCGTATTAGTAAAGAAGCAGCACCATGCAAGCATATAAACATATCATAAATGTACATGTGTTCTATTCCTGTGCCATTTTAAAGTGATATGCTTTTCATGCCAAAAAAGATTTTATTTAATTTATGCTATTTTATGTGTCAATTAAGAGCAGTGTTAAAGGAAGTTAACTGGCTTTCTATCAAATACAAAAATATAATTTAAAACAACAATGTAAATATACATAAACAAGCAACAGAAATATGAATTGCACAAAGGTTTTCCTTTAATTAAAATTACACTCAAATTATGAAAAGCAAAACAATCATACCAAGGAAAATTTATGTCAAGCACAAAAGTGTCCTTATGTGTAATAGGCAGTTAACAACATAACTTTTTGAAAAAAAAAAAACAAAAAAAAAAAAAAAAAAAAAAAACACACAAAAAAAAAAACAACGTTCATCTAGTATACTCAAACAAGGATGTTTTTGCTCTACTCTGGCTCAAGCAGCATTACGAAAACATGCCCATATGATATACAGTAATTTTTTCAGGTCAAAAATCGATAATTTTTTTCAGAGGAAATTTTTTTTTATATTTTTCTTATTTTTGCTCAAAACATAGATTGTGGGTACACGTTAGAACCGCCTCGCCGAGGCGGTTCTAACGAGTACCCACAATCTATGTTTTGGAGCAAAAATAAGAAAAATAGGTATACCCCTGCATACCCCAGTTTTACTATATAAAAGTGGGGTATGAGGGGGTATACATTTCACGGACATGTTTTCCTGATGAGAGCGAGATTTGTTACTTGCAAAGGAATGTGCAATACATACTGATAAATGACTTTCTAGGGAGCAGAGTAGTAGGCTTATACTGCTATATAGTAGGCTTATACTGCTATATAGTAGGCTTATACGGTACTTCTAAATTAGTAGGCTTATACTACTATACAAAGGTCTGAAGGGTAAAGCCAGAATTCCTACAGATGACCTTATCCTGTAGAAATCAACACTATTTGGCATTTCAGATATCATCAGCTAGCAAAAAAGCATACAAAAGTAGTTTCTTTCCACAGACCATCAGGGACTGGAATGACCTCCCTGATTCTCTGATCTCCTCTGCTGAAATGTCTGATGACTGTGTGTCCAAGTTCACATCTCTTGTGAGAGCTATGGACTAAATTTCCCTCCTGGCCCATCCCCTGGTGAAGTATTGTCAATTTGGCGTGTTTGGCGTGTCACCAGTAAACCATTCATATTCAGATTCAGAGTCAAGTATGCTACTGAATGCATTGGCAAGGACATTATTTACTGGGCACACCTTTGGGCATGGTGGCCTAATAATAGAAGATCAGCCTCTTGTGAATGGTCTGGTGTCTAAACCTAACTCTGTCCAGTGGATAAGTCCTGACTTGACTGAAAAATTGTTTGACAGGTATATTAATCATTAAAATAAACAACACAAAACTCTCAAAACATAAAATAACCTAAAAATGAAGCAACATTCAAATAAACTATGGAATGAAAGGCAAAGAATGGCACCAACAGAAGTGCTAGCACTTCTTCTTAATCAGTTTAACAAAACATAATCTATTTTATGAACAGGTTGGATATAGAACAAATTTGATTCACTTTAATTCATAACATAAAACAAACAACACTTCTGCCATATTCTGTTATTTAGAGTAGATCAACAGAGGAATCTCATAATTTCTTGAGCCAGTTGGATATGTTTTCACAACTTCTATAAATTCTAATGCCATAAAAGCTTTTAAGTAACAAAAGCAAGAGATGTTTTTTATAAAGATGAAATGTACATGATTCTATGAGCCGCATCATGAGAAAACCGGATTTTTGCCTAGGCGAAAACAAAGGCGCAGATCAGCTTCGCGGTAACCGCGAAGCTGATCAGCGCCTTTGTTTTCGCTACTCGGATAGTATAATTCCTCTTCTACTCATAGCCAAAATTTGAAGTATCTAACCTGCTCCTGTGACTGTACAGACCGATTTGTGTCGCACCTGGTCGGAAACCCCGAAGACCGGTTTTCTCACGAAGTGGCTCCTATAATACTGACCATGATTAATTCACTGTTTATGTAGTCACTGTACCCTGAGTAATACAGCAGTGGGTTCCATTCTATATGAGCCGCCTCGTGGGAAAACCAACAATGTGGTTTCCGAACAGGTCCGACACAAACCGGCCTGTACAAGCACAGAAAACAGCTAGAAGCTTGAAATTTCGGATTTAAGTAGAAGAGGAATAGTACTGTCCGAGTAGCGAAAACAAAGGCGCTGATCAGCTTCGCGGTTACCGCGAAGCTGATCTGCGCCTTTGTTTTCGCCTATGCAGATTGTTGGTTTTCCCATGGGGCGGCTCATATGTTGTGCATTATATAATACCTCAATGCTTGTTAGGTATTAAAAGGATAAATGAGCTGCATGTTGAGAAAACCTGATTTTTGCCTACAAAGCGAAAACAAAGGCGCAGCTCAGCTTCGCAGTAACTGCGAAGCTGATCAGCGCCTTTGTTTTTGCTACACTGATAGTACAGTTGTTCTTATACTTGTATAATTATGAAATTTCAAGCTCCTAGCCTCCTTCTGTGACTGTACAGGTCAGTTTGTGTCAGACCTGGTCGGAAACCCCGAAGACCAGTTTACTCGCGTCGCGGCTAAAATGAAATCATGTGTTTTCTCCTAAAAAAAAACTTCATGGTCTTCTCACATCACTGAAACATGGTTGTAAAAAAACCTGCATCTCTGACATACTTCACATGTAAATATATATAAATTAAAATGCCATTTAATACATGCACTATTAATGGAGAGTCTCCATCTGACAGTAAACTTATTCAGGATGAATTATATGATAAATGACAGATAAATTTGCCAGTTTTTGACATTTTTTGAAAAAAAAAAAAACCTTCACTTTTGTTTAACATTTCATTAAGCTAGTATCTCACTTGCATGCAAATTCCTCGCAACTGTTTTGCGACTTTAACGTCCGACCTTTTGCACAACATTCGTGCAAGTGTCGCGAGAATTTCCATGTGTCGAGAACTAGTCGCGAAGGTATTAAACATGTTTGCGAATTTTTTAGCCAAAATATGTCGCAAAACAGTCAAGCAATTGTTGTGCGACAGTCGAACAACGTTCGTGTGAGTGTCACGAAAGTTTGGTGAATTAAAAATGCAAAAAGTTCGTGACACTCATACAAATGTCGTACGACAGTCGCGTGACAGTCTTGAGAAAACATGCAAACAACTCGCGACTAGTCTTGAGAAAACATGCAAACAACTCGCGACTATCTGGCGAGAAAATAAAACTAAGCATACGAATGACACTCTCAAGAATGTCTTGCGACTGTCGTGTAAGCGTCGTGAGACACTCTCATGAATGTGTCACGAATGTCTCCCGACTGTCGTACGACAGATATATTTTCAAAATAAGACGAAAAATTTGCGGATTTGTTGCATATATGTCCATTCAGTGAGACTGCCATGTGAAAGTTATGTATATATTGTTAATCTTTGTCACGAACTAGTCTCCAGTTGTCGCATTCCTGTGAGATAGGGGCTTTATGGTTTTCAAACTAATATGCATTTCTTTTAATCAGTACTTAATCAATCAATTTCTGACATGTTGAAATGTGACTTGCTCAAGGCCACAACAAACAATATACATGTACCAACTGAGGCTTGAACCAGGGACCCCCTGACACGAAGCTCTAGGCATTAATGTTAAAACAGTTCACCCCACACCAGGGAATGGTTAATGATCCATAAATCCTCACAAAACATCCAACTAAACAAGTCTGTCATACTGCCATTGACTACACCTAACAATTTGAGGGTCTAATTGTTCAAATTTACCGACATTGAAAGCCAACATTTAATGAAGTTTCAAATGCTGATATTACAGTCACATCACCATTTTTGTTGGAAAACAAAGCGACAGAATGCCAAAGAATCTCTTTGTTTTCTCCAGCTAAAAAGATACTGTGTATTTGAATAATCAGCTGACCACTAAATGCTCTCAAGCTTATGGTAATTTGAACAACCAGTCCCAAATATATCAATCTTCTGCTAATGCACTAGTCATTTGTAATCACAGCCCCGTGCCCAATGGAAGAGTGAAGAAAACCCTGCACCACAGATACAGGCAGGTAGTAAAACAAATACTGTTTTCCGACAGTCTGTTGTAATTCTATAACACTATACTCTTTGTATACTTTAACAAAAATCTTAGATATTCCCCATGCTATGTTTAAGGCTGAAACTCAAGATAGGTACATTACACTACTCTCTTTGCATGAATACACAAAGCCCAGATATCGCCAAAAGCACACATCAGGGAAACTGTGATAAGACGACCGCCCTCCTACAAGGCTGAGGAAGGGCCATGATTACAAATGACTGGTGCCTAACTACAGTATATCTCGTAACAATGTCCTGAACGTCATTCCTGCATTCTCTGAGGGCCGTCTGTATACCCCATATATCTGGTACATGTTCTCTACACTCTGTACACCCATTGATGCAACCAAATTTATTACTGCGTAGACGGATGCAACATTGCATTTCATGTAGCAAAATAGTGTGGTTAGTAGACCCCAGATTGATTAGACAACAACCTACAGCAAGTCTATGAACTCTTCGCTGGTGATTGTTGCCCAATCAATCTGGCCATGAGGTTATAAAACTTTTTTCAAGCTTAGCTCAGCTGAGCATGATATTTCAACTGCTGATAAATGCTGAAATAGTCAAAAATTGTGGAAAATTCGGGTTCAAACTCAATAACTAGTAATTTATCCTGCTCATAAATGTTAAAATGCCTACAAAAGTTGGCATTTTAACATTTATGAGCAGGATTAATCTTAGTCTCAGCTGAGTTGAGCATGAAAAAAGTTATATAACCTCTGGCCCTGTCTCCAATCACCTGCCATTTTCTCACATGATGTGTAACATTGCATCAATCTGCACAGTAACAAATTTGGTTGCTTCACATAATTACAGGGTGCTCTATAGGAAAATTCTAACAAAACAGACCTAATTCTAATGATCAGGAGATGGCATACACTTTAACCTATCAAACGCCTGTCTTTCTAAGCTTTCTCTATGATCGGGATGAGCTATTTGGATGAGTTCATATGCTCTGGCACGTAATGATTTGCCGAAGAGATACGCGATACCATATTCTGTGACAACGTAATGCACATGAGCCCGGGATGTTACTACTCCACTACCTGAAAACAAAAACAGATACATGTTTAACATTTTTACTAAAGTACAACCTTATTATAACATTATCTTTAGGGTTACATAGTGGTAGACAATGTAATAAGTGACAACATGTTATAATGAGGTTACTTTACTTTAAACAAATAGCAAAATAATCAATTTTGGAGTTATGACATGGCTGAGCTGTACTGGAAACCGCATTATAAAGAGGCAGACTATATTGAGCTAGAAGTCTACACGGTTTTCAGCATAATTATGTTATTTTTTTTTTACCTTGGTGAAATGTAAAATTGAAACAACCTTTATAGGTATTGGGGTTATGAAATTGCCAAAGATTATCAAAACTTGATTTGAAAAAGCAAAGACAAATCTATATTGCCACTTTCAATTTAAAAATTCTAGGTACTTTATGCTTAAGTACACAGCGGACAACTCAATATCATAGCAATAGGACCAGTCATCACGAAAACATGTCCGTGCCATGAATACCCCCCTGAACCCCACTTTTATATAGAAAAAACTGGGGTATGCAGGGGTATACCTATTTTTTTCTTATTTTTGCTCCAAAACATAGATTGTGGGTACTCGTTAGAGCCGCTCGGCGAGGCGGCTCTAACGAGTACCCACAATCTATGTTTTGAGCAAAAATAAGAAAAATAACAGAGATTTTTAAGCTTTGAAAATATTTCAATTTTCAAAGCTTAAAAATCTCTGTTTATTGCATGGACAAGTTTTAGTAATGGGATAACCATATCACAACACTGTGCCTTGGCAAGTTAAGCAGATTACCAATACTTGTGCACATTCTTTTCATCGTAAACTGAAAAAATGCTTTTCTTGAACCAGCCTAAGAATAAGAGGAAGCAATAGGGGCATAATAGTTTTCATGTCTAAATCTTAAGAAATGGGACAGACTGGAAAAATCTCTGTCAGCTTCCATATGAAGCAGATGTGCTAACAACTACCCAACAGGCACATGACGTCAGAATGACGTCAGATCGACGTCGATGCGACGTCATGACGTCGCATCGACGTTGATATGACGTCATTTTGACGTCATGTGCCCGCTGGGTAAGCTATCAGCCCATTTAAAAATCAGAAAAATGTAACAGTGCTTTATGCCCTACCTTCTTTGAGTGTGTTGACAATCTTAGTCTCCCCTCTCTTGGTAGCTGAAGGCATAGCAATAATTGGCTTCCCCTTTCCATCCAAGCCTAATGCTGCCCCTCGTATAAAGTCTATCTGACCACCAAACCCTAGGAAGAAAATGGCCATAAATATTTATAATCAAACTCGCGGCACATTACTATAATTCCATTTTGTAAACTAGTTGTGGCAAAGGTAACTTTGGTTCTGTGTTCCAATAAATTAACAGGTAAATGAGACAAAGCAGGTCACAGGGATGTGACAATAAACAATGCAAGGATCATAAATGGTGTCATCTTTCCATCAAGCCTATTAGAAGTAGATCAAGGCAATTAGAAACTACACCACAACCTATTTATAACACTATTGTTTTGGTCCAAGCCAATTTCCGTGTTAGCTATCCAATCCGTGTTATAAAGCGTGACAGTCCAGTATTCCGAGGGCCCGATAGTCCGAGGGCCCGATAGTCCGAGGGTCCGATAGTCCGAGGGCCCGATAGTCCGAGGGTCCGATAGTCCGAGGGCCCGATAGTCCGAGGATTGCATCTTTTGAGTTCTACACATACGGTACCGCTTTTTGAGTTATTCAAAATTTGTGAGACATGTACTTTTGATCAAAAAGTATTGACACAGCAATCTCTTGACTTTTAAATCTTTTTTTTTTTTTTTTTTTTTTTTTTTTCATTAAATTTCAATAGCACATTACCTCCACCTCCGTACACGTACCTTTGAGATTTCGGTACAATATATACCATTTAAGATTGTCGACTTTGTTGTGCCTAAATTTTAAACGTTACCCGTATGTGCTGAACTCAGAAATGAACAATGTCTAAACTTAGATCTAACCCCGGAAGGTTCACTCCGTTGCTGACAAGTTGGTCTACCGTGATAAGCAGGTGATATTTTCCTGCACAAATTAATCGCATTTTCACGGTAACCATATTACACTGATGTAGCCCTAGTCTTGGAAAAAATTGAACCTGGCGGAGCCATTGTTTAAGTCATCATGGTGCAGGAAGGTTTGTTGCGATTTTACTACTGTTTAGCCCAGATGCTTTGTTGTTAATATTTCATCAGGTTGTAAATTACCCGCCATAAAACTCGCAACATTTCACGCCTCAAGGAGATGAACTAGATCTAAATAAGCTACTTGTAGCTTTCGTTAAAATCCTTTGATATTGTTCTTGTGATTATTGTAGCTTAGTTCAATGAATATATTTAAATCAACCTGCCATTTTAACCTACATATTACCAACCAAACGTTGCATTTCTTTTGCGGTTCGGTGTAGACGAAATGACCACGGATTATTATGCACGTGCATGACGTCAGTTTCCCGCTTAGCGTCTGAAAATTTCGCTGGCGCGTTGTTTTTAAAAGAAACAGCAAAATGGCGTATGTAATGCGTGGCATCAAGCGCGGATGTGTATTAGTATATAATGGGTATAGATACCAGAAGAACAGGCAAGGCAAAGACACAATCAACTGGAGGTGTTGGCGAAAGGCGTGTCGGACCCCACTGAAGACAAATGTCTTTGACACACAGGACGAAAATGCCAATATCAGGGTTATCCAAGTATGATATTTTTGTTTCTTTTAGCCCCCCCCCCCCCCCCCCCCCCCCCATTTTACTATGTCGACAACGCTTTTAGTTGCATTGTGTGCTAACATGCATTTTTGCAAAAGAAAACAGTCGCAGCTCAGTTGTGGAAGTAGCGTCTTTGTCTCTGATATCTTTGTTATCGCTAAACAGACAAGAAGTATGACCCTCTTCCTACGCCTCTAGTTCCCTTTTGTACAACCCGGTTAGCAGAGCGGCCTCCGTGACCGAGCGGTAAAGAGCGCTGTTTCTTAATCACTCGATTATCTCACCGCTGTGTCTGGTGTGTGTTCTAGCCCCGCTCTGGCCACATGTGAGACAAGCCAAGTTTGCGGGTTTGCCAGTTGGTTTTTCTCGGGGTTCTCCCGTTGTCGCCCACCAACTGATTGGCCCGTCTCATATGAGCTGAAATAACCGTCAAAGGGACGTAAAGCTGAATAATAATAATAATAATAATAATAATAATAATAATAATAATAAACAAAAGAAAAAAAAAAAAAAAAAAAAAAAAAAAAACGGTTAGTAGGGGAGACCGGGGTTGAATGAGCCATTTTTTCATTTTTGCCGAATCGTGATGTAACCAATGTGTACACAGAACTTTGCGATGTACCCATATAAAGATCATTTTGTCTGCTCAAATTTAGGTTATTGTCGGCTCAAATTTAGGTTATTTAACTTTTAGTGGTCCTAGCTATTTAATACAGAATAGCGCTTAAAATAGACGTGGTCAACGTGGTTCATTCAACCCCATCCAGAACCACCCTCTTGGGGTTGAATGAACCAGTGATAGGTTGATCAGCAAAACGTTTCTGGGACACCATTATGAGAAAATGTACCCGAATGTTTTCTGTACAACAATGGTTGAGGTTAAAATCAGATACTTAAATTTCCTATGCATATAGGGAACTACAATAACCCTGTAGCAGACTGGGTTGTGTCATATACAGGGTTGAATGAACCACTAAAATTATCTTCGTTTGAAAATTTTCAAGTGGTGACAGAACACTTTTTCATTTGCTTAATTTTTAGAAATAGACTTATGTACACATTCTTTGTTAACTAATGGTTAATCAGGGTGGTTCATTCAATCCCGACCCATCACAGACCCTTGATTGTGATGTAAAGTGAATGTTAATTCCAACAGCATGCCATATTGTTGTGAAAACTCAATTTGTGTCAAGAGAAAAAGATTTCTTTTGGGCACTGTTGAAGAGATGGACACTTTGAAACACCATTTCTTTCCAAAAATTAAGAATTTGTTTTGTGATGAAAAATTACTTGGGGTACTTGAAAACAGTTTTTCTGTAATATATAAACACAGTTATTGGCACGACTTTTGACAACCCTACTGAAACGTAGAATACTAGATATACAAAAATGCGCATTTAATATTGCAGGCGACAGTTGAATTGTCTTGTTACAGCCAAAGTTATCGCCCCTTTTCCATTCATCCCGTGACTCATTCAACCCCGGTCTCCCCTATCTGACCTGGTCGGAAAGCCCTCTAAAGGCTAGATTTTGTAACTTTTACGAGAATGACGATAGATCAAGAGCTTAAGGCCTAGTCACACATAGACGAAAATCTCTCGACGTGTCACACATAGACGAAAATCTCTCGACGTTGACGCGTTAAATTTCGAAAAAAAAAAAAAAAAAAAAAAAAAAAGGTTTTATTTTATTTATTGCTTTACGCTCCAGCCAACAGTTACGGTCATGTAGAAACATTAGCTGTTGAAAGGGACGAAAAGCAATACATCAAACAAACAATGACTCTTTTTCGCAGTAAATTTCAAGTTAACGTCGAGGGATTTTCGCTAACTGATTACACACTGGTCCGTCATTACGTACAGGAAATTAAAGCAATGTATAGGTTACTAAATCGCAACGTATAGTTTACTAAAACAAATTGCGGATTTTGGTGGACACGAATCGGTGAGTAAGATTTGTTTATTGATTCTGATGTTCCCTTTTTGTTTATCTTAATCAAACACACCTTACGGACCAGCAAAACTATTGTGTTATTTGCCTCGATCGGTACATTCTGCAGGAAATAACCCATTTAAGTATAATGTTCGACACCCTTAGACAGCTGATTGCCAAATCGTGTGTTTTGAACTTCTCCGAGAAGAAAACCTTATATTGTGGTCATCAGAATCAATAAACAAATCTTACTCACCGATTCGTGTCCACCAAAATCCGCAATTTTTTTAGTAAACTATACGTTGCGCTTTAGTTACCTATACGTTGCTTTAATTTCCTGTACGTAATGACGGACCAGTGTGTGATTATAAGGCTATATAATCGAGTAATTGAAAACGCTAAACATATATTTAAATATAACTTATTCCCTTATTCTTTCATAGAAAAACATCTACCGCGGTAAATTTAAGATGTAACACTACCTTAGATTGGTCATAAATGCGTATCTATCAACCGCCTTTTGTCACATAATAGTATAACCTTTCTCGATTATTTTGCTACATTGTGTGATTTAATCAGCTGCTGTTTTGCCAAACAATGGCCAAACTGCGGATGCAGTGATTTTTGACTGAAAATTTTTTCATTGTTGAGAGCGATTTTTTGGTGTCCCTAAACAGCGAAAAATACCGTCCTTAAACTATTTTTTGCTGCACTTGTACACGGCCTGCATGGGGCGTTCTCTCGTAAGTTATGAATCATATGAATGATTCTTGTTTTGGGGTAAATTACATTGGGAGTCTATAGGAACGATAATTATATGTTCTGTCCAGGAAAACACGATAATCAACCATGTTGAGACGCTCGGGCAGAGACCTATAGTTATCGTTCCCATAGACTCCCATTGTAATTTGCCCCCAAACAAGACTCATTCATATGCTTTACAGCTTATAATGGATACCAACACATTCAGCAGACGAGAGATCGCCCCAGGCCGTGTACAAGTGCAGCAAAAAATAGGGGGTTAGCCAGCATCCAAGGACGGTACTTTTCGCTGTTTAGGGACACCCCCAACTCGCTCAAAAATGAAGAACTGATTATTCAAAAATCACTACATCCGCAATTTGGCCATTGCACGGCAAAACAGCAGCTGAATAAATAGAACAATATAGCAAAATATTCAAGAAAGATTATACTATCATGTGACAAGAGGCATTTGATAGATACGCATTTATGACCAATGGTAGGTAGCGTTACATCTTAAATTTGCGGCGGTAGATCTGCCCACAATTTGGGCCAATCGCAGGCAACGTAACGTTTACTGGGCTCAACGGACAGAGATGTATTCTAAAAATTCTCCCAAAACATGAATTATTTGTTGTTTGGTCGTTCGCCTCTCACTTACGAGAGAGACCATCATTATTTCTTAAATGTGCCACAACGAGAGACCATCATTATTTCTTAAATGGGCCACAACGTGAGAAAATGTACCTTCTGACAGTTATTTGAGTATTAGACATACAAAGTTACGCTGAATGTATGATGTTTCTAGAGTCTGTTACTCTTTATTTGACCAGATTATTTCATTTATTTTGTGAGTTATGACCAATTTACTATATGAACCCTATAGACGTCATTGTCCTGAAAAATGACGTCAAAGTTGCATGTAAGCTCGATACATTTGCTTAAAACTGTTTAAGCACTGGTCAGAACCTATTGCTAAGATAGAAGCATACCAACCTTACAGGCAATCTGTCGTAATAATGTTGTCTATTTTTATGATGATGTGGTTGCTATGGTTACCGTTTAACGATACATATAGGAAAAAATTGTGTATTATGGGATGAAACAAGGGCAGATAACTCAAAATATTGACAGCAAATATGTTTTAAAACTCATTCATTTGGTAGCCCAGTGTTCAAATATTACAATTACTGTATTATTTAACGAATATTACATATTTTTTTCGCTTTTTGCTGCTTTCTACTAGTAATGTCAGAATGTCCGAAGGTACATTTTGTCGCGTTGAGGTTCAATTAGGTTTAGCGAGCCCTTGTGTGCCAATCAATTGCGAACATGTAAGGAAAGTCTCTACATATTAATCGTGCGATTTGCTTTTCTCTTCGGAAGCCAAAACATCTACTGTTTGTGGACACTATATACATAAATATTTACATTTTGGGTAAAACAATTGATATTAATGACTTTCAGTCTGAAGCCCACGATCATGAGGCAGATGACTCGACAATTGTGGCAGGACAGGTATTTAACGAGGCCAGAACAGCTGTTCTAGCAGATCCAAGTAGACCTATCAAGCGCAGCTACGACGAAGCAGCGGCTCAGCACGACAACTCCGAAGACAGTGACGACCTACCCGGATTCCGTCAGCTGAGAACTCGTCTACAGAGAGTACGTGCAGCTACATTGCCTCCAATACCACAAGACATCGATGATGTCGATATCCCCGCGGAATGGGGTAGAAATTGGCGTGGAGATCGATTTCTTCTACACCAAGATAACGACTGGGGCATAGCCCTCTTCGCGACACAGAGTAATCTAAGAATTCTGCAACAGTGTGACAAAGTTTACATTGACGGCACCTTTAAGACATGCCCACAGCCATACTTTCAATTTGTGACCGTGCATGGGCGTTATCTTGGCCAAGTGTTCACTTTGGCGATGTGCCTGCTTACGGGCAAGACAATCGGACACTATCGACAGCTACTCAATCGATTGAAACGAGCGGTGAGAAATGTTACCGGGCGGAGGTGGCGACCTGCTATGGTGATATGTGACTTTGAACAAGCTTTAGTGTCGGCTATTGAAACGGAATTACCGCATTCCCAAGTAAAGGGATGCTACTTTCACTTCTGCCAGAGTCTCTGGAGGAAAATCCAAGAGCTAGGCCTCGCGAACGTTTATAGACGCCGGCGACGAGTCAGGAAACTCCTACGAAAGTTAATGTCTATTGGACATTTGCCGGTTGCCCTTGTGCGTCAGAACTTCACCCTTCTTACACGGGCTCGTAGCACAAGAAGACTTATTAACCGATACCCAGCAATTGACGACTTCATACAGTACTTGGCAAATACGTACATCAGGGGAACTTTCCCGATCGCAATGTGGAATGTTTTTGACAGAAGAAAGGACTGTCGCACGAATAACGTCGTGGAAGGTTTGTATTCAGCATGTCGAGAAAATTTACTGGGGATACCTACCGGACTGTTCTTTCGGATTAAGACAGTTGTTATAGGTACAGGTACATCAAAGGCGCTGATCAGCTGCTTTGTTTCGCATTTAGGCATCTTTATTTCTCCAAAATGTTTTTTTTTTTTTTTTTTTTTTCGATGTACTCAATGCAAATATTCCTTGGCAGCTATATCTTTTGACGATTGTCTGTTAAAAAATTTGCCTCATGTATCACACAAAGACATATAAATGTTTTATATTATAAAAAAAAAATCATTTTTGTTCGATTGTCTACCCCTTTTCCGTTTACTGAAATCTTTATAAAACTGGGGCTTGTCTGTTGTATATACGCCCTTTCACCGACGATGGGCATGTTTTGCGTAAATCCAGAATCTGTGTCATTTAAATGCAGTTTCTTATAAAATTTAGACAGATTTGAACAAGGTGGTGCAGTTACTGTGCGCAGTTCGACAGAATAAATAGACCCATATGACTAGAAGAAATGATACTGATCGCTTTTTATTCAAATTAAGTTTGAGTCAATTTTTGTAAGCGATCAGTATCATTTCTTCCAGTCATATGAGTCTATTCAAATCATCAATTATTTTCCTTGTGCTTATTAAAACTGGTGACGTACTTCAACAAACCGAGCGCGCATGGTTTTTCGTTCATAACCCCACTGTGTATGTGTAAATATTTTGTCGTTTACTTTTAAGGTTTCCATCACCGTTGGAATTCATCAGTTGGTGTGAGGCATCCTAGTATATGGGTCTTCATAAGAAAGATGAAAGATGAAGAGAGACGGGAGAGACATCGCATTCGTCGTGCACGGAATGGTCATAACGACGAGACGACACGACGACGATGGCGGGTTCTAGAACGTCGTATCAGACGATTGAGGAGACAATACAACAATGGCGTGCGCCTCCTTGATGACTACTGGGGTGCCATTTCCTATGTGGTAAAAGATTACCGCTAAGGGAGATTACATTGTAGCTATATACAGTTCAAGTTAAGAACACGACACGTCTGTATTGTTTTAAATATTTACTACATTTCTTTGACTGGTCTCTCTCTCGTATACAAACTTAACGTCGAATCAGACGATTGAGGAGACGATACAACAATGGCTTGCGCCTCCTGGATAACTACTGGGGTGCCAAAATATTACCGCTAAGAACGGATCGTACCGGGGGATTACAATATAGCTATTTACAGTTGTTAAGAACACGAGACGTCTGTTTTGTTTAAATACTTATTACATTTCCTTAACTGGATTTTCGTATATAAACTAATTCATTTTAAATGTTGTAAGTTTGTCTCAGTCAAAAATTTCTCAGTCATGTTGACAAGAATCACGGGCTCCTGCTTATTAACCAGTAGCCAGGAAATGCTCAAGGACACTACACGGCGGAGTTAAGTCATCCGGTCCGCCTACTAGTCCGGACACACTCATTAAACGCCGGTGATATGGCTGGAATGAAAAAAAAAACAGTACTATCCTTTATTTTCACAAACGCTAGGATATGGCTGTGAAACTTTAACAGGCGGGCATACAGAAAATTTAGCTCCACTGAGTACTGGTTTACACTCATAACTGATTGCGAAATTCTCTCCAATGGCACAAGCCCATTCATCCCATGTGATAAATCACAGTTGACCGTCTATTGGGAAATAGCAGCTCACAATATGTTCCTATAAGTCACTTATAACCTTATTGTCAGTTTAGTTTTTCCCACCTCGGGTTTTGGAGTTTTCTTTCTGAGTGTGCCCTTTCCTGATCATTGCCTGCTCTTACCTCACCACGGGTACTCAAACTAGTGAATGGGCTAGAATTACATACAGCTTCTGGACAGGATAGTCTGAGTGCTTAATGTAGTTTTCTTCTTGAAATGCTCCATTTAGTTATATTAGATCAGCTGGCTAACGTGTCACTCCGCTCCACTTCGGTACCTCGTTCAACTTCCCCGATAGGAGAGGTTTAACGGAATACTGATGGAAATATTCCGTCTAACATTTAGTATACAAAAGTTACAATGCTGCTTGCTCATGGAACTGAACCAGATGATAGGCGACAGGCAATGTTACGATGCAGCAAGTCACCAACTAAGACTGAGCATAGTATGAAATTCGGCGAGCTCGCCTATAATTTAATAAGAAAAAAATAAGTTTTACCTTTTACCGTGCCTCCTAGACACACCAAACACGTAATACATAAGGTTGGCAATGAGTACCTTATGGTTATTTTAAGCTGGGACAGAGTTTTACTAACCGATTTTCTAGCTGAAATATTATTGCCCATCTGAACCAGTTGATCAGGCGATTTCATTGTCAAGTTTAAACTAATTGGCGGGCGACGTTTGATTTTAAAAAGCTCGTAGCATTCTACGTCGTTCTCGCATTCTTTCATCTCACATTTGACGCCATATGCTGACACGACCTAACTGCAGTTTAAGACGGAGAGTGTTTGGTACGAGTTATCTTCTACATGTATGCTTTATTAATTTAGAGTTGTCTTTTTTAACTTTTATCGTTTTTTGTTATCGGAACCTCGGACTAACGGGCCCTCGGACTATCGGGCCCTCGGACTATAGGGCCCTCGGACTACCGGACCCTCGGACTACCGGGCCCTCGGAATACCGGGCCCTCGGAATACCGGGCTGTAACCGTTATAAAGAAGGTAAAATGTATAGCTATAAAGCAAATCCAGTCTAAAATGAGCATTTGGGGTCCAGCATGTGTCCATAATATACCCAAAACTGTGTTATAACGAGGCATGTTGTAAAGAGGTTGAGGTTATTTCATCAGGAGTCTGAGGTGAAGTCTGGACTTTTCCTGTGAGGTCCATCTCTATACAAGAGTTGATTGATTGAGTACATGTAAAATAGGTCATGGGCAGAGGAGAGAGAGTCTGGAGTGGGGGAGGGAGTTGTGGGGAATACCTGAGTATATCCTAGTGCCAATTGAGTCTGAGCAGACTTGTCCTGTGAGGTCGATTTCTATACAAGAGTTGATAGCCGTGACTTTAGGATTCTGGCAGATAACAGCAGTACTGTTGGTGAAGGCTACATCACACATTTCTGAAATATATTAACATAGTTATAATGTTTAAAGTGTCTAATTAAGAAACTTAAATTCAGCTATCATCACTTATGAACTACTTAAAATGTTAGTGTGCTATGAGTTTGAAATGGTGTCCAACTTTAAAATCTTGAGTATTAGGATTTGTTGCAAGTAAATCATATTGCGTTTAGGGCATAACAGATTGCATGAGTATACATGTAACTTATTACAGTTCAAAGGTGAAGATGTTTGAAGGGAGTAGACCACACATCCTTATGGCTGCCAAGGCCATCTAAGCATTGTCATTTGAGGGCATTACATGTATCTTAATATTTTTTTCTTCAAATTAATATGAGTAGTTATACTGGCCCAGATGTTCAAAATTAACGACATCATCAGTTAACAATTCGTTAAAATTTCAAACATGAATATTACAAATACACTGTTATTCTTTGTTGATAAAATGTGAGAATTCTTTGCAATGCAAAGAATTCTTACATTTTATCAACAAAATTGCTTAAGTAGTCGACAAAAACTTGAAGAGTTGAGGTCTTAACGATGATGCTAAGCTAACAAAGTTTTGAACAACTGGCCCCATGTTTCTAAAATGTAAAAAAGTAACATTTGAAAAAATACAATAAAGACATACTGGTACCAACATATGATTATTCATGAAGCCAATTAAAGTCTTACCAACATATGGAGTATTATTCATGAAGTCAAATAAAGTCTAGCCAACATATGGATTATTGTTCATGAAGTCAAATAAAGTCTTACCAACATATGGATTATTGTTCATGAAGTCAAATAAAGTCTAGCCAACATATGGATTATTGTTCATGAAGTCAAATAAAGTCTTACCAACATATGGATTATTATTCATGAAGTCATACAAGGTTTTAGTTCCCACGGAGAAACTGCTAACGATTTTTCCTGTCATGATTGATTTTTCTGTGTTTGTGATATTTCCTTTGAGGGCAAGTTCTACAACTCCGTCGCTGAACATTTCCGAGTGAACACCGAGGTTTTTATGGTTACCAAGCTGTGCTAGGACAGCATCAGGGATTGAACCAATACCTGTAAAAGAAGCATCAGATAATAATGCAAACCTAATAAATCTTTGAATTTGATTTGAATTGATGCTTTACCTCCCAGTCAACAGTTAAGGTCATGTCCGGATGTTGCCTAGAAAGATGAAGATATTTTATGGGACTTTTACCCAAAATGAGGACGTCATGACATCCAACAAGTGCTTGAAATATAATGATCCAACTAAGCCACAAAAGGCTTACACGTATGAATGATTTGACCGGAACCATTTTTCCTGGGCAGGCTCAGACCCCAGCAATAGACCAGTAATCAGATGGTCAGTCAGATAAGAATGGAACATACGCCGTAGATATGTCATGAGTACACTTCATACACCATACATACGTCACACGTACGTAGCACATAAGCCTTGATACAGCGTACATACGAAAGTGAAATTCCATACCAATACAGATACGTCACTGATACACCAAGGGAACCTAGCAGGAACGTCACATGTACATCACTCTAACAAAATACGGCTCAGACCTCGGCGTATCAAAATTCTCATA
This sequence comes from Rugalucina vietnamica, assembly GCA_964017185.1. Lineage (NCBI taxonomy): Eukaryota > Metazoa > Mollusca > Bivalvia > Lucinida > Lucinidae > Rugalucina > Rugalucina vietnamica. The sequence continues at coordinate 47,518,007 of OZ024882.1, read as the reverse complement.
GATGCGCGAGCGATACACCGCTGATATGTGAATGTGTGACAGAGCTATAGCCAATATCAAATTATTAAGCCACGAGTCAAAAACCCGTTTTTCTTTTACTCTGGATATGCAAAATGGTTCATTAAAATACCAAATTATTAAGCCACAGGTCAACAAGAGGACCAATGGTCCTGTAAACGCTCACCTGAGAACTGGGATATGCAACCTAAGCTGACCTTGCGGTAAAATAGGTCAAGGCCATCCCAGGGTCATGATTTATACAAACATTGTAGAGCTGTATTCATTGATGCTTCAGGCCAAGTTTCAAAATGAAAGGCCTTCTGGTTCTGAAGAAGAAGATTTATGACAGTTTTTTGCTATTTATAGCCATGGTGGCCATCTTGGTCATGTGACCTTGACTATTTATATTAACTTTCATTCCCCCATCCTAAGGATACTACATAAAAAATTTGGTTTTGATTTATTGAGCGGTTACTGAGAAAATTAAGTTTAACATTTAACTTGACCTGCCCCTGGGGTCCTCTTTTTTTCAGAATAATAAATATTCAGTCCATTTGCCCATTTCCATAAAGTTTTTCCCATCAAATGACATTTTGACAATTTTCCCCATTCAAATGCATGAGCGACCTATGTTGACCTTGCCGTAAAAAAGGTCAAGGTCATCCCAGGGTCATGATTTATATAAACTTTGTAGAGCTCCTCCCCTTGATACTTCATATTTATAGCCATGGCGGCCATCTTGGTCATTTGACCTTGACTATTTATATTAACTTTCATTCCCCCATCCTAAGGATACTATATATAAAATTTGGCTTTGATTGGTTGAGCGGTTACTGAGAAAATTAAGTTTAACATTTAATTTGTAAATGACCGTTGGCCAAGGTCAAGAAATGACCTTGACCTTTAATACGTGCATCCTAAAGGATGCACGTTATACGTTGTACTTAGGCTCCAAGAAAGTGTCTGTCAAAAGGATAAGGAAAAGAACCGAAGGACTCGGACTGATTCATTAAATGGCCGCGCCCTGTATAATTAGGTGCAACCCTGTCGCGGCATATTGAAAATATATGCGGAGCACTTTGCTTTCTTCCCACTCATCGTATGTCTAAATTCCCATAATCCATTGCGCGCAAAGCGTGTAGATCACGAGACTGCGTCGCCAACGGACCGCGGAAACACCCTCGCGCATGCTCCCAATCGTCCAATCAAAGATGATCTTTTGAATGAACTCGCCAGAAAAGCGGACTAATCTTTCGACTGCGCAATGCGCATTGGCATGCTCCGCCCACTGACAGAGGTCGTTTGTCAGCTGTTTACCGCCGCCATTTTTGAAGCTTTAAAAGTCACAGACAGAGCACTTTTTCAGGTGTTTATTTGATAACTGAACGGACTTGTCACTCAAAACGATTTGTCATAGGTAACGTGACAGAGGGGGTCGCGCGTTAGCGCGACACCCGACCTGAGCATCACGACCAGCGTAATCTTTAGTCTTGCCAACAAACCCGATTTGTATGTGCGATCCCAAATCTTAGACCAGGATACCAGGGCTCCTTCTTGTATTCCATATATTTCATACAGTGTAATAATCCTTTTTTTTTTTTTTTTGTTTTCCTGTTAGATCTACTCCCATCAATCAATTTCTGATTATTCTTGGGAGGTGTACATTGTACACTCCGGTGTGTTTTGCAGGATCATGAGTATGAGCCTACATGCATGAGGATAGAACCAGTGTAGTGATCTTTAACCTGCACAGGGGATGACTGTCCCTGCACAGGGGGCCTCCATTTAACGTCCCGATCCGAAGGACGGTGCACTGTATCATGTCATTCCTGCAAATGACACGAAGGGAAGCAAGTTCGGACCAACAAATTTTCCTCGGCGCCGGCGGGGATCGAACCCGGGACCTCTAGCACAAGAAATACTCTGCATGATGAAATTGCCCTCTTTTCCCTTCTTTCTATATATACTGCAGCACCCTCTCGCGAGGATTATGTTTCGTTTCATTATAGACTTGTTTCTTTCTTTTTTTTCTTCAGATGCTGAGTCGATCAATTTCTGATCATCACCTCAGAATATTGAATTGCATAACATAAGACAAAACTTTCTAGCAGACAGCTAAATATTGCATTGATTTCGCTGAGTACAAGCTATTCCCATCTCATAAACTTGTGCATTGCAGTCCGATATAAAGAATGTCAATGGAATGACAGAAGAACAAAAAACAAAGTATAATCTGTTAATCGCATTGTCGCCCTTGGCTCTGCGTGCGCAGATGTCAATTATAGACCGACTATAGACTTTATGCTTCGATACACATCAATTTGTCTGATGTCACTTCCCTGATATCATAGTTCTGAATGGTTTCGCCGGACCATGTATCACCAGGGACTGTTAACCTGGCAGTTCCCTGGTATGACCAACAGTGTTGAAAATATTTCCTGGTCCTTTATAATAATACATTTGATTAATCTAAAAACGATGATCCGGGGGGGGGGGATTTTGTTACTTTTTCTTGTTTCTTTGATGCATTTTCTCGTGTTTTTCAATCCTCTGAAATATTCTTTCTTCTTTATTTTGAAATTTAACAAATACAAGACGGTTGACCATGGGCGCCGCCATATTAGCTTCCACATATACCAACCAAACATTGTTCGACCTTCCGGGACTAGTCTATGGTCTGAAATCAAAGTCCCTCATTCTGTCAGCTAAATAATAATTTGAGGGGTTGAGAAGTTTTCCTTTCGCTATATTAACATTGGTAATCTTTAACCCATAGATCTAGCCCTACTGTTCTCTTCTAGATGTTGGCTTTGGTCAATTAAAGTGGCTGCATGCAGACTTATAAGGGGGGGGGGGGGGGGGGGCGTCTTCTCAAGTCAACGTAATAGTTGAGTATATCAGTATATTCCACCTTAATTTCTGCTGTATATACCCTGCATACTCTTTCGTTTCAAAAATTTCAATACTGATTGCATAACATAAGACAAAACTATCAGATATTTAAAGCTAGTATCTCACTGGCATGCAAATTTCTGGCGACTGTTTTGCGAATTTTGTCGCGGACTTTCGCACAACATTCGTACCAGTGTTGCACGAGTGTCACAAGTATTTCATGTGTCGCGAACTGGTCACGAAATTTTTAAACTTGTTTAAAAATTTTATGCGATTTTTTTCACCAAAATATTTTGCAAGACTGTCACGCTACTTGTGGGACGTTCGTGGGAGTGTCGCGAACTTGTCGCCGCAAAACTTTGGCAAATTTACAATGCAAAATTTTTGCGATGCTCGTATGAATGTCGTGCGAGTGTGGTATGAAGTTCGCGCAACAGTCTTGAGAAAAAAAATGTGAACACCTCGCGACTATCTGGCGAGAAAATAAAACTAAGCAACATTCATTCCAATGTCACGCAACTGTTATACGAATGAAAATGAAAATAAGCTACATTCGTGGGAAAGTCGGGAGACACTCTCATGAATGTCTCATGACTGTCGTGCGACAGTCGCGAGATATATTTTCAAAATTAGATTGAAACTCCCGAATTTGTTTCATAAACGTCCATTCAGTGAGACTGCAACGTGAATGTTGTGTTTGTATCTTAAAATTTTGTCGAAAAATAGTGGCAAACTATTCACGAACTAGTCTCCAGTTGTCGCATTCCAGTGAGATAGGGGCTTAAGCAGATATATCTTTTTTTAGGGTTTACTGAGTCGATCAATTTCTGACCATTAGCTCAGGAGCTGTGGAATACCAGCTGTTTGACTGCTGAATGCTGATCACTCTTGGATCAGCTCTAGCAGTGAAATGTTGAGTAATAATTTACTGTTTGGAGATCAGTAAAGAGGATCAAATCACGAGCGCATATTCTTACAACTGACCAAAAAACTGAATAATTACTCAACAATTCACATGTACTTAAGCTGATCTATTACGATTCTAACACACAATAAACGGAATAAGTCACTGAAAACGTCAATATCGTTCAGCTTTCCGCAATTGCATTGTAGATATCTCCGCCAAATATTTGACTGTTAAGCAGGTATTTACACATTTATTGCGTTTTTTATGCTCTAAAACCACGTTACCCCGTCTAACGCTGCTTGATGGAATAGCTGATATCACAGAAGGCGCAAAGTAATTACGCTTATTGGCCCAGTGAAATTATTGCACAATATTATAACACGTGTAATATAGGTGAGGTGTGTTAGAATTATTATATGATGTTGTTATTTTCCAGTGTAAGATTCTCTATTTGTTTTTCTATTTTGTAGTGATTCACAGAGGTTAAAAGTACTGTAGTTAGACTGGTGAAACAGTTACAGAGTAATTTGGGTATGAAAGTTTTGTTTACTATCCTTTTAACCTTGGAATGAAACATTGAAACATAATGGTCTTTAGCCATCATTATGAAAACTTTACCATGGATACAATATACATCTCTAGATTCTTTTCAGCCGTAAAAATTAAAAATTTCATTGGAAAAATATTGATTTTTTTTCTCAAAACATAGGTTGTGGGTACATGTTAGAACCGCCTTGGCTAGGCATTTCTAACACCCACAAGATATGTTTTGTATCAAAAATAAGAAAAATAGGTATACCGCCTGCAAACTCCAGTTTCTCTATATAGAAGTGGGGTTTATGGGGGTATACATATCATTGATATGTTATTTCTGATGTTATGCAAGATATTTAAGTTTTTCAGTGATAGTAATGTTACATTGATCACGAAGCATTAATGAAAGTGCCCTTTTTAGCATAAGTCTGCCCTGCCCTTTTCAAATCCTAGCTGGAGCACTGCCACCCCAGCATCTTGCATTAATTTAATAAATTTTATAGGGAGTACAATCATGACAATGGCATTACGAAAACTTACCCATGATGCAATATACAGATTTTTTGAGCTTTAAAAATTGAACATTTTCAGCTGAAAAATTGATATTTTTCTTATTATTGCTCAAAACTTAGATTATGGGTACATGTTAGAATCGCCTCGGCGAGGCGTTTCTAACGAGTACCCACAATCTATGATTTGAAGCAAAAATAAGAAAAATAGGTATACCCCTGCATACCTCAGTTTTGCTATATGAAAGTGGGGTTCAAGGGGGTATACATTACACGGACATGTTTTCGTGATGGAGTGTGGAACTCCGAATAGAGAGGTCCTGGTTTCAATCCCCACATGCGTCACCTTGTTGTGTCCTTGAGCAAGACACATTAACTCCCTACGGTACTGGTTAAACCCAGGAAGAGTTGGGTCCATCCTGACATGACTGAAAAATTGTACGCTCTATACAAAGCAACAATAAGTTTCGTACGGATATATATGGAAATAACCATGGCATGATGAGTGTAATATTCATATTTTCAATGAAAATTTACATTGTTTTTACATACGTCATCAATTACGTCTCATATTCCCATAAAAGTGATAATACATGTCATGTGTGTTCATAACACTTTTTATGACAGGAAATTATCCACTAAGCCAAGTTCTGCTTGCGGGTGTGCCAGGTGGTTTTTCTCGGGGTGCTCTTGTTTCTGCCCACATAAAGTACCGATTGGTCATAGATCTAGGGTACACGCTAGAACCGCCAAATATAAGGAAAAATAGATGTAACAGCGGTTTTATAAGCTGTAACAATTTAAAATTTCAGTTAACACCTTTTGATAAAACGAAAATCTTTGATATTTATATTTTTGTTTTAGCGATGCCACTGTTGCTGAAACGGGTGCTGAAACCGCCACATCCCGATTTGTGCCGACAGTATCCGATTATGAGATCTGTCAGCTCACAGAGAACCATAAGAACAGAAACACAAAGAAAAACACAAACTGGGCTGCAGGGGTCTTTTCCTCTTGGAGAAATGCTGCTGGACCTGAATTCGTGCCGGATATACAGTTAATGACAGTGGAGCAGATGAACCATTATTTGAGCAGATTTGTGGTGGAAGCGCGGAAGAAAGAAGTCGAACCCTATCGCCCATGGAAAGTATGTCGAGTTCAGTAGACAAAGCTCCAAAACGTACAAAGGGGGCTAAAAGGACTTGGAACTCTCTAACAAACGGATAAGACATTACAGCCTAAATGGTATGTATCTTTTTGTTATATTTTGTCATTGAATGTCATGCCAACATGGCTCGTATTTCAGAAACTGCGTTTGTAAATTCACCCTTTTGTGGAGCACCTGAAGGAAAATTTGTCATTCTGTCACGTTCAAAAAGTTGTCACATAAATAGAATGAAAACCTGTATTGAAATAAAAAAAATCCAAGAATTTCCTGTGGAGAAAATAAATTTGAGAAAATGTTAGCAAGGGAAGTAATTATTTTGAAAAAAAGATTCTGAAAGATCGTGTTTGGCATGCGCGGATCCAGAAATTTTTAGGTTTTAACGAGTACCCACAATCTATGCTTTGGATAGGCACATCCCTGTAAACTCCTATTTTACTGTATAAAATAGGGGTTCAAGGGGGTATTTATTTCACGGACATGTCTTCTTGATGGTGTTTTTTTTTTTTTTTTCAGATGAGAAACCAATTGCAGATCTTTTAAGAAATATTTGGTGGCGTTAAATAGAGGCGCTTTCTACCGAAGACCACTAGACCACTAGCTGGACTCCCTATACGCTATGGCAATCAAGTCATTGGAGCAAATAAACATAAAAACATGATAAAAGTAATATGGGCACATGCTGATCTTTCTGGGAATTATACCAATCATAGCGGTAAAAGAACGTGTGTGACACAACTCTACATGGCAGGGGTGGATGAGCAAGAAATAATGCAAAGGACTGGACATAGATCTGAGAAAAGTGTACAGAAGTATAAGGTTGCTTTAAGTGAAATTCAGAAGCGAGTAGCTGCTGTATTAGATCCTCCAAAGGAAAATCTAGTGCCCTATGAAACCTAAGCTGGAACCAGCTGAACACAATTGCTGCACTCCGCCTGAGCAGTCTGATACAGAGTCTGGTAGGGCAGTGCTTGGCGAGAGACGGCCTTATTTCGCCAACTGTAATGTTTATTTGAGATATTAATGTGAAGCATCAACAGAAAGGGGTAACCAATGTGTATATAAATATAATCCAGGTCACATGACCAAGATGGCCGCCATGCCCATGTATGGTAAAAACCCGTCAAAAATCTTCTTCTCCAGAACCAGTAAAACAATTTCAATGAAACCTGGCCTAAAGTATCGATGGCTCGAGTACTACAAAGTGTATATAAATCATGACCCTGGGATGACCTTGGCCTATTTTACGGCAAGGTCAACATAGGTCCCCAATACATTTGAATGGAGAAAACTTTTAAAAAGTCATTTAAAGTGAAAGTCTTGCAGGAAATGGGCAGTAGGACTGAATATTAATGATTCTGAAAACAAAATTGGACCCAAGGGCCTCATCTGCCCCCACCCCGGGGTATTGTATGTGTATATTACCATAATATTCACACATCTTCTCCTGTGAAACTGCTCGACCAATCAAAGCCAAATTTTATGTGAAGCATCTATAGAATGGGGGAATCGATGTGCATATAAATAATCTAGGTCACATTACCAAGATGGCCGCCATGCCCATATACGGTAAAAACTAAAAAACTAATTTTATGACTACCCAATATAAATGAGAATTGTTACGTTACCATCTAGTTTATCACACTGTAAATGCATCATGAGCAGTAAATTGTTTTTGGAAAGTATAAATGTATGAGCTGTGTTATGAGAAAATTGGTATTTGGTTGTTCTGACCAGGTCCTGGGTGTTTTGACCAGATCCGAAAGCTATTATACAACCCATGCGCGGATCCAGAGGGGGGGACCTGGGGTCCGGACCCCCCCTGGAATTTGAAAATTTTACCTAAAAAAAGGTAATTTCGGGATTTTTGGGGGGTTGGACCCCCCCCCCTCGTCTGTGACCAAAAATTACCATTTTCGTTGGACCCCCTCTCATGAAAATTTCTGGATCCGCGCATGCAACCACAGAAAATAGCTCTAGATTTGGAAATTTGGGTTAACAAACGTTGTAGGGATTGAACAGCTATGCAAAAATCCAGTTTTTCAGATGACGCAGGTCGGTCAATACCAGGGAAGCTCTCACTCATACATACATGTACTATCAGGGCCTTTGATTTGATTTAATTATGCAATGAAAAGTAATCAGCCTGATTTGTTAGCTCACCTGAGCCGTTAGGCTCACAAGGTGAGCTTATAGGATGGCCATGATCCGGCGTCCGTCCGTCGTCCGTCCGTCCGTCGTCTGTTCACAATTTCAAAGATCTTCTTCTCTGAAACCGCTTGGCCAACCAAAGCCAAATTTTGTATGAAGCATCTATAGGAAGGGGGAACCAATGTGTATATAAGAAATTTAGGTCACATGACCAAGATGGCCGCCATGCCCATATATGGTAAAAACCCTTCAAAAATCTTCTTCTCCAGAACCGGTGGACTGATTTCAGCGAAACTTGGCATGAAGCATTGATGGCTCAAGCACTACAATGTGTATATAAATCATGACCCTGTGATGACCTTGACCTATTTTACGGCAAGGTCAACATAGGTCGCCAATGCATTTGAATGGGGAAAACTTTTAAAATGTCATTTAAAGTCATTTAAAGTGAAAGTCTTGCAGGAAATGGGCAGTAGGACTGAATATTAATGATTCTGAAAAAAATTGGACCTCAGGGGCTCATATGCCACCACCCCGGGGCAATATACATACATGTATATTTCCATAATATTCAAACATCATCTCCTCTGAAACCGCTTGGCCAATCAAAGCCAAATTTTATGTGAAGCATCAATAGGAAGGGGTTATCAATGTGTTTATAAATAATCCAGGTCACATGACCAAGATGGCCGCAGTGCCCTTATATGGTAAAAACCCTTCAAAAACCTTCTCCAGAACTGGTGGATCGATTTCAAAGAAACTTGGCATGAAGCATCGATGGCTCAAGCACTACAATGTGTATATAAATCATGACCCTGTGATGACCTTGACCTTTTCTTACGGCAAGGTCAGCATACGTCGCCAATGCATTTGAATAGGGGAAACTTATAAAATGTCATTTAAAGTGAAAGTCTTGCAGGAAATGGGCAGTAGGACTGAATATTAATGATTCTGAAAAAAAATTGGACCCGAGGGGCTCCTCTGCCCCCACCCGGGGCAATATACATGTATCTTACCATAATATTCAAACATCATCTCCTCTGAAACCGCTTGGCCAATCAAAGCCAAATTTTATGTGAAGCATCAATAGGAAGGGGTAATCAATGTGTTTATAAATATTCCAGGTCACATGACCAAGATGGCCGCAGTGCCCATATATGGTAAAAACCCTTCAAAAATCTTCTTCTCCAGAACCGGTGGATCAATTTCAAAGAAACTTGGCATGAAGCATCGATGGCTCAAGCACTACAATGTGTATATAAATCACGACCCTGTGATGACCTTGACCTTTTCTTACGGCAAGGTCAACATACGTTGCCAATGCAATGGAATAGGGGAAAACTTTTAAAATGTCATTTAAAGTGAAAGTCTTGCAGGAAATGGGCAGTAGGACTGAATATAAATGATTCTGAAAAAAAAAATGGACCCCAGGGGCTCATCTGCCCCCACCCCAGGGCAATATACATGTATATTACCATAATATTCAAACATCTTCTCCTCTGAAACGGCTTGGCGAATCAAAACCAAATTTTATGTGAAGCATCTATGGAATGGGTGAATTAATGTATAGATAAAATATTTAGTTCACATGACCAAGATGGCTGCCATGCCCATATATGGTAAAAACCCTTCAAATATCTTCTTCTCCGAGTCTGGTGGACCGATTTCAAAGAAACTTGGCATGAAGCACCAATGGCTGTCAGAAGTACTACAATGTATATATAAATCATGACCCTGTGGTGACCTTGATCTATTTTACGACAAGGTCAACATAGGTCTCTAATGCATTGGAATGGGGAAAACTTTTAAAAAGTCATTTGTGGAGAAAATCTTGCAGGAAATGGGTAGTAGGACTGAATATTAATGATTCTGAAAAAAGATTGGACCTAAGGGCTCATATGCCCACACCCTGGGGCAATATACATGTATATTACCATAATATTCAAACATCTTCTCCTCTGAAACCACTAGGCCAATTGAAGCCAAATTTTATGTGAAGCATCTATAGGATGGAGGAACCAATGTGTATATTAATAATGTAGGTCACATGACCAAGATGGCGGCCATGCCCATATATGGTAAAACCCTTCAAATATCTTCTTCTCTAAAACCAATAGATTGATTTCAATGAAACTTGGCGTGAAGCATCCATGGCGAAAGTACTTTAATGTATATATGAATCATGACCCTGTGATGACCTTGACCAAGTTTATGGCAAGGTCAACATGGGTTGCCCATGCATTTGAATGGGAAAAACTGTTTAAATGTCATTTGAAGGGAAAAGCCAGCAAGAAATTGGCAAATGGACAGAATATTGATTATTCTGAAAAAAGAAAACAGCCCAAGGGCTTCATCTGCCCCTGCACTGGGGTTAAATACCATAATATTCAAACATATTTATTCGTATATGCAGCAGACTCAGGTGAGCATTTACAGGACCATTGGTCCTCTGGTTTTATATGTGATTAAGCTGATCTGTGATTGTGTTTGATAGTTGGATGTTTGTATCAAATAATCAGGGTGTCAGGTGTCGTATATGAGCCTTCGCACGAGAAAACCAACAATCTGGGTTTCTTACCAGGCCTGACAAATATCTGTCTGTACAGTCCTAGATTTAAGAAGCTTGAAAATTTGATTTAACAGGAAGAGGGATTTTACTATTCCTGTACTGAAAAGAAAGGCGCTGATCAGCTGTACAGTTACTGCACACCTGACCTGTGCCTTTGGTTTCGCATATGCAGATTGTTGGTTTTCTGATGCGGCGGCTCATATATGAAAATTAATTGTTCTTTAATGTTTATCACATGATTATTTTAATAAAGAATGAAACTTTCATTTTTGTTTGACTAAATCGAAAATGCAAAAGTGGGGAATGGCAGAAACTTACCAGGGAGTAATTAGTCAAATTATCCCTTGTATAGTTTCACAATAGACAGTATTTATTTTGCATTTTCTGTTGCAAAATTCAACGATTTTAGCTGACCTGAGCCGAATGCTCATGGATAGCTTATAGGATGGTACTCGAGTCGGCGTGCGTCCGTACAGTCACATTTTCAAAAATCTTCTTCTCTGAAATCCCTTGGCCAACCAAAGCCATTTTTTTATCTACACAAGCTCTAAGGGAGTGGTTATCGTTCGTACACACGGACGAACCATATAATAAGTTGCTTATTGCGCTTTTAGCACCCTGCACCTTGTGCATCTCCGGGTTTCTGACGTTGAACACTTAAAGGGTGCAATATTTTTCTACATTATTATGGTAAGGTATTTCGGTATTTCAGATATCTAACACTCATGGTCATATCATATGAAACTTATTTAAGAATACTTTGGTGAGTTAGAAGCCTCCGTGGTGCAGTGGTTATGTCACTCGCCTTGTAAACCAGTGGTCGCACGTTCGATCCCGGGCTTCTCCAGTCCGTCGGATGGGACTATAAAACCGAGGTCCCGTCTCCATATGACCTTAGCTGTTGGTGGGACGTTAAACCCCAATCAACCAACCAACTTTGGTGAGTTGTGAAATAAGTACTCGTGTAAGATCATTTATTGCATAGCATTTATATTATTTTATTTTAAAGTTTTCATTGTTGTGTGTTTAGGATGCACGGCAATAGGTAAAACCTATTTATTTCATATTACTCACATCACTTCATTAGCTTAACATGTTGTCTGTATCTACCAACTTTCAGGTCACAGGCTACAAAACTTCCTGAAAAATTCAATGTTTTCATTTTTTTTCATTGAAAAACCTATGTAACCAAAATTGACCTTGCCATAAAATAGGTCAAGGTCAACCCAAGGTCATGATTTATATAAATTATGATGGGCCAAAGTCCCTGATGCTACATACCAAGTTTTGTTGAAATCGGTCCACCGGTTCCAGAGAAGAAGACTTTTTTATGGTTTTTACCTATATGGGCATGGTGGCCATCTTGGTCATGTGACCTGGATCATTTATATAAACTTTCGTTCCCCCTTCCTAAGGATGCTCCACATGAAGTTTGGCTTTGATTGGCCCAGTGGTTTCAGAGAAGATCTTTGAAATTGTGGACGGACGACGCCGGACGCCGACGGACGCCGGAGCATGGCCATCCTATAAGCTCACCTTGTGAGCCTTTGGCTCAGGTGAGCTAAAAACCCGTTTTTCTTTAACTCTGGATATGCAAAATGGTTCATTAAAATACCAAATTATTAAGCCACGGGTCAAAACCCTGTTTTTCTTTTACTCTGGATATGCAAAATGGTGTTTTTCTTTTACTCTGGATATGCAAAATGGTTCATTAAAATACCAAACTAGAAAAAGTGCCTTGAGAGGCACGTATACCCCCGGCTGGTGGTCACCCAGTCCTCCTTCTCCCTCCCACAACCACCCAGCACATGTACACCCCTGACATTGAATCACAAACAAAAGACAGTACCCTTATCAAAAACTTTATAGAAGTGTGCATTCTAAAGCACTTTGACCACAGACATGAGGGAGTGTAGTTTTTAGAGTGACATATCTTCTTTAGAGCAGTACACAGAGCTGACTTGTGTACTCCATCTAGGACTTAATCACGGACATTGAGGGTCAGGTCCTCAGTCCTAGATGGAAAATGAAAATAGAATGTCAGTCTAAATTAAAATAGTAATAATAAAAGTATTGATGTCCTAGATCTTGAACTCAAGTGCCCCCTCCCCACCCCACCCCCGCGACATGGACCCAACCCTATACCCTATAGGGTACCTATAGTCCAAATATGAATGGCTTCTGATGATTGGCTCATGAGATATACCCCACTAGAGAAACTTTAACCAAAACTTTGACACAAATTAAAGGTGACCTAGATTTTGAACTCTAGCCCCACCCCCGGGCATGGACCCTGGGGTCCAAAATCATAGAAACAGAGCTAACCCTATAGGGTACCTATAGTCCAAATATGAATGGTTTCTGATATATAGTTCATGAGATATACACCAATAGAGAAACTTTAACCAAAACTTTGACGCAAATTAAAGGTGACCTAGATTTTGAACTCTAGCCCCACCCCCGGGCATGGACCCTGGGGTCCAAACTCATAGAAACAAAGCCAACCATATAGGGTACCTATAGTCCAAATATGAATGGTTTCTGATATATATTTCATGAGATATACACCAGCAGAGAAACTTTAACCAAAACTTTGACATTTTAACTGAACTAACGAACCAACGAACTAACGAACATACGAACGGACGAACGGAAAAGCGAAAACTATATACCCGTCGGCATAAATGCCGGGGGTATAATTATTAAGCCACAGGTCAAAAACCTGTTCTTCTTTTACTCTGGATATGCAAAGTGGTTCATTAGAAACACTGTTGTACTCCAGCAAATACTTGTCTAAGGCTTAAAGCTCTTACCCATCTGTAAAGTAGCACCATCATCGACCAGATTTTCAGCGATCTGTTTCCCAATCAATACTTCCTCGTCCGTCAATCCAGTTTTCTTCAGCTCTGGTAATGGATGGGAGTGGTCGACCATAGCATCAACATGAGATTCATGAATTATACCGTCACCAAAGGTCCTCGGTAAATTATGATTAACCTGGGCTGTAAAGAGGTATGAACTGCCTCATGATAAAACCAACAATTTGCATACATGTGCGAAGCTGATCAGCACCTTTCTTTTCGCTACATGGCTAGTGCAATTCCACTTCTTAAATCCGAAATTTGAAGCTTCTAGATCGCTTCTGTGACTGTATAGCCTGATCTGTGTCAGACCTGTTTGGAACGAGATGGCTTATATGTAGCAATTTTGAGCCATATTATGGTAATGTGTTTTATTCACTGTTGATCTGACCAGGCATATAATACTGAGTTATTTGTAAGAGGCTTAACATATTGGATTTTGAAAAGTTTTGAGCCATATATGTAGCTTTAATTATGTAGTGTTTTCACTTTTGTTCAGTATATTTTTTAAATTTGACACCTGAAAATTTTAGGAAATTATAGTGATTACATATTATAACCTTAAGTCTATTTCAGATCTTACCTATAATATATTTGGCATTCTGAATGGCTGACCTCGTACAATCCACACTGGTTCCAAGAGAACAAAACCCGTGCTTATCAGGGGGGCTAACTGAGACAAAGGCGATGTCCAGGTTGAGAATTTTCTGTCGGAACAAGTTTGGGATCTCGCAGAGGAATATTGGTATAGCGTCCGCCCTGCCCTCAGAAATAGCTTTTCTCGTATTTCCGCCAACAAAGAGAGAATTAGAACGAAACATCCCTGAAAGGAATTTGTTATTTATTTTTACTATATTTTTTTTTTTTTTTTTTTTTTTTATTAAAATGTTAACTATTAACACGAATATATAAAATGAAAAATGCATGTGATATTAAGTACACTCATTTCAATCACTATTTACCTAGTTATCTGTCAAATTCAATTTGTAAACGGCTAAAACACAATCAGGGTGGACATTTCACAAAATACATGTTATAGGCCAGTATTTTGCCCTGGTGCACTCCTAGAATAATGTAATTGTCATAGCTTAATAGGAAACTTCACAAGCTTTCCAGTGATATATAATATGTATGGGTTATTAGTAGCGGAATGGTTTAGTGCCTAGTCAAAAGGCTAAAATTTGGCCATTTTTTAGTGTTATAAAGTTTCACTTCAAAATTTCTATTATTTTACAAGGCACCAGCTATTATAATTTCATCTTTAGCCAATAAGTTTATGTCAGAAATTCAAACTCTTATCTGAGGTGATTAATAGATTGGTACATGCCTTTGCATAAATTCCGAAAAGCTTTTCTTAAAAGTAGCCCTTTGTTATAAATTTTGGCTTTTTTATATCCCCAAATCAGGGGCTTCCAAACTTAGTAAACTGCAAAATAAATATAACCAGAGGACCAATGGTCCTATAAACGCTCACCTGAAACCCGAGATATATACCAATAAACTTGTTTGACTAGAATGGTAATATACATGTATATAACCCCAGGGCGGGGTCAGAGCAACCCCTGGAGTCAATTTCTTTTTGATAACATAAAACTTCAGTCCATTTGCCAATTTACTGCAAGTTTTGCCCTTCAAATGACATTTAAACAATTTTCCCCATTCAAATGCATGGGCGACCTAAGTTGACCTTGCCGTAAAATAGTTCAAGGTAATCCAAGGGTCACAATTTATATAAACTTTGTAGAGCTCCATTGCCTGATGCTTCATGCCAAGTTTCAAAATCAAAGGTCTTCTGGTTCTGGAGAAAAAGATTTTTAAAGGTTTTTGCTATTTATAGCCATGGCAGCCATCTTGGTCATGTGACCTTGACCATTTATATACACTTTCATTCCCACTTCCTATCAATGCTCCTCATAAAGTTTGGCTTTGATTGGCCAAGCAGTTTCAGAGAAGAAGATCTTTGAATATCACTGTAATATACATGTATATTGCCCCGGGGTGGGGGCAGACAGACCCCCGGGGTCCAAATTTTTTCAGAATCATAAATATTAAGTTCATTTGCCCATTTCCTGCAAGTTTTTCCCTACAAATGACATTTTGACACTTTTCGCCATTCAAATGCATTAGCGACCTATGTTGACCTTGCCATAAAATAGGTCAAGGTCAACCCAGGGTCATGATTTTATATAAACTTTGTAGAGCTCCAGTCACTGATGCTTCACACCAAGTTTCAAAATCATTGGCCTTCTGGTTCTGGAGAAGATTTTTAAAGGTTTTTTCTATTTATAGCCATGGCGGCCATCTTGGTCATGTGACCTTGACCATTTATATAAACTTTCTTTCCCCCTTCCCAAGGATGCTCCATATGAAGTTTGGCCTTGATTGGCCAAGCGGTTTAGGGGAAAGAAGATGTTTCATTATTATGGAAATATACATGTATATAGCCCCGGGGCAGGGGCAGACAACCCCCCAGGGGCTAAAATTTTTCTGTCCATTTGCCTATTCCCAGTAAGTTTTACCCATTAAATAGCATTTTACAATTTTTTCCCATTCAAATGCATTGGCGACCTAAGTTGACCTTGCCGTAAAATAGGTCAAGGTCATCCTAGGGTCATGATTTATATAAACTATGATGAGCCCGCTTCCCCGATGCTACATACCAAGTTTCGTGGAAATCCGCCCTCTGGTTCTGGAGAAGAAGATTTTTAAAGGTTTTTGCTATTTATAGCCATGGCGGCCATCTTGGTCATGTGACCTGGACCATTTATATAAACTTTCGTTCCCCATTCCTAAGGATGCTCCACATGAAGTTGGGCTTTGATTGGCCAAGCGGTTTCAGAGGAGAAAATCTTTTAAATTGTGAACGACAACGACGATGACGGACGACGACGACGACGGACGACGGAGCATGGGTATACTATAAGCTCACCTGTGAGCCTTCGGCTCAGGTGAGCTAAAAACACAAATGCTATATTAAGCCTAAGATACTTTTTGAATTTTGATGGAAATGCCCTTATTGAATATAAAATGATTGTGGCATCTCCCAGATGCAATTTTGTAACATCATGTAAATGTCGTGTCAGTAGCCCCCTATTTTCAAGCCCCTATTAAAGTATGTTAATAATGCTTAATATAAACATGACCTTCACTTTCATTTGAGGGATCCAGCCATTAAACGTTTTATAAGAAACATTTTGTGGCTAGCTGAGTGGTTTAATTAGATATTGCGGCAAATATGCTGTGCGTATGCCTGTCATATCCATAGCCCCCATTTTTGTTGTTTGCTTGAAATTATCATTTTAAGCTTACCTCATTTTGTTTTGATTTTAAACAAACAAGAACATCATTAAATGTCATAAATGTACCAGTAGATATGAATATTGCATGTAAATACTTGTGACAAAACTGTATTAAAACAGACAGAGCTACGGACATGACACATTTTTATATTTGCCCATACGTTACAAATTTTGACAGATTTTTCAGATAAAATCAGTTTTCATGGTTATCTAACAACAAAAAGTGCCCTAAATGTAAAAATTCTCAATAAAAGATAAATTGCATTAGCCATAATGCATGTTATATTTTCAAATATGTAGGCCCGTTGGATCTAAAGGCCTAGGTATGGTGAAATTTTTGAAAGACTGAAAAGAAAAATTTCTGCATTTTCGCACCAACAAGATGTCTCAGATAACAAAAATGCCATCTAAATATGCCCCACATAAAATTCTTTTTTTGATAAAAGTGAAACCCAAATGTCCACCTTGATTGTGTTTTAGCCGTTTTTTTAACAAGTTTTATTTTAAATGGCTAATGATTATGTTTTAGAGCAATAACATAAAAATACTCAATAGAGGTGTTTGTCCAGAGTACTTCAACTACTTGGAAGATACAGATTACATTTACATGATTCCAAGACTGTTAGTGTATACCATCATAAAATTTGAGCCGTATCATAAGAAAACTGGACATTCGCATATATGCCAAAAACAAAGGCTCAGATCAGATGTGCAGTAAATGCAGAGCTGATTAGCGCCTTTGTTGCCACTACACGGAAAGTACTATTCCTCCTATACCTATTTCCCAAATTTCAAGCTTCTAGCCTCCTTCTGTGACTGTACAGGCCGGTTTGTGTCGGACCTGGTCGGAAACCCCGAAGACCGGTTTTCTCGCATCAAGGCTCGTTCAAAAGAAGCTGAATGCTTTAAAATAAGTTAAACAAGTATAGACTTTTCTCATTTCTTGTATTTGCATTTTAATGAATATTCATGAACAAACCTTGATACTGGGGATCATTATACAGTCCTGGACCTTCTGTATGAATATGCATGATTTCAACATCGCTAAGCCCCGCCTTTTTCCCGTGCTCAACCAGACATTCAATCAAGTGTAGAGGTGTTGCTGCAGCTCCATGGATGAATATACGCTGACCTAAAAAATAAAGTCAAACAATTAGTGAAGTATTATGGGAGTAACATCCATTTTGTGGATACCCAATACCTATTGTACAGGCTATCCACAGGACTGATTTGCCCACAATGCAGCTTATGCAACAGTCATTTGTAACCACTTCCCCCCAGCCCCGACCCCCCCACCCCACCTACAGGGAAGGGTGGGGAATAAAGTGCTGGGCAATTACATGTTGAGTGTACCTACAGTGCAGGGGAAATGACAGGGATTTGACATTAGGATCCTTACCCCATGGAGATATTCTATTGCTAAGGGCGGGGCAAAGAGAAAGTTTAAACCTCCAGTTTGCCCTTCTAGGGGTGGGGCACTGAAAGCTGAAAAGTCATAATCCCCGCCCTTCCCCGTAGGTGGGAGAACAGTGGTTACAAATGACTGGTGCATTACTGGCACAACAATTATTGTGCAGATAAGTGATGTTATTAGCATTATAGTCGTGCAGATAGCCTCAGCCAAATGTCCATTCTAATTCAAATAATCATTATTTAATACAAATCCAATGAGATTCACATGTTTACAGTGATGTTTCTGTAAAATTTGTAAATCTAGTTCATTTCCAAATCAGACAATTGATAATAAAGAGCCTGACAAGGTATCCCATAGTCTATCTATCTATCTTTTCATACTGCAGCACCCTCTCGCGAGTATTATGTGCAGTTGCGCTGTCAGTGCAAGAATATTTTTTAAAGCTAGGTTCTAGCAGATGTGAAAGTAAAATAGTGAGAATGATTAAAAGATGATAGCGTTAGTGCAGAGTGAGGTTTAAAAGCAGTTTAAAAACAGTGTTTAAAATTATGGGAACTGATGATTGATCTGACAGACTCCTTCTTTGAAGGAGTCAAGATCAGCCCTGAGAACAATATCTGCTGGGAGTCTTTTCCAAAGAACAATGGTTGCTGGATAAAAGGCCTTTTGATAATAAGTTGCTTTGGTGTGGATCTGCCTAAACGAGAGATGTGTATCTCTGTGGTTTCTCAAAATATGGTGGTATATCAATGTATGGCGGAACCTTCGAAATTCGGGGCAATTCGAAATTCGTGGTAATTTATGTTTCTCATAGTTTCTCTCTCGGTGTGAATTTTTCTATAAAGTTTTTAACCCCAGTTGAAAATTTGATGTCTGCACTTTAAAATGGTATGAAAATTGTATCTTTACAACAATGTTGTGCAAGTCCACAAGCATTTAAATTCACGCGCTCATTTTTTTCAACAAGGAACAAAGGCAAATTCTTAATAAAATGTAGTCCCTGAGATTAAATTCATCCCAAATACAAACCAGACAGGATAGATAATTTTAGTTACCCTGAGTACTCTGGGGATACCCAGCGCTACAAATTGCTGAAACCAGGCTGTTCTGGCACCACTGGATAATTTTATTTTGTGTTTTGTTTATTACTACACCGAATTGAGAAGGGACTTTTTGTCTGGCTGAAAATCCTACCTTAGTGATTTTAATCAAAGATACTTATGTTGACACATGAAACTGAACAATTTCTCAATTTTGTTTTGGTACAGCATGTGTCACTGCATGTGTGTAAGAACTATAATGTACCTGAGATTTTAGGGAGAGCTGTACATTACAACTAAACATTAACTACACCGGATTTCGAAGGTACCATCATACTATTTTATATAACATTACTAGTTGGGAGTCAATTCGCCTGTTTTTGAGGGATTGCCAACCTACATGTAGGTCTGCAAGCATGTCAGAGACACTGCTGTGTGAGGAATAGTCCTGTTTGACCCATCTGGCAGCTCTTCTTTAAACCATTTCAATTTTCGAGATATTTTGTTTAGTGTGGGGATTCCAAACTGAAGAGGCATATTCTATAATTCAGCCTGGAGAGGCACAGTCAACACCTCTGGTAATTGTAGCCTTGAAACAAACAATCCGATTTGTATCTGACCTAGTTGAAACCCCCAAAAAGACAGTGTTTCTCAAGATGTGTCTTAAAAACTGCATAAACATGCACTGACAAAAATATCAAATGCACTGGTCATACCTGACTGCACAACTTGAACAGCCTCCATCCCCGTCTTCCATTCTGGTGTCCTATCTGCCAGGGGATGGATCGGCTCAGGGGAATACAGGTAGTACCCCCGGGCCAGAGACCTGAGTGGTGATTTTGTGTCCAAAAGTTGGCAGAAACGTCGCAGCTGACGCAGTGCCATCGCGAAAAGTCAATGCACTGTCGTCCAATTTCCAAAACGAGCACTTGTTGTTATTTCGATTGCATGGTTCCCCGCGACTTCAATCGGTTGAACATCAGCCGAGCGAAAGGCCGGAAACCAAAACGGATCCGCATCTATCAGATGCTCATTAAAATATCGCTTTGACATTGGCTGTCCTGGCCTTGACCTTTACAGACGCTTGACTGTTTACAGCTGGGTGAAGGAAAAACAAACCGGGAATGGCTGCCTTGAAAAGTTTCTCCAAGCTTTTGCAAAGAACAGCTTTGCAGAGCTCTTGTAGAAGTTTCTACATCTACTCTCCAGATGCCTTGACGCCTCAGCGAGACAGGGAGCCTGACTGGAAGACGGCCGAAGATGCTGTGTCAGCAATTGAATCTGGTATCACCTGATTTTTAGGGTTCAGCCAAATTAGGTCATTGCCTTTTTGACTGGGTCAGTGATTTTGTGAAATCCAGACATGAGATCTTTTCATGGTCTGGGCCTTATTGTCATGCAGATTACCCCTTAGCAACATATTCACCTTTGCGAAGTGGTGATTCGCGACAGATCACAGGTATTTCATTTCATTGCTAGCTGTGGGTTACAACTGGGGCAATTCTCTACCATATAGCCCTGTGCTAAGAATACAGTTCCAGACCCAAAACTCCACACCAGTGATGCCTGTTTGAAATCAAAGTGAACCCATTTGCAGAGATGTGTGACTTTGTCGACTTCTTCATATTCTTTGACAATAGACTTGCACAACCCCACATCATCCGCAGTCTGATGGAATGGTTGAGAGTTTGAATAACACCTCAGCTTAACCATTCAAGTTGGGATCATTCTTCTACCATAATCATGTGACATTTTTTATACCCCCCGCAAAACGAAGTTTTAGGGGGGTATACTGTTTTCAGCCTGTCCGTGATTCCGTCATTCCGTGATTCCGTCATTCCGTCATTCCGTCATTCCGTCAACATTTGGACATCTTTGCTGAATAACTTGAGTAGCTTTTGCCTGATCTGTTTCAAATTTTCACCACACTTGCACCATCAGACAATACATGTGTGGTATGAATTTAGGGGCCAAAGGGTCAGTATTGCAAGAGTTATGGGACTTTTTAAGTCTTCCTATAACATGTTTGCCATAGTACTGAAAGTACATACTTTGTGAAATCAACTCCTCTTACAGCTTTCAATGTTTCCTTTTAATATTTTGCTGATATGTTTCAGATATATTGCAGATGTGCATGAACAATTGTGATGCTGAAAAAATCATTTTTGACAAATTTACAGCATTTTTAACTTAGCAAATTTTCTATAATTGCTTATATTCAATAATGGTTGGTAGTGCATACTTTGTGAAATCAACTCCTCCTAGGGCTTTCAGTGTTTCTTTTCAGTACTTTGCAGACATGTTACAGACATATTGAAGATGTGCATGAAGAATTATAATGCTGAAAAAATCATTTTTGACAAATTTACAGCATTTTTTAACTTTGCCATTTTTCGACTATTGCTTACATACATACGTTGTGAAATCAACTCCTCCTAGGGCTTTCAGTATTTCTTTTCAGTACTTTGCAGACATGTTATAGACATATTGAAGATGTGCATGAAGAATTATAATGCTGAAAAAATATTTTTTGACAAATTTACAGCATTTTTTAACTTTGGCATTTTTCGACTATTGCTTACATACATACTTTGTGAAATCAACTCCTCCTAGGGCTTTCAGTATTTCTTTTCAGTACTTTGCAGACATGTTACAGACATATTGAAGATGTGCATGAAGAATTATAATGCTGAAAAAATAGTTTTTGACAAATTTACAGCATTTTTAAACTTAGCCATTTTTCGACTATTGCTTACATACAATAATGGATGGAAGTGCATACTTTGTGAAATCAACTCCTCCTAGGGCTTTCATTGTTTCTTTTTAATTCTTTGCAGATTTGTTCCAGATATATTGAAGATGTGCATGAAGAATTTTTATGCTGAAAATTTTAGTTTTGACAAATTTACAGCTTTTTAAACTTAGCCAATTTTGACCATTTCTGCTTATATTCAATTATGGTTGATAGTACATACTTTGTGAAATCCAACTCCTCCTGGGGCTTTCAGTAATTCTTTTCAATACTTTGCAGACATGTTACAGACATGTTGAAGATGTGCATAAAGAATTTTATTGGTGAAAAAATATTTTTTGACAAATTTACAGCATTTTTCAACTTAGACATTTTTCAACCATCGCTAATATACAATACGGCTGGTAGAGCATACAGTCCAACCTGTCTTAAGCAAGCCCTGTATTAAGCAAGCACCTGTCTTAAGCAAGCACTTCCATTTCCCCCCAATTGATTTTACATGTAAATGAACCTCTGTTAAGCAAGCACCTGTCTTATGTGGCCAGAGGCCACTAGTTTCTGACCCAATTTTGCCTTTAAGCAGCCACCCATTTCATCAAAATGCATAGAAAAGAAATATTTTCACATGGGTATTTAAACTCTGCCAGGTGTCAAAATTGTCTTCACACCTTCCAGATGCCATAATTCATTGTTTATTGTCTCAAAAGATAATCATAGACAACTTGTCTGGGAGAACTTAGTGACAGCTACCACTGACAGAACAATAACAGACTATTCATTCATTTGCAACACCTTTTCATAAAGATTTTGCCTTTACTGTGTCAGTTCCATCTCTTCATGTTTTACCTTTCAATCAAAGCAAACAAAAATCTAAACTGTTGATTTCAATATGATGTTAATGTTCTTATACACTAATTTTAACAGAGAAAAAATGCTTTCTCAAAAAGGCCAAATTATTCATGGAACTCATGGAATACTTTTTACAATATGCTACCACTTCTGTAGAGGAAAATCATACCAAGTGCTAATCAAGGATATGACTGTGCCTTTTGTCTGCATCTGTTTGCAGTTCCTTTTACATTTTAATTCTGTAGATAGGGTAAGGTTATTATTTACAGCTGTATTTCTAGCCAACATGGTTTGGTTAGTGCGCCCACCCTAGTGTCAGAACATAACCTCTATTAAGCAAGCACCTGTCTTAAGCAAGCGATTTTAGTGTTTCTCTTGGCCGCTTGCTTAAGACAGGTTGGACTGTACTTTATGAAATCAAGTCCTCCTAGTGCTTTCATTGTTTCATTTGAATTCTTTGCACACTTGTTCCAGATATATTTCAGATGTGCATGAATAATTCTTATGCTGAATAATTTATTTTTGACAAATTTACAGCTTTTTTTTAGCATAGCCAGTTTTTGACCATTTCTCATGATAAATAATGATCAACAGTGTACAGTGAAATCAACAATAATTTTACTCCCTGAGCTTTCAGTATATTATTTAATACCTTACAGACATGAGTCAGACATACGGAGGATTTTCATGAAGGATTATAATGCTGAAAAGATATTTTTGACAAATGTTTTGCATGTTTGACTTAAAGGAAGTTATTAGCCTTAGATAATTTTGCGGGGGGTATACTGAAAGCCTTGCTTGCAGCCAATTTCTAGTTTTAAATTGGACGGCAGAGCATGAACAAAAGGACAGGCCTGCCCATGCAGATGCATTCGGTCTCAATTATTGAATGCAACTGGATCAAAATGTAACACAAGCTGAACTGTGCCAGTCCTTGGAAAAACAAGCTTAAACCATAACCACCAAGGCTCAAAATGATAAAACCATAAACCGGATGCAACAATAATTCTAGCTCCAAAATACCTTGGTAGAAAATCTCTCGCCAGGCCAAAACTAGCGAGAAATTATGAATTTTCTGGGGGGAAACTGGCAAAATGGTTTGTGAAAATAAGTGTTTTGTATGAGATTTTTCCTCACATTTAACCAATTTCAATAAGATTTTCGGCCAAAAAAACGAGAGAATCTCTCACAATCTCCCCAGAAAATAATCCCTGCTGATGTTTATGAAAAATATAACCATTATTGAAATATGTCCATGTACTAAGTTGTTAAAATTGAAAATTTTCAGCAGAATTTTATTATACCCCCCGCAAAACGAAGTTTTAGGGGGGTATACTGTTTTCAGCCTGTCCGTGATTCCGTGATTCCGTCATTCCGTGATTCCGTCATTCCGTCATTCCGTCAACATTTGGACATCTTTGCTGAATAACTTGAGTAGCTTTTGCCTGATCTGTTTCAAATTTTCACCACACTTGCACCATCAGACAATACATGTGTGGTATGAATTTAGGGGCCAAAGGGTCAGTATTGCAAGAGTTATGGGACTTTTTAAGTCTTCCTATAACATGTTTGCCATAGTACTGAAAGTACATACTTTGTGAAATCAACTCCTCTTACAGCTTTCAATGTTTCCTTTTAATATTTTGCTGATATGTTTCAGATATATTGCAGATGTGCATGAACAATTGTGATGCTGAAAAAATCATTTTTGACAAATTTACAGCATTTTTAACTTAGCAAATTTTCTATAATTGCTTATATTCAATAATGGTTGGTAGTGCATACTTTGTGAAATCAACTCCTCCTAGGGCTTTCAGTGTTTCTTTTCAGTACTTTGCAGACATGTTACAGACATATTGAAGATGTGCATGAAGAATTATAATGCTGAAAAAATAATTTTTGACAAATTTACAGCATTTTTTAACTTTGCCATTTTTCGACTATTGCTTACATACATACGTTGTGAAATCAACTCCTCCTAGGGCTTTCAGTATTTCTTTTCAGTACTTTGCAGACATGTTATAGACATATTGAAGATGTGCATGAAGAATTATAATGCTGAAAAAATATTTTTTGACAAATTTACAGCATTTTTTAACTTTGGCATTTTTCGACTATTGCTTACATACATACTTTGTGAAATCAACTCCTCCTAGGGCTTTCAGTATTTCTTTTCAGTACTTTGCAGACATGTTACAGACATATTGAAGATGTGCATGAAGAATTATAATGCTGAAAAAATAGTTTTTGACAAATTTACAGCATTTCTAAACTTAGCCATTTTTCGACTATTGCTTACATACAATAATGGATGGAAGTGCATACTTTGTGAAATCAACTCCTCCTAGGGCTTTCATTGTTTCTTTTTAATTCTTTGCAGATTTGTTCCAGATATATTGAAGATGTGCATGAAGAATTTTTATGCTGAAAATTTTAGTTTTGACAAATTTACAGCTTTTTAAACTTAGCCAATTTTGACCATTTCTGCTTATATTCAATTATGGTTGATAGTACATACTTTGTGAAATCCAACTCCTCCTGGGGCTTTCAGTAATTCTTTTCAATACTTTGCAGACATGTTACAGACATGTTGAAGATGTGCATAAAGAATTTTATTGGTGAAAAAATATTTTTTGACAAATTTACAGCATTTTTCAACTTAGACATTTTTCAACCATCGCTAATATACAATACGGCTGGTAGAGCATACTTTATGAAATCAAGTCCTCCTAGTGCTTTCATTGTTTCATTTGAATTCTTTGCACACTTGTTCCAGATATATTTCAGATGTGCATGAATAATTCTTATGCTGAATAATTTATTTTTGACAAATTTACAGCTTTTTTTTAGCATAGCCAGTTTTTGACCATTTCTCATGATAAATAATGATCAACAGTGTACAGTGAAATCAACAATAATTTTACTCCCTGAGCTTTCAGTATATTATTTAATACCTTACAGACATGAGTCAGACATACGGAGGATTTTCATGAAGGATTATAATGCTGAAAAGATATTTTTGACAAATGTTTTGCATGTTTGACTTAAAGGAAGTTATTAGCCTTAGATAATTTTGCGGGGGGTATACTGAAAGCCTTGCTTGCAGCCAATTTCTAGTTTTTATATTTTTCTTGTTTTTGCTAGATTGTGGATACACATAAGAACCACCTCAGAGTACCCACAATCTATGTTTTGGAGCAAAAATAGGTATACCCCTGCATACCCCAGTTTTGCTATATAAAAGTGGGGTATAAGGGGGTATTCATTACACAGACATGTTATCCTGATGGGTAAAGATATGGACTTTTTTGTATTAATTAAAAGGAAAACAATTGATTACAAACACTATTTAGTGTTGATGCTTTTGTTGATGTACAGTGTTTTAACTTCAGGATCAAAGATCTTTGTCCACTCATGTGCGGCTACACCAAACTACTTGCTGGATGCACTAGCCAAGCATGGGAAAAACAACAACTTGAAAGATGTTGAGTTGATTCATATTCCAACTGTGGGTCCTGCTGTTTATAATAATATTGAATATGAGGGTATGTGTTGATTCATACATGTTTGTTTATTCATTAATGTTTTTAAAAGCAAAATGTGTTTACATGTAAGGTCTTTCAACAGCAACAGAGATTCAGAATAGCTATTATAGATAGCTATTTAAGTATGGAAATGCTGGTTTGCTTACATAAGAATCTGAATCTTTGTTTAATCAATTTAATAAGTAAAAGGTTCACTAAGACCGGTCTTGAAGCTTTAAAGTTATGAAAAAGTGAAAAGCCCAAAATTTTAGTTTCACTATATAGGAAGATTTAGTACTCATATGTACTGTATTTATAATTGTTATTTTCTTAAATAGGCATTTTTCGATCCAAGTCATTGTTTATTGGTGCCAACTGTCGCCGAGCTGTGGCAGAGGGAAGAGCCGACACTGTACCAATCTTCCTCAGTGAAATACCACTCCTGTTCAGACGGAATATCTACAGGTAAAATGACAGTTTCTGCCTAATTGTTCATGATGTTGCAAAGAACCATGCTCTTGGAGTTTTATAAGATTACTTAGCTGGGAAACACATCATTTTAAAACCCTGAATACTGGTATATCATAACTATGGGACATTGAAGAAATTTGCAGAACATTAATTTAGTGTCAAAGTATCAAATATTTGAGCTACGAAGCGTGAACCATGTCCGACACAAACCGGTCTGTACAGCTACAGTAGATGGCTAGAAGCTTGAAGTTTCAGATATAAGTAGATGAGACATTGTATTATCTGTGTAACAAAAACAAAGGCTCTGATCAGCTGTGCAGTTACTGCACAGCTGATATGCGACTTTGTTTTCGCATAGACAAAAATCGGGTTTTCTCACGACAAAGCTCATTTGTACAATGCCTTTTCGTAAGGGTTTTTAATGTAGTTGATGCTCCACAACCATAGAAGTAAGCTTCAGTTTTAAACATATACTGCTTTCCAAGTTTATTTTTTCAAAAGTTTGCTCATATTATGAGTCTAATTTCTTGTAATTTTAGGTTAGATGTTGCCTTGATCCATGTGACACCTCCAGATAACCATGGTTTCTGCTCACTGGGCACCAGTGTTGATTGTACCAGGTCTGCTGTACAGCAAGCTAAGTATATCATAGGTAGGTATATTGGCATAATTTCATAATTTAGATTAGTCAGTGATAAGTCAGTGAATATACTGTAAGGCTGAACTTAAAAAATTCTCTATTTGCCGTCACCCGACCGACCCAACAAAATTGCCCCTACCCAAAAATTTTTATTGACACAAAGAAGAATTTTTTTTTTATTTGAATGTCTAAAGTTTCAGTCTCTGAATTACTTATTTTTTCAAAAAATATTTGTCTGAATGCAATATTGTGCAGTCCACAGATTGAAGAGTAGAGCTCTGCCTATATGCTTCTGAACAGAACTTGAAACCTATCCTCTGTAAAGTCAAACAAAAAATGTTATCATTCAGTTCAGTCCAAAAAAAAAAAAAACAAAAAAAAACAAAGCATACTTACCAACCCAATCCTAAAACTATGGGTCAGGTGACAGCAAACAAAATATTATTATTAATGTCATTGTAGCTTAACAAAAAATACAAAGATTATTATAATCATCAAGACTGGCCAATAAATGCAAAAATGTTTTACCACTTAAGCTAAATATTGCAAAATTTACTAAGTGAGTTGGAAGGGGCAGCTTCCATCTTCGACATGACTGAAATATTATTCATTGAGGTATTAAACAAACAAAGTCATTTTATTGTATAAAAGCCCTTCCATTTTGTCCTTATTTTTAAAAAAATATCTATTCCGTATATGATTTTTTTACAGCTCAGGTGAATAAGCACATGCCAAGGACATTAGGTGATGGCCTGATTCACTCGTCTAATATTGACTGTATGGTAGAACATCATGCCCCACTGCCGGAGATAGAACCTATTATCAGGACGCCAGAGATCAATGAGATTGCAAGACTGATTGCTGATAACTTGGTCGAGGATGGAGCTACCCTACAGACAGGTACAACAGAGTAGATTAAGCCACTTTTTCCTGGAGGCATATTTAACCTTTTATATAAAGTCAAAAATGATGATTGTTTATGCAAAGCTTAAAATTTACCTCTTGGGTGGAAAAGCACAACTTGTACAAGAAAAGAAAATTAAATATTTAACATCCATACTGACAGTTGTGGTAAAGTATCAGCCTGTGTTTCTCATATGAACTTGTGCCAGATACTGTACCTTATAAATATTTTAACCACAAAGACAAGCTAGATGACAGAATAACTCCTATAAAACAACAAGAAACTGTAAAAATGATTTGAGCCGCCTCATGGGAAAACCAACAATCTGCATAGGCGAAAACAAAGACGCAGATCAGCTTCGCGGTAACCGCGAAGCTGATCAACGCCTTTGTTTTCGCTACTCGGGTAGTACAATTCCTCTTCTACTTAAATCCGAAATTTCAAGATTCTAGCTCTTTTCTGTGCTTGTGCAGGCCGGTTTGTGGCGGACCTGTTCGGAAACCACATTGTTGGTTTTCCCACGAGGCGGCTCATTTGTTTCTCAGGTATTGGTAACCTGCCAGACGCTGTCCTTCACAAACTATACAACCATAAAGACCTGGGTTTCCACAGCGAGATGATGTCAGACACAGTGGTTAACCTGACAGAAAAAGGGGCACTGACAAACGCCAAGAAGACGATTCAGACTGGAAAGATAGTTGCCAGCTTTGCCATGGGAACTAGAAAACTGTACAATTTCTTGGATGATAACTCATTTGTTTGTAAGTTTGTAAAGTGTAAAGTAGACACAGGATGTTTTAATTTGGAGTTTTATGTTTGTTTCATTTTGGGCACTAGATGTTGAGGATAATGAAAGTAGAACTAAACAAATAAGCTATGTTGCATTTCCCCCAATTGCATTGTGTGACTTGATGTATACACCCCAACCCCTTTATAGCTCTATTGTTGGGGTCCAAGCCAGTTTCCGTATTAGCTATCCAATCCATGTTACCGGTATAAGGAGAGTAAAATGTATAGACATATAGCAAAATGGCCAATTGTGGCCCAACAGTGATCAGTGTTTTATCCAAAACCATGTTACAACAAACTGTGAAAAGAGGTCGGAGTGTATTTACTCATTTGGAAATTGACATGACCTAATGTATACTTATTTTCCAGCCCAACAAGAGTGCGACTTTACTAGCAAAACATGAATGATAAGTTAGAACTCTTGAATGATGGCCATTAACAAATGAGCCGCCCCATGGGAAAACCAACAATCTGCATAGGCGAAAACAAAGATGCAGATCAGCTTCGCGGTGACCGCGAAGCTGATCAGTGCCTTTGTTTTCACTACTCGGATAGTACAATTCCTCTTCTACTTAAATCCGAAATTTCAAGCTTCTATCTCTTTTCTGTGCTTGTACAGTTTGGTTTGTGCCAGACCTGGTCGGAAACCACATTGTTGGTTTTCCCACGAGGCGGCTCATTTGTTTCCCCTTACCCGACCCACCCTAAAAAATTGCCCCTACCCAAAATAATTTACTGCAATTTTTCATACAAGATTATTATTTTTGTTAATTATTGTTAATTACAGAGAGGCAAAAATTTCATGTTTTAGAAGGATACATTGTCTGATAATGCTTTCAATGATAGCCTTCTAGGTATTATTTCTGCAATCAAGTTTTAGCTATATTAGAACAACTAAAAACAAATTTCAATCTAGATAAAACCTGAGAAAATAAAAATAAAATAATATTCCGACCGACCGACCAACCCACACCTGAGAAACAGGGTCGGGTAAGGTGAAACAAAAATATTTCTAAGGTTGGCCTTAACAAATGTTTAGAAATGTTTAGACTTGGCTTGATATACATTTATTTTTCCAGCCTTACAAGAGTGTGATTTCACCAATAACACTTCAATCATCAGTCAGAATCCTAGAGTGACGGCTATCAACACTTGTCTAGAGATTGACATGACCGGCCAAGTCTGTTCAGACTCAATCGGAACCTACATGTATTCAGGTATAATTGCTATACTACTCAACACACACATTTGATAAGCATCAGGTTGTTTTTGATTTCCTGATAGTTGGGTACCTAGAAACTTAAAAAGATGTGAAGCAAAAAACACCTCTAAAGTTCACTGTACCAGAGTGAAGAGGCACATGATAGACTATGACAATGTAAGTTATTATGTAACCAGCAATCTAAGGCTCCATCTTGAAACAAAATATCCGACAGTGTATTTGATATTAGTCCTTAAAATAAGCATTTGAATGCAATTATTTTATGAATAATTGAAGCAGTATGTAACTATTTTTTGGCTTTACAGGATTTGGTGGTCAGATTGACTTCATCCGAGGAGCAGCCTTAAGTTTAGATGGGGAGGGTAAACCTATCATAGCTTGTACATCCACAACAGAAGATGGAACCTCAAGAATTGTCCCTACTTTGAAATTAGGTAAGAGCATCAAACTATGAAATCGAAAAGACCAGGGTTTGAATCCCACTGTCGGCAAGTTGTGTCGACAAGACAAGTTAAAAACCTGTAGTATTGGTTTATACCCAGGAAATTAAGGTTCTGTCCCAATATGACTGCAGACTGATATGTTAAACTGCATTTGCATATAGAGGGTTAAGTTTAGACTGTAAGGATTAACCTATCATCCAAAACAGTGGACAGAACTTCAAGAATTGTCTGTTTTTGGCCTCGCCTTGCATAATCATTATGAAAATGATCATTTCAGAAATAAGAATGTCATTAAAGCTAGTCATAAACTAGAATTGTCAGAGAATCTGACTATAGCCCCGCTTCTCAGCTTTTTTTGCAGGGTGAAAAAAACAATGACAGGTAACTATCACAGGCTATCACAAGCTAGATCTCATCAATATTGATGCTCATACAAAATTTGGTCTGATTATGTCAATTCGTTCTCTTTCAAAATTTTGCGAAAAATGACGGGTAATAATCCAAAGCTAGATCTTGTCAATGATGATGTGCATACAAAATTTAGACGGATTCTGTCAATTCGTTCTGAAGATATTGAGCGGAAACAAAATTCTGAAGTCAATCAAGGGCTGTTAACTCCGTCAAAATTTTGCAAAAAAATGATGGGTAATAATCCCAAGCTAGATCTTGTCAATGATGATATGCATACAAAATTTGGACGGATTCTGTCAATTCATTCTCCAGATATTGAGCGGAAATGAAATTCTGATGTCCATCAAGGGCTGTAACTCCATCAAAATTTTGTGAAAAATGACAGGTAACAATCCCAAGCCAGATCTTGTCAATGTTGATGTGCATACAAAATTTGGTTGGATTCTGTCAATTCGTTCTCAAGATATTGAGCAGAAACGCAATTCTGACGTTAATTAAGGGCCATAACTCCATCAAAATTTTGGGAAAAATGACGGGCAACAATCCCAAGCTAGATCTTGTCAATGTTGATGTGCATACAAAATTTGGTCGGATTCTGTCAATGCGTTCTCAAGATATTGAGCGGAAACGAAATTCTGACGTCAATCAAGGGCCGTAACTCCGTCAAAATTTTGCGAAAAATGACGGGTAACAATCCCAAGCTAGATCTTGTCAATTATGATGTGCATATAAAATTTGGTCCGATTCTGTCAATTTGTTCTCAAGATATTGAGCGGAAACGAAATTCTGACGTCAATCAAGGGCCATAACTCCGTCAAAATTTTGCGAAAAATGACTGGCAACAATCCCAAGCTAGATCTTGTCAATGTTGATGTGCATACAAAATTTGGTCGGATTCTGTCAATGCGTTCTCAAGATATTGAGCGGAAACGAAATTCTGACGTCAATCAAGGGCCGTAACTCCATCAAAATTTTGCGAAAAATGACGGGCAACAATCCCAAGCTAGATCTTGTCAATGTTGATGTGCATACAAAATTTGGTCGGATTCTGTCAATATGTTCTCAAGATATTGAGCGTAAACGAAATTCTGACGTCAATCAAGGGCCGTAACTCCGTCAAAATTTTGCAAAAAATAAGAGGTAACAATCCCAAGCTAGATCATGTCAATGTTGATGTGCATACAAAATTTGGTCGGATTCTGTCAATGCGTTCTCAAGATATTGAGCGGAAACGAAATTCTGACGTTAATCAAGGGCCATAACTCCGTCAAAATTTTGCGAAAAATGGCGGGCAACAATCCCAAGCTAGATCTTGTCAATGTTGATGTGTATACAAAATTTGGTCAGATTCTGTCAATTTGTTCTTAAGATATTGAGCGGAAACGAAATTCTGACGTCAATCAAGGGCCGTAACTCCATCAAAATTTTGGGAAAAATGACGGGCAACAATACCAAGCTAGATCTTGTCAATGTTGATGTGCATACAAAATTTGGTCAATTTCTGTCAATTCCTTCTCAAGATATTGAGCGGAAACGAAATTTTGACGTCAATCAAGGGCCGTAACTCCATCAAAATTTTGCGAAAAATGGCGGGCAACAATCCCAAGCTAGATCTTGTCAATGTTGATGTGTATACAAAATTTAGTCAGACTCTGTCAATTTGTTCTTAAGATATTGAGCGGAAACGAAATTCTGACGTCAATCAAGGGCCGTAACTCCATCAAAATTTTGGGAAAAATGACGGGCAACAATCCCAAGCTAGATCTTGTCAATGTTGATGTGCATACAAAATTTGGTCAGATTCTGTCAACTTGTTCTTAAGATATTGAGCGGAAACGAAATGTTCACGGAATGACGGAACCACGGAATCACGGAATCACGGAACCACGGAAGGACAGGGTGAATCCAGTATAGCCCCACTTTTCCAAAGCGGGGCTATAATTACAGGCAACAATCCCAAGCTAGATCTTGTCAATGTTAATGTGCAAACAAATTTTGGTCAGATTCTATCAATTTGTTCTCAAGATATTGAGTGGAAACAAAATTCTGACAGCAATTAAGGGCTGTGACTCCATCAAAATTTAGCGAAAAGTGATGGGCAACAATCCCAAGCTAGATCTTGTCAATGTTGAAGTGCATACAAATTTTGGTCAGATTCTATCATATCGTTCTCGAGATATTGAGCGGAAACAAAATTCTGACGTCAATCAAGGGCCGTAACTCCGTCAAAATTTTGCGAAAAATGTCAGGTGACAATCCCAAGCTAGATATTGTCAATGTTGATGTGCATACAAAATTTGGTCAGAATCTGTCAACCGGTTCTCAAGATATTGAGCGGAAACAAAATTATGACAGCAATCAAGGGCCATAACTCTGTCAAAATTTTGCGAAAAATTACAGGCAACAATCCCAAGCTAGATCTTGTCAATGTTAATGTGCATACCAAATTTGGTCAGATTCTATCAATTCGTTCTCGAGATACTGAGCGGAAACAAAATTCTGACGTCAATCAAGGGCCGTAACTCCTTCAAAATTTTGCGAAAAATGACGGGCGACAATCCCAAGCTAGATATTGTCAATGTTGATGTGCATACAAAATTTGATCAGATTCTGTCAATTTGTTCTCGAGATATTGAGCGGAAA
The DNA here is from genome assembly GCA_964017185.1 of Rugalucina vietnamica. Classification (NCBI taxonomy): domain Eukaryota; kingdom Metazoa; phylum Mollusca; class Bivalvia; order Lucinida; family Lucinidae; genus Rugalucina; species Rugalucina vietnamica. The sequence goes on along the minus strand of OZ024882.1, from coordinate 47,484,018 downwards.
CGAAATTAGGACGTCAATCAAGGGCCGTAACTCCGTCAAAATTTTGTGAAAAATGACGGGTAACAATCCCAAGCTAGATATTGTCAATGATGACGGGCATACAAAATTTGGTCGGATTCTGTCAATTTGTTCTCGAGATATTGAGCGGAAACGAAATTCTGACATCAATCAAGGGCCGTAACTCCGTCAAAATTTTGCGAAAAATGACGGGTAACAATCCCAAGCTAGATCTTGTCAATGATGACGGGCATACAAAATTTGGTCGGATTCTGTCAATTCGTTCTCAAGATATTGAGCGGAAACGAAATTCTGACGTCAATTAAGGGCCGTAACTCCGTCAAAATTTTGCAAAAAATGATGGGTAACAATCCCAAGCTAGATCTTGTCAATGTTGATGTGCACACAAAATTTGGCCGGATTCTGTCAATTCGTTCTCAAGATATTGAGCGGAAACGAAATTCTGACGTCAATCAAGGGCCGTAACTCCGTCAAAATTTTGCGAAAAATGACGGGTAACAATCCCAAGCTAGATCTTGTCAATGTTGATGTGCACACAAAATTTGGTCGGATTCTGTCAATTCGTTCTCAAGATATTGAGCGGAAACGAAATTCTGACGTCAATCAAGGGCCGTAACTCCGTCAAAATTTTGCGAAAAATGACGGGTAACAATCCCAAGCTAGATCTTGTCAATGTTGATGTGCACACAAAATTTGGCGTGATTCTGTCAATTAGTTCTCAAGATATTGAGCGGAAACGAAATTCTGACGTCAATCAAGGGCCGTAACTCCGTCAAAATTTTGCGAAAAATGACGGGTAACAATCCCAAGCTAGATCTTGTCAATGATGATGTGTACACAAAATTTGGTCGGATTCTGTGAATTCGTTCTCAAGATATTGAGCGGAAACGAAATTCTGACATCAATCAAGGGCCGTAACTCCGTCCAAATTTTGCGAAAAATGACGGGTAACAATCCCAAGCTAGATCTTGTCAATGATGATGTGCATACAAAATTTGGTCAGATTCTGTAAACTGGTTCTCAAGATATTGAGTGGAAATGAAATTTGGACGGAATAATGGAATAACGGAATAACGGAATGACGGAATAACGGAACGACGGAAGGACATGGTGAATCCAGTATAGCCCCACTTTTTCAAAGCGGGGCTATAAAAATGCTCACGGAATGACGGAATCACGGAACCACGGAATCACGGAACCACGGAACCACGGAACCACGGAAGGACAGGGTGAATCCAGTATAGCCCCACTTTTCCAAAGCGGGGCTATAATGACGGGTAACAATCCCAAGCTAGATCTTGTCAATGATGACGGGCATACAAAATTTGGTCGGATTCTGTCAATTCGTTCTCAAGATATTGAGCTGAAACGAAATTCTGACGTCAATTAAGGGCCGTAACTCCGTCAAAATTTTGCAAAAAATGACGGGTAACAATCCCAAGCTAGATCTTGTCAATGTTGATGTGCACACAAAATTTGGCCGGATTCTGTCAATTCGTTCTCAAGATATTGAGCGGAAACGAAATTCTGACGTCAATCAAGGGCCGTAACTCCGTCAAAATTTTGCGAAAAATGACGGGTAACAATCCCAAGCTAGATCTTGTCAATGTTGATGTGCACACAAAATTTGGTCGGATTCGGAATGACGGAATCACGGAACCACGGAATCACGGAACCACGGAACCACGGAAGGACAGGGTGAATCCAGTATAGCCCCACTTTTCCAAAGCGGGGCTATAATGACGGGTAACAATCCCAAGCTAGATCTTGTCAATGATGACGGGCATACAAAATTTGGTCGGATTCTGTCAATTCGTTCTCAAGATATTGAGCTGAAACGAAATTCTGACGTCAATTAAGGGCCGTAACTCCGTCAAAATTTTGCAAAAAATGACGGGTAACAATCCCAAGCTAGATCTTGTCAATGTTGATGTGCACACAAAATTTGGCCGGATTCTGTCAATTCGTTCTCAAGATATTGAGCGGAAACGAAATTCTGACGTCAATCAAGGGCCGTAACTCCGTCAAAATTTTGCGAAAAATGACGGGTAACAATCCCAAGCTAGATCTTGTCAATGTTGATGTGCACACAAAATTTGGTCGGATTCTGTAAATTCGTTCTCAAGATATTGAGCGGAAACGAAATTCTGACGTCAATCAAGGGCCGTAACTCCGTCAAAATTTTGCGAAAAATGACGGGTAACAATCCCAAGCTAGATCTTGTCAATGTTGATGTGCACACAAAATTTGGCGTGATTCTGTCAATTAGTTCTCAAGATATTGAGCGGAAACGAAATTCTGACGTCAATCAAGGGCCGTAACTCCGTCAAAATTTTGCGAAAAATGACGGGTAACAATCCCAAGCTAGATCTTGTCAATGATGATGTGTACACAAAATTTGGTCGGATTCTGTGAATTCGTTCTCAAGATATTGAGCGGAAACGAAATTCTGACATCAATCAAGGGCCGTAACTCCGTCCAAATTTTGCGAAAAATGACGGGTAACAATCCCAAGCTAGATCTTGTCAATGATGATGTGCATACAAAATTTGGTCAGATTCTGTAAACTGGTTCTCAAGATATTGAGTGGAAATGAAATTTGGACGGAATAACGGAATAACGGAATAACGGAATGACGGAATAACGGAACGACGGAAGGACATGGTGAATCCAGTATAGCCCCACTTTTTCAAAGCGGGGCTATAATTAAGGTTGGCTAAATCCACTGACAAGCCTGAAAAGATCTGCAGCTCTTTGTTGTGGTGGTAATAAAACAAAATAAAGACGCAAAAACTTTTTTCATTCCAGGTGCTGGTGTTGTGGTAACGAGAGCTCACGTACATTACATCGTAACAGAATACGGCATTGCATACTTGTTTGGCAAGAATCTGCGACAGAGAGCCTACGAGATGATAAAAATAGCTCATCCTTCACAGAGAGAAACACTAGAGAAAGCTGCCTTCGAAAGATTCAAGTGCATGCCAGCACCTTGAAAGGAGTGAAGTTTTGAGACTGATAGTGTTTTATTAGATGCACGCTATATTGTGATGCAACCAAATCTGTTACTGTGCAGATAGATGCAACATCACAGATCATTTTACAGAATTGAGTGAGGTGATTGGAAGCCAGAGTGATAGTGCAACAACCAACAACAAAGAGTTTATTGCTTTCAATTACCACACATTTTGTCAAATGATGTGGGATCATGAGTCAAACTGCGCAGTAACAAAAGTGGTTGCATCACAAGTTTATAGGGTGAGATGATTGGTTTTTAGTGATGATTCAGTGATAAGTTTCGATAGATATTCCATTTGTCAGTTGGTGTTAAAGAAATGTACACTTAGCACAGGTAAACTATTTATGAGAGGCTTTTTTCTGCTCAGTCTGATACATGTATTAGGGTATCTGACTATCTTGACATGACCTCAGCTCTTGTCCATGGTTATAAACATTATGAAAACTTGCCGATGCATTATACAGAGAATTTTTAGCATTAAAAAATAAAAGATTTCATTCGAAAAATGATGATATTTTTTATATGTTTCCTCAAAACATTGATTGTGAGTACATGTTAGAACTGCCTCGCCGAGGCGGTTCTAAAGAGTACCCACAATCTATGTTTTGGAGCAAAAATAAGAAAAATAGACATGCCCTCGTAAACCCGAGTTTTTTACTATATAGAAGTGGGGTATGAAGGGGTATATATTTCACGTACATGTTTTCCTGATCATGACATCATAACATTTAGATATTTTGCGGGAATTCATCAGAATCATTATGTATGTGAAACAAATGATGATAAATAGGTACCCCAAATCTGATTTTTAACGGAATATTATGAATAATTTGTTTCACTGACTTATTATTGAATACTCTTATAGAAGTGATTTGTAAATGCTAGAGTAACAGGTTTTGAGAAAATGAGAAGAAATCACAGATATGAGTTTTTTCAGAGTTTTTTTTTTTTTTTTTTTTTTTTTTTAGAGAGAAAACGTTCATTTTCAAGTAAAGAAAGGAATGTGTTCATAAAGGTTTTAGATGAGCCACGAAGCAAGAAAAGTGGTCTTCTGGGTTTCCGACCAGGTCTCACATAATCGGCCTGTGCAGCCACAGAAGAAAGTTAGAATCTTAAAATTTTGGGTACCGGTACAGGTAGAGGAGGTATTGTACTATCCCTGCAGCAAAAACAAAGGCGCTGATCAGCTTCGCAGTTACTGCGAAGCTGATCTGCGTCTTTGTTTTCGCACAGGCAAAATCCGTTTTTTTTTTTGTTTTTTTTTTTTTTATATTTTATCCAAAAATGTTATTGAGTTGTATTTTTACTCTGACAAAGTCTTTGAACTTAAATACAAAACCTCAAGAAAATATGAAAAGTTGTGAAAATCATGCTTTGCCAAATAATAGATTCTCAACAACCTTCTGAGTTTTCGATAAAGATCAGAATCGAATTGATATTTATGCACAGAGCAAGAAATATGTAAAATTTGATTGTTATAAAAATGTCGCAGTGAAATATTTGAAGTATTTGTTTGACCTTGAAGTTGCAGGAGTCTTGAAGAAATGGTCTTCGGGGTTTCCAACCGGGTCCGACAAAAACCATTGTGTACAGTCACAGAATAAGGCTAGAAGCTTTAAATTTTGGATATAATTGGAAGAGGAATTGTACTATCCTTTTAGCGAAAAGAAGGCGCTGATCGGCTGTGCAGTTACTGCACAGCTGATCTGCGCCTTTGTTTTCGCATAGGCAAAACTCCGGTTTTCTTGCTTCTTTGAATCTTATAAATATGGTATAATTTTATAGAGCAAATGATGTGCTTGGATTGAATGTGTCTATAGTTATTTTGTGTATTCAATTATTACGGCAAAGTTGATACCAGAAAACGTATTAAGTTTTTATGCCCCCAACTTTGAAAAAGTTGGAAGGGCATATTGCTTTCGGCTTGTCTGTCTGTGTGTCTGTCTGTCTGTCTGTCTGTCTGTATGTTAACTTTTGAATGGTGAATGCTAGGGTTTTGAAATTTCATATGCACATTCCTCATGAAAAAATAGTTGACCCGTATTTTTTTTCATGTCCGAGTTATGCCCCTTTTTTGAGTTATGTCCCTTTGAAAACAAAATTTGAAAATCTTGTGTGCAAGATATCTCAAAAAGTAGTTAAGCTAGAGCCTTCATATTTGGTACACTTGTTGGGGCTGAGGAGTAGATGACCTGATTAACTTTTGAGAACTTTCCATCAAACATTTACAAAAATACGGAATTTTGAAATTTTGATTGATTTTTCCACTTTTCGGTGAAATTTGAAACTTTTGAACGGTGAATGCTAGGGTTTTGAAATTTCATATACACATTCCTCATGATAAAATAGTTGACCCGTATTTTTTTGTATGGCCAAGTTATGCCCCTTTTTTGAGTTATGTCCCTTTGAAAACAAAATTTGAAAATCTTGTGTGCAAGATATCTCAAAAAGTATTGAAGCTAGAGCCTTCATATTTGGTACTCTTGTTGGGGCTGAGAAGTAGATGACCTGATTAACTTTTGAGAACTTTCTGTCAAATTTTTACAAAAATACGGAATTTTGAAATTTTGATTGATTTTTCCACTTTTCGGTGAAATTTGAAACTTTTGAACGGTGTATGCTAGGGTTTTGAAATTTCATATACACATTCCTCATGATAAAATAGTTGACCCGTATTTTTTTGTATGGCCAAGTTATGCCCCTTTTTTGAGTTATGTCCCTTTGAAAACAAAATTTGAAAATCTTGTGTGCAAGATATCTCAAAAAGTATTGAAGCTAGAGCCTTCATATTTGGTACACTTGTTGGGGCTGAGAAGTAGATGACCTGATTAACTTTTGAGAACTTTCTGTCAAATTTTTACAAAAATACGGAATTTTGAAATTTTGATTGATTTTTCCACTTTTCGGTGAAATTTGAAACTTTTGAACGGTGTATGCTAGGGTTTTGAAATTTCATATACACATTCCTCATGATAAAATAGTTGACCCGTATTTTTTTGTATGGCCAAGTTATGCCCCTTTTTTGAGTTATGTCCCTTTGAAAACAAAATTTGAAAATCTTGTGTGCAAGATATCTCAAAAAGTATTGAAGCTAAAGCCTTCATATTTGGTACACTTGTTGGGGCTGAGAAGTAGATGACCTGATAAACTTTTGAGAACTTTCCATCAAACTTTTACAAAAATACAGAATTTTGAAATTTTGATTGATTTTTCCACTTTTCGGTGAAATTTGAAACCTTTGAACGGTGAATGATAGGGTTTTGAAATTTCATATACAGATTCCTCATGAAAAAATAGTTGGCCTGTATTTTTTTTATGTACGTGTTATGCCCCTTGTTGGAATAATGTCCCTTTGAAAACAAATTTTGAAAATCTTGTGTGCAAGATATCTCAAAACGTATTTGAGCTAGCTAGCTAGAGCCTTCATATTTGGTATGCTGGTTGGGGCTGAGAAGAAGATCACCTGATTAACTTTTGAGGACTCTCTGTCAAATTTTGACAAAATTACTCCATTTTTAAATTTTTACTTCATTTCTAACTCGCCTGCAAAAAAGCTTACATCAGATTCTGTTTCTGGATCGAGGTCAAAACAGACGCAACCGAACAGCTTCTTCAGGAAATTAAATGTGACTGCATTCGAATGAAATAAATAAATCATACAAACTGCCAGTTTAGGGACAAGCATACAGTTGGGGGCATAGTGTTTTACAAACACGCATTTCTAGTTTGTTTTATGATTTGCAAGAAAAGTGCTATTTTATACAATGTACATATATCTGTAAAATGTTTGAAAGTTTCTTTCTAAGATAATAACTTGTGCCATTCAATTTAAAAAGCCTGAGCCTATATAGTAAATGCTTTGCATTTTTAATTTATATCTGAATATGAATATTATTGACTATGAGCATTTTAATAGGCAAGAAATTTCAAGCTTTTATAAACATATGATGACCAAAATAGTCTGACAATCTGCTTTGTACATGACTTTCTCATATGTGTAGGCAAGCAGTGTATGATAGCTTGCTCAACAGTACATGTTTTGGAGAATTTGACAAATTGTTTAGTAGAAAATTTGTGCCACTTTCCATTGTAGTATGGAAGACAAGCTCTTGCCAGTTACTGGTGAAAGGATAGGCACCATCAAACTGTAAGCTTGCCCAGGAGCTATATTAAGCAACTGACTGAGCCAACATGGGTGACCTTCTGTGACTTAACAAAAATACATTTTAATATCAAATAAACAATATTATAAAGAGAGTAAATAGTTTGCTATGTTGTTTTAGTTCAATTCATCATTTGTGCAATATACATTTGTTAATGATGTAGAATAAAATTTGATCGTCCTGAGAAGCGATCATTGTAACTGTAAAGATTTCTTATGAAAATTGTTGCAAATAACTTTATTACAGTCAAACTTGATCATTTCTGAAATAAATATTCCTGAGGGGATAGATGATGAACACTAGGGTAATTTTTCACTCTATTTCAAATTTTTGGCACAAGGCCGAAAATTTGAAATTGAGTGAAAAATTACCCGTGTTCATCATTTCTGTTTGCTGTTGGTTCTGTGTTTGGGTTAACTGGTTATCGGCAGAGTTCTCGTGGAATGTGGTGGCTTATTGGTAGTATCTGACTCAGGTCTATCCCATGTGTAGTGTCTAGAACACATTGGATCAGTCTAGACATGATCCAAAAATTGTCAACAGGACACTAAACAGCTGAATTTTGCCTTGATATAAAATGGCTGAAAGTAGATATGTATTTTAGGATAAATATGATTGTTTTCTGAAAGAAAACACAAACTTGTTTCAGTTTGTTTTCAACCATGTAGAAATTTTGTAGATTCTATCATATGCTTTAGAGATAAATAAATTACTGTTTTGTACATTGTATGCTTTGAGGTGTTTTCATAAAATTTGCCTAACACCCACCCATGAAGGCTTTGAGTAGATGATGAGCTACAAGATGCCTCAGCACATACATAGCTGAGCAAATACAAAATTCTGTTGACTGGTTCAGAAGGCCTGGATCGAAACCGTAGAAACTGTGGAAACAGATTTCTCAATGACGTTACTAATTGGTAGATATGAGTTATTTTGAAGCCTTTTATGTATATTATGAATCTGAGCGTCTCGGGCTTTCTCCAAACATTATGTGAGGCACTGCAACAAATTGACTTTTGCATGGTGTCAGAAGCATTGCATGGTGAAGCATTGCACGAGGTTAGGAAAACCAAGTCAAAATCAGGTACTTCTTAACTATATTCTTCATATGGAATTAACATTTATTTTACCAACACCCCTTGTTCATGGGGCTAGTACATTGAACATGCAATTTCAATACAAATTAAATGTTGATATTTTAGCATGCATATATTAAAACACATTAAAATCAAATTTCCTTAAAACAAGAAAAAACTTACACAACATACCATAAAATGCTTATCACAGATGTTTCATAGCCAATAGCACATACATGAGATGATGTAATGGAATAATTACACAAAATGGAATGCAAAAATGAAAACTCATTATACTATACTTCAACATTCGACCCACTGCAAGCTTTAAAGTAGCTCGTCGGATTGTTCGTTGTGAGGTGTCTATGCATCAGGTTTCATACTACCCTAACACAAAATTACTGATTTCCATACTAAATGTACTGACCATGTTTCAGTCAAAACAAAAAAATTGGATAAAATGAAAGTGCATGTAAAAGAGCATTATTTGGTGTCAGAGTCAGTCTCTCTGCAACTTTTGTTTTGATTTCGTGATAATATTTCTTTAAAATATATATTTTAATACAGATCTAGTGTTCACTTCTATCTAAATGCCTGAAGTTAACTGACATGTGGTTTACTGTAAATCTGGAAATATTTGCGACAACTTAATTTTTGCTAATATTCGCGAATTTGTTGCCTCGCGAAAATAAAGTTCTCACTAATATAGAATTACAATAAGCTTTATATACTGCATGAGTACTCATTCGCAAATTCAAAGACATGCTAATAATTCAGAAATCAAAAATTCACAAAATAAAAGTCACGAGCAAGTTTCCGAACATACAGTTATAAACTTTCATACAATTTTAGTTTGTTTTCAGACTGTTCTACTGCAGACTTTCATAAAATTGATGGACTATAGAAGTATTAGCTTGGTTTCATTCAGTCAGTGCAGGCATTCTGTTGCAAACTTTCATATTTCTATTGACCAAGTCAGTGTTGCTGGCATTTGAAAATTTTATCCTAAAATGGCCTAGAATCCATAGATGGCTACTGAGATCTCAAAATCTACACCTCAATTCTTTCACACAGTCTGTGCCGGCATTCTGTCACAAACTTTCATAAATTCAATAATAGATCGTGATAAATTGTCACCAGCATCTCCCTCACTTGCAACGACAGCCTTTCTGCCAAATTCTTTAGCCTGTAAAGAAAAACCAGAAAACAATGTTAGTTATTTATTCAGATGTATATGAGTTGTTCTTAATGATGGGTTATGAGTGAACTGTTGGGAGATGGTACATGTATAATGTTATGCCAACCTGACTGCAGCTTCACCCCTGAATACTGTTGTACGCTTATTGTTTTTCAAAATGGATGCCACCTAGCTGAATGAATCAGAATGTTTTGTTGTTTCTTTTTTTCTGAAGGCCAAGGTCGGAAAATTTGAAGAAGAGTTTAAGATATTTTTAGAGAATGTAATTTTTTGCCTTAAAATAACAGGCCTTATGTTATGATTGTGCAAGTTCCTCATCATTCATTAACTTTCTATAGCTACCAAACTTATAACATTGACTTTTATGTAACACCATGAAAACTCACCTTATTTATATCTTTTAACACAAAGTACAACATAGCCAAAGCATGACAAACTGTAGCCATGTCCTCTGGTTGTCTGTTAGACTGGTGTTCTCTCATGTCGTAGATTGAGTTTAAAACCTGGACTGCTTCCGCTTCCTGGGCTTCATCTACAAATGAATTTTAACATACAGTAATTGAGCCGTGGCACAAGAAAACAGGTCTTCGGGGATTCTGAGTAGGTCTGACACAAAACAGCCGGTCCAGCTACAGAAGATGGGTAGAGGCTGGAAATTTTGGATTTAGGAAGAAGAGAAATGGTACTATCCGTGTAGCGAAAACAAAGGCGCTGATCAGCTTCGCTGTTACTGTGAAGCTGATCTGTGCCTTTGTTTTCGCATAGGCAAAAATCTGTTTTTTCATGATCTGGCTCAATTATAACTCGACCATACACTCAATATGTTGTGAAGTCTCTTTTTTCCTACACCTTAATGATCTCCAATTAATGGACAGACTTACGGGCATCAGGGTCTTGTGGGAATGTTGTAACTTTTGAAGCGTTATTCATTAGTTTCAATTTCTTTGTTGCAAAAATTTTAGAGCTATTATTATGAATCATTACATGTATCTTAGGACAGCAACTGATGACAGAAAATTGAGTTGATAGTACAGTTCAACCTCATTATAACATGCCCCATTTTAACACGTTTTTCAATATAACACGGCCATGTCATGGCTCTGAAATGCTAAATTGTCTATAGTTCTTATAGTAAATAACTTCATTATAACACAGCTTCACTTATAACACAGTCTGTTTCTTTGGACCCCAAAGAGGTTGTACTGTAGATACAATGCATACCTAAGCTGTCTTCAATTTCATTTGATCGTTCAACTATCAGTGGACCCACACCTTTAGGTGTAGCTGGTGTTCTTGTCCGAACCTTCACTATACCGTATAAATGTGTGTACCAAATATCTGTCACCTGAAAATTAATGATAAACAAGCAATGAGCAGCGATGAGAGAAAACCTGTCTTCGGGATTTCCCACCAGGTCTGACACAACCCGACTGTATAGTCACAGATGCAGGCTAGAAGGTTGAAATTTCGGATTTAAGAAGAAGAGGGATTGTATCCGTGTAGCGAATACAAAAGCGCTGACCAGCTTCGCAGTCGTGTAGCGAATACAAAGGCGCTGACCAGCTTCGCAGTAACTGCGAAGCTGATCTGCGCCTTTGTTTTCGCATAGGCAAAAATCAGTTTTCTCACGCTGCGGCTCAAATAATGCAGAATCAGACAAGACTTAAAGCAACTTCACCTATACATTATAAAAGTGTGAAGTGGACTGGCGCAGTTGGTAGCGCATCAGACTTTGGGTCGAGGGGTCCCCGGTTCGATCCTCTTCAGGGGTGTCATCTGTTGTGGCCTTGAGCAAGTCACATTTACACAGCTCAATATGTATATCACAGTAGAGCTTATGTTGATTGTTCATATATGTATGCGACTTTAAATAAAGATTAAAGATTATTATTATAGGGAAAAAAACTTTTTTCATGCTCAACTGAGCAATTTTCTGGTGACAAACATCAAAACCCATTTATCTTGTCATGACTAGATATATTATCTAGATAGATAACAGGCATTGATGATCAACTCCAAAATTCCAAATTAGGAGAAATTTACTCCATCTTACAGTTTGATACTCTAACGCTATTAAGAACCATACAGAAAAAATTGTTCTTGGATAGGCTGTGGTCTTACTGGAATTTCCAAATTCTGGTGAGAAGGTCTTACCTGTCTGTATAATGTATCAGCAACATCCATTCTCCCCTGTCTGAAGAACACATTGCCCATGTGAAAATAACCACCAGATGTCCGAATATCATCTGTGCCAAACTCTTCTGACGCATGATAGATCTACAATTACAATGCAAACAAGATTAAATCAAGGTTAGAAGGAAGTAGGGCTGAAGTGACAGACTGGTATACAAAAGAGTGGGACAAATTCAACAATAGAACATATCAAAATGATAGAATTGAACTCATAAAGCTTTTTATCATATGACGTTGCTGTTTTCCTGTGAATAATGTCATGTATTAAAGTGTTATGACCACACATGTACTAACACTTTTGCGGGAATACATAACGTCATTGACGACGTCCGTAACAACAATTTTAATTTTCATTGGAAATATGTCCACTTTAAATCCTATTTTAGAAGTCATATGATAAAACGAATCTCAACTCGTGGTCATTTCATATGAAATTTATCAAACGAGCCTTCGGCCAGTTTAATAAATTTCATATGAAATGACCACTCGTGTAAGATCCTTTATGTCATACTCCACTTTTGCTGTGAACAGCAACCAAAGATTTCTGTACAGCTTAATTTTCAGTCTCAGCTAAGTTGAGCACTTTAAAGTTTTACAAACTCAAGAACAGGCCCCGGGGTTATAAAAAATTTTTCAAGCTTAGCTCAGCTCAGCATGAAATTTCTACTGCTCATAAATATTGAAATAATCAAAATAGTGGAAAAACTAGTAACTTATCCTGCTCATAAATGTTAAAATGCCAACAATTGTTGGCATTTTAACTTTAATGAGCAAGATAAATTTTAGACTCAGTTGAGCTGAGCATGAAAAAGGTTTTATAACCTCGGGACCAGGTATACAAGAGCAGGATATATACCGTACAATTTTTGGCATTTCAACATTAATTTTACTATGAGCTGGATCAATTTCAAACTCAATTCAGCTTAGCATGAAAGTTTTAAGTTTTATAACCTCGAGGCCTGGTATACTTAGAGAGCAGTATACATGTATATACAGTAATTGAACATTTACAACAGAATTAAACTTACATCATTTGCCAACTGTCGCAGGGCTTCGTCATATTCCCCTTTTGCTGCGTACAACAACCCCAGGTTTCTGTAGAGCTTTGACTTAATTGCACTTGAACATTCGGGTGTTTTTAAAACTGTCCACTGGGCTTGCGCTAGATACTCTTCAGCCTGCTCCAAACGCCCTAAACCTGCAATTGAAATTATGCTAAATAAACATTTTCCTTCTTATTAGACTATTAGTACAAAGTGTGCTAAGCCTTTACCTTTCAAAGTAACTTTTTAATTAGTTAACATTTGAGAATTTTTTATATGAGCCGCATCATGAGAAAACCGAATTTTCGCTTTTGCGAAAACAAAGGCGCAGATCAGCTTCGCAGTAGCTGCGGAGCTGATCAGCGCCTTTGGTTTTCGCTACTCGGATAGTACAATTCCTCTTCTACTTAAATCCAAAATTTCAAGCTTCTAGCCTTCTATAATGACTGTCAGTTTGTGTCAGACATGGTCGCAATATGATAGTTTGACTGAGGCCACAAACTTTTGTGAAAACTGAAAATCACTCATAGAAACTTCACAAACCTATGCTAGCTTCTCCAAGTATAAGATAGGAAGGCACCAATTCTATACTAGCTAAACCATGGACATCTATAGCAAATCTTAGTGATTGCATGGCAGCTGGCACGGCTTGTTCATGTTTTCCCTCGAATAACAACTTCTGGCCTGTTGTTCTTGTAACATCTATCATTGTACGCTGAAATAATAAACTTTTTTTTATATACATGTACTTGATAGACTTACAAATTACTCCTAAATTTAACATAACACTACATGCGTTGCTATTGTTAATGCACCATAACTAGATTCGTTTGGTACGCTGAAACATGGGTCAAAATGTATTTGGATGTAAGGGCCGCACCCCCACAGTCATTATATCATATTACTCCTAAATCTAATTCAAATTCTGGATCTTTCATTAATCTTAAATGCTACAGTCATGTAAAATTTTAGCTGAGAATTTAAAAAAAAAAAATATAAAAAAAAATTGGTGAATTACTTTATTCTACTGTAACGAACAGCCGAGCCAAGCCACAGCAAACCCCGTCAGTGGATAAGCATGCTCATCCACCAAGGGTGGTTTACTGCGCTATATACCCAACACTCGATTCACAACGTCTCGAGTTGGAAATTTGCATATTTCCAAGGGAGGCTATCCCATCACATTACTTCCCCCTCCGAGAAGACTCGCCCCGAGTCTTGGCCTGGGGACTACATGGGTAAGGCAACTCCAGTCCGGCAGTTGTCATTATCCCACCGCTGCCACCAAATGTAGCGAACAGCCGAGCCAAGCCACAGAAAACCCTGTCATGCTCATCCACCAAGGGTGGTTTACTGCGCTATATACCCAACACTTACTCGATTCACAAAGTCTCGAGTTGGAAATTTGCATATTTCCAAGGGAGGCTATCCCGTCACACTACATGTACTATTGGAATTTTAGAAACCTTATCAAAGCTCCATGTCTAGACAATGACACTAGTCATATGAGAAAACTGTTTTCACAGTGTTAGGCCAGCCAAGGTTGAAATAAAACTGTGCAGCTTCAGAAGACAGCTCCAGGCTGAAAATTTTTATGACAGTAGAGAGTGTATGCAAGTGCAATCGGATTTGGCAGATATTTGTTGATTCTTGGCTGTTTATTAATTTAGATTATAATATTTCAGAAGCCACAATTCCATACCCCTGATAATCAAAAAGTTCCAGCAAAATATCTGAAACACCAATGACATAAGTCACATTACCTTTTTAACTGAGAGTTGTCTTTCTCGACTCTGTCTCTCCTCTTCTGATGGCAGGAACGGAGCACTCTGTCGTAGTGGGATCAAGTTCTGACATATTTTCTCATGTATACCTAGCCAGTCGGCCTTCTGATGCTCTACACCACTGCAAAAATCATAAAACACAAATCAATATTAGAAATTCAGGTCTCCTAAATTGTTATTTTTAATTTTGTTTTTGCAATAAAATAATCTGTATTAAAATTATGGGCCCACAGATTTTTTGATGAGCCAAAGAAAGATGGGGTGGCGGGGGGCAGGTGAGGGGCATTTCCAATTTGAATTTTGGGAGGTTCAACTTTTTTTTTCAAATCTGGAAGAAGAAAAAATCCACTTGAAGGTCATTTTGATCTCCTCACACAATCAATATTAGGCCTCTTATTTTGTTACCAGGAAACTGTGACTGAAAAAATTCATTGAAATGGTGGAAATTTTCAAATCCTGAGCATGTATTAAATTGTTGATATTTACAACTGATTATTAGAAACTGTTCAACAAAATTATCTTAATGAATTTTCATAACTGTCAATACATGTCAGCTTTCACACAGGGTGCTAGTGTTAGCCTAAAGGTTTGAGTAAGAATAGTTAAGAAACCTCACTCCAATACGTTACCTGAGGTGATGATCAGAAATTGATTGATTCAGTATCAGAAGATAGATACATGTGACATATTTGGAATTCTACAGTTTATACATGGAGATTGTAAACAGCAGCTAAAGGTCTGGGTCTAGAGTAAGAACAAAAAAAAAAAGGAAAGAAAAAAATAAAATAAATAAATAGAATCTATAAAAATAGTTTTCTCATAATTTTCAAGTTATTGTCTGTTCAAGTAAATTGAAGCAAAAAGTAAATTTAATACATCCACCACATGATTAAATGCTGACTGTAAGCATACAGTCATTGAATATCATGTAATAAATAATAATTTGAGTACGAACACGGTTGTGTGCGAATGTTGCATTTTGCAAGTCCTGTCAAAAACTCACCAATAATAAGTGACTCTGCACTTTGTACATTGAATAAATGCTGGCTTTTGACACAGTTCACAAAGAAGTTTTATCCCTTTGGGGTTAGCCAATGGATTTAAAGTCATTGTGGCAGAAATGTGTGAAATAAATCCACTAAAATAAACTGCTCCTTCCTACTCCGCCATTTGTGTTTACGGTTGCTAAAGATGTCGCCAAGGGTAAAACCCAGTACCACACATTTCTATAACTGCAACTGCAGAAATGAAATTGAAAACTTGTGTCGTCTGTTCTCGTGTTACCTATTGATCCCTATTCATGCTCAGTAGAATAAACTTGAAATTCTAAATGCCCATAAATGTATTGTCACCATGCTGCTGAACAAATGTCTGAAGGGTATTCTTTCCACAGACTATCAGTTCCTGGTTCTCTGATTGCCTGATGACTGTAGGCCTACATGTGTCCAAGTTCGCATCTCTTGTGAGAGCCAGCAAGGACACTCTATCGACAGAGTGTCCTTGGAGCCAGGGACTAATAAAACGATCTTGTTTTGAGCAGTTAGGAGGCGCATATATAACGTATTTCGCAATATTTATTTATTTATTTATTTATTTATTTATTTATTTATTTATTAGATATATGTCAGTTCAAAACATGGCCCGTGCACATGTAGACCAAATAGGCCTACTAGGCTAGAGCACAGTTGTGATCAGGTTCGTGTCTACGTTGACCGTTCCGAAATAGCTAGTCATCTTGCCCAGGCTACCGTGTTTTGAAAGAGCTAATCACCTTGCTTTTCAGACATGTTTTTCTTTAGGCGTAAAAAATAATAGCTGTGTTTCCGCTAACCCGACCGACCCTGTCTCAACCCACCGACTCTGCTATGTCCCCTATTTTTATGGTTAAAATAAAAAAATAAAAATCACGACATCCGACCCAGCATTTTCTGTAGCCCGACCAAAGCATTTCGTGTCACGGGTTTTGTTGTTTTTTTTCTGATACGTCTCTGATAGTTTCAGCGTCTATTCTGTTCTCCCGATTATTTAGCGAGGCTTTTCTCCAATCCTTCGTATTGAGGCCATAAACCGAGGTCCCATGACAATTTTCCAGGACAAACTGCTCACAACCACATACCGTGACGAGGCTGGAGACTGTGCTATGAATAGTCTTCAGACATGACTTACGGACAAAAACTGTACACACACACACACACACACACACACACGCACACACACACACACACACTTACTTCATGCGTCTTCAACTGGCATACGAGTTAACTGGGCTATTCAGGAGTTTATTCTACTGTGAATTAGAAATGTCTTATTCTAAAAGCGAATTTACCGAAGGCATGTCACAACGTTATTTAAACTTTTCTCATCTGAGTCTTACCTGTCTTTCTGCAATATGATATACCGGTCCCGATAGCGTAATGGTTAGAGGGTCCGCTGCAGAAGCGGGAGGCTGTGGGTTCGATCCCAGGCCGCGTCATACCAAAGACGTTAAAAAAAATGGTACCACTGGCTACCTTGCTTTGCGCTCAGCATTTATAAGGCGAATACTGGCTTCTCTCCACCACCACCCTACCTCCCCCGCAAAATAAAATAAATACAATGACTTCAATGATAGAAGATAACTTCAATGATGGGAATACAGTAAATATGTTAAGGTGGTGGTTGGTGGCGGGCAGTGTAGTTCTATCATTGGAGTCTGGTGATGGTAATAGGCCTACCCTTGCTCGGGGTTAAAACGTGGTGCGCCGATAAGTCAACGGCGGAACACTACGAACATACAAACATACTATGGCATACTGTAAATATGTTAAGATGATGGTTAGTGGCGGGTAGTGTAGTTCTATCATCGGAGACTTGTGATGTAGGCCTATCCCACAGTGGAATAGGCCCCCGGAGGGGGTACTCACATATAAAATGGGTATGTATAAAATGGGTCCTAGGTTAAAAACGACGGGGCCAAACGGAGCTGATCAAACTGAAAAAAGTGGGTGCTTTCAGAGCTGAAAGATCGAACTGGGGGAAAACGTGTGCATTCAGAAAAAGTGGTTGCTAATCGAACTGAAAAAGTAGGTGCATTCATAGCTAATAAAACTAAAAAAGGGGGGTTTTATCGCAGCACATACCCGTACTGCTTTAATATGGGAGTACCCCCTCCGGTAATAGGCCTAGTCCTTGGAAGAATTCTTCATGGCGTCGCTATAGGCCATGTACCTTGTGTGCTGCCATGAGATGCCCTGGTATATCTTAATCTGGGTGCCGGGGTCAGATACTTGTCGTTGTCAAGAGACACTGTACCGGAGAAAATATTGTAAAAGAAAGTTAAGAAAGCCTGCGGTCCTCCAGGGTTAGCCACTCAAGTTCGTCAGGCATGTCGTCGCTACTGGTGTTTCTCCATACCTGGCTGCTGTCGTCTGCACTTTCTCCACCTTATCTGTCTCATTGTCATTATAGGGACGCCAAATAGGAGCTGCATACTACGAGCTTGGAGCGAACCACTGTTTTCGTATGCTTATGTACCAGTGCCAAATTTGCAGAAGAAAGCCCAATGTCTTGGTTGCTTTAGAAGAGATTTCCGAATCATGTTGACCCCATTCCAAGTTGTCTGTAATAGTAATTCCGAGGTATTTGGCGGACTGAACCTGTTTCAGTTTTTGTTGGCGCAGTGAGTAATTAAAATGCATTTGATTGCTAGGGTGTTGCCGGGTCACCTGCATTGAATGACATTTAGAAAATTAAATTTCATTTGCCAATCGGTCTCCCATTATGATAGGCTATTCAGGTCATCAGTCCTGTAAAATCTTGCGACCTGTGGGGGATTCTTTCTGTACAGAACACAATCGTCGGCAAAGAGACGAATAGATGACTTCTTGTTGTTGAAAAAAAAAAAAACAACGTGATATTCTGTGCTGCCCTTTCTTTCATGCCTAGTATCTATGTTAGGTGATTAAATTTCATTGTATCGGTTTCTGGTCCCTCTTTTCTTACTTTTCATTTATGTAAACTGCGGAGCCAATTTTCTGAAGTCAGCCAGTATTATATTTTCGCTGAACCATGAAATTGTACAATTGTACGCTTGCAAGAGGTTCTGTACAATTGTACGCTTGCAAGAGGTTTTGTGTGAATTTGATTTTTGTATTATTAGGCATAAATTTCATAAATCGAAAGAAATATGGAGTTGTACGTGTACGTTAAAGAAAGTGCCACCTGATAGTCTGCATGTACTTTCTATGTCAAAGGTACATGTACAACACTAAGGATTTCTTGCAGTATTGAGTACTATTAACACTAGAAGATCGTATGTATAAATGCAAACAAATATACACTTCAATTTCGTGTTCACGTTTCTATTTGGTCATGTCGGTCGAAAAATGTCTGTTGTGATCTACCAAGAACATGTGCCGCAGTGTTCAACATCTTCTCAAGCCAATGGTATTAAGTCCACTTCGTCATTTACGCGCATAAGGAACGAAGTGGACCCTTGGCTCACAAAGATGCAGTATTTATATTACAAGCGGAACCTTTAGCTTGCGCAATACGAAAAAATAATAATATTAAAGGTATACCCCTTCCCATATCAGACCCTCAGGCAAATGAAGAAACGGAAGTCAAAATTAATGCATATGTAGACGATAGTCAATTTTTTGTTTCCACAGAGGATTCTATTGTAGAATGCTTTAAAATTCTAGATTCTTTTGAAAAATCGTCAGGAGCCAAAGTAAATAAAACTAAAACATACGGCCTTTATACTGGTCCATGGAGAGACAAAATACCTGAGTTTAAAGAGATAAATTGGACCAAAAATAACGTGAAAACTTTAGGCATTCACCATGGGTATAATATTGATGAAGCTGCTATTTGGTTGGAGAAAATTAATAAGATCAAAAATTGTATCCAAGTATGGAAAACTAGAGATTTAACCTACGTAGGAAAGGTACTGGTAATTAAAACACTTATTCTCTCTCAAATTGGTTTCTTGGCTGAGTCGCTCAATGTCCCTAATTTGGTGGTCAAAGAAATAGAATCACTTCTGTGGTCTTTTTTGTGGGATGGAAAACAGCCTCTGGTCAGCAGAAATACCATGTATTTAGACAAAGATGAGGGTGGAGTTAATATGCCGAACCTCCGTAATATTTTGATATCCAAACGCGTTAAACTGATTTACAAGATTCTGAACGCCGACTCAGAAAATTGGAATTTAATAGGGAAACATTGGTTAAGGAAATTTGATCATCAATATAATGACGAATTCTTTCTTTGCAAATGTTCAAATTTAAAAGGGCTGGATATATCAGACCTACCCGACTTCTATCAAAGTGCAATTAACTCATGGGCAACATTTCAAGGTAAAATGAAAGTTGGCGACAAAAATTCTGTTTTGAACTCAAATCTTTTTGGCAATATAAATATTTGCTGCAGGAGTACACCTCTATTTTATCTAAATTTTAATAACTGTAATATAAAAACGGTAAGGGATATATGGGATTGTAATACTGATTCTTTTCATAAAGAAGCACACATATATAACATGTTGACCGATAAAACAAATTGGCGCCAGAAATATAACAAAGTTAAAAACAGTATACCGGTAAGATGGATCAATATTCTAAAGGAAAACCTTACTGAAAACATATCTACTCAGTTTAGCATCACACCAGGCCTTTTGATTTATTCACATGGAAAGTATATTGAACCCAATAAACTTAAACAAAAAACAGTCCACAAGTTCTTGTTAGATGAGTCTTTTATGCCTAAATCTCAAATAAAATGGGAAACAATATTTAATCGTGACTTTAACCGGAAACTGATATGGAGTGCGTCTTTGGAAATTCCATGCAGTAATAAAGAAAAACAATTTCAATGGAAACTAATACATAACACCATTTTTACAGAACATAAACTTCAGCTAATGAATTTTTCTGATGGCCTCTGTCACTTTTGTCAAGATGAAACTGAAGACGTTAGACATCTTTTCGTATTATGTCCATTTTCCAAAGAAATAAACTACAGGCTTGAAAATAAAATGAACGACATCTTAAATAGGGAGTTAAATTGCAACATAACACTTCAAGCACATGACATTTTAATCGGATATTTACACTCAAATAAAATTATTAGAATATTCGTTAATTTTGTGATGCATATCGCAAAGTGGGAGCTCTGGAAAATAAGAAATAGCATTAAACATGAAAAACAAAGGGTTACTGTCAATAGTGCATACGATGTAATTATTTTGAAAATCGTCAATGCAACTTTATTTATTGAACAAACAAAAGTAGAAAGAAAATTTAGAAATATTATTTGTTTGCTTAAGTACTTTATGTAGTTTTGATCATTTAAAAAATACATCATACTTGTCGCTATACAGGCGAATCATTATCTTAGCTCACACTTGTATCTCTTTCTATCCTCTACCATTACCATTGTATGCAAATACCCGAACATAATGACCGGGATTCAGTCTTCAAACCTTCTCCTGAATCGCGTGTCTATGCAAGGGTACTGCATCACGATTCTTAGCTTTCTTCTTACAATATTAGTAAGTTAGTTTGACTTAGTAAATAAAGGCAGGCAACTCCCGCTATAGAATTAACACGGCTTCCGGGGGTTGCAGTCACTTGGGAACCACCATGGTATGACTGCGATGACCGGAATCTGTGCTAATGATATGTTATAAATGAAATAGCATTTTTGCAGAAAATCATATGTCAACCGCTTTAAAGAATACTTTCAGTTATGTTATTTCGATATTTATTTCGATATAACCCTGATAACTGCACTAGAAAAACTCAATATATATGTTAAGCATCATACATCTGTACATTGAATGGTATTACAAATTATGATATGTATTAAAAATATGTATATATAAAAAAAAATGCAATGGATTTCATCATCTCAACCATTTAATCATCTTCTCTCTGTCATATCACCTCATCCTTCGGAGAAGCTTGAGAAAAAAAAAAAAAAAAAAAAAAAAAAAAAAAAAAAAAAAAAAGATGCAGTGCTAAAAATTCTACATGTGAAAGAAATGCATGACCCAGTATTTCATTTGAATTTTCTGAAGCTGGGTCATTTTCGTTTAGAAGGTAGTATGATGACCAAGGAGTCAAGGACTAAGCTTGTTCGCTTACATCACTCTCAAAGATACCTATATTTTAAAGACAGTTGATTTGTCAAAGCAATATTGTCTACATTCGCGTAGGTTTTGATTCTGGAATGGAACATAATGACAAATGACCTCAGACGATATAGACGATCTGAATACAAAAGCCTCACACCGCTTCTGAAAACTCTTGTATCTGCTGATGTTGCTTTCGTTTAAAGATGCTCGTCATATTTGCCTGTAAATGACGATAAAAGATTCCTTCTGTGCGGAACTTCGTATAAGCATCATCGACTCAACTCACTGTCATATGCGAGACTGGCCAATGTAATTTAATGTGTTTCTACTCATGTTCTGAACATTTGCCCATTTTCGGGTTGACCAATAACACTCTTTTTGGATTGTTGCTCGGATCCGAGATCGTTATGAGCATTCTATAAACTGTACATGCCTAAGGCTTATTTTAGTCGCGTGTCCACTTATAATCTTTGGCGTTAGCAAACTGGCACCGTTATCAAACTGTTCCTGTAATTTTATTTTATGTCTTGTTTTTCCCTCATTTGTATGAAAACACTCATATGCAATATATATACAAAGATTTTTCAGCTGTAAAAAAAATGCCATTAGGAAAAAAATGATATTTTTATCCAAAACAAAACGCTATCGAGTACCCACACTCTATGTTTTGAAACGAACAAAAATAGGTTTACCCCCCGTTAACCCCATTTTAAGTGCGGTATAAGGTGGTATTCATTCCATGGGTCCACATGTTTTCATGATGCTTAAAAATTACAAAGAACATTCCATGTCGTAGCTCACTACCAGCAAAGCTTACATCCAAGTCTTTGAAATTCTCGTCATAGAGGATTTACATTTCTAATGTGTTCCCTCTTGAGGTGACTAAGAAATGTTGGGTCTCGTCTTAACTTTAACAAAGACCACAAACACAGTTTGCATGTTGGCGCGCTTTATTTTGTAAGGCAATGTGTGCAGCGTGACAAGGAATGATGTTGTTTTGACATTACATTTATAAGAAATGCTTTTTTCATGTAATCAGATAAGACTGAATAAAATTGAAATCGACACTTAATGTTGAATATCCTTGCCAGAAACACAGCTGGCATTATTCCAAATATAATGTTGGGTTAAAGACGCTTTTAAGTGAGGGCCTTTCGGAACCTGAATTTTATGGTGACTTGGTTTACAAATTTAAGAAACTTATAGGAATTAATGATTTTTCTTATCATAACACGTTACAGACGTATAGGTTATAACTTGAATGTTATGCGACAGTCTTCATGCTTAGTTTTCAACCCAATCATGGTTGATAACTATGCTGCCTTCTTTAATTGCACGCCGGAGGGTCGGGCGTCAGACTCTATGATGGCCCCGACTTAAAGCTATTCATTTTAGTTGGTTGGGGCCGGAGCTTCTTGTCTGTTGCTTGGCCCACCGGGGTCCAACTGGTGTTTTTCTTTTGCTCCGGAGTTAGTAGGTTATTCGGCGCCCAGGGATCTCCATCGTCGGGCAGCTTACTCAATCTGTGAGTCCTGGTTTTTGATTCATCGAGATGTTTATCATGATTTATTTGTTTGTTCTTGGTGATTCATTGACTAGTTAGAGATTCACCACGAGGACCGAAGAACTAACTAAATGTTATGAACCACTGCAGAAGCTGAGGGTGAGGTTATGGCCATGTAAAACCGGTTTAAGCCCGCCAGTAACTTTGTGTTACTGATCGTTCCAAGGCGATACTTCTGTGGTGGTTCTTTTTGTTTTATGTCTTGGTGTTTATTTTTTTTATTTTTTTTTTTATTTATTTATTTTTATTTATTTTATTTTTTTTTGTGCTGTTGGCGCCTTATGTATGTTTTCATATTTTTAGTTAAGGTAACTGAGTGGCCACCTATTGGGTAAATAGCTGCTCATTCGGCTTGCGATATGTTTCATGGTATAAGTACCTGATTGTTAGTTTGGTTTTTCCCACCTCGGTTTTTGGAGTGGGAATCTTTTTCTGATTGCGCCTTTTCCTGATCTTTGCCTACTTGTACCTTCTTACTTAACCTTGTGGATCTTCTCATTGCCGAAGCCCACAAAACCAAACTTTTTTTTTTTTGTTTTTTTCTATTTTTTTTTTTTTTTTTTTTTTTTTTTTTTGGCCAAAAATAGCTGTGATTTGATACAGTGCAGAATGATGACGTGCAAATCATCACGGCAAGATCGCTTAATGGAATCTATACAAAATTTTGTGCACTGCTCACAGTTGAAAAGCCGCCGTAGAACTGATTTGACTACTTTCGCGCTTCACCTTAAATACCTGGTCAATCTGCCCGTGCATGACCACTGAGTAAAACTATACTATACACCTTTGTTAAGGCTAGCACCGACTGGACAAATATTCCGCTCTATTCGATGAAACGAGAGGAATGTTAATTTCTGTGGTGTTCCGAAAAACAAACACGATCTTTGTACGAACAGCATACTGTTCTAAATATACCAGTTACTTTCATCTCTGATACCAGTTACTTTCATCTCTCTCTGAAGAGAGAATTTTGAAGTTAAGGGCTTAATTTTATAAGTTGGTGACTTTTGATGGTTGATGTGTGGTGCTCTGATTCAGTGTGTCTTCACACATTTTCTACTCCCATATTGCTGTTTATTTGTTGTGCATGTAGTATATGTGATAAACTAGTAAGTTTTGTTATTTGCTCAGTTGTGGAGTATCCACTAGGTGAGGTATATGTAGTTCATGGTCTGTTAAAGGCAGCATCTCGTTGTTTGTGCTGGCTTTTCTGGACCATGGACTGCATGTGATGGGAGTGCTCGATTGGTCCCGGTCTTTAGTAGGCGCATTCGACAAGTTCGGCGATTCCTTACGGAATCGACCAGATATTTCCGGGCACAGTCCGGCACTCCGAAGTGATTTTTGTGGGGTGGGTGGAATAGTTTGTCTTTTTGTTATTCACTGCCTTTTATGGGCGCATTTCACGTATCCATTGTCAAATGTTATATGATTTGCAAATAAAGTTGAGTTGAGTTAAATATAGAAATTACCCAGACTCGCCAATTATTTATGTCACGAGACTAAATTAATACGCCAATTATCAATTACGTGTCCCATTAATCATTTATCATGATAAATGATAAAAATATTTACAAAATTGCATAAATTTGATTATTGAATGAGGAAAGCAATTAATAAATTAATCTGTACTGTACCATTCATGCTAAAATTGTTGTCGATAAGACGAACTATTTTTCACAATTAAAGAAAGTAGTCCAAAGATTTGTAAATAGGCCGTATTGTAAACAACAACAGAAGGAGGAAAGAACTTCGCAATCACAGAATATTTTGGAAGTTTCACATCTTTAATCAAGCGAAATGAAGTGGGAATACAAAGAAGAGCACCCTTTTGATAAGAGACGGGCCGAGGGTGAAAAGATCAGAAAGAAGTATCCCGATAGAGTCCCTGTAAGTTGAAAAACAAAGGCGAAAAAAACGAAACTTTCGATTTGTTAATCCAAATGTCGGCCATCTTTCAGCTGATCGCTAGGCTACAGTACAGACAAATCACGGGTTTACCAAAATGTTGACGTTTAAAATCGTTTTTATAAAGATCAGACTGAAAGTAATACAGAACTTTTTCCTAGTCAGCTAGTAGACACCGATAATAACAGTGGTTATTTCTGCTGAATAATTAGGCTGATTTGCTTATTTTACGTCCCACTCAACACTTGTACAAGTTGTAGTCATATTGTTGAGTGACTGTGGACATTCTAATCCATTGTCATTTATGCTTCAGGTCATTGTTGAGAAAGCCCCCAAAGCACGAGTCGGTGACCTTGACAAGAAGAAGTACCTGGTACCTTCAGATCTCACAGTGGGACAGTTTTACTTCCTGATCAGAAAGAGAATTCATCTGAGACCGGAGGATGCTCTTTTCTTCTTTGTCAACAATGTGATTCCACCAACTAGTGCGACCATGGGAGCCCTGTATCAGGTACAGTATCATGGCGTAGAAAATGAGTTAGTCATGATAAAAATTCATTTTTGGGATTTCAGACCTGTCATTAGTCTAATGGGTCAGCCGTTTAAATGAATTTTTGATACCTCATTGTTTATCATTTTGAAAAGTGAACCATTGGTTATGATATTTTCATTTTGACAGCTGACTAGTCAGACAAACTTGTCATTAGGTCTCACACAATACAGGTTGTACACTCAACATGCTCAATGAAGATGGCTTAGCAATAAAAACAATTAAAATGTATTATGTCTGTTGCTATGTTATAAGTCAACTCCTGTATGGTTTCAAATGACCACTAATGCATAATTATACCCCCGGCATTTATGCCGACGGGTATATAGTTTTCGCTTTTCCGTTTGTCCGTTCGTATGTTCGTTAGTTCGTTTGTTCGTTCGTTCGTTTAGTAGAATTTGCGTCAAAGTTTTGGTTAAAGTTTCTCTAGTGGTGTATATATCATGCAGTTATAGTCAGAAACCATTCATATTTGGACCATATGTACCCTATAGGGTTTGCCTTGTTTCCATGAGTTCGGACCCCAGGGTCCATGCCTGGGGGTGGGGCTAGAGATCAAAATCTAGGTCACCTTTAATTTGCGACAAAGTTTTGGTTAAAGTTTCTCTAGTGGTGTATATCTCAAGAACCATTTATCAGAAATCATTCATATTTGGACTTTAGGTACCCTATAGGGTTAGCTTTGATTCCAAGAGTTCGGACCCCAGGGTCCATGCCTGGGGGTGGGGCTAGAGTTCAAAATCTAGGTCACCTTTAATTTGCGTCAAAGTTTTGGTTAAAGTTTCTCTAATGGTGTATATCTCATGAGCCAATTTTCAGAAATCATTCATATTTGGACTTTAGGTACCCTATAAGGTTTGCTTTGTTTCCGTGAGTTCAGACTTGAGGGTCCATGCTCGGGGGGGGGGGGGGGGGGGTGGGGCTAGAGTTCAAAATCTAGGTCACCTTGAAAATGTGCTATTTACATAGTGTTTTTTTTTCTTCTCTAAGTTCACATATTAACAAAGACTTATAGGAATGTATTCAGTGATGTAGATAATTATTTTTCACAATGCGTACTGTACGCATCAAAATAAATGTTCAGTGCGTACCGACAAAACAAATGTGTACAAGTTGTCTGAGAGTTCTTATTCTAACCTCTAATTTAGAATCAGACTTATAGATAAAGGCATAATATGGATAGGACCATTTAGTCAAGTATGAACATTTAAGAAAACTGGTTGATAATCCTGCAATTACATGTCATTCTATCATTTTGGCATGTTAAACTATACTTTTGTCCCCTGCATAGATTATAAGAGAAACAAAATTAGGAAAACATTAAAGACTGGGATGGCTGTAGAACATGGATATATCAAGTTTTAAATTGAAAACAATGACCAGAAATGGATGAAAAATGCCTATTCAATAAACCAAAGTGACAGACTATCATTTAACTTCATGAATAAACCTTTGATAAACAATTCATCTGGCCGAGGTACTGAACGAAGGCACCTATATGGTATAACTACTGAAGATACATAATATATTGCATGATATTTAATATGGAACGATCAAAAGCTGCATTAATATGGTAACTACTTTTCGATTGTTGACAGAGCAGCCAGACAAAACTACTTGAAAAATTGCCTGTTTTTTTCAAATTTTTAAGGTATTTTTATCTGAGTACGCATAAAACCGAAAACTGTTAGCGTACCGCTGATTTTTACTGCGTACATGGTACGCACAGGTCTGGATTTTTTATGCGTACAGATAGAAAAATCGTGCGTACATACGCAGTACGCATCGTTATCTATTTCACTGGTATTCCTATTTGGATCATAGATACCCTTCAGGGTTGAATTAAATTCCATGGCACCAAACTCTAGGGGTGGGGCTGGAGGTTAAAATCTAGGACACATTTATAAAATACATTAGTTACCAAGATTAATATTCTGTAGGTCTATACCTTGACAACCATTTGTCAGAAAGCATTCATGCTTACAACATAGGTACCACATAAGGGTTAGATCCAAGGGTCCATGCGTGGGGGTGGGGGTGGGATGGACCCAAGGGTCCATGCATGGGGTGGGGGTGGGACTTGAGGTCAAGGTCTGGGGCATTTTTTTATTATTTTTTTTAAGAATGACACTCTATTTTCATTCCAATCTAGGACTGAATGTCCGCGGATTATGTCCTAGATTGAGTATACACGTAAGCTCTGTATACTGCTCTAAAATAGATCTGTCATTCTAAAACACCACTCCCCCATGTTTTATGCAATGTGCTTTACAGTGCTTATTTCTAAAGTGTACTTGATAAGGGTACTGTCTTTCATTGGGGATTTGAGGTTCAATGTCAGGGGTGAGCATGTGTAGGGTTGTATACAGTACAGTCCAGGGGGATTTTCACCAGCCCGCCCACCCCCGCGGACGATTTCTCTGAGCCCCCCGCAATCCCGCTCACCTGTCCGCTTATAATCCCACCGCGGAATATTTTAATCCCGCCGCGGATTGCGGCGGATCCGCGGAGGATCCTCCCGTTACCTGTATAATTCCACCGCGGGTTTGCGGAGGATTTCCAATGAAAAGTAATGACGTCATAATGATTGACAGGTACAGTTATCTCACACATCTCGTGATTTGAAAACATCTAAATTTTCAACTCACTCGATGAAATATATTTGGTATTCACCTCAAAAATGTAAATATCCTCTATCTCTTCTTTCTTGCTTTCAGTCATGCTGTCATTCAAATGAAGATACAAATTTGACAGTGTCAATAGCAAAATTGAAACATTCATTCATTCATTCGTTCATTCTTGCTTTCTTATTCATCCATTTGTTTGTTCTTTCTATGTACATTCAATGTTCAAATCGAAATATTTAGCATCTTTGCCTTTCTTTTTCTTTAGTTATTGTTTCCCCAAAATATATGAAGTTGGGCTTTGATGTGAAAAATTTTGTTTTCCATTCTAATATACATGATTGCAAGTGAAGAAACTTTTTTTTATTGCTTGTCGTGTCCAATAATAACTCATTGCTGACCACACATTTGCCACCTGTTAATTTAACAGGTAATACTTATTAGGACATGCCAATTTATGGCTTCTCTGTCAATAAGCTATATAATGCACTTAATATTTTAGCATCATTTAAATATTGATTTCTAGACTCAAAACCAGTTCGTTTAAAGTTAATTAGTCAAGTTCACATTTCTCACCATGGAGCATACTGTCAAAAGACTTAACGCACAAATTGTGGGTACACGTGAGAACCGTCTCGCCGAGGCGGTTCTAAAGAGTACCAACAATCTGTTTTGGAGAAAAAAAAATATGTAAACCCCTGTATACCCAAGTTTTGCTATAAAAGTGGGGTATACGGGGCAAACATTTAATGTTTAATTTTTTCCTGGTGCAAGTATACATTTTCGACACAAACAGGGTAATACAGACACAAGCCTTAAAAGATATAAAATTGCGTAATTGGTTAAACAAAATATTTGCAATGTCGGAATTCGTCCCAAAATTTATGAAAATTTGTTGACTGTGACAAAACATTTCAAAATTAAAATTTGAGCTGCCACATCAGAAAACTAACAATCTGCATAAGCGAAAACAAAGGCGCAGATCAGCGCAGGTGTTCAGTGCCTTTTTGTTTTCGCTACATGGATAGTACAAAACTTCGACTATTCATGCTTCTAGCCTGTTTCTGTGACTGTACAGGTTGGTTTTTGTCGGACCGGTTCGGATACTTATATTGTTTGTTGGTTTTCTCATGTGCAGGCTCATTTCTTTTCTATTCTATTCGTTTTCATCAACAATGTGATTTACAGGGGATTAGCAACTTACTGTACCTGAGCAATAAAACACAAGCCTTAAAAGATATAAAATTGCGTAATTGGTTAAACAAAATGTTTGCAATGTCGGAATTCGTCCCAAAATTTATGAAAATTTGTTGACTGTGACAAAACATTTCAAAATTAAAATTTGAGCCGCCACATCAGAAAACTAACAATCTGCATAAGCGAAAACAAAGGCGCAGATCAGCGCAGGTGTTCAGTGCCTTTTTGTTTTCGCTACATGGATAGTACAAAACTTCGACTATTCATGCTTCTAGCCTGTTTCTGTGACTGTACAGATTGGTTTTTGTCGGACCGGTTCGGATACTTATATTGTTTGTTGGTTTTCTCATGTGCAGGCTCATTTTTTTTCTATTCTATTCGTTTTCATCAACAATGTGATTTACAGGGGATTAGCAACTTACTGTACCTGAGCAATAAAACTTATCAATGAGTGGTGTCATTATAACAGGTAATACCCCTAAGGTGTCAAACGTGTGCCTCTATGACAATATTACTGGACATGACTTGGCAAAAGATCTACACCACAAGGGTTTCTACACAAATGCAAACCGAGCTGTGCAGACACAGACGATGACTGGAGGCTGTAAATTTTAGATTTAGAAAATACAGAAATTG
The DNA here is from genome assembly GCA_964017185.1 of Rugalucina vietnamica. Taxonomy (NCBI): domain Eukaryota; kingdom Metazoa; phylum Mollusca; class Bivalvia; order Lucinida; family Lucinidae; genus Rugalucina; species Rugalucina vietnamica. The sequence goes on along the minus strand of OZ024882.1, from coordinate 47,453,931 downwards.
TACTATCCGTGTAACGAAAACAAGAACGATGATCGGCTTCGCAGTTACTGCGAACTGATCTGCGCCTTTGGTTTCGCATATGCAGATTGTTTGTTTTCTCATGAGGCGGCTCATATTTCTTTCTAAAATCTGAATACGGATTATGTGCTGTGATTGTACCAGCATAAGATGGCTGAAAATTTTGAGATATGCTGGGCCGCCAAATTGGATCAGACTGTGCGCCTAACACATAGTTAGTAAATTTAATAGTGTAGGGTAGAGGAGCAGAGAGAAAGAGAGACAGTGTAACCATATACTCTGTCGTCTAGCCGTCATGTTTCAGATTCAACGATGATACATATTTTTCACATATGCAAATAAAATGTGTCTTTGTATGTTTCCTTTTGATTGTAAATGGTGATTTAAGAAGTGTTGTAAAATCTTCTTTTTTTTTTTTATTTTCATTTGACAGTAAACTCAAGCCTTCGAGCCACATCATCAGAAAACCAACAATGTGGTTTCAGAACAGATTCGACACAAACCGAGCTGTACAGTCACAGAAGCAGGCTAGAGACTGGAAATTTCGGATTTAGAAAGAAGAGGAATTGTACTATCTGTTAAGCGAAAACAAAGGGATTGATCAGCTTTGCAGTAACTGCGAGGCTGATCTGCGCCTTTGTTTTTGTATATGCATAGATTTGGTTTTCTCATGACACGGCTCATATCAGTAGCTTCAGATAACAATTAAAATCATCGGTTTATAAAAATAATATTTTTTATTGTACACCAGTTTGTAGTATACTTTGTGTAAGAAAATGTTTCCATGAAAAAAAAAAAAAAAAAAAAAAAAAAAAAAAGATTCACCGTAAGCTTTTACCTATGTTGATCTTGTGTATATTATTGTCACATGAAAATAAGATTTCTCTCTCTCTCTCTCTCTCTCTCTCTCTCTCTGTGTGTGTGTGTGTGTTTGCCTTTAGGTGTGTGTGCGTCGTACCATATCTTATATCTTTCACTGAAGTGATTCTACAACCATGCAGAATCTGGGATTTTCGTGACAGAAATGCAAAATGCAGAAAAGATTCAACGTAAGCTTTTACCTATGTTGATCTTGTGTATATTATTGTCACATGAAAATAAGATTTCTCTCTCTCTCTCTCTCTCTCTCTCTCTCTCTCTGTTTGCCTTTAGGTGTGTGTGCGTCGTACCATATCTTATATCTTTCACTGAAGTGATTCTACAACCATGCAGAATCTGGGATTTTCGTGACAGAAATGCATTTACACTTTATGATCGTAAAACATGCATTTTTAATTAAGATACATGAGACAAAAATAATAATCGAATTAGATTTAAACTCGGGTCTAAGTACAAGTATGCATTACAATAAATTGGAAACAAGCCCCGCCCACTTTCGTTATTCATCCTCATTCCACCGCGGGTCCGCGGTGGAAAGTTAGAGACAAAAATACAGGTAAGCGCGGACGATAAAATTTCTACTTCTTTACCCCGCCGCGGAAACTCCGCAATCCCGCCGACTAAGGCGTTTCCGCGGTGGATATTAAAATTTTAATCCTTTTTCTTGCAGCCCCCTCTCCGCGGGGGTGGGCGGGCTGGTGAAAATCCCCCTGGACTGTACTGTAGGTAGGGTTTAGGGAGGGGGCTTTGTGGCTACCAGCCGGGGGTATACGTGCCTCTCAAGGCACTTTTTCTAGTTTATTTGTATTCGGGACCAGACTGCGACAAAAGTGCTAAATTTTCATGACAGCTGAAAACTTGTTGCCTTATTCAAATTCACTAGTATTACGAAAACACCCACATGCAATATACAGAGATTTTTTTTTATTGTAAAAATTGAAAACTTCATTAGAAAATTTTTGATATTTTTCTTATTTTTGCACAAAACATAGATTATGGCTACACGTTAGAACTGCCTGGCCGAGGCGGTTCTAACAAGTACACACAATCTATGTTTTGGAACAAATATAAGAAAAATAGGTACACCTACATACCTCAGTTTTGCTATATAAAATGGGGTTTGAGGGGGTACACTTTTCACGGACATGTTTTCCTGATGATGTACATGTATTTTTTGTCTGCTGCAGGAGCATCACGAGGAAGATTTCTTCTTATACATTGCCTACAGTGATGAAAGTGTGTATGGAGCATAGACTTACATAGACTTTACTCAGATTTACATGTTATTCTTGAGACCAGACTACCAGACCATGGAAAAAATCAATAAGATCTACTCACAGGCTCACAGCTGATACAAATGCTTTTACTTTTCTTATGAAACATTTTGATACACTGTAGAAGGTGTTTGGTAAAAAAATCTGTTATTTTTGAAACTTAGCTAAACCTGTTGCTGGTTCAACAAAATTGCTAGATTCACCCTGCCATGACTGAAAAATTGTTGACTGGGGTGTTAAACCACAAAACAAACAAATATTGCAAGAGATGCTTTACTGACTTGGCATACTTTGATAATTATTGTGTATGGTAGAACGCTACCTTTTGCTTAAAGAGTATTTTCAAGATTAAGATTATCAATTTCAACTGTATGTATGAACATTTAAAAAAACAAACTGATAACAAGCAGAATTATGATACTTCAAATCAATGTAAACTTTTCATTGAAAAGAAATATTATTTCCGCCCTTTCTAGATACATGTACTTTAACTGTGTTTATTTTAAAACTACACACTGTACATTATAAACACAAAATGTAACCTTTTCCATATTGAAATGGTGACCAAATGCTTGCTTGTCTTCATGGTGTCATACTATTAGGTACCATTGCTTTCATAAAGATAATCAGTATGCTATACAAAACTAAACTACATGAATCATTTAATTTTACAAAAATTGCATTTCGTCAACTTGAAGTATCACGTCTTTTTCATAGCTATGCGTATCACGATCCATTTGTTATCAAGCTTGTGAATGATTTACAACCAGGTGATTGTTTTATCTTTTCACAGTAGACCAAATTAACATGTATTTGGTTGTATTGTATTGCAGTGTGCTACAAAAGGGGCACTTATAATAAAACTATTTTGTTACAGCTACAGCACTGTGTAGGTCAGATGTATGACTAAATATGAGTACAGTTACCTGTTAAATTTTGCTTTTAATGAAACGTTAATTCTTATAAAACTGAGGTTAAAAGATGTCCAAAGTTTTGCAACAGAATAAATTATTTTATCACCATCAAATACCTGTCTATTTGGTCTACTGTGCCTTTTGTATATGTACTTTTTGATGAAAATTGTTTTATTGTTTAATTTTTTATCATGTGTATATACTGACTGATGTTAATTTGACACGAGATTGTGTGAAGAGAATCATTATGACTTGAAAGCAGTGTTGTAAATTTGTTGTTTGGAGTGCATATCGGGTTTATGTATGTGTGGTTATAAATATGTTTGTTGTTTTTACTTTTTACGTAAATGTTAGAAATCAGATCACTCTTCTGTTGGAAGCAATATAAAACTACATGCACATGCAAAAGTTTATTTTCCTAAGAGGTATCTGTTGATAAAAATCTTGTTAAATTTCATGTATCAATTTGATATTCATATTTTGACCTTTTTCGTTTGATATAAATGATTTAGATTGAATACAAATGTTGGCTTGTGTTACTTTGACAGAAGAAAATTCTTGGAATATCAAAATTTTAGATACTTCTATTGACAAAACTGTATCAACATAATATAAAAAAAAGTGTTGAAGACAAAAAGAAAGTTTAAATTCAAAGTTTTGAATGTTTTTATCATGTACATGTATATCTGAACAAACTGTATGCAGTTGTTTCTATTTCTCCTTTAGTCTCATTTGTGATAATATTTATTGTTCCGTTTGTTTTCTATCTGACAGTTACATGTTAGAAACCATTTTCCCCAAACACACTCTTAAAAATGAAAGTTTCAAAGATTTATTACTTTAGTTTGAATCTTTTTAACCAAATTAGAACACATCTCTCCTGTCTAATGTCATTTCTTTGTATACATCTTACATCTTTGTTGACAAATTAAAACAACATTCCAGATGAGACAAATGAGAAAACCAACAATCTGCATAATGCATATGCGAAAACAAAGACGCAGATCAGCTTCACGGTAATCGCGAAGCTGATCAGCGCCTTTGTTTTTGCTACATTGTTAGTACACTTCTCTTCTTCTTAAATCCGAAATTTCAAGCTTCTGGACTGCTCCTGTGACTGTACAGCCTGATTTGTGTCGGACCTGTTAAGAAACCACATTGTCGTTTTTCTCACGAGACAGCTGAAATTTAAACTGCAAAATGTCACAATGATAATGATTTAAAAAAAAAAAAAAAAAAAAAATCATTATACCTTCTACATGTAACTGTCAGATGGGAGATAATAAACATACTGTATAAATCTCATGGGTTACGCCATTAAATGTAAAAAATGCAGTTGTATTTACTTAATATTTGTTCATCATTGACATTGCGGAGTAATTGTCCATTGATATTTCCATGGAACAAAACTATGCATTGGGGAAATGAAACTCGGGAAATTTATACAAAGACAGTGGGTGTGAAAGAAAGGATATAACATTTGAGCTGCCGCATGGGAAAACCAACAACCTGCATAGGCGAAAACAAAGGTGCAGATTAGCTTCGCATTAACTGCAAAGCTGATCAGCGCCTTTGTTTTCACTTCACGGATAGTACATTTTAGTCTTCTACTTTCTAAATCCAAAATTTCCAGCCTCTAACCATCTTCTGGTGACTGTACAGGCTGGTTTGTGTAGGACCTGTTCAGAAACCACATTGCACGTTTTCTCATGAGGTGGCTCATTTTATTAAAAAATTCTCACATGAAGCTCTTTCCCAGCGATGTAGTCATCTAAATAGAAAGTATGAATTTCCACTGATAGTTGGGATGGGGTGATTTAAATTGATCAGTTATTTACAATATCAAACTGATTTTATATTTGTACAGAAGGTCCAGAAATCAATATAAATATTATTAAATCCCCAACCATGACACCGAGCAGGAAAGATAACTGCACAAAACATCATATGATACTTAATTTTACAAAGGGCATGGAGTGCAAGGAGACCAGCTCTTTTTCAATAAGGTAGCCTCTGGTTAGCTTTACCAAAACCAAAGGTGACAGGTACATGTACAAGAAAGAAACAAACATTATAACAGAGACAAAGATAAAATTAATCACAACAGAACAGTCTTTTGAGTGGACAGTAAAGAAACTACTAGAGAGTCCTGGACACGAGGTTATGAAACTATTTTCATGCTCAATTCAGCTGCGTCTGAAAATTACCCTGCTCCTAAATGTTAAAACGCCAACAAAAAATGTTGGCATTTGAACATTTATTAGCAGGATAAGTTATTGGTTTATAGATTAAACTTCCAAATTTAACAATTCACCATTTTTGCATTATCGGCTGGTTTCCTGCTGACAAAAAATCAATATTGGAAAAACAGGAAACCAGAACCCCCCTCAGGGGGGTTATTGGTTACCTGTATTTCCAAAATTGATTTTCTTAAAGCTGGGAACCAGCGGATAAAGCAAAAATGGTGAATATCTGTCTATTTTGTCATTAAGGAGCAGTTAAGATTTTAAGCTTAGCTGAGTTGAGCATGAATATTATTTTTATTACCTCGCGGCCTGGATTCTGGTTCGGAGAGTTGTATGACCAGATCTTGTTGCACTGTCTAGATAAGTTTGGCATATCACTTAACTATTCTGATCTGGCCTGTCACGAGGTTATAAAACCTTTTTCATGTTCAGCTCAGTTGAGACTAAATTTATCCTGCTCATTAACGTTAAAATGCCAATGTTACAATTTATTAGCAGGACAAATCACAGGCTTTGGAGTTCTAAACATTCAATTTAAATACATCTTGGCTATTTTGGTATTTATGAGCAATTAAAATTTTATGTTGAAGCATGAAAAAGGTTTTATAACCTCAGGACCTGGGTCTTAATTTTTTCATGCTCATTCAACTGAGCACTAATTTTCCATATATAGAAATAGTGGAGATCAGAGAACGCAAAAGCCAATCATTTATCTCCAGTTGACAATGCATGTGAAAATGCCCATGTATTTTGCAGCCATTTCTTTCTCTGGATTCAAGAAGTGCATATGTCAGAAGTGCACAATGTGCATGAAGTATTGGTAAACTGTCTCGCGGAGGCTTGCCAATCAAAGTGCAATGTGGTTAGAGTAGATGTGCATTCTAACATTACCAGCTATTTGCCATTGACTATTCTAACTCGTTTAAGCATCGCGTTATTTGCTCACCTGAGCCAAAAGCTCAAAAGGTGAGCTTATAGGATGGCAATGCTCCGTTGTCCGTCCGTCGTCCATAATCTCAAAGATCTCCTCTGCAAACCCTTGGCCAATCAAAGCCAAACTTCATGTGGAGCATCCTTAGGAAGGGGGAACGAAAGTTTATATAAATGGTCCAGGTCACATGACCAAGATGGCCGCCATGCCTATAAATAGCAAAAACCTTTAAAAAATCTTTTTGTCCAGAACCAGAAGGCCTACGATTTTGAAACTTGGCATGAAGCATCAGGGAGAGGAGCTGTACAAAATTTTTATAAATAATTACTCTGGGATGACCTTGACCTATTTTACGGCAAGGTCAACATAGGTCGCCCATGCATTTGAATGGGGAAAAAGTGAAAAATGTCATTTGAATGGAAAAACTTTATGGTAATGGGCGAATTGACTGAAGATTTATGATTCTGAAAAAAATGGACCCCAGGGGCAGGTCTGCCCCCACCCCGGGGCAATATACATGTATATTGCCATAATAGTCAAAGATCTTCTAGGCCAATCAAAGCCAAACTTCATGTGGAGCATTCTTAGCCGGGAAGGTAGAATGAAAGTTTATATAAATGGTCATGGTCACATGACAAAAATATGGCCGCCATGGCTATAAATAGCAAAAACCTTTTCATCTTCACCAGAACCAGAAGGCCTATGTTTTTAGCTCACCTGAGCCGAAGGCTCACAAGGTGAGCTAATAGGATGGCCATGATCCGGCGTCCGTCCGTCGTCGTCCGTCGTCGTCCACAATTTCAAAAATCTTCTTCTCTGAAACCGCTTGGCCGATCTAGTTGAAATTTTATGTGGAGCCTCCTTGGGTAGTGGCATTTCAAGTTTGATCGCAAAATTCCAGGTCACATGACCAAGATGGCCGCCACGCCCATATATGGTAAAAACCCTTCAAAAATCTTCTACTCCAGAACCGGTGGGCCGATTTCCACGAAACTTGGTGTGTAGCATCCGGGACTTCAGCCCATCATAGTTTGATAAAATGATGACCCTTGGATGACCTTGACCTATCTTACGGCAAGGTCAAATTTGGAAACATAGGCTTTTACATGGGAAAAAGTGAAAACTATGGATTTTTTGAAAAGTATTGCAGCCTGAGGCCTGAAAAGTGGTAGATGCAAACTACTAATGGAGTAGATGAAGGTATGTGATTAATTTAGGTCAAGGTCATCTCTTGACCTTGGCAAGTCTGTCGTCCATTCACACTTTTCAAAGATCTTCTCTGTCACTGCTGGGCCAATCAAAGTAAAATTTTATGTGGAGCATCCATTGGTATGGGAGACAAAAGTTTGATCGCGAAATCCAGGTCACATGACCAAGATGGCCGCCACGCCCATATATGGAAAAACCACTCAAAAATCTTCTTCTCCAGAACCGGCAGGCCGATTTTCATGAAACTTGGTATGTAGCATTTGGGACTCTAGCCCATCATAGTTTGATAAAATGATGACCCTAGGATGACCTTGACCTAATTTACGGCAAGGTCAATTTTGGAAACATAGGCTTTAACATGGGAAAAAGTGAAAACTATGGATTTTTTGAAAACTATTGCAGCCTGATGCCTGAAAAGTGGTAGATGCAAACAACTAATGGAGTAGATGAAGGTATGTGATTAATGTAGGTCAAGGTCATCTCTTGACCTTGGCCAGTCTGTCCTCCATACAAACTTTTCAAAGATCTTCTTCTCTGAAACTGCTGGGCCTATCAAAGTGAAATTTTATGTGGAGCATCCATAGGTAGGGGAGACAAAAGTTTGATCGCGAAATCCAGGTCACATGACCAAGATGGCTGCCACACCCATATATGGTAAAAACCACTCAAAAATCTTCTTCTGAAGAATAGGCAGGCCGATTTTCATGAAACTTGGTATGTAGCATTTGGGACTCCAGCCCATCATAGTTTGATAAAATGATGACCCTAGGATGACCTTGACATATTTTACGGCAAGGTAAATTTTGGAAACATAGGCTTTTACATGGGAAAAAGTGAAAACTGGATTTTTTGAAAAGTATTGCAGCCTGATGCTTGAAAACTGGTAGATGCAAACAACTAATGGAGTAGATGAAGGTATGTGATTAATTTAGGTCAAGGTCAGTCTGTCAAGACCTTGGCCAGTCTGTCGTCCATACACACTTTTCAAAGATCTTCTTCTCTGAAACTGCTTGGCCAATCAAAGTGAAATTTTATGAAGAGCATCCATGGGTAGGGGAGACAAAAGTTTGATCGTGAAATCCATGTCACATTACCAAGATGGCCGCCATGCCCATATATGGTAAAAACCACTCAAAAATCTTCTTCTCCAGAACCGGCAGGCCAATTTTCGCGAAACTTGGTATGTAGCATTTGGGACTCCAGCCCATCATAGTTTGTTGAAATGATGACCATAGAATGACCTTGACCTATTTTACGGCAAGGTCAATTTTGGAAACATAGGCTTTCACATGGGAAAAGGCGAAAACAATGGATATTTTGGAAACTGTTGCAGTCTGAGACCTGGAAGTTGCTAGATGCAGACAACCAATGGAGTCAATGAAGGTAAGTAATTAATGAAGACCTTAATGAAGGTCATTTCTTGACCTTGACCCAAAGTCATTTAAATATCAAAATTAAAATTATGGTTTTCTCATAAATCAGTGGGTTTGGAAACTATTGCAGCCTGAGACCTGAAACTTTGCAGATGCAGACAACTTATGAATTCAATAAAGGTGTGTGAGTATTCAAGGTCAAGGTCATTTCATGATGACTTAATACTCCAGGATCAGGCTTCAAGTGAGCGTTCTCAGGACCAATGGCATTTAAATTTTGATTGTGATATCTCGGTCACATGACCAAGATGGCCACCACGCCCATATATGGTAAAAACCCTTCAAAAATCTTCTCCAGAACTGGTGGGCCGATTTCCACTAAACTTGGTATGAAGCATTTGAGACGCCATCCTATCATAGTTTGATAAAATGATGACCCTGGGATGACCTTGACCTATTTTACGGAAAGGTCAAAGTTGGAAACATTGGCTTTTACATGGGAAAATGTGAAAAAATGGATATGTTGGAAAATGTTGCAGCCTGAGACTTGAAAGTTGCTAGATACAGACAACTGATAGAGCCAATAAAGGTATGTAATTAATTAAAGCTAAAGTCATTTCTTGACCTTGAGCCAAGGTCATTTAAATATGAAAATTAAGTTTATGGTTTTCTCAGAAACCGCTTGGCCGATCAAGTTGAAATTTTTTATGGAGCCTCCTTGGGTAGTGGCTTTTAAATTTTATTCCCAATATCTTTATTTTGATCGTGATATCTGATATCTTGGTCACATGACCAAGATGGCCACCACGCCCATTTATGGTAAAAACCCTTCGAAATTCCTCTTCTCCAGAACCGGTGGGCCGATTTCCACTAAAATTGGTATGAAGCATCAGGGACTCCAGCCCATTATGGTTTGATAAAATGATGACCCTAGGATGACCTTGACCTATTTTACGGAAAGGTCTTTTAAATTTTATTCCCAATATCTTTATTTTGATCATGATATCTTGGTCACATGACCAAGATGCCCGCCACGCCCATATATGGTAAAAACCCTTCAAAAATCTTCTTCTCCAGAACCGGTGGGCCGATTTCCACTAAACTTGGTATGAAGCATCAGGGACTCCAGCCCATCATAGTTTGATAAAATGATGACCCTGGGATGACCCTGGGATGACCTTGATCTATTTTACGGAAAGGTCAAATTTGGAAACATAGGCTTTTACATGGGAAAATGTGAAAAAAAAATGGATATATTGGAAGATGTTGCAGCCTGAGACGTGAAATGTGATAGATGCAGACAACTGATAGAGCCAATGAAGGTATGTAATTAATTAATGTCAAAGTCATTTCTTGACCTGGAGCCAAGGTCATTTAAATATCAAAATTAAGATTATGGTTTTCTCAGAAACCGATCAAGTTGAAATTTTTTATGGAGCCTCCTTGGGTAGTGGCTTTTAAATTTTATTCCCAATATCTTGGTCACATGACCAAGATGGCCACCATACCCATATATGGTAAAAACCCTTCAAATTATCTTCTTCTCCAGAACCGGTGGGCTGATATCCATGAAACTTGGCATGTAGCATTAGGGACTCCAGCCCATCATAGTTTGATAAAATGATGACCTTGGGATGACCTTGACGTATTTTACGGCATGGTAAATTTTGAAAACATTTGCTTTTACATGGGAAAAGGTGAAAACAATGGATATTTTGGAAACTTTTGCAGCCTGAGACTTGAAAGTTGCTAGATGCAGACAATTATTGGTGTCAATGAATGTTTGGAATTAATTAAGGTCAAGGTCATTTACCGTCCATTGTCGTCATCCACTAATTCAAAGATCTTCATCTCTGAAAGGACTTGGCTGATCCAGTTAAAATTTAATGTGGAGCCTCCTTGGATAGTGGCATTGAAGTTTTTTTTTTTTTTTTGCTATATCTTCGTACCATGACCAAGATGGCCGCCACGCCCATGTAGGGTAAAAACCCTTCAAAAATCTTCTTCTCCAGAACCGATGGGCCGATTGTCATGAAACTTGGTATGTAGCATTGATGACTCCAGTCTATCACAATTTGATCAAATGATGACCCTGGGATGACCTTGACCTATTTTACAGCAAGTTCAATTTTTGAAACATAGGCTTTTACATGGGAAAAGGTGAAAATATGGATATTTTGGAAACTTTTGCAGCCTGAGACTTGAAAGTTGCTAGATGCAGATAACTTAGGGAGTTAATGATAGATTAATTAAAGTCAAGGTCATTTTTTGACCTTGACTAAAGGTTATTTAAATATCAAAATGAAGATTATGGTTTTCTCAGAAATCACTGGGCCTATAAAAGTGAAATGTTATGAGATGCCTCCATGATTAGGAGGAACAAAATTTTGGGTTGAAAATCTGGGTTGAATGCTTTAAATGGCTGCCATAATCTTAAATGCTCAAAAATGCAAAAATCTTTTTCTCAAGAACTGGAGGGCCAATTTTCGCGAAACTTGGTAAGTAGTATTTTGGGCTGCTGCCCATTATAGATGACCCTATGATGACCTTGACCTATTTTATGGCAAGGTCAATTTTGGAAACTTATGCTTTTCGTTTGAAAAGTGAAAACAATGTTGTTTTTTTTTAGAAGTTCTGCAGCTTGAAACTTGAAAAGTGGTACAATGTAGATGCAGAGAATGTATGAAGGAAATGAAGGTATGTGATTAATTCAGGTCAAGGTCATCTCTTGACCTTTGCAGGTCTGTCGTCTATCCACAGTTTCATAGGTCTGCTTTTCTGAAACCACTTGGCCTCTATGTTAGTGAAAAATCATTGGAAGCCTCTGTGGATACAGAGAACTTGGATCATGAAATTTGGGTCACAAAGCCCACATATACACTCACATATGCTTAAAAATGCCCAAAATATTCTTCTCCAGAACTGATGGGCCCATTTTCAGGAAATTTGGTTTGTATCATTTGGAACTACAGCCTATCGAAATCTATTATAATTTGAACAATTATGGCCCTAAGATGACAAACATCTATTTTACGACAAGGTCACTGTTGGATACTTAGGCTTTAACGTACGTAAAAATGAAAATCATTTTTTAAGTCTATTATAAAAATGATGCTTATCAACTAGATAACATGTGAGCGTTTACAAGACCAATGGTCCTCTGGAAACTTTTGCAGCCTGAGACCGGAAAAAGTGGAGATGCAGACAACTGATGCACTTGATTTAAGTTATTAAGGTCAAGGTTATTTTTTGTTTTGGTCATGACATGTATGTATCGAAATTCAAAGATGATCTTCCATGAAACTGTTTTAATGAGGAAAGCCAAATTTTATGTAGAGCATCCATGGATAGGGGGAACAAAAGTTTGCCTTTTGGCTTCCATGCTCATTACCATGCTCAGCATCATTTAAAAAATCTTCTTCTTCAGAACTGTTTGTCAGATTTTCATGAATCTTGTTCAAATTTTTCCTAACGTTGAAACATTCGTAACCTGTTTTTTTTTCCTTTTCTTACAGGATCCCTGATGCTGCTATCCCAAGCTCACTCACAAAATTAGAAACCAATGGGCTGGTTCTAACCTGAACCAGAATTTATGTTTAGAGCAAAAATTAAGAAAGACATGCGTACCCGGTACACCTTTGTTTGACTGTATAAAATGTTGGTGTAAAAGGGTGTACATTACACAAACCTTTTAGCCTGGTGTGGCGTGATAAATAAATACATTTTTATAAAAAAATATTTTTAATAAAGGCGTCAACCTGTACCGGGTAAGTCTTATCTGGTGAAAACAGCATGAATAGCTTTTTATTTCTCTTTGGTTTTTAATTTTTTTTTAATTTTTTTCTCTTTGTAAATTTGTAAAATTATTTATCATATTATGATCGAATTTAGCAAAATTTTGAAAATTATTATTCAGTTAAAGAATCACCAGAATTTTCGGAGGGCCTCTTCCTTTGGGAGCTTTACCGCCTTGTTGATCAAAGTGGATTTTATAATTGCTATTACTTTCCTATTACGCGTGTGATTGATCATTGATATTTTGCTATTTTCATTGATGATTGTTCTTGACAAATGAGAATTGACTCTACATTTTCTATTTTAGGTTGAAATCTGAACAAATCAATATATATACACCTTGGACATTGTTTCTGTGGATTTATACTTGCAAAATTGAATTGCTACGTGACACTGAATAATTACAATATTACTTTCTGTGTTTAAAGTGTTCTGTGATAGTAACTTAGTGTGTTTATAGTGCCTCGTGACACTTTGTTTATAATTCCCTACAGTGTTTGTGTTTGTGAATTCTGTTGAATGCTAGACGAGTGATAGACAATGCCTCGTAGAAAGTATTGGAAGAAAAGGAAGGCACATCAAAGTTTGGAGGACAAGAATGAAATGAGACAGATGGATAGGAAAGAGAACGATGATTTGTTAACTGAAAATGAAAGAAAAGGGTTAAACTTCCCCAAAAAGGCTGAGGATGGGTTAAACTTCCCTAAAAAGGCTGAGAATGGGTTAAACTTCCCTAAAAAGGCTGAGAATGGGTTAAACTTCCCGAAAAAGGCTGAGAATGGGTTAAACTTCCCGAAAAAGGCTGAGAATGGGTTAAACTTCCCGAAAAAGGCTGATAGTGTTGCCAAAGAACCTTGTACTGATACTGTTGCCAAAAAGCCTTGTACTGATAGTGTTGTTGAAAAGCCTTGCATTGATGATTTTGCCAAAAAACCTTGTACTGAAAGTGTTGCCAAAAAGCATTGTGCTGAGGCTGTTGCCAAAAAGCATTGTACTGAGACTGTTGCCAATCATTTTGCCTATTCTGTTACTGAAACAAATTCAATGTCTAGCTCAAACAATACTGAAACTAAACTTTTGCCTGATACTTTGGTTTATACAAATATTAGTCAGTTTAAACAGATAATTGTTGATCTCAAAGAAACTATTAACTCAAACATGCAGACAGATTTTGATAAAGTGATTCTGGAATCTTTTCCTGATGTGGTTCCCAAATGTCAATCTGGAGTCATTGAAAAAACATCTGAAAGAGAGAATATAGCTGCTTCTCCTCAAAATGAAATGCTGCAAATGCATACACAGAATAATAAAAAAATTACTGCTCAGCATCATTTCAACAGTGATTCGTCAGAAACATGTTTAGACAATGAAATGGTTTGTTATCAAGCAATAAGATCATCTGAACATTTGTGGAATGCAGGTGATTTGGTCTTTGGAAGTTTTCATCAAAATGATGTCAGATTTTCTGAGCAGTCAAGAGGATATCAGTGTACATGCAATGCATTATGTATGTTGTCATACTCTCTTTGTGATAATGTATACACTAGCTTGATACTAGATGAAGTGCTTTGTGAAGGAGATGTTCTCTATCAAACTGTAATCAACAGATTAAAATCAAAAGGAAAATTTGTTCATCACCTGTTGAGCTTGGAAGAAATCCCAGATAATTTTGAAATAAAGATGGGAAAATTCACAGTAGAAAAAATGCCTATATTATGTGGCCCTCTTATTGATACTCAAAATCTTGGGTTACCAACACTTCATGATACCTTGCAGTTAGCATTCATGTCTGTATCATTTGGTCTTATAACTATTGGGGCCATATGCTCTGCTGTTTTTAGAAAGAATGACATGTATGTATTTTTTGATTCTCATTCCCATGGTGAAAATGGACTTTCGTCAATTGATGGGTCATCCTGTTTGATAACCTTTTCAAGTATAGATGATCTAGTTACATACATGTATGCATTATATGATAGTTTAAATCTAAACACTAACTTACAGTTTGACTTCTTGCCTATCAAGATTAAGAAGAATGAAGAAACACAGAGCTATAAAGATCAAATGGATAGTAGTATGGAAGCCTACTTCAGGGATCAAAAGTTGAGACAAGCTAACAAGACACAAAGTAAAGTACAAAGCATATCAAATTGTACATCAAACACGTTAATTAAAGAATCAAGGAAAGAATTAAGGACAAGCAAATTTAAGCATCGCACTGAATATTATAAAAATTACAAAAGAAAATGTAGACAAAATGAAGCATTTCGAACAAAAGAAAGAGAATCAAAGCAATCTGCCAGAAAAGACCCAGTGTTTCAAACAAGAGAAAGGGAATCGAAGCAATCTGCCAGAAAAGATCCAAGTTTTAAGGCCAAAGAAGCTGTGTATCAGAAAAAATCAAAGCAATCTGCAAGAAAAGATCCAGTGTTTCAAACAAGAGAAAGAGAATTAAAGCAGTTTGCAAGAAAAGACCCAATGTTTCAAACAAGAGAAAGAGAATCGAAGCAATCTGCCAGAAAAGACCCTAGTTTTAAGGCCAAAGAAGCTGTGTATCAGAAAAAATCAAAGCAATCTGCAAGAAAAGATCCAGTGTTTCAAACAAGAGAAAGAGAATTAAAGCAGTCTGCAAGAAAAGACCCAATGTTTCAAACAAGAGAAAGAGAATTAAAGCAGTCTGCAAGAAAAGATCCTAGTTTTAAGGCTAAAGAAACTGTGTACCAGAAAGAATCAAAGCAATCTGCAAGAAAAGATCCAGTGTTTCAAACAAGAGAAAGAGAATTAAAGCAGTCTGCAAGAAAAGACCCAATGTTTCAAACAAGAGAAAGAGAATTAAAGCAGTCTGCAAGAAAAGATCCTAGTTTTAAGGCCAAAGAAACTGTGTATCAGAAAAAATCAAAGCAGTTAGCAAGAGAAAATCAGGCTTATAAAACACATGAGAAAGTATTCCAGAATAAATAAAAAAAGAAGGCAAGGGAAAATGCTTATGTTCGTGAGTGCGAGAGAATCAAGAAGCAGCAAGTTAGGCAGGAAAAAAGAAAATTTGATTGCATTTCAGAAATCATTCGTCCTAGAAAAAGATATAAGCATGACACAGATAATTTTCCAGAAACTCACAGGAAAGACTTAAAAACTATTAAAGAAGATATCAAACAATTCCATTTAGATATTTCTATTGGACCTTTGTATGTTTGTTCATGTTGTCACCAAACATGGTTCAGGAAAAGTGTTTCTATGCTAAAGAATACCCATATTCCAGCAGAAAGTAAAAGACTGCATTGTACAGACTTTATATCTGTCAATAATGAAGAATGGATATGTCACACTTGCTTAAGTGCCTTAAGAGATAGTAAAATTCCAAAGCTGTCAGTAACTAATGGCATGAAGTGGCCAATCAAGCCACCAGAGTTAAACTTACATCAGTTAGAAGAACGGTTAATAGCATTGCGTATTCCATTTATGCAAATAAGAGAATTACCTTTCAAGGAGTACTGTCCACCGACAGTACTCCTTGAAAGGGAATGTAATAAATGTACCTGTTGATATTCAGCCTTCTATAAACTGTCTACCAAGGCCAATGGATGATAATTTTACAGTTGCTATCCAGCTAAAAAAGAAACTTTCCTATAAAACGGTTGACTTTAAAGAAAATGTAAGACCATTAAGAGTTTTGACTGCTCTACATTGGCTTATGAACAACAGCAAGCTATATAAGAACTCTGGCATAGTAATTGATGATGACTGGTTTCAGGAAGTTACTGAAAGTGCAGAGGAAACAGTCAGAGAATTTTTAGGAAATTCAAGAGAATCAACTAATGACAACAATAGTGTCGAAAATAAAAAGCAGGAAGAATCCACAAGTAAGCAGGACACTGATGCACCAGCTGATTATGATTCTGATCATTACAGTGAGGTAGATGCTATTGACCATGTTGGCAATATAGATACGTTAGTGGATGATGCTGATATTGACAATAAGTGTGACAAAGTTTTCACTTTCGCACCAGGTGAAGGACAACATCCTTTAAGTCTATATAATGATAAAGATGCAGAATATTTGTGCTTCCCATCCATTTTTTGTGGACAAACACCACCTAGTAAGGAAGAACGAATTGTTCCAGTTCATTATAGTGACATTGTTAAATGGGAATTGAGAAGTATTGACAGGAGAGCTGCACAGTCAGTTCCAAATATATTCTTTAAACACAAAAAGCTACAGATGAAACAAATCAATGATAAAGTCAATTTAGCTGTTAGAAGATGTAAAAAGCGAGGTAAAAAAATAACTGCAGCTGAAGCTAGAGATGCAAATTATTTGGACAAACTTGTAAATCTTGATGAAGGCTATTATATATTTCGCCAACTGAGAAATTCACCTGCCTATTTAGAAATGCGCAAGAAAGACATTTTTGCAATGATTAGACAACTTTCTTTGCCTACTTGGTTTATGTCATTGTCAGCTGCCGATACTAGATGGACAGATTTGTTGAAAATGTTAGCAAAATTGAATGATGGTACTGAATATTCTGAAACAGAATTAGAAAAGCTTACTTGGCAAGAGAAAACAAAGCTAGTTCAGAAAGACCCAGTTACATGTTCAAGGTACTTTGATCATAGGGTTCAAGAGTTCCTCAATACAATTCTAAAAAGCAGTTCTGAGCCAGTTGGAAAGGTACTTGATTATTTTTATAGAGTTGAGTTTCAGCAACGTGGCTCTCCTCATATTCACATGCTTGTTTGGGTAGAAAATGCTCCAACTTTAGAAACAAGGTCGAAAGAGGAAATAATTGAATTTGTTGATCAATATCTTACATGCAGTAGTGATAATGAGAAAACAGCAAATCTTGTTAACCTTCAAAGTCACAAACATTCTAGAACCTGTAGAAAAAAAGGGAAACCAATATGTAGGTTTGGATTTCCGTTGCCACCATTGCCGAATACTATGTTGCTGTATCCTCTTGAAGAAAACATTGGCAAGTACAAGAAAAAGAATGTAGAGCTCCAAAAAGCAATGAATGAGTGTAAAGAAAACGAAGATATGCCGTTTGAAGAGTTTCTAGAAAAAATTGCTAAAATGGACTTCGAAGATTATATTTGTTGCATAAGAAGCACCTTGAAAGCACCAAAGGTTTTCTTAAAGCGAAAAATGAAGGACATGAGAATAAATCCATTTAATGAGAACATACTTCTTGCCTGGAAGGCCAATCTTGACATTCAGATTGTTCTTGAACCGTACGGTTGTGCCTCATATATAGTAGGTTATATAAGCAAATCACAGAGAGGTATGAGTGCGCAACTTGATGCAGCAGCAAAAGAGGCTAGAAGAGGAAATCTTGACCTAAAGAAACAAGTCAGGCATATTGGGAATGTATTTTCTAACTGTGTCGAGGTTAGTGCTCAAGAAGCTGTTTATCTTGATCTGCAAATTCCTTTGACAAAATGCACAAGGGATATTGTTTTCATCAACACATCTATACCAGAAGAAAGAATCTTTCTGTTGAAGCCAAAAGCTGCTCTTGATGAACTTCCTGCAGAATCCACAGATGTAGAATCTGAAAATGTAATACAGAGGTATTCTAAAAGACCCAGGCAGCTTGGGAAATTTTGTTTAGCTGATTATGTCTCTAAAGTTGACATTATTTATCCAAAAAGAAATAAGTTTCCAAAGAAAGTTGATGACACTAATGATGATGACAGTTTAGTCGATACATCTGGTGATGAAAGTGATGACAGCTTTGAAGACGATAACAGTCAAAATTCAGACCTGCTGTTCGAAGCCAAAAATGGCACAAAATACAAGAAAAGAAAAGTACCAAGAATAATAAGGTATGTTAGATACAACAAAAAAAGAGATCCAGAAAATTACTTTAGAGAGCAGCTTATGCTTTTTGTACCTTGGCGAAATGAACAGAAGGATTTGATGGTTTCTTTTGGTACATATGAAGCTCGTTATAACTCTGTGCAGACATCTTTGGTGTCCAAGAGAAATGAATATGAGCATCATGCTGAAGAGCTTGAAGTTGCTAGACAAATGATGGAAAATGAGGAAAGGCATTATGATCAAATTGCACCAAATGCAGAGCAAGAAAATAGAGAGACAGAAGAAGAAGGGCCAGCAGAATCTGATAAATTTGTTTGTTTTAACCCAAGCAGAGTTGTGGAGCAGAGACATTATGATATTGGCATTGAACTACAGTCAACTTGCTCAGTGCCCCCAGTAGAAACTAGTAGCATTTTATTACCAGAAGGTGAATACTTACAACTACTCAGAAGTCTTAATTTGAGACAAAGAGAATTCTTTAACCATATTGTGCACTGGATCAAATGTAAAGATGAACCGGTCTATGCTTTTCTAACAGGAGGGGCAGGTGTTGGAAAATCAGTAGTGATTCGAGCACTTTACCAAAGTCTGTTCAGGATTTTAAATTTGAAAGATGGAGAAAATCCAGATGATAAGAGAATTCTGCTGTGTGCATACATGGGCTTTGCTGCTTTTAATATAAGTGGCCAAACCATTTACTCTGCATTCCACAGGAAAATGTATCAAAAGGGAAGCAATCATCTTTCAGCTGATGAGTTAAATACATTCAGAATTAAATACAGACATCTGAAAATTATCATTATTGATGAAATATCAATGGTAGGCAACATGACACTAAGCTTTATTGACACTCGCTTACAGCAGCTGATGGGAACAAAAGAAGTTTTTGGTGGTTTAAGTGTTATCGCTGTTGGGGATCTTTACCAACTTAAGCCAGTAGGTGATTACTTGATAAGTCTTGATTTGAAAAAGGGAGCATCTTCACTGGGAAGGAACTTATGGAAAGAGCTCTTTACAATGTATGAATTGGTTGATATCATGAGACAGAAAGACGATCTAGCATTCGCACAGTTATTAAACCGACTTCGATTGAATGAAATGACAGAGGAAGACAAACAAAAGCTGCAGACACGTGTTGTTGACCGTGAAACTGGTGACTATCCAAAGGATGCTCTTCATTTGTTTGCACAGAATTATTATGTAGACCAACACAATGACACTATTTTGAGTCAGTTGCCAGGAGAAAAGTATGTGATATCATGCCATGACATTGTTGTCTCAGCAAACATTCCTGCCAACAGGCACCAGTCCTTGATTGATAAGCTCCCAAAGGACTATGCACAAACAGGCCAGCTAAAGAAATCATTGACTGTAGTTGTTGGAATGATTGTTGTTCATACAGCTAATGTAGATGTAGAAGACGGTTTAACCAATGGTGCTACTGGTGTGGTAAAACACATTGACTTCAGGTGGATGGAAGGAACAAACCGTCCTAGCATTATTTGGGTATTGTTTGATGACCCTCGGGTTGGTAGAGCAACACGTGAGAAAAACAGGAAATTTTACAACTCAAGCATTCATGCAGACTGGACACCTGTATTTGAAACACAGCGAACATTTATACATAACTACAAAACATTTCAGAGAAGCCAATTTCCAGTGACACCAGCTTCAGGTAAAACAGTCTACAAAGCTGAAGGCGCAACAGTTGACAAGGTAGTTGTTGATTTGTCCCAGAAGGAGACAAGAAAAATACCACACATTCACTATGTTGCGTTTAGTAGAGTGAAAAAACTGGAAGATTTATATATACTGAATATGAATGAAGCTGCTATGGCATTAGATGATGATGTGAATACAGAAATGAAAAGGCTACGCACAGATGCTACCTTAGAACTATGTTATGTTCCGCTGTATAAAATTGGTTCAGACAAAACCAAAATCGCATTCAATAATGCTAGATCCTTGCATAAACATTATAAGGATGTTCAATCTGAACCAAATGTATTGGCAGCAGATATCATTGGATTTGCTGAAACAAGGTTATGTAGTAGGGATGAAAATGTACATTTTGCCCTGAAGCGGTTCAGACTTGTTAGGCTTGATGATACAGTAAAAGAGGCAAACAACAGACCATATCATGGACTTGCATTGTATGTAAAGGAGTACTTGCAGATTCAGAAAGTCGTAAAAATGCAATGCAAGTCATTTGAATTCATATTCACTGGCACATTCAGCATTCAACGAGGTTATGTTCAAGTTGTGGTGTTGTACAAATACCCAAAAAGTTCACAGACTGATTTTAGAAATGATATTCACTGTCATCTTAGGCCAGTTATTGACCTCAATGCTAAATTAGTCATATTAGGGGACTTCAACATACAGATAGATGGTGCTAGTACAGGATTTGTGGATTTTGTGGAGACATTATTTGGATGTATGCAACTTATTAAACAATGTACAACTGACTGTGGATCAGTACTAGATTTGATATTTTCAAATTCTGTAGGATTTTGTGATGTCATTGAGGCATATTGGTCTGATCATAAAATTATATATTGTGCCTTGGACAAATAGATATTCAAATGAGGTGACGCAAAACATGAATAACTGTACAATAACTGGTACTTATTTAAAGGATATCAATTTTATCTTTATTTCTGTACAACCAGTGTTAACCCTTTTATTTAACCAGTGTTAACCCTTTTATTCTAAACAAATAATCTCTCTTACATATAATGGCATATTCATAATCCCACAAAGATGGAAAGCTGAATGTTTAATGAACTAAATTGTGTTGTTTATTCAGGTAAGCTATTAAATTGTTACTTGGTTCAGATTAATCACTGTATCTCTATTTTTTTCAGCTTGTGTATCATTATAGAGTAGAGAATTGAAGAGAAAAATTGCAAGGCGTAACTCCACTAGGTCTTAAATTTGGTGGTTTAGCAAGTTTTGGGGTGCTACCTTTTTTTTTTTTTTTTTTTTTTTTTTCTTCTTTTTTTTTGTTTACATATTCTCAAATAAAAAATCTGGAGAGAATAGATGATAAACACTAGGATAATTTCTCACTTTTTTCACCTTTGAGAGCGAAATTAACCCTTATGTGTTCTTTTTTATTCTTTTTTATGTATGAGTCAAATTGTATTTTTTTGTCCCCTGCCTTTTCGAAGGAAAGCGGAGGGACATAGTTTTTGGCTTTCCGTCATTCCGTCCATCGTTCCATCCTTCTGTCCTTCCATCCTTCCGTCCCCCTATAGGAGTATGTACCTTGTGGGCGCAACTCCTCCTACAGTTTTATTCCGATTCTTTTGAAACATTACAGATGTCTTGACCATGCTTTGAAGATGTGCATGTGATTTGGATATAATCCTCAGATAAATTTTGACACTTTTTTCGCAATTTTAACTTAGTCAATTTTTCACACATTTTGACAATACAAGTGAATGGATGGTGGCTACCTTGTGGGCGCAACTCCTCCTACAGTTTTATTCCGATTCTTTTGAAACTTAACAGATGTCTTGACCATGCTTTGAAGATGTGCATGTGATTTGGATATAATCCTCTCCTACAGTTTTATTCCGATTCTTTTGAAACTTTACAGATGTCTTAACCATGCTTTGAAGATGTGCATGTGATTTGGATATAATCCTCAGATAAATTTTTGACACTTTTTTTTGCAATTTTAACTTAGTCAATATTTTGGACATTTTGACAATGCAAGTGAATGGATGATGGCTACCTTGTGGGCGCAACTCCTCCTACAGTTTTATTCCGATTCTTTTGAAACTTTACAGATGTCTTGACCATGCTTTGAAGATGTGCATGTGATTTGGATATAATCCTCAGATTAATTTTTGACACTTTTTTCGCAATTTTAACTTAGTCAATTTTTCACACATTTTGACAATACAAGTGAATGGATGGTGGCTACCTTGTGGGCGCAACTCCTCCTACAGTTTTATTCCGATTCTTTTGAAACTTTACAGATGTCTTGACCATGCTTTGAAGATGTGCATGTGATTTGGATATAATCCTCTCCTACAGTTTTATTCCGATTCTTTTGAAACTTTACAGATGTCTTGATCATGCTTTGAAGATGTGCATGTGATTTGGATATAATCCTCAGATAAATTTTTGACACTTTTTTTGCAATTTTAACTTAGTCAATATTTTGGACATTTTGACAATGCAAGTGAATGGATGATGGCTACCTTGTGGGCGCAACTCCTCCTACAGTTTTATTCCGATTATTTTGAAACTTAAAAGATTACTTGACCATGCTTTGAAGATGTGCATGTGATTTGGATATAATCCTCAGATAATTTTTGACACTTTTTTTGCAATTTTAACTTAGTCAATTATTCGGACATTTTGACAATGCAAGTGAATGGATGGTGGCTACCTTGTGGGCGCAACTCCTCCTACAGTTTTATTCTGATTCTTTTGAAACTTTACAGATGTCTTGACCATGCTTTGAAGATGTGCATGTGATTTAGATATAATCTTCAGATTAATTGTTGACACTTTTTTCGCAATTTTGACTTAGTCAATTTTTCGCACATTTTGACAATGCAAGTGCATGGATGGTGGCAGACTACCTTGTGTGTGCAACTCCTCCTTCAGTTTACATACATCCTGCAATTACAATTTTATTGCCACTATTATATAAACAAAAACACAGGCAGGGGACATAAATTCTTTGAATTTGCTTGTTTGTAATGTATTCCTCAAATTATATGTAGAATTAATGAGACTGTGACTATAACATCTGATTTAAATAGAATCTCAAATATTTCAGTTAAAGGAAGCAGCTTGATGCATTGTAAAAATCTTATTGTAATGATACGGTGATAACTGACATAGCAAGTGCTTTATAGTTTTATATAGATAATGTATAAAAATTTGACAAGCAGATATGCTTTGTTGCAGGGTTCTGCAAAAAGATATTATGACATTGTGATGAACAGCAAGTGGCATTGTTCTTATATTTTGAAGAATCTTGCTATTAATGGATGGCTGTGAATTTTAGACAGGTTCTCATGTTGCTCCACAAAAGTATAGGTACATAGAGCTTGATTCGGTGTTTATCATAATGTGCATCATGATCAAAGAATATAAAATTTGCAAATATGTACATGGTATATAGATTTAAATGAAAATGAAGAACTTGAAAATGCAAGATTGAAAAAAACAATAGAAATATCCTATCAGTGCTTGTACATGTATTTGTATTTTGTTATGTTAAAACTTGCATACTATCTTATGTTCATTGACAAGTTCATGAATATAATTGTCCAGTAAAATGTGACATTACTTTACCTATTTTCTATGTTGTGGTCTACTCTAGTATAATTGTTAGATTGTGTTAAACTGTATCATTACATTGGTTTTTACAAGGTATCTATTTTAGTCACAGAAATCTACTAGCAGAAGTTCAGTCTTGGAATGTTTTCGGACTCTTAATGTTATAGACACAGTCTCATGACTTCTAAATCTATCAATCAAGATTCAGTATTAAGTTTCTTCATCTTTTTTCTTCATTTTTTAAAATGTTGTCATAAGATTACAATTGCTCTCATTTGTGTAGTATTTTTGTGTTTTAGTTGTAATTGTCTAATTTTAATAGAAAACTATAATTATCAGTGTACTGTTATTCAAAAAATAAAAAGTATTGGATAAAAAAAACTAGTTCTTTTCACTGAAACTCCAATTGCACCAACTAATTTTGCTTGCCTGGGTAGCACTGTTGAAATGATGACAGTTAGTTGATTCTGACCTATTGATTACAAAGTTGGATATGAAAGGACAGGGAAGTAGAAGGTATTAAAGCAATGATCATAACTGGCACACGGAGAACAAAGTCTAAAAATATATAGTAAACCAAATTTACAAATAGGTACTGATACAAAGACAACATTATATGGTAAGCAGAGTGAACAGCTGTTTCCCAAAAGGTGACCAAACTCCACACTGAAACATAAACTAGAGAGAACCACAGTAAAAGTACCATCTTTGAAAGCTCATCAATATAAGTTTACTGTAATTTGGGTTTAACTAATTTTAGATGTGCTTAATATTATGTTCAAAAAGATGAGGTATTAAATAAAAAATAACAAAAATGCAACAATTTACTTCTGCCCACCTTCTACAGCATTCATTAAATATGAAACAAAATAGCATATGTCAAGTAGAAATAGACAATTTTATATTGGATAAAATGCTGACAAGAACTGGCACAATTTGAAGGTAATACAAATCTTTCATCAGATTTGGTCAGTTGATTTCATGTCTTATGTCCAACTCAATAGCTATGGGCATATGGATTCAGAGCTTACTTTTAACGTCATGACGAAAGACTGGAGAAATCTGGGATTGAACCCAGGATTTTGAGGAGCAGCTTAACCAACACGCAACAGAGGCTTGCACCTGAACGTCCCCCAAAATAGTTGATAGCTTTCTATTAGTGTTTTATATGAAATACCTCAGGTGAGCGTTTGCAGGACCATTGGTCCTCTGGTTGAAACTTGGCATGAAGCATTAGGGAAAGGAGCTCTACAAAGTTTATATAAATCATGACCTTGGGATGACCTCGACCTATTATATGGCAAGGTCAACATAGGTCGCCCATGAATTTGAATGGAGAAAATTGTTAAAATATGATTTGACTGTGCAAAACGTGCCAGGAAATGGGCAAATAGACAGAATGTTTATATGTATGAAAAAAAAATTTGTCCCCAATGGGTTGCCCTGCCCCGGGGCTATATACATATATATGACCATAATATTCAAACACATTCTTCTCTGAAGCCGCTTGGCCAATCAAAGCCAAACTTTATGTGGAGCATTGTTAGGAAGGGGCAATGAAAGTTTGTATAAATGGTCATTGTCACATGTCCAAGATGGCTGCCATGGCTATAAATAGCAAAAACCTTTAAAAATCTTCTCCAGAACCAGAGGGCCTATGATTTTGAAACTTGGCATGAAGCATCAGGCAATGGAGCTCTACAAAGTTTATATAAATCATGACCCTTGGATGACCTTGAACTGTTTTACGGCAAGGTCAACATAGGTTGCCTATGCATTTGAATAGGGAAAATTGTTAAAATTGGATTTGAAAGGCAAACATTGCAGGAAGGAAATAGTTAAATGAATTGGAGATTTAAGGTTCTGAAAAGAATTTGGACCCCAGGGGTGGGTCTGCCCCTGCCCTGGTTTTACATGTATATAACCATAATATTCAAAGATCTTCTCCTCTGAAACCGCTTGGCCAATCAAAGTCAAATTATATAGGAAGCATCTGTAAGAAAGGGGAACAATGTGATTATAAATAAACCAGGCCACATGACCAAGATGGCCGCCCTGCCCATATATAGTAAAAACCCTTCAAAAATCTTCTTCACAGGAACTGCTGAACATATTGCAGCAAAACTTAAGACTAGAGTACTACAATGTACCTATTAATAATGATCCTGTGATGACCATGACAGATTTTACGGCCAACATACATGTAGGTCACATATGCAGAAAACTGTTAAAATGACACTGAAAGGAAAAAAAAAAACTTTCAGAAAATGGGCAAGTGAACAGAATATTTATGAATTTGAAAAAGAAATTAAACCCAGGGTCTGTTCTGATCCTGTCCTGGGGCTATATACATGTATATGGCCATTATAGTCAAACAAAGGCCTAGGGAATTTAAGGCCTGATTTCGGCCTCATGTGTTGGTAAAAAATTGAATTTTGGAATTTTGCGGAATGAAGTATTGCAAATAGCAGGTATAGGTCCCTGCTTATAAATTATAGCATAACTATCACATTCAAATTACTTATGTTGCCATGGCAACGCTCCGAAAAGCATAGAAATACCACATTTTGCAATTTTGGGTCTATTTTTCACCATTCAAAATCATTTTCAACTACCGGCCCACGCGACGAACAATTTCTTATTATGAAATAATAAATAAGTATCACCCAGAGATAGTGTATGCTAAGTATCATTTTGTTCGTCGTGTGGGCTGGCACTTAAAAATTAAAAAATGTGTTCAGAAATGGTCAAAAATAGACCAAAAAGTGCAAAATGTGCTCTATCTATGGTTCTTCTGGGCGTTGCCATGGCAACGCTTGTAGGATAAATGAAGTACTTGTCCTTGTTTTTATTAGAGGAGACATGTGACGGTTTTATGGAATGGTTTTCTCACCTTTATTCCAAAATTAATTTTTTAGCAAAAACTGAGGCCAAAATCAGGCGTTAAATGCCCTAGTCCTTTATAAGTATGTATCTCAGATCTCAGGTTAGCGTTTACAGGACCATTGGTCCTCTGGTTTTTATTGGAAACAGAAGACAAACAGTGTAGCCCCAGGTGTGACGCCGCAGAACACAGCGTCCAATTTTGCGCTATTAGGATTGCTTAGAGAAGTTTCATAAAAACTGAATATAGTTAAGACAGAAATTGAGAAAAGTTAACAAGTACAGGCATTTTGTGAGGAAAAGGGTTTGACACTTCAACTAGGGGTAATTTGGTGTGCTGAATCCAAAAACCAATGTTGGCAAGTTGAGAAATGACGTCTTCATGTCCTAATTTGCATATTTTCAAAATGGCCGCCAAAATATCTAGAATCTGTTATATTGATAAAACGTTTCCTTTGTTTGTCACGATCTGAGCCTAAATTCACTTAAAATATATTGTCAGATGATTGCTTGACTAAATTACATAAATTTAAATGCAAAGAATATTTGCTGCAATGATAAACTCAATTGCACTATGAAAAATAGCATTGTTTCCATGGCAACTGTTAACATGATTCTTGACGAGGGGTGTACCTACAAAATTGATCATATCAACACTGTTGCTCGTCCTAGACCACTGAGTGGCCTCGTTGTTAAGCTTAGACATATCCCTTTTATCCTGTGGTAAGTAATGCAAATTATCTAATTTGCATATTCATGAATTTTAATGAAAACATTAAAAATGGTTTAAAATCCATAAATAAAGAATTTCCAGGCCCAAACCATCATTATGGCACTGTTATTGCACTAGTAATATATCAAGTGACAAATATATTGATGTCATGGACCTATTTTAAAATTTTATCTCATTTGCATATTCATGAATATCAATTATAATATTGAAAACTGGGGCGTAAACCAGGGAAAAACTATTGCCATTGAAAGGTTTTTGTTGGATTATAAAATCTTTCTTGCATTTTAGGACAAATTTTCATTGCTGCCAGTTTGGTCAGAGGGACCACTAAAATGCCGTTAAATATTGTCCTCAACAATGAACATATTTGCATGATGTAAAATCATATTGTTGCCGCGCCCATCCATTGTGTGATTCTAAAGAACTGGATGCACTTACAAAAAAATCCCTAACAATAGCATTCTCTAGAATACTATGATTGATCTGATAGAAGTGCTTGGACATAACGATTTAATGGTAATCCTAATATTCAAATCATTGTAATTGCATATTCATGAATATTAATGAAAATTGTAAGACATGGGAGAAAAATCATGGAAAGAATATGGAGTGTACATACAAATTCACTTGTACCTGGGCTGTAAATAAACCCAGGACATTGAAAATTGTATCAAATAAATGCTATGATATTGTACAATCCCTTTGAAGTGTGAAATAAGAAAAAAATTGATTTTCCATTTCATGTATATTAATGAAAACTTATGAAATTGGGAGAAAAAAAAATGGAAAAAATTAAACAGATACACCTTCAAATACACTTATATCTTGGCAACCAAAAGCCCAAAAGTGCTGTAAATGGAATCAAATGGTCACTAGGGCAATATTATACCATCCATATTGTAATAGATAAGTTATTTGAGTTTCATTTTCATGTATATTAATAAAATCTTAAGGAATTGGGGTAAAATGCAGAAAAAATAGGAGGTAATACATTTAAACACACGTATCTTGGCTACTGAAGGACCTAAAGCGACGAAGTTGAAATCAAATGATTGCCATGACAATGTTCTATAACCGTATGATCTGATATATAAGGCATCTAGATATGTTCGTTGTATGGATATTAATGAGCTCTTTTAAGTTAGAGAAATATCACCGAAAAGTAAAGGCGGTATACCAACAAAGTTGCTTATACATGTATCTCCACTGCTAATACCCTTAGAGGGATGAAAATGGTACCCGTAGATTGTTAGGACAATATAGTCTGATAGATAAACAGTATCTGATTAAGACAAAACATCTTATTTGAAGCCATGAATGTTACGAAAAACTGTAAAAATTCATAAAATTGAAGGTTGTGCTCAAACAAAATCGCTTGTATCTTGGTTGCTCACAAATATGTTTCTTTTTTTAAAATCTGAGCATATAGCAATAATAAATTGTATGTGTACTAGCAATCATTTGATGCCACTTTGAACTCTCTAAGTCTATTTGCAGTCCAGAAATAAGCAATTTTATTGGTAAACCTCCTTAATTTCCCTGTCATTCTTCTCTTATTTATAAAGATCTTATTAACATTCATGCAACAAATATGTCAGATAAAGCAAATACCAGATTATATTGTTATAGAACAATGTCTAAGCAATCATTAACCATGATATGCGCGTTTTTTATGTGTATACTGCCTTATGCTTTCAGCATTTTTACCCGAAATCCTAAAGATGTTATTAATATTCATGAAAATAAAAATCAAATGACTTATAATTTGTAATACATGATGGCATAATATTGCCTTAACAACCATTTGATTCATTATTCAGCACTTAAGGGCTTTGGGTTGCCAAGATACAAGCCATTTCTTACGTTTACCCCTTCAATTTTTCCATTTTTTTCTGTCCTGTTTTTAAAGAATTCTTTAATATTCATTAATATACATGAAATTACAAATCCGATTATTCTTATATCATATTTCAGAGTGATAGTACATTGCCACAGCATTCATTTGATATTTCTTTCGGCATCCTAGGTTCATTTAAAAGCCTTGGTACAGGAGTTTTGTACGTATACCCCCTATTTTTTCTACATTGTTTATCTCCTTATGATTTTTATTGATATTCATGAATATAAGTAAATTCAATTAAGTCAATATTAGTCATGAAGGTTAAATTGCTACGCCAATGCGATACTATCAGACCAATCATAGTATTCTAAAGTATGCTTTAATGTGCTCACTGCTGTTAAAGGATCTTGATAGTTCTATTTTATTGAGGATGTGACCGGGGACATGGGTATTTTTGTAAGTTCATCCCATTCCATAGAATCACACTAGGAGTGGTTGTGGAAACAATGTGATGTTTACATCATGCGAGAGTGTTCATTGTTGAAGACAACTTTTTATTGCATTTAATTGGCCCATCTGACCAAACTGGCAGCCATTAAAAATTTGTCCTAAAATGCAAGAACGATCATATAACGCACCAAAAACCTTTCAATGACACTGGTTTTCGCCACTATTTTTAACATTTCAATTAATATTCATGAATATGCTAATGAGAAGAGTTTCATATTGACCCATGACATCAATATATTTCTAACATATGGTAGTTCTGGTGCACTAACAAGTTGTTATAATGATAGCTTCGGCCTTAAATTTGTATGGATTTTAAATCCATTTTTCAGCCATTTTTAATGTTTTCATTAAAATTCATGAATATGCAAATTAGATGATTTGCATTACTTACCAAAGGATCCAAAGGCTATATATATGCTTTACAGTGAGACCAGGTGCAGTGGTCTAGGACTTGTTACAGTGGAAATATGATCACTTTTGTAAGTACAAGTAGAAAAGGCCACACCCATGCCCCCTCGGCACCCCCACCTCAGCCTTTTAACTTTTGATAATTATCTTTTATTCATTGAAGACCTTCTAATCATTATGAAATGTTATTTTTATTATTTTGTAGCAGTTTGGAATCCTCAACATATACCAATTTGCAGCAATTGATGTTTTTCTTAATCTTGGCGGCCATCTTGGAAATATGCAAATTAGATGGTGAAGGAGCCATTTCTCAGCTTGCCAACATTGGTTTTTGGATTCAGCATACCCGAATACGCCTAAAAATGATTTCAAACCCTTTTCCTCACAAAATGCCTGTACCTTCATAACGAAGCGTCTTTTCTCATTTTCTGTCTTAACTAATACAATTTTAAGTTCACTCTAAATGAAAATGGACTGGTCCAAACGATAACGCTGCGTCATAAATGGGTTAAAATAAACACAGGGCATGGTAACCTTTAATTGGTATAGGTACGTCTTGGAAAAAAACCTACTTCCGCGTTGTGCGCTATAACGAGCAGGGATCGCGGTAGCCTGGTGGTAGAGCATCGGACTCCGGATCAAGAGGTCCTGGGTTCGATTCCCACGCCGTGCTGTGTCCTTCAGTAGGACATTTTGCTCTCTAGGGGTACGGGTTAATACCCAGGAAGCGGTCGATCCGCCTCTACGTGGCTGAGAAATTGTTGACCGGGACATTAAACATCAAAACAAAGAAACAAACATTTACACTGCACACACTGGTTACGTGGCTCTGGCCTTAAATGGCTGAAAAATTATAACTTGTTCAAAATTCAGTAAAAGGCATATAAAGTATACTCAACAAAATAAGTTTTGGGACATTTCATTATTCCATATAAAGCAATGAATTTTGCTCACAGGTCTCAGAATGTCTGCTTGGCCAAAGTGGTAGAAATTGAATAGTTTTCAAAAGTTATGGGCCACAAAAATGAGTTTCAAATGTCAAATCCATAAAAACGTATATATATATATAGTTTGCATTTTTCGACATCAAGACATTTTCTGAAAGTCCACATATTCCTGGAAATTCAATTGGAGAGAGAGAGAGAGAGAGAGAGAGAGAGAGAGAGAGAGAGAGAGAGAGAGAGAGAGACTTTTACAAAAATGCTTTGTGGCATTGGACAGAGTTTTCTTGTATAAAAATGTCTTGTACTCAATGACCACGAGGCACTATTTAGAAGATGTAACATTTCAGATCTGATGCTACTCGATATGGGTTAAACTTGCGGTGTTTTGCACAGCGGTATGGAAAACATTACAATCGGACACTTAGCTTAATTTGTTGGGTATAGCCAAGAAGGTTGCGATTACCCGAGATAACCTTTCAAAAAGTAGGTGACACAAATCAGCAGTGAAATTCCACAAAATACATAAAGAGTTCTTCTGGCAAAAAATGAATCGGCCTAATGCGCGTTTTTATTGTTAAAATGGTAAGTATACACAGTGCAGATTGTCTGTTTGTCGTACGATAGAAAATAGTGCCATGGTATATTTTGTTCAGTATACGAGTTCATTAACCGCCGCCGGAGAACGTAGTGACATTTTCCGAGCTCTCGCATTACGTAAAGAGCACTTTCAAGTCTGGTCAATGACCGAATACCGGTAATCACGTTGATGGTGAAAATGGAGGTTACAAAACTAGGTGAGTGCAATTTCAAAACTTATTTGTTTTTCATTCACACTGACCACATGTATATAAAAAGATCATAACTCCAAAGATTCTTGTCATCCTTTCGGATAACACTGATCCACATTTGGTTAGTCATGCCGGAGTGTCACGAGTAAAAAACGACTAAACATCACGAAAACATGTCCATGTAATGTATACCCCCTTGAACCCCACTTTTATATAGCAAAACTGGGGTATGCAGGGGTATACCTATTTTTCTTATTTTTGCTCCAAAACATAGATTGTGGGTACTCGTTAGAACCGCCTCGGCGAGGCGGTTCTAACGTGTACAACATAGATTGTGGGTACTCGTTAGAACCGCCTCGGCGAGGCGGTTCTAACGTGTACCCACAATCTATGTTTTGAGCAAAAATAAGAACAATATCAAAATAATTCAGCTGAAATTTTTCAATTTTTAAAGTTAAAAAAAGCTTTGTTTATTGCATGGGCAAGTTTTCGTAATGAACCACGTTTATCCTAGTCACGTTGAAGTGTAGGCTAATACTTCCTGGTTTGATTCTGAATTTTTTCTGTGTACATGGTCACACCGTACAACCGGCGCCTTTGATGACAGATTATTAACATTGATGACAGACGAATTGTTTTGGTTCATTTAGTAGGTGGGTGATGTTTTTTGATTTTTAAACATTCTCAGAGAAATCCTCTGGTGTTCTGTGACTGGTAATTTAACTTGTAGATGTCTAAAGACTTTACAGACGCATGATGAATATATACCTGTCACTATTAAGGCCAAACTTGGTCATCGTTACAGCGTTTTCACAAGAAAAGTCACGAAAATTGGTTACCTGCTCAGGGCTGGCGTCTTTCTGTTGTTTTTTGCTGAATTTACTTATATACAATAAAACTTCTATCATATAACTACATTTCTGCCAAATCTGAATCCCCAATTCGACAATGTAAAAAAACTGGATGCCGTCAAAGATGACAGGTACTTGCAAAACGGCTGCCTTTGTCTAAAGATGAATTTTGACATGGCTGTCTTTGATGACACCAGACAAATTTTAGTGGCTAACGTTGTAGACAGATCGGAATTTTACGAAGATACTTGAAAAAAGACTATTTTCACTGAGGATGGTAGCAACAGAGAAGAAAAATCAATTTCCACGTTGAGTCAAAATCATACTGGACTCATATTGTCGCTTTGAAGAAAAATATCGGCTCATATGCAGTTCTGGTGCACCCACAACCTCATTTGAAGAATATAAACACTCCTTGATGTGTTAACCTTATATCAGCTGGCCAACCTGCACTGCGCTACACTTCGTTTTCTCGTTCACTCTATTGTGACTGAACATCGACAGGAACACCCTGTCGGTACATCAGGATAGCATGTCCGTGAAAATTATACCCCATTAAACTCCACTTTT
This sequence comes from Rugalucina vietnamica, assembly GCA_964017185.1. NCBI lineage: Eukaryota > Metazoa > Mollusca > Bivalvia > Lucinida > Lucinidae > Rugalucina > Rugalucina vietnamica. The sequence continues at coordinate 47,420,637 of OZ024882.1, read as the reverse complement.
ATATAGTGAAAATGGGGTTAACATAGTCATATCTATTTTTCTTATTTTTGCTCAAAAACTTAGATTGTGGGTACTCGTTAGAACTGCCTCGCCGAGGTGGTTCTACCGTGTAGCCACAATCTATGGTTTGAGCAAAACTAAGAAAATATATCGAAATTTTCAACAGAAAATTTCATATTTTTACAGCTGAAAAAGTTACTGTATAGTTATTATAGGCGCGTTTTCGTAATGTAATAACCTTTGAATGATGGATTTTCGTTTGGTGAAATAGCAATATACATTGAAGGTTGTGATTGACAACTGGTCAGAATCAGAATAGTTTACTGGTGAAACGCAAAATGACAATACCTCACCAGGGGGTGCGCTTGGGGGAAATTAGTCCCTGGCTCTCACAAGAGATTCGAATTTGGACACACAATCATCTGACATTTCAGAAGAGGAAAACAGTGATTCAGGGAGGTTATTCCAGTCCCTGATAGTCTGGGGAAAGAAACTATATTTGTAGGCATCTTTACTAACTGGGGGTATCTGAAATGACAAAGAGTGTTGATTTCTGCAACGCCTGGTCTTGTGGATAAGGTCATCCGTTGGTATTCTGGCTTTACCGTTCAGACCTTTGTATAACAATATAAGTCTACTGTCCTTCCTCCTTTTCTTAAGAGATTCCCATTTAAGTTGTCCCAAAATGTCAGTCATACTCCCGGTTTCAAAAACATAATTTCCCGTCACAAACCTTGCAGCACGGTTTTGAACCTTTTCTAATTCTTCATGGAGACACTGAGTGTGAGGATCCAAAACAGAGCTACCGTATTCCAGTACCGGTCCTTTATAAGCTGCTTCCTTGACACTTAGGGGGCATGAATACCGATTTCTTCTCAAGTAAACAAGAGTCCTATTGCCTTAGTACATACATTGGTGATATGAGTGTTCCATTTCAAATCATTTGTAATAGTTACACCAAGATATTTGATACTTTCCAGGACTGTGCCCTCAAGGGTATAAGTAGCCTTGATTTTTACTAATGCGCTTATTTGTCAGCTGCATCATTTGCATTTGACAGGTTTAAATCTCATACCACATTTACTTGCACAACTTCATAACCGATCAATATCTCTCTGCAGTTTCAATGTATCATCTTCCTTCCTAATTTCACAGTAGCAAACACAGTCATCAGGAAAAAGTCTGATTTCTGACTCTATAATACGAGATGTCATTAATGTACAAGGAAAACAATAACGGACCAAGAACGGTGCCCTGAGGGACACCAGACACCACGGGAGCCCAATCTGATCTCACCGTTTACCACTACCCTTTGTTGTCTGAAGCAAAGAAAAGCATTAATCCAATTCAATGTTGTCATCAATGTTAGCCACGAAAATTCCCATATCGTCATCAAAGACAGCCACTTAAAAATTCATCTGTAGACAAAGGCAGCCATTTTCTGCCTACCTGTTGTTTTTGAGGGCATGCCATTTCTTTATCATATAGAATTGCGAATTCAGATTTGGCAGAAATGTAGTTAAATGATAGAAGTTTTATTGTATATAAGTAAATTCAGCAAAAAACAACAGAAAGACGCCAGCCCTGAGCAGGTAACCAATTTTCGTGACTTTTCTTGTGAAAACACTGAAACGATGACCAAGTTTGGCCTTAATAGTGACAGGTATGTATTCATCATGCGTCTGTAAACTCTTTAGACATCTACAAGTTAAAATATCAGTCACAGAACACCAGAGGATTTCTCTGAGAATGTTTAAAAATCAAAAAACATCACCCACCTACTGAATGAACCAAAACAATTCGTCTGTCATCAATGTTAATAATCTGTCATCAAAGGCGCCGGTTGTACGGTGTGATGGTGACACCGCAGGAAGAGATAGTTCCGTCCACAGAATGACTGAAAATTAAAATACTGCTCTAACGTTTAGCATCAGTGTACAAATAAATTGTTTTATGTGGGTATGAGTTTATTAGTTCTCCTACCATTTTTAGACCAAATTACAGGCCCTACTATCCATAAGCTGATCACACTTACTGCGAAGACAAACGCATAGTGTCCTTGCAACTTTAGCCATACTGCGCAACAAGTAAAATTCTTTTACCATAGTTTACCATCGTTCAGATGATCATTGTTCTACCATTTTTCAGAGCAGATTACAGACAGTACTGTCCACAAGCTGATCAAAGCCGCTGTTACGGCAAAGGAAAATGCCTATTGTCCGTACAGTAACTTTCGTGTGGGCTCCGCAGTCTTATGCGAAGATGGATCAATTTTCATTGGTAAGCCAGCTTGAATGAAACATCTTCAGAACTGTAAGGATATAGCCTATCATTCATTTGTATTTTCTATCCTGATAATAATGCTCAGAAACAACAAAAATCTGATCTGCGCCGCCGTTACTGCGAAGGAAAACGCCTATAGTCCTTGCAGTAACGAAGGAAAACGCCTATTGCCCGTACAGTAACGAAGGAAAACGCCTATTGCCCGTATAGTAACGAAGGAAAACGCCTATTGCCCGTACAGTAACTTTCGTGTGGACTCCGCAGTCTTATGCTAAGATGGTTCAATTTTTTACAGGTATATCATGAGCCAACCGTATCCCTCTAGCTCAGGGGAGCTCGGTGGCTTAGTGGTAGGAGCTTGGACTTCGGAGAGTTTCTGGGTTCCTAACCTACGTCCGTAATACGAAAACACGGCCATGTAATATACAGGGATTTTTTCAGAAAAAAAAAATTGAAAATTTGGTTGGATAAATTATGATTTTTTTAACATTTTCGCTCAAAACATACATTGTGGGTACCCACAATGTATGTTTTGGATAGAAAAATAAGCAAATTAGGTATACCCCTGCAAACCCCAGTTTTTTTCTAAATAAAAGTTGGGTTTGAGGGGTTAAACATTTCACGGACATGTTTTCACGATGCGCATGCTGTGGCGGATAAAATTGCATTCAGTTAGGTAAATGATTGAGAAAATTATTTTATTGGAAATATTTTCGCTACACTTCAATTCCACGTTCTTTGTGGATGAAGGGGCCAGGTGTCACCGCCATTTTTGACGAACGATAATAGAACGGTCTGCTTTTGTGCAAATTCAATTTATTATTTAGGTTGTAACGTGGAAAATGCGTCTTACGGTAACTGTGTCTGTGCCGAAAGGGTGGCCATCATGAATGCTGTTTCCCAGGGACACAGAAAGTTCCGTGCATCTGCCATGTGCTGGTGAGTTCAACCCAATTTACTGTAGTCCAGTACTTAGTCATTGATAAAACATACCGAGTCCGCGTTCTTTTTGACGCAATTTATTAGTGAGCACGGCCTAGTGGTAGTGTCGGAATTCCAATCGAGAGGTCCTGGATTCGAAACTCGCTGGAGTGCCTTATTGTGTCCTTCAGCAAGACACAATTACTTCTTTAAGTCCCAGTTAATACACAGGGCCCAGAATTACAATCTTCCCTTAAAGTTAAAGAAGGCCTTAGCTAAGGTGACGAAAGCTCCACGAATCTCAGAAAAGTTAAAATCAACTGCTTATATTTACTCTCTATCGCTTGTTGAAAATTTAACAAGGCGATCACATTTAACAAGCAAACTTATTTACACACAATGTGTGTTCAGACAGCGAAATGGCTTCGGTGTCTTCATGACGTTTACAACGTCCTATTTAGAGCCATGTTTCATTTTGACGTCAAGGTTGGATCATGTGATATCAAGTGACACGATGTTTTTTTTTTTTTTTTTTTTTTTTTTCATAGAACTATAAACCACATTTCAGTTCTACAGATTCGTTAATACTTTGCATCATGAATGTAAATATTTCAAGGCGCACAATATGCTTACGTTCGTGGAGTATCGCCACGAAAACACGGATAGGCTAATGGCCAGTAGGGCAAACCCTCCCCCCCAAGGGGGAATTTTCTGCACCATGATTTTCTGAAAGTATAGTAAAAAAGCTATCAAATCCTGTTTTCTGCCCTCTGGAAGTGGAAGCGTTTGCATTTTACGCTATGTTTTATTATATGACCTGATACCATATTTTGTATAGAAATAATGGGGGTAGGCGTAGAAAATCGATCATACCTCTGCTGTTACTAATCCTAGACCATTGAACTTGGTATTTTTTTAAAGCTTAGACATAGCCCTTTCATTCTATGATAAGTAATACAAAATATCTACTTTGCATATTCATGAATATTAATGAAAACATGAAAATGGTAGAAAATCATTAAAGCCCCATAGATCAACTCATTTCAGGCCTAAACTATAGTTGTGACACATTTATATTGCACCATTTAGACATATTTCATAAATTTATTGTTGTCATGAGCCTATGTGAAAATTATCTCATTTGTATATTCATGAATATTAATTAAAAAGTAAAAAAATCCTGGAAAAATAGTGTGTATACATATAGTATCATTTGTACCTGGTCTGTTGATAAACATGGAACACTAATGTGGAATCAAATGAATGCTATGGCCATGTTCTATCACACTTATACATATAATACATGTATTTAAGGATATAAGGCTCATGCATTTTTTTCATGAATATTAATGAAAACTAGAAATCGCAGAGAAATAATGACAAAATGAACTGGTATACCTACAGAATGACTTGTATCTGATTATTTCTGTTATTTTCATATTTTTTTTTTGCATAGAATATGATCCTATCAATCAATTGATACAAATTTCAGTTCTCTAGAGCTTTTGGTTGCTGAGATACTGTCAATTCTATTGGTATATTCCCTTCATTTGTCTATGTTTTTCTCTTATGTCTGAAGTTTTCTTAAATTTTGGCCACAAGATAGTCAACCTTTTCCTATATCTTATTATATAATTGTAAATTATTGTCATATCTATCATTTGATACCAATTTCAGCTCTCTAGGTTTTTTTGCTGTTGAGATACATACGTTTCCGTTGGTATACCCCCTCTATTTTTCTGTATTTTTTATCTAATTTTTAAAGTTCTTGTCAATATTTGAACAATAAGAAAGTCTAATTATTCATTAATCATATTGTATGATTATAAAACATTATCATAGCAATCATTTGATACAAAATTTAAGCTCTCTAGAGCTTTTGGTTGCTGAGTTATTAACCTTTTCATTGGTATACCCCCTCCATTTTTCTGTGATTTTTCCCTTAAATTTAAAGTTTTATCAATATTCGAAAAAAAGAAGAAAGTCAGAATCTTTGTGTGTCTTACCACATGGTTACAGAACATAATCCTAGCAATGATTTGATACCAATTTCAGCTCTCTAGAGCTCTTGGTCACCGAGATATTAGCAATTTTACTGGTATACCTCCTTCCTTTGGCAGTGATTTTTCTGCTATAACTTATGTTTTCTTAAATATTTGAGCAACAAGAAAGTAAGCTTGTTTATTTATTTTATTACATGATTGTAGAATATTGTCATAGCAATTATTTGATACCAATTTCAGCTCTCTAGGAGATTTGGTTGCCAAGATATAAACGTTTACATTGGTATACCCCCCCCCCTGTTTTTCTGTGAGTTTTATCTAATATTAAAAGTTCTCATCAATATTTGAACAACAAAAAAGTTTGATTATTTATATGTCTTATCATATGATTATAGAACATTATCATACCAATCATTTGATACCGATTTCAGCTCTCTAAAGCTATCGGTCACTGAGATATTAGCAATTTTATTGGCATACCTCCTTCCTTTGGCAGTGATTTTTCTGCTATATCTTATGTTTTCTTAAATATTTGAGCAACAAGAAAGTAAGCTTGTTTATATATCTTAGTACATGGTTATAGAATATTGTCAAAGAAATCAGTTGATACCCATTTCAGCACTCTATGACATTTGGTTGCTGAGATATAAACGTTTATATTCGTATACCCCTCCATTTTTCTTTGATTTTTATCTAATATTTAAAGTTCTCATCAATATTCGAACAACAAGAAAGTTCGATTATTTATATGTCTAATCACACAATTATAGCACATTATCATACCAATTATTTGATACCAATTTCAACTCTCTAGAGCGATTGATCACTGAGATATTAGCAGTTTCATTGGTATATCCCCTTCCTTTGACAGTGATTTTTCTCTTTTATCTTAAGTTTTCTTAAATATTTGAGCAACAAAAAAGTCAGCTTGTTTATATATCTTATTATAAGGTTATAGAATATTGTCAACGCAATCATTTGACACCAATTTCTGCTCTCTATGGTTTTTGGTTGCTGAGATATAAACATTTCCATAGGTATATCCCCTCCAATTTCTGTGATTTTTCTACTATATTTATTGATTTCATCAACAGTAAAACAGCAGAAAAGTCTGATTGTAAATGTATCTTATTTCAGGGTTTTAGAATGTTATCATAGCAATCATTTGTTATAAGTTTCAGCTCTCTATGGCTTTTGGTTGCCAAGATATAAACATATCTGTAGGTATACCTCCTCCAATGTTCTGTGATTTTTCTCTTCTATTGAAAGTTCTTAATAAATATTTGAACATCAAGAAAGTCAGATTCTTTCTGTATGTTATCACATGATTATAAAACATTATCACAGCAATCATTTGATACACATTTCAGCTCTCTTAGAGTTTTTGGTCACTGAGATGTTAGCAATTTTGTTTGGTATATCTCCATCCTTTATATGTTTCTTGTCTAATATCTGAACTTCTTTTTAATATTTGAGCATTAAGATAGCCAGTTGTTTATATATCTTATTACATGATTATAAAACATTGCCAAAGCAATCATTTGATACCTATTTCAGCTCTCTATGTCTATCAGTAGCCAAGATACATGTGGTAATAGAGGTGTACCACATTAATTCCTCTGCTTATTAGGGGTGGGGGTGATCACTCAAATGGACATTAAAGTGATCCTCTGACCAAATTGGCACCCATGAGCATTTGGTCTAAGGTTGCAAGGTACATCCTACAGCCCACTCAAACCCTTAAATGGCAATAGAGTAAATTTTGATTTTCGTCATTTTCATTAATATTCATGAAAATGCAAATGAGAAAATTTTCATTAAGGTCCATGGCCTCAACAAATTTGTCAAATAGTAATATTGGTACAATAACAATGAGCCACAATGATAGTTTGGGCCTGAAATTAGTATTTACGGGGATAATTAATTTTTAAATGTTTCGTTTTTCATTTTAATGTTTTAATGAAAATTCATGAATAAGCAAATTAGATATTTTCCATTACTTATTACTGGATTAAAGGGCTATGTATAAGCATTAAAATGAGACCAAGTTCAATGGTCTAGGATAAGAAACAAGTGAGATATCGTCAGTTTTCTATGTGTACCCCCATTATTAAAACGCAAAAATTGAATATTTAGGGTAATATAATGAAACATAGCATAAAACGCAAACGCTTCCACTTCCAGATAGCAGAAAACAGGGTTTGATAGCTTTTTCAATGTACTTTTAGAAAATCATAGTGTAGAAAATTCCCCCTAGAGGGGGGGGGGGAGGGGGTATGGGTAGCTAGAAGACTAGGACAAACGATACTCGAAATGCTTTATAAAATATGTAAACTTTTAAAGCTTTTTCGTGTGTTTTTCAGTGATATAAAAGGCGATTTTAAGGGGCCATGTGGTATTTGTAGACAAGTGTTTGCTGAGGTAAGCGATTACTAGTAACTAAAGAACCGGACAGGGAGATACGAATTTTGATGGTAGACTCTTGAAACTTTGCTTTGGATCTGGCATTAATTTTCTGATTTAACTGACATTTACAAATTGTAATTAGGTAGAGTCAAAAACACCTGTTAAACCTATATTCACGGGGCCCGGACCCAAAATATGGGAAGTAAAAAACAACTTAATAAGTTTCTAGTTTCTTTCAATGCACATGTACAGTTTTTACACGCTGTCCGTGCAAAAACTTCTTGATTGTCTGAGCGCAACCACGGGAAGTTATAGCTCGGTATTAATGAAGTTAATTAGGTATTAATTTGTTTCAATTTTGTAATAAAAGTAACTTGTATAAGTTTGTTCTAAACTTGTTTCAGTTTGGCATGGATATAGAGCTATACCTCGTGAAACCTGACCTCACGGTAAAGAAAGTTATCGTCAGAGACTTGCTGCCCATGGCTTTTACACCAGAGACTTTGGAAAAGGAACGAATCTAGCAGAGATCATAGAAAAAACATAGAGCTATTATCAGTTTGGTCTTAGACTAGAAGACTAGAAACAGTAGACGAGTCATGGACATTTCAATTTAGAGAAAATAAATATGACAGCTTGAGCGCCATCAGACAATGCAACACAACTCTTTGGAAAGTTATCGTCAGAAATTCGCTGCCAATGGCCTTTACTCGAGCGACGTTTGAAAAATGAACGTATCTAGCTATCTGCTAGTTTTTTTTTTTTTTTCGATATATACCATGGATTTAAAAGATGGAAATATAGTTTGTCTATTGAGTGAGCTCTACCTCAAAATGTAATACATCATTTAATCTTTAACCCAGGCGACTTTGGAATAAATAAATAAATAAATAAATAAATAAATAAATAAATAAATAAATAAATAAATAAATAAATAAAAATCTGGCAACATTTGCCATATTATACTGTAAGTATAAAATAGACAAAAATATGACCGGTTTAGTCTTCAAGTCATAAACCAAGATCTCACTGCCAATAAATTCATTGATTCAGAAATACATGAACTTTCACTTGCATTTACAACATAGACTTAGGAAAAAGGAAGAGATAGCTGACGTAGGTATTCATCTGTGCAAAATAAAGTGCAATTTTAACGTATAAAACAGGTTAGAACTACATTTGAGCCGCCTCATTGGAAAAACCAACAATTTGCATATGCGAAAACAAAGGCGCAGATCAGCTTCGCGGTAACCGCGAAGCTGATCAGCGCCTTTGTTTTCGCTTCACGGATAGTACAATCCCCCTACTTCCTAAATACGAAATTCCATGCTTCTAGCTGTCTTCTGTTACTGTGCAGTCCGGTCTGTGTCGGACCTGGTCGGAAACCACAACGCTTGTTTTCCCATGAGGCGGCTCATTTTATCTCATGAGGAAAAGGTCTAGCTGTGAAAAAGTTAAATGTTGGGTGCTAGTCCTACTACGACATGGAACAAAACTAGCTGACATTGAAATACTATGCCAGATAAATAGATGAAAAATTGACAATGTTTTCTGTTTGTCCCATTTTTCTGTATTCTGGGTGTTTAAACTACATCATGTGACCAGAAGCTACGTACAATGTCCGTACAATGTATTAATATGCATCAGGAAAACAGGTCCGTGCAATATATACCCCCTTAAACCCCACTTTTATACAGTAAAACTGGGGTTTGCAGGGGAATACCTATTTTTCTTATTTTTGCTCAAAAACATAGATTGTGGGTTCTCGTTAGGGCGAGGCGGTTCTAACAAGTACGCACAATCTATGTTTTTGAGCAAAAATAAGAAAAATATCAAAAATAAGAAAAATATCAAATTTTTCCGATGAAATTTTCATTTTTTTTTCAGGTGAAAAAATCTCTAGATATTGCATGGACAAGTTTTCGTATTGTATATGATAATGGTAAGCATATTATGGCCTTTTATCTGTTTGCGTTAAAAAGTATTTACAATTGAAATGTATGTGTATCTTCATTTGACCTGTTATCTATTTCTTATTTTCTTTTGTGTTTTATCAATTCGGGTGTTGACCAAAGTAATGCTTCAAGTGTTTAGGACAACTATGTCAAAAGACAGACTGAACCTGATCAACGCTGCTTTATCCCCGAGCACACCGCTCTTAGCTACACGTACGTTCTGACAATCTTGTTTGAACACCTGTTTGGGCATACAGTCTAACTGCTGAAAATATTTCAACGTCCAAGCTGTTTTGGTCGTTCTACGGTAAAGCATAATTATATATAAATGCAGACACAGGTCCTTATTCAAAAAGAATTGCACTTAACGTTTTAGTTTAAGCTTACAATGCGACACAACAATGTCCGACAGAGCTAGCAGACCGCGAGTTTTTGTAACCTATAACATGCTCACGCACGGCGATGCATTTAAAGAATTATCGGAGAGGTGCGAGGTTCGAATCCACGAGGGAAAGGACATAATGACCCGGGATGAACTACTCCGTGCAGTCCCGGGGGTGAACGGGGTGTTGGTACAGTCAGAAGATATGTTCGATCGTGAGGTTATCGAAACTGCAGGTGAGCACATGGGAAAACAAACAATCTAGCTGCGATGCTGATCATCGCCTTTGTTTTCGCTACACGGATAGTACAATTCATGCACTTTATAAATCCAAAATTTCAAGCTCCTAGCCTGCTTCTGTGCTTGTACCGGTCGGTTTGTGTCGGACCTGTTCGGAAACCACAGTTGGTTTACCCACGAGGCGACTCATATTCTGTCATACGCCCTCGAGCCCCCGGACATTCTAGGTAGATACTGATACATTACAGACAGGCAAAACTTCTCTCCACGGGGGTCACATATACTGACCAAAAAATTCTAGTAATTGGAAAAGCATTCCGATTATATTTTGTTCCTTTTATTCGCACCGTTCATGACGCCACACTCCTATCACAGTAAAGGGTGCTGTTGGCGATCGCATGTACACGGCTAACAAACCTTTAAATGCGTAACCGCGGTTAAGAAAAGAAAACCGATTCATGTCCTTCCGGTTTCGCATCAGATGACCAATAAAAGGTAAACAAACTTTTGCAGCTCGTGTTTTCCGAGTAAAATATTTCGATTCGAAGACAAATATTATAATTCTCTCAATGCTATTTTATTAGTTAGACATTGCTATATTTGGACCCCAAAGGATTTCCAGAAATTTTTCTTTATAATCATGATTTTTATTCTCTACCCCAAAACACATGTTGGGATTGCATTGTACACGACGAAAATGTGGGTCAGTCGCAGGGATATTTTTAGATTTCCGCTCATTACGTCCAATTTAATGGAAAACAATACAGTGCGCAGATGATTTTAACATTGTGTGAGGTCTGGTGACAGTTTCGTTGCCTCTGGCCAATGCATTCTATGCATATGTGGTTAAAAGCTGTGTCAACATTTCGGTTACGAATTTAATCATTAAAATGATAGCAATATAGTCATTATAGAACACATGTATTAAAGTTTTTGTTTTTGTTAATTGTTTTACGCTGAAGATTATTGTCACATTCTCTCGTCCTAATAGTTGCTTACTCAAATTTGGTGTGTTTGTGATATTTGCAGGGAAAAAGTTTGATATAAAATAATACAAACTGTCTATGAAATACATGTAATACAATACTTCACATGCACTGATGATATTCCTGTTCATGAAGACGATTTTACAGCATTCTGTATACTTTAATTTGTTTTTTCTTGTTTTATGTCTTTCAAAACGCTTTACAGGGAAATAAATACCATAACTTGAGCAGGTTGAGGTTTTCAAACGTATCTTTAAATATATCCTTCATATTTTAATGATTAAATGCGTACCCATCTTTTCCTTCCCTTCACATCGATAATGACGGGCACTAACACAACGAAATACTGGCACAGACATCAGATGCAATTTAGTTTATACATATCTGTAAATTTGTCGTGGAACAATCACTAAAATTTTATATTTACCAGCAAATTGTCCAATTTTTAGTTGTATTTCGCCGACTTTGGCCTTGTTGGAACGCCAGGTTCGAAGAAGGGAATAAATAACTCAAAGACCATCAAATTATTTTGCGAACTACTTTGTTGCCGAGTTACAATAGTAAATAAGTGACAAAATAGCATTCATAGATAATCGATATATTTCTGTACTAACATATAATCATCAATCGATCCTAGTAGTGTATGTTTTGTTTACGTTTTCTTGGTCTTCATATGCGGAACCGGAAGGGCGTGAATCGGATTTTCTTTCTTAACCGGCGGTTACGCATTTAAAGGTTTGTTAGCCGTGATGTATTGTTTGTTTGTGTACATGTTTGCGATGTGTTATAACGCAATGAAAGGGGACCCTTGTGGAAATAAATATTAATCAGTTATTTTCTAAATGCAATGCGCGAACTAGCTAGTTTGTACACACTGGCAACACTTGGACTACCGGCTTTCCAGTGATTGTGCCACTTCCTTGTAATTGCTTACCAGCAAACCCTTTTATTGCTTTACAGGGCCACAGTTGAAAGTCATTTCTACTATGTCTGTAGGCGTGAACCATATTGACCTTGTGGAATGTCGGAAACGAGGCATTAAGGTCGGAAATACCCCAGGTGTCACTAAAAATGCTGTTGCAGAGGTGGCGGTTGGTCTAACGATTGCAACAGCCAGGAAATTCAAGAAAGGTATAACAACGCACCACTTCAGTTATCCAGAGACAACCAACGTGTATGAGAAAAACAATCGCAGATGCAATCAACGACCCAACACGGGGGGGGGGGGGTTACCACGCATCATTCTGCTCCGTGGATCCGTGGTTTAGAATGATCCGTGTTAGTTGTAAATATCCTACAGCCTTACACTGATTTCATTTGCGTTGGTTGTTTTTATAACTGTCACAACAACTCTCATTATCATATTATGTTTTTATTTAAGTGCATTTCGCCACTATATTTCTTTATTTTTTCGGATCCTCGTTATAACAGTTGACTTATTACACGGTTTGCTTCAATTTGCCCTATATCGTGTTATAACGAGGTTGCAGTGTAATCGTTTTATTATTGGTCAGGTTCTTACCTAATGTGTTGCCAGACATATATAAATGACACTATGAAATGCTGAATACAGTTAGTTCCCATTTACAGATCAAGCACCTTATAATTTTTCCAGGTAGTCAGGGTCTTTACGATGGAACAGCTTGGGACAACTTGACAGATGATCCTTATGACTTAGCCGGCCCCGAAATTAAAGGGTCGACTGTAGGGATCGTCGGACTTGGGACCATTGGTTTCACCGTCGCTAAATTACTCAAGGGATTTGGACTTGGCCGACTACTCTATAGTGGACACAACCCGAAACTCTATGCCAAAGAAATAAATGCAGAATTTGTAACATTTTCTGAACTTCTGCAGCTTTCCGACATTGTGATATGCTGTTGCTCATTATACCCAGAAAATGTTAAAATGTTTAATACCGAAACCTTTGGTAAAATGAAAAAGTCTGCTGTATTTATCAATGTATCTCGGGGAGACATTGTTGACCAAGATGCTCTGTATGAGGCTCTTAAAGATGGAGATATATTTGCTGCAGGGCTTGATGTCACGACCCCGGATCCTTTACCAAAAGACCACCCGTTACTTTCACTTCCCAACTGTTTAGTAGTGCCTCATATTGGATCTATGTCTTACAACGCACTAGACAAAATGGCTGACCTATCTTTTCAGAATCTACTGAATGGTGTACTTGGCAGGGAACTTACTGCACCAGTTAATTTATAGTCTTAAAGTGGAACCTTGGGGTGATTATGTAATAAGCTTTGAAGAAGAGTACACAATGATTTCATATTTCACATCACCAAATCATTCTTAGATTATAGTTCCAAGCCTGAATTTCAAAATTTTAGGCTTTAATAATTAACTCCAGGACAAATATCACAACACAATGATGGAAATGGACAGACATCATATAAGAACACTTTCTGTGCAGTGTGCATGCTTATTAACCCAAGTGGCTAATCAGTGCTAAATGAACAGAAACTGATATTGTCCAATACCACTTCATAATATCAGGGACAGTAGATTTACAGGGACCTGAAACGTCAGTACTGCTATTATCATTTTCCAATATACATTGTATGCGTGACTCGGAGTCAGGCCAGGTTTTAGAATATGCCCAATAGGTATTTACATGGAGAATAAGTAAGAAAATATGTGTTTCTAGTGGTCAGTTTCTACGAACTACTCCTTCTTCTATATTGCATTTTTATTATAGCCCCGCTTTGAAAATGTGGGGGCTATACTGGATTCACCCTGTCCTTCCATAGTTCCGTTATTCTGTTATTCCGTCCTTCCGTCATACCATTACCACACATAACTTGAGAACCAGTTGTTAGACTTTAACCAAATTTGGCATATGCATCAATATTGGCAACATCTACTTATGTGTAAAGGCTTGTCAGTTTCCCCAAATTTGCAGAAGAGTTATTGCCCTTGGATGGCCCTTCATTATTGCCAAAATTTCGTTTCCGCTCAATATCTTGAGAACAAATTGACAGAATCTGACCAAAATTTGTATACAAATCAACAGCAACAAGATCTTGATTGGGATTGTTGCCCGTCATTTTTCACAAAATTTTGATGGAGTTATGGCCCTTTATTGAGGTCAGAATTTCGTTTCTGCTCAATATCTTGAGAACGAATTGACATAATCAGACCAAATTTTGTATGTGCATCAATATTGACGAGATCTAGCTTGTGATAGTTTACTGTTACCTGTCATTGTTTTTTTCACCCTGCATAAAAGCTGAGAAGCGGGGCTATAGTCAGATTCTCTGACAATTCTAGTTCAATCAAAACATGTCATCTGTTTAAGCACATATTGGGCTGTTGTTTGATGTCAAGTTTGAATAAATACACCAAAAATTACACCTAAGCCATCTGTATAAAAATGAAGAAAAATTGTTTTCTTCCAGAAGAAGTTTTTTTGCCTCTTTTGTAACAGCCTTTTTATATAAAAGTATTCACTTAATCTATTTGAATTTTATATCAAACAACACTGGGACAGTTCATCTTTAGAATGGTATATTAAGTTATGTTCAGTATGCTTGTAGGAGTATTTTGTAAAACACAGACAGTGCTTGGAATATTTTGCCTTTAATTGCATAGTCAATTATTGGAATACCTGTCCAGCCCAGTCCAAGTGGCAAGACACGCATATTCTATAAAATATGGCTAGATTCTAATCACTTGTATTATAGATCACTGATAATATATAGCCAATCTCAGTTTGTACAGCTCGGTTTGTATGAGACCTGGCCACAAACTTGTCTGGCTCATATGTAATCAAAGAGTTGATTCACACATGCAGCTATTATTCTTTTATTTAACTTTTATATATTTAAGAAGTACAGAAAAATAGTTTTGGTGATGTATGAGAGTACATACAGAAAAAAAAAACACTTAATAATAGTTATATTCTCTTGATAATACATTATCCACATATTGATATGATGACATAGTTTTCTGACAATAAATGTACCTTGTATTTCAGACTTCATAACAACACTATTTTTGCTGTATTTTTATACATTTTACTCTCTTTATAACACGGTTTGGATAGCTAACACGGAAATTGGCTTGGACCCCAGTAATAGTGTTATAAAGAGGTTGAGGTGTATCGTTAATTTTATATAGGGCCCCTAGGTTGTTTCTGATAAGAGGCCCCTTTTCTTAACACAAGTCACTACAAAAACAGTAGTTTTAAGGCTTAGGGAGTGCAGCAATAAATTATTGCTGTATTTCCCAAGCAGCCTTATATAGGAACAAGTACTTGGCCTCCCCTCATTCGACTGCATTGAACATACTCACAATGGCCTCTGTAACATTATGATAGTGGCAAAGTAACTCTTGACACCTTCTAAACCAGGGGTCATGTATCAAGGCTTCTCTGGTTTTCCGATGAGAATTTAAACTTAAGCTTAAGCTGCATATGATCTATACATGTTCTTGATCATGATCAAAACATGGGCAGGCCAGTTTGTATCTAATCTGATCAAAGGTGAAAAATGAATCATGAGCCACGTCATGAGAAAACCAACATTTTGAATAGGCAAAAACAAAGGCGCAGATCAGCTTCACAGTAACTGGGAAGCTGATCAGTGCCTTTGTTTTCGCTACACCGATAGTACAGTTCCTCTACTTTCTCAGTCCAAAATTTCCAGCCTCTAGCCATCTTCTGTGCTTGTACAGCTTAGTTTGTGTTAGACCTGTTCGGAAACCACATTGTTGGTTTTCTCATGACGCGGCTCATATATGTAGCACATATCAAAGGTCATTTATGGTATATATCTAGAAGCATTATTATATTATACAAATTTTCTCTAGAATGCATTTTTCTCTCTAATTCTAAGCAAACTATAGGTCAATATGACAATGTTTGTCGTTACAACATTTATTTTGAGAAAAGCTTTTCAGGTTAACTGGTCCAAAACAAGATCATTACTTTTTATCAATATCTATATTGAATACGATATCCGCCATTTATGTTATCATTTTTAACTGTTCAAACACTTTGAAACCACTGTTCACATAATTTTTCATCTAGATGTATTAAGCCTTTATACTGGCCCCCTTGTGAAACCCATCTAGATGTAAATAGCCTTTATGCTATCTGTCTACCTCTATATACATGTACATGTACTGCCATACACCCTTATGGACACTCAAAGCAGGTAAATCAGCACATCTGCCCCAGTCCTCATTTTTCATAGTCCCTTATCATGATTTGACATGTTTATTTTGAACCAGTCCACTTTCCCTGCCTATGACACTATGAATTTATAATCTTGTTCAAACAGCCCACAACCCATGACTACTCTCTCTCTCATGATGAAATGAGAAAACTCAGTTCACAAGGATTGTTCTCAATTTGTCAAAGATGATCATAAGCACCACCCTCTGACCTGCTTAAACAGTTCTGAAAACTGCATCAATGGACATTTTGGTTTGGGATCCACCCCATGAATCTGTTATGCACTTCTATATTGCCCCTGGAATGTCCTCCCACCCACTGGGAATGTTACTGTAATTCACAATGCTGTAAACTACATCAATGATATTTTACGGGGTCCACCCTCCCACCCGGTAGAAATCTTAAGCACCTAATGAAACTGTTCTGCACTTCCAGATAGCCGCTGGAAAGTGCATCAGCGACCATCTTGGTTTGTTAGCGATGGAACCCGTTTCCACACTCCCACCCTATGAATGTGTCATTCACTTCAAGATGACTGCTGGAAAGTGCATCAGCAGCCATATCTTGGTTCTCTGGTTCCAGGCTTCTGATTTCACTCTCCAAATATAGCGGGATCCAGCAGTTTTAGGGAACAAATGACGTTCTTGAAATCGTCGGCCATCCAACGAGAGGCGGAAGTGGGAACCGGCTGGAAGCTGCTGCTTTGTAACCTGAAATACAATCAGGAAAACATGTTAATGTAATGAATAGCTTAAATCCCACTTTTATATAGTAAAACTGGGGTATGCAGGGGTATACCTATTTTTTCTTATTTTTGCTCTAAAACATAGATTGTGGGTACCAACAGTCTATGTTTTGGAGCAAAAATAAGAAAAATATCAAAATTTTTCAAAATTTTTCAACTAAAAATTTTCAACTTTTACATCTTGGGAAAAATCTGCATATCACATGGGCATGACTTTATAATCCATCAAAAAAAGTCACTGTAAAGACAGACCAGACCAAGATCCTAGTTCTGTTTCTTGTTCTATTTAAGCCTTCGTGTGGGAAAACCGACCATTTGGGTTTTCGACCAGATCCGACACAAACTGGCTTGTACAGTCCCAGAAGCAGGTTAGAATCGTGAAATTTTAGCAGGTTAGAATCTTGAAATTTTAGATTTAAGTACAAGAGGAATTGCACTATCAGTGTAGCGAAAACAAAGACGCAGATCAGCTGTGCAGTAACTGCACAGCTGATCTGCGTCTTTGTTTTCGCGTATGCAGATTGTTGGGTTTTTGATGCAGCGGCTCATTTCAGTTTCAGAAACTTGTTTGTGTTAATCATACTTGTATGTGTATCATAATTGATTAGGATAAAGTAGTTTTGAGAATTGCTACCCCTTTCCTTTTTTTTTATATCTTCAGGATGTGTTTATGCTTATGTCATTCCTCATCATTTTTTCTAACAGCTCAAACAGCCTTACTTGAACTTATGAAATTGATCAAGATTTCAACTTTTAAACGGAGATATTGAAATATTACCCAATATTTATAGGATCATTGAAGGAAACAAGTATATCTGTCTCATACTGCGGCAACCTGAACAGCCCAATGTGGATCTGTACTGTGTTTTTGTCAGCTTCGTTGAACTTTGCAATCTTCTGCTCTCCCAGAATATAGTAACAGGTCTCTGCCCTACAACATAATCAACACAAGTAGCCCAGGGGCAACGATCGCTCACCTGAGAGTCAACAAGTACAGTCACTGGACAAAGTAACTGGGGTTTTTACCATATATGGGTATGGTGGCCATTTTGGTCATGTGACCTTGAAACCCTACTTAATCAGCAGAAGAGCTCTTGTCTGGATTGTGTACCCTCTTTTCTGCCATTTTGGTTCACTTGAAAAAATCATCTAACAAGGTCAGGGTCCTATAATGACCCCCGTGGTGGGGCCATATTTGACCCCAGGGGCGAGATTGGCAGGATTTATGTAGAGCTCCACATGACAATGTTGTATATCAAATATACAAGCTTTGTGTCATGCTGTTCCAGAGAAGATTTCCATTATAAGTCTATGGTAGATAATGACATGCCTGGGGTGTGGCCTGTATGGACCCCAGGGGCACCGTTGGCAGCATTTTATACACTGGTCCACACAACATATGAAAGCTCTGGGCCATATGGTTTCGGAGAAGAAGATTTTTTTTTCGTTTTTCCCATGACGCCCCCGGGGCGGGGCCCGTATGGACCCCAGGGGCACAGTTGGCAGGATTTATAAAGAGGACCACTATACATTGCTAAAAACAAAATATGAAAGCTTTGGGCCTTGTGGTTTCGGAGAAGAAAGATTTTTTAAAGTTTTTCCCATGACGCCCCCGGGGCGGGACCCATATGGACCCCAGGGGCACGGCTGGCAGGATTTATAAAGCGGACCACTATACACTGCTACACACAAAATATGAACGCTCTGGGCCTTGTGGTTTCGGAGAAGAAGATTTTTTTATGTTTTTCCCATTGTAAGTCTATGGGAGCTAATGAGCCCCGGGGCGCGGCCATTTTTGACCCCAGGGGCATGATTTGCAGGATTTATATAGAGGACCACTAAACACTGCCACATACAAAATATGAAAGCTTTGGGCCTTGTGGTTTTAAAGAAGAAGATTTTTCCCATGACACCCCCGGGGCGGGACCCGTATAGACCCCAGGGGCACGGTAGGCAGGATTTATAAAGAGGACCATTATACATTGCTACACACAAAATATGAAAGCTCTAGGCCTTGTGGTTTTGGAGAAGAAGATTTTTTAAAGTTTTTCCCATGACGCCCCCGGGGCGGGGCCCGTATGGACCCCAGGGGCACGGCTGGCAGGATTTATAAAGAGGACCACTATACACTGCTACACACAAAATATGAACGCTCTGGGCCTTGTGGTTTCGGAGAAGAAGATTTTTTTTTATAACGCAACAACCCTACATATCGGCCTAATAAAGGTGGGTTCATAAATAGAAGCTTTATTTAGCTACTGACCGAATAAAGGCCATCTCTACTGACCAAATAAAGACCGCGTTGCAATTTTGTTTAACGCAACAAAAAGGAGCGCGCCAGTGACGTCAAATTTAGCCACGTTTTGTGACGTCAGTCTCCGCCATTGTTATGCAACGTTACGTAGATGAAACAATTGACAAGAAAAAAATAATTTATCAACAAAATGCACTGCTATGGTGGCGAATTTTGAGGATTCGTTCTGCGGAGTGATTGCTGAGCTGTTGACTAAATAAACAAAATGGCGGAAAGCAAATCTCCTCACATCGGGTGAGTTTTTTCGCGAAATTTGTCTGTTTTCGTTGCATTATAAAGTGAATAACTACCCCGTGACCAAAAATAAACCGATTTATCATGCTCGGACCGTAAGCAGATGAAAGTGCTCGCTGAAAGCTCGCCCTTTCATCTGCTTACTAATCCTCACATGATAAATCGGTTTATTTTTGGTCACGGGGTAGTTATTTACTATATATTTTCCCCATGACGCCCCCGGGGCGGGGCCCGTATGGACCCCAGGGGCACGGTTGGCAGGATTTATAAAGAGGACCACTAGACATTGCTACACACAAAATATGAAAGCTCTGGGCTTTTTGGTTTCGGAGAAGAAGATTTTTTTATGTTTTTCCCATTGTAAGTCTATGGGAGCTAATGACCCCCGGGGCGGGGTCATTTTTGACCCCAGGGCCATGGTTGGCAGGATTTATAAAGAGGACCACTAAACACTGCTACACACAAAATATGAAAGCTCTGGGCTTTGTGGTTTCAGTGAAGAAGATTTTTTTATATTTTCCCAAAGACACCCCCGGGGCGGGGCCCGTATGGACCCCAGGGGCACGGTTGGCAGGATTTATGAAGAGGACCACTAGACATTGCTACACACAAAATATGAGAGCTCTTGGCCTTGTGGTTTCAGAGAAGAAGATTTTTATATGTTTTTCCCATTGTAAGTCTATGGGAGCTATCTGTTGCCATGGAAACCAGAGTTCTGATCCGACCTGGCCCAAAACCTTCTACAACCTTTCCCCCTCCTCAATGATGCTTTAGATAAAATTTGGTCATGTTTGGCCTTGTTGTCTTAGAGATATTCAAGTTTTAAAATGTGGACGGACGGACGCACAGACGCACGGACGGACGGACGGACGGACGCCGGTTCGACTACTATACTATAAGCTCACCTTGTGAGCCTTCGGCTCAGGTGAGCTAATAATAATAATATTCAATTTTGACATCTATATAATAGTTTTAGTAATAGTGATGATATTCACACCTCAAGAAACAGCTAAGGTCATACATCTCTAGACAAAACCCCATCAGGATAACATATCCATAACATATACCCCTTAAACCCCACTTTTATATTGCAAAATGTTGTATGGAGGGGTATACCTATTTTTTTCTTATTTTTGCACCAAAACATAGATTGTGGGTACTCGCCATAACCACCTCGCCGATGCGTTTCTAATGTGTACCCTTAATCTATGTTTTGAGAAAAATATAAAAAAAAATACTACTGAAATTTTTCATTTTTTCCAACTTTAAAAATCTCTGTATATTGCATGGACATGATTTTGTAATGCCAGTTTAAAGTCTCAACCTAGAGACTGGAGACACACAAACCCTCACATTACGAAAACATGCCCATATGATATGCAGTAATTTTTTCAGGTCAAAAATCGATAATTTTCAGAGGAAAATTTTTGATATTTTTTTATTTTTGCTCAAAACATAGATAGTGGGTACAAGTTAGAACGGCCTCGCTGAGGCGGTTCTAACGAGTACCCACAATCTATGTTTTGGAGCAAAAATAAGAAAAATAGGTATACCCCTGCGAACCCCAGTTTTACTATATAAAAGTGGGGTTCAAGGGGGTATACATTGCACGGACATGTTTTCCTGATGTTTACAAGGCAGACATTAAAGAATGCTAAAGCAATACTCTTTTAAGGCTTAAGTAGCCGAAACCATGGTATGGCCCATCCCTTCTCTCATTTATATGCTCACTGCTCTTAAAGGATCTCAGTTCTATTTTTATTCTTAAATTTCAGTGGTAAGCCTCACATTTTAAATCATCAATTTATACTCATATAAGTCTGAACAAACAGTGGGGGCATCGGTAAGGAATATGGCTGGGTAAGGGGCATGGTAATGAAGAAGTAGTGAATAATCTTCAAGTTTAGTAGCCCCCATTCACAAAAAAATTTGTGAATAGTGTTTTATCAACTTACTGGTTCATGCTGAGTTTATGTTTGGGAATAGTTTCAGTATGAATCATGTAGGATTCTGTAGCTCCATTAGCCATGGCCAGGTCTTCGAAGTGGGTCCTGCAAATTGAGAAACATGACATTTAAAACAACAGTAGTATCTGGCAGTCGGCACTAAATGGCAGAGGGGGTGCAGGTGGTCCCCCCCCCCCTCCATCTGGGACCAAACTATTTCTATTTCATGGGGAAATGTTATGTATGAAAAATCAGGTATAATGCTGAAAACGAACCCCCTCTTTATGGATTTGAACCCCCTTCCAGAAATCCTGGATCTTTCCCTGGCACTAGGGTTAATTTTGTGTCTAAAGAAGAGAGTTTAACATTAAAAGATGCGCATAATTAGTGACCTGATTGAATTTCTATTTGTTCATGTAGAATGATATTATATACTTTACACGCACCAATAACCAAGGAATAGATCAGCTGCACATTGACTGATTTACTACACAGAACACACAGACCTGTGGCTTTGTTTACACATGATTTCTCATGATGTCACTTCTTTATTAACTGAGCCGCTGCATGGGAAAGCTAACAATCTGCAAAGGCGAAAACAAAGGCGCAGATTAGCTTCGCAGTAACTGCGAAGCTGATCAGCATCTTTGTTTTCGCTACCCTCGTACTACAATTCCTCTACTTTCTAAATCAAAAATTTCAAGCTTCCAACCTTCATCTGTGCTTGTACAGCTCGGTTTGTGTCGGACCTGGTCGGAACCCAAACTGTTGGTTTCCTCATGCACAGGCTAAATTAAGAAAACAAAGAAACAAAATGGGGTGAACTAACTTGATTGCAGTCTCATCTGGTTCCTGTGGGTTAGCTGCCTCCATTATCTCAATAATAATACTCTGATCTCTCACAGGGTGGGTAAACACCTCCTGGTTGTCAGGAATCTGTCGGAATGTGCTGTAAAGAGAAAATATTTTACCTGATTCATAATCGTACAACTTTACAACTGAGGTGTACATAGTTGAGCCGCCTCATGGGAAAACCAACAATCTGTCTAGGCGAAAACAAAGGCGCAGATCAGCTTCGCGGTAACCGCGAAGCTGATCAGCGCCTTTGTTTTCGCTACTCGGATAGTACGATTCCTCTTCTACTTAAATCCGAAATTTCAAGCTTCTAGCTCTTTTCTGTGACTGTACAGGTCGGTTTGTGTCGAACCTGGTCGGAAACCACATTGTTGGTTTTCCCACGAGGTGGCTCATATTCTACAAGGCTATTCTAATGTGTACCCACAATCAATGTTTAAGAGCAAAAACAAGCAATATATTGAAATTTTTCAATTTTTACAACTTAGGAAAAATATGTACCATAAAAATTCTATCAAACGCCTGGGCGTTTATTCAAAACAATACCTTTACAATAGAAGGGGATAGGCATTTATTGGAGGTTACGCTGTAGGGCAGTATTCAAGAATATGATTATAGGAACTGAAATTATTGGTGGATCACCATCTGAACCAGACAGGGCTATTGTTCCAAGTACATGTAGGTGTTTGGGTATCACATGTATTACATGTAATTACCATTTATTTGGTCAACAAAAGAAACAAGAGGACCAATGGTCCTGTAAAAGCTCACCTGAGAACTGGGATATATAAAATAGGTCAAGGTCATCCCATGGTCATGATTTATATAAACTTTGTAGAGCTCCTCTCCCTGATGCTTCATGCCAAGTTTCAAAATCATAGGCCTTCTAGTTCTGGAGAAGAAGATTTTAAAGGTTTTTTTGCTATTTATAGCCATGGTGGCCATCTTGGTCATGTGATTTTGACCATTTATATAAACTTTTGTAACGGGATAGTCTCCCTTGTAAAATACATTGGTGCAACGTATTAGCTGCATATAAGCGGGTAGTAATATGCAAATTAGAAACTCGAAACTTTGTGATTAGAGTAAGTGTTAGGTATATAGCGCAGTAAACCACTCTTGGTGGATGAGCATGCTTTTCCACCGACGGGGTTTCTGTGGCCTGGCTCGGCTGTTCGTTACATTTGGTGGCAGCGATGGGATGATGACAACTGCCAGAACGGAGTTGCCTTACCCATGTAGTCCCCAGGCCAAGACTCGGGACGAGTCTTCTCGGAGGGGGAAGTAATGTAACGGGATAGTCTCCCTTGTAATATACGTTGGTGCAACGTATTAGCTGCATATTAGCGGGTAGTAATATGCAAATTAGAAACTCGAAACTTTGTGATTAGAGTAAGTGTTAGGTATATAGCGCAGTAAACCACCCTTGGTGGATGAGCATGCTTTTCCACCGACGGGGTTTCTGTGGCTCGGCTCGGCTGTTCGTTACATTTGGTGGCAGCGATGGGATGATGACAACCGCTAGACCGGGGTTGCCTTACCCATGAAGTCCCCAGGCCAAGACTCGGGGCGAGTCTTCTCGGAGGGGGAAGTAACGAAGTTTCGAGTTTCTAATTTGCATATTACTACCCGCTAATATGCAGCTAATACGTTGCACCAACGTATTCTACAAGGGAGACTATCCCGTTACACTTTCATTCTCCCTTCCTAAGAATACTCAACAAGACGTTTGGCTTTGATTGGCCAAACGGTTTCAGAGAAAAAGATCTTTGAATATCATGGTAATATAAAAATGTATATTGTCCCCCGGATGGGGGCAGACCTGCCCCTGGGGTCCTTTTTTTCAGAATCATAAATGTTCAGTCCATTTACCGATTTCCATAAAGTTTTTCCTGTCAAATGACATTTTGACAATTTTCCCCATTCAAATGCATGAGTGACCTATGTTGACCTTGCCGTAAAATTGGTCAAGGTCATTCAAGAGTCATGATTTATACAAACTTTGTAGAGCTCCTCCCCCTGATGCTTCATGCCAGGTTTCAAAATAATAGGCCTTTTGGTTCTGGAGAAGAAGATTTTTAAAGGTTTTTGCTATTTATAGCCATGGCAGCCATCTTGGTCATAAGACCTTGACTATTTATATTAACTTTCATTCCCTCATCCTAAGGATACTACATATAAAATTTGGCTTTGATTGGTTGAGCGGTTACTGAGAAAATTAAGTTTAACATTTAATTTGTAAATGACCTTTGGCCAAGGTCAAGAAATGAGCTTGACCTTTAATACTCACATCACTTCATTAGCTCAACATGTTGTCTGTATCTACCAACTTTCAGGTCACAGGCTACAAAACATCCTGAAAAATTCAATGTTTTCACTTTTTTCCATTGAAAAGCCTATGTAACCAAAATTGACCTTGCCGTAAAATATGTCAAGGTCAACCCAAGGTCATGATTTATATAAATTATGATGGGCCAAAGTCCCCAATGCTACATACTAAGTTACGTTGAAATCGGTCCACCGGTTCCAGAGAAGAAGAATTTTTTATGGTTTTTACCATATATGGGCATGGCGGCCATCTTGGTCATGTGACCTGGACCATTTATACAAACTTTTGTTCCTCCTTCCTAAGAATGCTACACATGAAGTTTGACTTTGATTGGCCAAGCAGTTTCAGAGAAGAAGATCTTTGAAATTGTGAACGGACGACGACGGACGGACAACGGAGCATGGCCATCCTATAAGCTCACCTTGTGAGCCTTCAGCTCAGGTGAGCTAAAAAGCATTGTGTGTTATGTTATAAAGCAGCAACTTAGAAATTTACCACTTACAATATAGGATTTCATCTAAACATTTTAAAGTGGGCATTTATTAAGAGGTTTCTGGAATTCCAAAACTCACAGATAAAATGGCCATTTTTTGGCATTCAATGGGGGGGATTGGGTGTTTATTAGAATGTGTGTGTTTAATAGAATTTTTACTGTATCTTACTTTTATATGGGCTTGTTTTCTTGATGAGAAAATTGAAAGTACCTGCAATCCTTGGCATCATCTGGAAGGACCACAGAAAACGCAGAACCAAACAACATCCTTTCAGCCATCTGGAAAGTTAAGAAACTAAGCCATTATTACAAGAAAAACATACACAAGTCTTTAATGGGCTTAGTAAGTTTCCTGGAACTTGCAAATAATGGAACTGTAAATTGTATTAAACCACCAGTATTCACGACTTATTTACAGATCATCATACACAGAAAAAACAAAAGATCCCAGACTTATTTGGATGAGACTCAAAATGGAGGGGTGAAGCTCCATCCCAAAATGACCTCAGCTGTTGAGTGAGACTTAAAATGAAATCAATCAACCAACCAAGTTTTGAAAACTGCAAGTGTAAGCTTTTAGAAAAAAGCTTGCTCTTTCTCAGCACTATTTTCAGTCTATGATCAGATGTTATTCCTCATAGCACTATGCCAACAAGAGATTTTAACGAAGATGGATGTAATTTTTGATCTCATGTTTAATACAAATATCAAATTCCTGTATGCCAACCTAGCTTACCTGGCAGTGAGGTGGTTTTGTGACTCATCATCCAGACCAAAACCGCTTACATGTATGAAAAGACCTTTCAAAGTTTTAACTGAATGGTTAAGTCATATTCAGAACTTTAAGTTGCTTAATTGACAATTTGACATGTTAGTCAATTTTTGAAGACGAAGATGCAGACATTCTGTTAAAAATAACTTACAACGCAAACGACTTAATGAACTACAATAGTCTAGTTCTGGACCTCTGGTCCAGCAAAAAATTACTCAACTGTTATCATGGTTATTTATTCATTTTATTTTTTATTTACATAATAAGGCACCCACCATATGAATTCATTTTGTATTTCATTTTTAGCGGTGTGCTATAAATAGATATACATACAATGATACATCAGTGGTCATGCTAGCCATGAAATCTTGGGAGAAGTCATTTCTCCCTCAAGGATGCTTATGGAGAAGTTTGCATGACTTAGGGAGAAGTGAAAGATAACAAAATGGCTGGCCTTAAAACCGTGGAATTAGATTGTTTGTATTTTGCTTTTTCTATCGCTTTGTATTCTTCTCAATGTCAGAAATTTAATGTCACATGATCCAGGTCTGTTCAAAAGAAAGAAAAAGATAAAAACACATTAATTTTGTTATGCTCTAAGGCAAAAAATATTTATCTTTAATTCTTTATCTTTTTTGTTGCTCTTCTGTTCTCTGTGTGGAAATGCGTTGTTTTGGCCGTGAGTCATTTTTGGCCCTGAGCCTTTTCAGGCTCGCGTTTCAATGTTCAACATTAGAACACTGACGTGCCTGTAAGGCTTAGGTAGTCGGGTATCATTTCAATGATGCTGCCAGCAAGAAAGGACAAGAGAAAGCATCGGTGTGTTCCTTTACGGGAATGGACCATTCCGGTAAAGGAACGCACCGGAATGGGCCTGATTACCGGAATGGACTACCGGAATGGACATTTATATGTGTCCTTGAGGATTTTTCATTTGGGTTTTGAGGACAGATTGGCCTAGAGAATATACACAGACAGTGATTAGTTCGAGAATCATGTGGTTTACGTTCAGTTAAATTGTATTCCGTATGGTCGGGTAGCCTAGGTCAGGTGTTCATATAAGCTTATATAGGTCCCTATCATAATGCCACCACATAATGTCATTTTACTTATTTCTACTTCTATTCATCTCTGTGTTTGCCACTGGTGATCTCTATATATTTCAATCAAAGAAACCTCTGAACAGTGGCCCTACCCCGGACCCCACCACTGAGCTACCCTAACCAACCTCAAAAGTCAATATTGCTATCCTGAGATGAATTTTATCTGCTGCAAACTATCCATATGACTACAGAACTACATTTTATGCTGTTAAAATACATTTAAAGCACCCAGAGTCATAGCATAATGTCCATTCCGGTAGTCCATTCTGGTAAAGGAACGTCGATTAACAAATCATAGTCTTGAGCAGCTGTTAATGCTTTTTTTCAAAAATCTGGAAAGGCAAAATAAAATAATAGAATAAACAGATAAATTATAAAGGAACCATGCAGACGAAAAGTTGTGCACCGGACAGAAAGCCCCCCCCCCCCCCACCACACACACACTTGAAACAGTTTTCTTTCTTTTCTTTCTTACTCTATATACTGTCATACGCCTTCGCAGGCATTCTTGACAGGTGTGCGCTGTAAGTGCTAAAATAAAATATGAGTAAATCTATCTATCTATCTTCTGATACTGAGTCGATCAATTTCTGATCATCACCTCAGGTGTGGGGTGGGTGGCTAAATTTAGAATTTAGTCAAGGGAAAATAAAACATTTGGGGTGGACCATTAAAACTATTTACAAGATATAGATGAGAGGCATACTAAAACGCATGCCTCTGGGCTAATGATTTAAATAGAAGCCTTAAATTCCTCAATGGTCTTAGATAGGACCACTGAAGAAGGGAGACTATTCCAAACCGGAATAGTTCTGGGGAAAAAGGAATTTTTCAGGGCATCACTATAGGCAAATGGTCTTGTGTATTGTGATTCATGTGATGCCCGAGTATGCCTTAGATTGGGTGCCGGGGTCAGGTATTTGTCTTTATCAAGAGACACTGTACCGGAGTGTATCTTGTAGAAGAAGGTTAAGGAGGACCGCTCCCTGCGAGACTCCAGGGATGGCCACTCAAGTTCGTCTAGCATTTCACCGACGCTACTGGTGTTCCTCCATCGCCTGCAGGTCCACCGGGCAGCAGTCCTCTGCACCTTCTCCACCATCTCAATCTGAGTTTCATGATAGGGATGCCAAATAGGAGCTGCATACTCAAGTTGAGGCCGAACCAATGTTTTGTATGCAACTTCCTTAGTATGCCTAGGTGCCAGTGCCAAATTGCGCCGAAGAAAACCCAAAGTCTTAGTTGCCTTGCATGTAATTTCAGAAATGTGTTGACCCCAATCAAGATCGTCTGTGATAGTTAAACCGAGGTATTTAGCGGACTGAACCTGTTCTAATGTTTGCTGATGCAGTGTGTAATTGAAATCTATATGCCTGCTTGGATGTAGCCGCATCACCCTCATTGAATGACATTTGCTAACATTGAATTTCATTTGCCAATCCATTTCCCATTTGGCCAAGCTATTCAGGTCATCTTGTAAAATTTGACAATCCAATGGTGACTTGACATTTCTGTATAAAACACAATCATCAGCAAATAGCCGAACAGATGACCTGATGTTGTCAGGAAGATCATTAATGAAAATAAGAAATAGGACCGGTCCTAAGACCGATCCTTGTGGGACACCAGAAAGAACCGGGACTGGATCTGAGGCACGGCCATCTAATACCACTTTTTGAGAGCGCTCAGAGAGCCACGAGTCGATCCACTTATGTGTAGATCCTCTAATCCCGTAGAAGTCAAGTTTGTATAATAACCTTTTATGTGGGACCTTGTCAAAGGCCTTAGCGAAATCCATGACAATCACATCCGTCTGCCTGTGGCCACGACCCACTGCTCGGTCCAGATTACTAACCAAATCATGATAAAACTGAACTAACTGGGTTTCGCAAGACCTTTGACTTCGGAACCCGTGCTGACAGTCAGCAAGAATGTTTTCAAGAGCCAAGTGTTTGTTTATGTTGCTGACTATTATATGCTCTAGAGTTTTGCAACAGATACAAGTAAGCGACACCGGTCGATAATTAGCTGCATCGTATTTCTCACCTTTCTTAAATACCGGGGCTACATTTGCCTGTCGCCAATCGTCTGGTACAGCACCCTGAGCAAGCGACTCATTGAAGATATAGGTCAGTACAGGAGCAATTTCAGAACTACATTCCTTCAACACCCTAGCACTCAGGCCATCTGGCCCAGGCGCCTTATGTATATTCAAATTATTCAACAGTTTAATGACCCCATTGGGGTCAACTGTAATTTCACCCATAGCGGTGAAAGGACTTGTGCCTTTGGAGGGGATTTCATCATCTGATTCGCGAGTGAAGGCTGACTGAAACTGCCTATTACAAATATTAGCCTTATCCAAAGTGTCAGTCTTCAAGATACCATTTTCTCTAAGAGTATTGATCCCAGACGCGTCTTTCTTAAGGGACTTGACAAATGACCAAAACTTTTTTGCCTTTTCATTTTTTCGGGGACAATCGGGATCAGGGTTATCATTTTCAAAGGAGAAGATATTGGTAATATGCTTCCAATATGCATCTCTAATGCTCTTTTGAACATGTGCTCTGAACCGTTTGTAATGGTTCTTAATGTCAGGGCTGCTTGACTTGCGAGCACGAAAGTAAAGTTTATCACGTTTCCTTATCAAGCGTTTGATCGAGCTATCGATCCATGTGTAACGTTTTAAGGACCGAGCTTTGTACTCATGTATATGATAAACTACGAAGGCTTTAATACTTGTAATACGAACCGAGCAAGATGCTATTTAAACGACTATAATGATGTTGAACGAGATGAGCCACGCCAAGAGCACCGCCTTGGAACGGTTAGTAATACAATTACTAGGGGGCTTAAACCGGTTTTATGGGATCCCAACCCTCGCCCTAGGTCTTGGTGTGGTTCATACACGTCGTTTTAGAAATAATGTCTGACTATAATAATTCTAATGCAATATTTGATACGTGACTGAATGATTTCAAACCCAATCTACGTCCAGGAACTCATAATTCAAACGCCATTTACACAACACTGACAGGCTTGAAACCCCTATGGTTTCGTTGGCTATCCCACTATAGCCTAAATCACTGGCTTCCCAGGAACTTCTATTTTAGACTCCATATTGGTCCAGCTATCGCAATGATCTCTGTGACCAAGGGCCCAGCTATCGCAATGATCTCTGTGGCCAAAGAGTCTCAAATGTTCGTTCAGCACTAAGAGGTTCAACACCAGGGGATAAGAGTTATCGCAATGATCTCTCGTTATCCCAAAGCCTGAGCTCCGTGCCACGAAGCCTATTTACTACTACACCATCAACTGCCTGCAGTCTCTCTCTCTCTTCGATCTAAACCGTCCGACTTCTTTCACAATAATCACTATCACTGCCTCGCTTGCTCCTTTTATACCCATCCAGTCACGTGCAATATCCGGTTTGTTCCATTAATTTGGGAAAGTCTATTCTAGACAACTATGTAGGTAAATCAGGTGCGAATGCGATTTCCATGTAAAACACGACACACATCGATTTTAATCGGGAAAACTGACAAAGTTGTGCGATTTTACATGACGAATATCAAACTATAAGCTTTTTACAGAAATTTTAATAGAAACTGTGGTTAAAAAATGGATATTCGTCACACTATCCCCCCTTCAAGAAAATTCGTCTCGAATTTAGTGTAGCTTTTATTAATATGGTTTGTATTTTAATTCGTTCTTATGCTTAACGAAACTTCAACTAGAAGATTGTCTTATGCTTCAAGCGATAAGTGCTGGAATATGCATGGATAAGGCAACCCCGGTCTGGCAGTTGTCATTATCCCACCCCTGCCACCAAATGTAACGTTTTAAGGACCGAGCTTTGTACTCATGTATATGATAAACTACGAAGGCTTTAATACTTGTAATACGAACCGAGCAAGATGCTATTTAAACGACTATAATGATGTTGAACGAGATGAGCCACGCCAAGAGCACCGCCTTGGAACGGTTAGTAATACAATTACTAGGGGGCTTAAACCGGTTTTATGGGATCCCAACCCTCGCCCTAGGTCTTGGTGTGGTTCATACACGTCGTTTTAGAAATAATGTCTGACTATAATAATTCTAATGCAATATTTGATACGTGACTGAATGATTTCAAACCCAATCTACGTCCAGGAACTCATAATTCAAACGCCATTTACACAACACTGACAGGCTTGAAACCCCTATGGTTTCGTTGGCTATCCCACTATAGCCTAAATCACTGGCTTCCCAGGAACTTCTATTTTAGACTCCATATTGGTCCAGCTATCGCAATGATCTCTGTGACCAAGGGCCCAGCTATCGCAATGATCTCTGTGGCCAAAGAGTCTCAAATGTTCGTTCAGCACTAAGAGGTTCAACACCAGGGGATAAGAGTTATCGCAATGATCTCTCGTTATCCCAAAGCCTGAGCTCCGTGCCACGAAGCCTATTTACTACTACACCATCAACTGCCTGCAGTCTCTCTCTCTCTTCGATCTAAACCGTCCGACTTCTTTCACAATAATCACTATCACTGCCTCGCTTGCTCCTTTTATACCCATCCAGTCACGTGCAATATCCGGTTTGTTCCATTAATTTGGGAAAGTCTATTCTAGACAACTATGTAGGTAAATCAGGTGCGAATGCGATTTCCATGTAAAACACGACACACATCGATTTTAATCGGGAAAACTGACAAAGTTGTGCGATTTTACATGACGAATATCAAACTATAAGCTTTTTACAGAAATTTTAATAGAAACTGTGGTTCAAAAATGGATATTCGTCACACATGGTAAGCTATATTTTGTCTTGGTCATTTTTGATGGAATAAACCTTTCAATAGCCAGGAGAACCTCCGACTTAAAACTGACCCACATGTCATTGACTGACACCTGACTATGGTCAGTTGAAAGGAACGAATCCCTATAGCGCGCTAGATGGTCATGGAGACCTTCCATATCCGCTCGTTTATATAGGAAAATCTTACGCGGGGCCTGCTGAATCCGTTTAGCCTTTATGTCATATTCAATATAGACAATATCATGATCTGCTTTGATAAATGAGATAAAGTGCAAGATTAGATACTATCTAAGATATTGCATTAGATAGTGAGGTGAGCAAAGATGAGAGGTTAAAAGTAGGTGAGAAGAGGGTCATCATGAAAAGCATCATGTTTTGAAGAAAATTCAATAAAAAAATCAACATATGGAATTAAATTCACATTGATTTATTTAACAATGGTTCCTGCCTTTCGACTGTCACTGTGACGATTTCACAACCGGGAGAAACACATTTTTGTTGATGGGCTTACTTGGTTTATTCGTTTAGTGCGTACTGGGTCCCATAAGTATATAATCCGGTACTGATTGATAATACCGGTAAAGCGCTAAATCCCACCCCCTCCTCCTCATCATCATTATCAGCATCATATTCTTCTTCTTCTCTTTCCTCCTCCTTTTTCGTTCTTCTACTTGTTTCTGAAACGTTGAAGATTGTTATTCCCGCCGCATCCTCCTCCTCCTCCTCCCCCTCATCATCATCATCATCATCATCATCATCATCATCATCATCATCATCATCATCATCATCATCATCATCATTATCATCATCATCATCATCATCATCATCATCATCATCATCATCATCATATTCTTCTTCTTTTTTTCTCTTCTTCTTCTTCTTGTTCCTGGAGCGTTGAAGATTGCCATTCCCTCCTCCTCCTCCTCCTCCTCATCATCATCATCATCATCATCACCATCATCATCATCATCATCATCATCATCATCATCATCATCATCATCATCATATTCTTCTTCCTTTTTTCTCTTCTTCTTCTTCTTGCTCCTGGAGCGTTGAAGATTGCCATTCCCCCTCCTCCTCCTCCTCCTCCTCATCATCATCATCATCATCATCATCATCATCATCATCATCATCATCATCATATTCTTCTTCTTTTTTCTCTTCTTCTTCTTCTTGTTCCTGGAGCGTTGAAGATTGTCATTCCCCGGCCTCCTCCTCCTCCTCCTCCTCCTCAGCATCATCATCATCATCATCATCATCATCATCTTCTTCTTCTTCTTCTTCTTCTTCTTCTTCTTTCTCTTCTTCTTCTTCTTGTTCCTGGAGCGTTGAAGATTGCCATTCCCCCCATTAAGAAACCTCGGAAGGTGTATCGGTACCAGAAAATTAAATACGAATCTATGAGGGCAGATACATTAAAATTTGCAAAGGAAAAGTATTTCAATGGTTACTCGGATACCCGTTCGGTTCAAGAAAATTTGATTCTTATTACATCTTTCATTCAGGACTCGGCAGATAGGCACATTTCATTAAGAACAAGTCGCTCCGTCTCTTCTGTCCCATGGATTACTCCTGATATAAGGAGGAAGATTCGCAGTAAAAAAGTAGCTCGATCATGCAAAACTGGTAGTGCAAATGAACAGAAATCAAATCTGATGTAAGGAAGCAGCATGACCTGTATGTCAATATTGGTAGTGTATGTTAAGGCTAATCCCAGGGATATTTATAGGTATATTAATAGTCAGAGGAAAGATACCCAAGACATTCGCCATTCGAAAAAAGAAAAATATGGCAGTGGTATTGCTCCGTTAGATTTCGAAAAAGCAGAAGAATTTAATGGTCAGTTCACAGATGTATTCACCAAAATGGTACACAACCAAGTTCCACTTCTGGATAGGTCTTCTCCATTCAAGGATGAAATTGTTGTTACAAAGGAATGAGTAACAAAACTTCTTAAAAGTCTGAATGAGCTCCATCCTAAAGTCTTAAAAGAATAATTATTGGCAAAAAATAGGACCGGTATTTGCACATCTACTACGGATGAAATCCCCAAATAATGGTCACTTGTTTTTCAAGAAAGGTGACAGCTAGGTCCCTTGCTTGTAATTACCGCCCAGTTTGACTTGTTTTCCTTGCGAACTTCTAAAACACGATGTCTGCTCAAATATCATAAGTCATCTTGACCAACATAATATTTTGTCGGACAAACAGCATGTATTCAGGAAATAGCATAGGGCAAAAAGGGTCAGGTTGACACTTTTATTTTGGACTTTGAAAACTTCTTCAAAGCAAATTGTTTCTCCCCCATCCGAACTCCCTGGCAAAACAATGTCATTTTGCGTGTCACCAGTAAACTATTCAGATTCAGATTGTTCTTCTTCTTATTCTCCTCTAACTGTATTGGTTGACGGTAGGACGAATTCTGATACTTTAATCGTCGGTGTGCGCATTTATTGACTATATAGTTACATACGAATGGACAGCTTCATCATCATCATCATCATCATCATCATCATCATCATCATCATCATCATCATCACCTTAAAACTTAAGAGTCCAACTGTAGTATAGATCTGTCCATCCACCGTCCCGCCCATCGTTCCTCCGTCAGTAATCGTCCAAAATTTTAAAAGACCTTCTCAAAGTTTACTGACGATATGGGGCCTCTATGAAAAGGGGTAATGAAAGTTCGTAAAAATGGTAAAGTTCTAATGACAAAGATGGTCACAATGCCATTTTATGGTAAATTCCTTTAAAAAACTTCTTCTACAGAACACTAAGACAGGATCTAGACATAGGAGTGTGGCATGTAGCATCAGGGTACCAAGTTCTACGTCATATAATTCATGAGAAGGGGGTGATCGTGACATATTTAACGACATGATCAACTTAGGTCACCTACACATTTGAATGGAGACAATATTGGTGAAATGATTTTAAATTGGGAAAACATGGGATGATGCTTCATACTCCCTGACGAATATCTACACGACTTGGATAGGAAGATTGCACAGTTTGGGTCCTTATTGGAAAGAAAACAAAATGCCAACTCAACAATGAAATTTGTGCTTTAATTTACTCTTTTAAAATACAATTCAGAAGAGAAACACAACATTTAGAATATTGAATTAATCTTCATCTAGGTAATGTGTTTTTAAAATGTCCATAAATTAATTTTGACCGTTTTTTTTTTCCTATTTAAAGTCAACTTGCTACTCAATCAAATAACTATAAATTTTTGTCCTTATTCAATTAACTGAATGACAATTCGGAAGTAATTCAGCACTTCGTCAAGTCTTCGTTGATTGATGATATTTTTTCATGATAATTCAAGTTCACAAATGCTGAGGCTCTGACCTCATTCAACTTGGCCTTCACATATTACCTCAGTGCATAGTATTAAATGGACTTTCCCTTCATTATCATTTGGGAGAGTCCACTGTCATTTTAGGGGCGCCAGGTGTGATTTTTGATTTTTATTGTATTTTTTCGATGAACTTCCTTTAAGCAAACAGAATAGCCAAAGAAGGGACGCCTTGTTCTGCGGCGACACATCTGAGGCTGTACTGTTAGCCTATGTCCCATAAAAAAGGCCATCAGGCCTATATGAGTTAAGTAAAATATACATCAGGAACGCATGTCCGTGCAATGAATACCCCCTTAAACCCCACTTTTCTATAGTAAAACTGGGGTTTGCAGGGGTATACCTAATTTTCTTATTTTTGAGCCAAAACATACATAGTGGGTACTCGTTAGAACCGCCTCTTATTACATAGTGGGTACTCGTTAGAACCGTCTCTGTGAGACCCATGTATGTTTTGAGCAAAAATATAAAAAATATCACAATTTTTCTGGTGAATTTTTGAATTTTTACAGCTGAAAAAATCTTTGTATATTGCATAAGCGTGTTTTTGTAATGAAATTAAGATCCATTGGAAGCTGTGGATAAACTCGTACTCAAAGGAGAAAGTATGTGCCGTATTGCGCAGTTTCGGATAATAGACCCTTATCAGTGATTCTTATAAAGTTTAAACTATTTGACTCTGTTTTGCCGTCAATTACAACTTATTCTTGGGTCCTTTGGTCGTGACAATGTACGATTTTATTATTTTATTGCTCTGTCTGCTATACTTAATCATGTAAGTATGTCGCACAGCTAGTGCTGTCTCTCACTTTCTCACTTGGCTTGACAGTTCTTTTTATTAGTATTATTTTGGGGTGATGCAAAGCATAACTGCTTTTGACACGTCTCTTGGTTTCACCCCCCCCCCCCGGATGTTGTGCATACAATGCACAGACAATTATACAGTAGTCATTTGTTTTCCTTACCGGCTTTATGTTGCAATGCATAAACAATTTTGATTGCATTGGCCACTCCAGGTTTCTCCATGACGATTGTTGGTCTCAGATCGCTTGTTTTGCTAAATGTTCGCAAACTCACAAGTGTTTCATCTTCTATTTTTCCAACTGTAGTATATTGCTTCCAATCAAAATTTACAAATGTTGGTTGCAGTGAGTTATAATCGTAAATAGCTTCTCGTTCGCCTCCAGTTTTCAGAAATGTAATGTACTGCTTACTGTCGCCTGGAACCTGTACAGCATTTTTTAGAATAGCTTTAATCGCAGCATTGCCGAACCAAAGAGCGGATCGAGGCAGGCGAAACCTAGTTTCTGGGTTGCCGTAACCAAGCTGGATATGCGTGTCTTTTCTACCGAATGTGCATTTGAAGACCAGACAACAAGCGTTTAGCCAGAGTATAAGACGCATCTGAAAATAACCTAAATAAGCGTAATTAACAACAACAACAACACGAACAGCAACAGCAACAAAATAACAACTAAAACAAAGACAACGACAACACATAGTTCTTATAATATCATGCAAATAACGGACTATCTGAGCATTACGAAAACTTGCCAATGCAATAAACAGATATTTTTTTAGCTTTAAAAATTGAAAATTTGTTGATATTTTTCTTATTTTTGCTCAAAACATAGATTGTGGGTACACGTTAGAACCGCCTTGCCGAGGCGGTTCTAATGAGTACCCACAATCTATGTTTTGGAGCAAAAATAAGAAAAATAGGTATACCCGTGCAAACCCCAGTTTTACTATATGAAAGTGGGGTTTAAGGGAGTATTCATTGCACGGACATGTTTTCCTGATGGCATTTTTTAGAACTGCTTTAATCGCAGCATTGTCGAACCAAAGAGCGGATCGAGGCAGGCGAAACCTAGTTTCTGGGTTGCCATAACCATGCTGGGTATGCGTGTCTTTTCTACCGAATGTGCATATGAAGATCAGACAACAAGGCGTTTAGCCAGAGTATAAGACGCATCTGAAAATAACCTAAAAGCGTAATTATTAACAACAACAACAACAACAACAACAACAACAACAACAGCAACAAAATAACAACAAAAACAAAGACAAAGACAACACAGAGTTCTTATAATATCATGCAAATAGCGGACTATCTGAGCATTACGAAAACTTGCCAATGCAATAAACAGATATTTTTTTAGCTTTAAAAATTGAAAATTTTCAGCGGAAAAATGTTGATATTTTTCTTATTTTTGCTCAAAACATAGATTGTGGGTACTCGTTAGAACCGCCTCGCTAGATTGTGGGTACTCGTTAGAATCGCCTCAGCGAGGCGGTTCTAACGAGTACCCACAATCTATGTTTTGGAGCAAAAATAAGAAAAGTAGGTATACCCCTGCATACCCCAGTTTTGCTATATAAAAGTGGGGTTTAAGGGGGTATATATTGCACGGACATGTTTTCCTGATGAGTGCACAACGAGCGGAAGGTTAGGCCCAGTATCAGCAATTATTGAAATACCCTTTAAAATCATGGCACTTTAATGTCTTACGGTGTGTAGGATTAATCGTTCTCACCGTAGTCTACCAAGAATGCCTTTTGGAACTGAATGTATTTTTGCACGAATGGTTACCGGATTAGTGCGAAGAAAAGGGCGTTGCAAAGGATTATGCATTGAAATGTTAACTTGTTTTCATTTGACCCGAAACAAGTTTGAAGTGAGACAAACTTGTAATTAGAACACAATTCTTGGGGGAAAGGTGATTATTGTTATTTTGTATAACCATCAGGAAAACATGTCCGTGCAATGATTTCCCCTTTAAACCCCACTTTTATAGTAAAACTGGGGTATGCAGGGATATACCTATTTTTCTTATTTTTGCTCCAAAACATAGATTGTGGGTACTCGTTAGAACCGCCTCGGCAAGGCGGTTCTAACGTGTACCCACAATCTATGTTTTGAGCAAAAATAAGAAAAAAAATGAAAAAAAAAAATCTGCCGAAAATTTTCAATTTTTACAACTTAAAAAATCGGTCTGTATATTGCATGGTCGTGTTTTCGTAAACTTTAAATAGGAGTGCACCACTGAATATCCACGCTCGTCAGTACAGTATAGTCTGTTAGCTGTCTATAAAAACTGATGTTTTGCAGAATATCTGGCTTATTATTAGTGATACAATTAAATTTATTTTTCCAATGTTATTTTTATACCAATACATAACTAGAAACTGATTTTCAGAATTTTTGCTTGTTGATTTCTTGCTGTTGTCTATTAAACCTAATACAAATAATTAAGACAGAATGAAGGGGAGTACTTCGAATTATTGTAACAGCTATATGCACCGCCCATGCCCACATCCCATTCAATGAAATTTCTATAGGCAGATTAATGTAATCCAATAGTATACTGTTGAACAAAGTGAATGTTGGAAACCATGTAAATGAACTTTAAAATAACCACTTCCATTAAGCTTCAGTGTCATCATCAGACTCTGTTGATCCTCCTGACTCTGTATCCTCACTATCAAAGTCAATGCTTCAAAATACTTATGGTTTTTCAAAATCACATACGATTTTTCTGGCAAAGGTTTAGGTGGCATTTCTTTTTTTTCTTCTGGAGAATACCAAAAAAAGAGAATAAGTTTTACTCAGGCAAGAGATTAACAGTTAACCGGTATTATAAATGCATTGTTCGCATAATAACTGTGGCATTTTAAAACCTACATCATGGTATGTGTTTCAAATGTAAACTATATTTTGCTGGACTTATCAGTCTCTACTGAGCATCCGTACGTCGCATTAGGACCTTGCTGTTCCCATGCGCACAGCTTTGAAGAAAACATACTGTTGCGAGTCTTGCATTGGAGCACAGGACAGTTCCTAGGTTTTACATAGTGTACTTTTTCATGTGCATTTTAAATACAGACTTAACCAACAATAGAATTGAATAGATAGAGATATTGCATTCAAAGAAGCATATATTCATAGGCTATTACATAAACAGATTTACTCCCATGTTCATTACAGGCAAAATGCCATGTAAAAATGGGCAGTTTTCAAAAGAAACTTTTTAACCTCAAAGTGTAAAAATTGTTAAAAATATAGATTAGTTATGTATAAGATAACCATTTAAGGTGCACCATACCTCAAAGTGATTAGTTTTGTTGTTTTGAAGATATATAGCAAAACCCCAGTTTTTATAGACAGCTAACAGCCTATACATGTAACACGATTGCAAAAAAAAAAAAAAAAAAAAAAAAAAAAAAAAATTGCAAGGATGGGTGGGGTGGGGCAGGACCCTTTTCTGTAATGTGTGATTGGCCCTTTTTTTACAGTATGTGATTTGTGAAAAAGCAAAATTTAACTCAGTGATCTGTGACAGAGGTATTTTCTGTGTTTTGTGAAATACACATTTAAATCCGTGTGATCTGTGATTTGTAAATTTTCCAGTCTGTGAATTGTGATCATCATCATTCATTGTGATTGTAAAACCAATGGTCTAAAGGTGCATTAAGATCGAATCTATGGACCTCGAGAATTATAAAATTTTCCCAGGGGGAGATACCCCGAAACCCGTCAATACTGTGCACAACATTGGCCAATTAGCTGAATTCTCTATGATTACGAAAATTTATTGTCTCTGATTTGTGAAATCATCATTTGAAAAGTCTGTGATTTGTGATTTTTTGTTTTAAATCTCTGTGATTTGTGACCAGTACCCTGTCCCCCTCATATATTGTACTCACCTTAAAACAACTGAAATAGAAGTAAATTAAGAAAGTCAATGAATTGTATCAATAAATTCAAAATCCAAACTCAGATACGAAAATGACAATACATAACACCACATGGAGCATAATGTCAAGTCACGGGAACACTCGAAATTGGAGCCGAATTGAACTTGATATGGTCATTTTCACAAGTTATATACATTACACCTTTTTGTCCCCTACACACATGCAAAGTTTTAGCACAGTCTGTTCGGCTCTTTGATGGCCGTTCAAATTATGTCTTAGCAGGCCTGAACATTGATTGAACCCTTGAACCCTTTAACATAGTTTGTTGTGAGTAGGCTGAGCGCGTAATAATGATATATTTCTGACTTTAAACTAATATGTAATTTCATATCTTTTTGAAAACGTGTTTCATAATATCATTACATATTGATCATATAGGCTATTGCACAATGCAATGGTGTACGAGTTTCCAATCTGTTATGGAATCTTGAGGCAAACTCAGATCTACCCCCAAGATGTGAGAGAAGCTGCCTGTAAGGATAAGTTAACCAGTCCTTGGGCATGGAAGCTCCGGTTGGTATCCCACATTATCAGCATCCAATACATCAGGAAAACATGTCCATGTAATGTTTACCCCCTTAAACCCCACTTTTATATAGAAAAACTGGGGTCTGCAGGGGTATACCTATTTTTCTTATTTTTGCTCCAAAACATAGATTGTGGGTACTCGTTAGAACCGCCTCACGATGTTGCATACGATGTTGACGCGAATGGTATGCGAAGGCTTGACGATGTCGTGAAGCCATCGTGAGGTGTAAAATGTATTCCCGAAAGTGTCCCGAAGGCATATACACTTCCCGATGTTATGTAAAAGTCAATTAATGAGACTAAAATGTGATGTTGAGAAAACATCAGCTTTGTCAGTTTATTCTTTACAAAATAAAATTGGAAATGCCACCGAAACCAGGAAGAGGGCGTTGGAAGAAGAATACGCCTGTCAGCTCC
Source organism: Rugalucina vietnamica (assembly GCA_964017185.1). Classification (NCBI taxonomy): domain Eukaryota; kingdom Metazoa; phylum Mollusca; class Bivalvia; order Lucinida; family Lucinidae; genus Rugalucina; species Rugalucina vietnamica. The sequence goes on along the minus strand of OZ024882.1, from coordinate 47,379,603 downwards.
ACCCAAGGTTCCACTCCAATACTCCAGTCCATGACTCCACTCAAAAACTCCAATCCATAAAATACACGGTGTCTATATTGTAGGCGGAGACTGAACGAGACTTTCATTCGCGTGCAAACATAGGTATTGTATGATTTCGTTGTTGAAGTACTACCATGACTGTATTGTCAGTTACTTTACAACACTGTTCACATTTCTCGGTGACAGTTTGGTTGTATTTCAATCTATCTTTCGCATGAAACTGACACAAAACTGTTCTTGAGTTTATAGTAGATGTATGTAAAAGACTCGTTTGTCGAAAAATGCAGTGGGTACTGCTCTACTAGAAAGAAAACAGAGTGCTGTTTGAAAGAACATAACAATAAACAAACCAAATACCTGTAAGAGATCGTATTGCTCCTGCAAGATGAATTTTATCATGTTCCAGTTGCGTGTAAAGAAGCAGTGCTGCAGTCTTCTTCTTCCTGTTTGTCTTGTCTTCGAAATACACCATGATTCTTGTCAGAATAGAATCAACAGTACTGAGCTTAAGATTTTGAGAAAAAGGCCGCGTGTGTGTGGATGCCGATTTTTGTATGTCAACGTTACCTTGGGATATATTGGAAACGCATAAAATGCAGTTTTGGTTAATATCGTGTTTCCATCGGGATGCCATTGTGTTCTATTTTTTGTTAGATACGATGCTTATACGATGGTGTTGCGAGGGCTATACGTGTTGCCTTCGTAACACAATCGGGCAGCGTCGCGTTTCCATCGTATTGCCTTCGTGTAGCAAAACTTAGCCGATGGTGCCGATGACCACACGACAGAAGTACGATGTGGTCCCGATGTCATATGATGGCCTCACGATGGTTTTGCGAAGGCCACGATGCACACGCGAATTCAACACGAAATTGAACCATCGTGTGTCCTTCCTGTATTTTTTTGGCATGTAAAAGATTTTGGTGCTGCTCGCGATGGTGATGCCGATGGCTTAAAAAATCTCCCGATGGACATACGATGGGTAACGATGCACTCACGAATGGCCCGATGTCTTCACGATCCCCGCCGAAATTGAAACTTTTCATAATCGTGTGTCCATCGCGTGTTAAAATCGGCTAGGTATGACGCCTGCATTAAAGATGTACCCGTTGTAAACATTTTATCATTTCTAAGACAAGTAAATCTGTTTTATAAAATATTAATTTTTAATCGTCAGTCTTATTATTTCATATATTGTTTCAAACAAACAAACAAACAAACAAACAAACAAACAAACAAAAAATAAATAAAAAAAGTAAAAAATAATAAAAATCACTATTACGGTAACCGCGTAATAAAATCTAATCGTTTTGATTTGTTCTTTTTTAATCTATTCGGAATATTTAATTTATCTTCATTTAGGTTATGTATTTTCATGATGTCCATCAACCAATTTCGACCGATTTTTCCCTGCCGTATTTAAAGTCAAATCGCTACTCAATCAAATGGCTTTATTTTTTTGTCCTCATTCATTTAACTGAATGACAATTTGGTAGTATTTCAGCACTTCGCCATGTCTTCGTTGATTAAGATCATCTATCAGACAATATTCAAGTTTACAACTGTTCAGGCTCTGAACACATTCAACCTGGCCTAGTGCACATAGCTTCTTGATGATGTTTTTTTGCAATATACAGAGATTTTAATAGCTATAAAAATTAAAAAGTTCTCAGCAGAAAAAAATGATATTTTTCTTATTTTTTGCTCAAAACATAGACTGTGGGTACACGTTAGAACTGCCTCGCCGAGTTTTTTTTCCTGCTGAAAACTTTTTAATTTGTATTCTAGGTATTCGTTAGAACCGCATTGGCGATCAATGCGCTGAGCAAATGTATTAAAACTATCTTTTTTTATTGTATTCAAAGTGTTTATCGGAGCCAAAGTTTATTATTGGGCCCGAGTTACTGCTAGAAAAATCTCTACATATATTGCATACCCAAATAGCCAAACTTGTCTTATGAAATTTTCAATATTTGTAGCTGACAAACATCTCTGTATATCGCTTAGGCATGTTTTCGTAATGTGAAAATTGCGTAATTTGGTGTTAGATGCATTTACATTAATTGAGCTGGGTTTCCGACCAGGTCTTACACAACCCGGCCTGTACAGTCACAGAAAAAGGCTAGAGGCTGGAAATTTCGGATTTAGAAAGTAGAGGAATTGTATTATCCGTGCAGCGAAAACAAAGGCGATGATCAGCTTCGCGGTTACCGCGAAGCTGATCTGCGCCTTTGTTTTCGCATATGTAGATTGTTGGTTTTCCCATGTGGTGGCTCAATTTTATTACTAATTGAGTTACAACATTTTTATATATTCAGTTTTAAGAATTACATGTTTTCCGACAAATACGTTAGAACGTGTTTGTACATCAATTACACTTTGTTAAAACACTTTCCTTAATTAACTAATCATTATATACATGTACAGGCGTTCGTTTTAGGTTAAAACATCTAAAACCAGGAAATGATTCGACTTCTTTTGAATATGAGCCGCTCAGTAACTGCATAGCTCATCAGCGCCTATGTTTTCGCGACACGGATAGTATACAATCTCTCTTCTCCTTAAATCCGAAATTTCAAACTTCTAGCCTACTTCTGTTATTGTGCAGTCCGGTTTGTGTCAGACCTGGTCGGAAACCCAGATTGTTGGTTTTCTCATGCAAAGGCTCTTATGACCATGTTAATGTTACTTGTCAACGGCGACCAACATATGAGCCGACTCGTGGGAAAACCAACAATGTGGTTTCCGAACAGGTCCGACACAAACCGGCCTGTACAGCTACAGAAGCAGGCTAGAAGCTTGAAAATTTGGATTTAAGTAGAGGAGGAATTGTAGTATCCGAGTAGCGAAAACAAAGGCGCTGATCAGCTTCGCGGTTACCCCAATGTCTTCGTAGTTTTTAGCCGTGCCATGCAGCTGTACGGACACTTAAACTAGTTTTAGTAATAAATGTTTTAACATTCATATGTGAGACAAGCCATGTTCTGCTTGCGGGTGTGTCAGGTGGTTTTTCCCCGGGTACTTCGGTTTTCGCCCCACCTACCGATTGATTCGTCTCGATATGAGTGAAAAAGCTTGAAAGGGACGTAAAACTGAATTTAAAAAAAAAAAAAAAAAAAAAAAAAAAAAAAAAATGTTTTAACAGCCAAACTTCTCCAGCTGAGATATAGGTATCATAAACTTCGAAAAACGTTTTTTAAATTTTATCGCAGACACTATGAGTTGATTTCCAAATTTAATATTGGGCTAAAGACGCTTTTACGTGGCTTGGCCCTACGGGGTTCAACTGGTGCTTTTTTTTTCTCCGGGTTTCAGTAAGTTATTCGGCGCCCAGCGGGATCTCCATCGTCGGACAGCTTACTGAATCTGTTGAGTCCTTGTTTTTGATTCATCAAGGCGGTTATCATGATTTATTTGTTTGCCCTTGATGATTCATTGACTAGTTAGAGGTTCACTACGACGACCGAACAACTAACTACATGTAAATGTTACGAACCACTGCGGAAGATGAAGGTGAGTGCAAAGCTGGTTTAAGCCCCCCCCCCCACCCCCCGTTATCCCGTTATTCTATATTACTGATCGTTTCAAAGGCGATACTTCTGTTGTGGTTCCATTTATTTTATGTTTTGGAGTCGAATTTTTGTGCTGCTTGAACCTTATGTATATTTTCATAATTTTAGTTAAGTTCGGATAACTGAGTGGCCATCTATTGGGAAATAGCTGCTCACTTGGCTTACGATATGTTTTCTACGTATAGGTACCTAATTATTAATTTAGTTTTTCCCGCCTCGGTTTTGGAGTGGGACTTTGTTTCTGATTGCACCTTTTCCTAATCATTGCCTACTTGTACCTTTTTGAAATATGATGTTTCAGATCTAAGCGGGGAAAGTGATCCGCCAGTCTAGGTTGCGAAAATTAAGACGATTACTTACTTATTGCAATGTCACATACGTACTTATAGATCTGCGTCGTTACTTTGTATCCGTAGAAGAGTTGTGTATGAGCATTGAACCTGAAGCGGTTACTGTTAGCATCATGTTTTGTCACGGGACCAGGTCACTCACATCTTCTTTTAGGCGTCTAGGCCAAGTCTAAAACCACGGCGCGGTACAAATTACAATACAACACTGTCCAGAGACCAATATTATGGACAGACACGCCTTCTGGTTAACCGCTACTCTGATAACTTTCATTACGAAAACTTGCCCATGCAATATACAGATTTTTTTCCGCTGTAAAAGCTTAAAATTTCATTGAAAAATTTGATATTTTCAATATTCTTCCTCAAAACATTGATTGTGGTACTCTAACGAATACCCACAGTCTTTTGGAGCAAAACTAAGAAAAACAGGTATAGCCCTGCGTACATGTACCCAAGTTTTGCTATTTGCTATATTAAGTCGGGGTTTCAGGAGGTATACTTTTCATGAACATGTTTACCTGATGGTCCAGTAGAAAACAAGCGGCTGCATTAACATCTTTAAATTATAAAATACAGGATTTTCCGCAAGAAGATCGAATCTGATTATGTCACGTGCCATGTATGTGTCAATTTAACAGCATGTTGTAAGTGACCACGAACGTGATCAAAATCAAACAAAACATTTCCCTGAATAGCATATAAATATCCGTGCAAGGTATAAAAACGCTATAATTCCCTGGTCTACTACGCCAACGAAGACTTGAAGATGAATAAACTAGTATTGGTTCTACTGCTGGTTTGCTCTGTGACGGTTCTGCTACCGACTGTAGCTGAAGGTAACGTGCTTTATATTGCTTATAATTATTCCATTACGAAAACTTGCATATGCAATATACAGAGATTTTTTCATAAATGAATAGTTCTTCAGAAAAATATTGACTTTTTTATCTTGTCTATCAAAACATACATCATGGGTACACGTTAGAACCGCCTCGCCAATGCGGTTCTAACGAGTACCCACAATGTATGTTTTGGAGCAAAAATAAGAAAATTAGGTATACCCCTGCAAATCCCAGTTTTTCTGTATAAAAGTGGGGTATACATTTCACGGACATTTTTCTTGAAAACTCATTCAATTGAATTCTCTTACAGTTTTTGCACCATTATATGTTATGCACCAGACATTTACACTGCGGGGGTCACACTTGTGGTAAAATCCCTCAGAGGCTGACGGTAATGAGAATAACGGCTGGGGGTTGTTCTGATAAAAAAGAAATTTGAGGGAAACGCTTAAATTTCTGCATGTACATTTACAAATTAAATATAGACCATAAAATTAGTCAAATGTGAAAAATACAACAGCTACATGTATTTCGATTTAATGTGGCGTAAATTGGCGGGAAATTAATGATGTTCGCTGCTAACATTGACATTTCGGAACTTCCGGTTTTTATTTTGTTGACTATCTCGTAAACGGTTGCAGATATTTTTCTAATGTTTTATATAATGGATGATATGCATTGAACGAGCCACGAAAATTGTCAATCTATGGAACTGCATTTTACATTTTCTGCATTTAAAAAAAGAAAAAAAAAAAAAAAAAAAAAAAAAAAAAAAAACAATAAGGGATAGGGTAGATTAAACTTTAATATTACACAACATGTAATTACTTGCACTGATATAATCTTGTAGAAGATGTATACAAGATCTTCTTTATCAGTACATGTATTTCTTTCTTTGGTGTCCTAATTTTAAAATTTTGGGTGGTTTTATGAAATTGGGTGTAAGAAATAAAACAGCCGAAAGAAGGCTTAAAAGCGAGATTTGTTGGTAGTCTCTCCTATATGCATACTACCATTAATTCTTTTATTCGGACAATATGAACAAGTATAAAATTGAAGTTTCCGACTTTTCAAGTTAGGGGGTAGGGTTGTTAAATGAGTCGAAAAAAAAAATTCATCCACTTCTAGTTGCAAATTAATATATGCTTTAGGTCCAATTTGTCAGCGTTACATAAACAAAATGAATTTTGAAAATATTCGCGATGTTTTTTTTTTATTCAGGAAGGTATATGTGAAAGAAATGAAAATTAAACTTAATTTTTCTAATTTTCAAACACGTTATTTAGAGGTCCCATTCAGAAGCATGTAGCTTGAAAAAATGCACACTACCCTATATTCATTTTATTTTCATATGTCTTATTTTATAGTTTGGTATAAAAAAGAGCGGTTAGAAAAAAAGATTGAATACTTTTTCATTGAAAAACCGCGGCACATTTCCAGTACTGCTGGGGCATATCAGAGGTTGGCACTTACATTTTTGTAAGCCCCGCTGTGTCCCCGATATCCGCGGTCTGGTGGATACAAATGACTGACGTATATAAAAGAAACAAAATAAGAGCATAGTTAGTAATGAGAGCATAGTTCGGTTGGTGCTGTTGCCATGCTGGTTTTCGAATATTTATTACATGTATTTGAATGTTTTACTTTTTTAAATTTGTGTTGCCCATGCATATTGGAATTTAGGGCAGTTGATTAGCGAGATGCATTTACGCAGGGCTCCTTAGGTAAAAACAAGTCCTTTCTGAAAGTTGATTATCCCAGCGATGCCACCAAGTGTAACTTGAGCCGATTCAAGCAATGACAAATCCCCATAGTGGAATATATATAAGCCGCATCATGGGAAAAACCAACAATCTGCATATGCGGAAACAAACACGCAGATTAGCTTCGCGGTAACCGCGAAGCTAATCAGCGCCTTTGTTTTCGCTACATGGATAGTACAATTCCTCTACTTTCTAAATCCGAAATTTCGAACCTCTAGCAATCTTCTGTGACTGTACAGACTGATTTGTGTCAGACCTGTTCGGAAACCGCATTGTTGGTTTTCCCATGAGGCGGCTCATATGCCTTGGTTCTGACAGTACCGATTCCTTTTCATTGCCTACTTGTAACTTTTCGCCGGTTTACTGCGCCATTTATGATACATTTATAGGCATAATACTTTGATAATGCCGCTTGAACTCACGTGACTGGATCGAGCGCATATTGTTATTAGGTAGAGCAGTTATAGTACATATAGACATCGGTATGTGATAATCATAAACCGTTAGTGTTGCGGGGCAATACGCAGTCAAAAAATAAACACGTAATTGTTGACATTACCTATTTCTCATCATGAAATCTTCGCATGAATATGTATAGCGTGGTATCAAGAGCACGGTCAAAGTATTTTAGGTGTACCGTCATTCGCTTCATAAAGAATCGAGTTTGAAATTTGCATATTTATTTATAACATACCGCCACAATACTCCCCCCTCCATTGACTTGTCCCTGGAAACACGTGTTTAAGCAAACACTAGTAACTGAAGTTATCCCACCGCTGCCACCAAAGATAACGTGATTCGTCAAAGACGTTAAGGGTTTTACAACTAGCTTCACAAAGTATTGTATCTATTATTGTGGACCGTCACATCCTCTTTCAGCCCAATATCGTCACGGTGGATGGGGGAGGAGATGTCGGTGTAAGCGATACTGCGGTTGGTGGGAGTCTGACTATGGTCGCTGTGGCTGGTATCGCAGATACTGTTGCAGGAGAAGATATTATAACAATTGACGGTAATTATTATCAGTAATTTCCTTATACTTCTTATGACTGAGTTTCATTTTCATGTGGGTATAGTTTTCTTTTGTAGGAAGACACTTGTAAAATTGATGTTCGCCTTGCACATTATGTGAATGTTACACGTTTACTCTTATATAAAGGTTTTCAATCAATTTTGTTTTCTGTTGCTCAGTTTAATTTTTATTTCCTATTACTGTAGCTGGTGTTGTGCCGTGTGGCGGCCCAAAAAAGTCTTCCCGCACATCATCCATTTTCCTTTTGGTCCTTTGAAATCAGCGAGGGTATTCCGAAAAATCAGAAAATTATTATCGGTTTAGATTCATTTTCTAAGTGACGTTTTAATATATTTGACCCCATTTGGATTTTACTAGTCTTTGTATATACTGCGCTGTTGAAAGATGCAAAATACAGTAATTCTCTTTGGCTACATGTTGCCAAATCTATAGGATCACTGAATTGAGGATCACTACTTAAGCAGCCGAAACCGCGATATGGCCCATCCCCTTTCTCATTAATATGTTCACTGCTCTTAAAGGATCTCAGTTTTATTTTTATTTACAACTTACATATTCATTTTTTGTTTTTGTTTCAGACTCGGCAAGACTTAGTAACTGCAGGATTACAGGCGATGTTTTGATTACTAAGATAAGAAATAAAATTATTCAGTGATGTTAGTTTCTTGTTACTGCCCGATGCTTTTTTAAAATATAGATATTCGTCCTTAAAGTTTCATGACCAACTCTGTCGAGCAGCAACTATGTGTCGCTTGCAAATGAGCCACCTCATGGGAAAACCAACAATGTGGTTTCCGACCCCAGGTCCAACACAAACCAGGCTGTACAGTCTCATAAGATGGCTAGGAGCTTGAAATTTTGGAGTTAAGTAGAGGAGGTATTGTACTATCCGAGTAGCGAAAACAAAGGCGCTGATCAGCTTCGCGGTTACCGCGAAGCTGATCTGCGCCTTTGTTTTTGCCTATGCAGACTGTTGGTTTTCCCACGGGGCGGCTCAAATATTAACAAGCCCAGAATTGGAGCACAAATTTACCTGGATATCGGATTATCATACCGATAGGTAGAGCGCTCAAAATATAATGGGTCGAAATAGGACATGTCATTTAAATCCCATTTTACACCATAAAATATTAAAATAAATTAATTTTACTTAATTGTTCATATATCTACATACAACTGTAATAGCCCATTTTGACGAATGGATTTTCCTATTATATTATTGTCATTTGGGTGAGCTCACTTTCATTTTAAAGTGCATCAGGAGATATTTTTAATTTTCATGTAAGTTTTCGCTAAAATCATCTTAACAAACAGAATAGTCCAAAATGGGATACGCGTTCTGCGGCGTCACATCTTGGTCTATACTGTTTGTCTTTATCCCATAAAAAGGACGCCAGGCGTTAAATGAGTTAAAGTAACCCAATTCTAGTACGCGAAAACGTAGGTTACGACGTGACCTTCTGCTCTTAAAAAAATGATTACAAAATAATCATTAGTATTTTACCATCAGCAATAATTACATTTACAATTCATCCTCTATCTATCAATAACAAAGAAAATCAGTAGCGACAAGGAAAAAAGTCGAGTGAACAAAAATGGCATGTCGGTAAATTAACGAAGCAAAGTTGCACAAAAAGCAAAAAACTGAGCTGATATATCTTGTTTGCATAATGCCTACCACCATTAACTTGAACTTACAATTAGGGTTAAATCAAAAATAACCTTTTATGAATAATGACACAACAAAACTGATGAAAGGTTGTTAATGTTAGTATTTTTTGACGTTTTACAAAACCTGGTTTTGACGTTAATTGCATAAATTGGCTTTCGATAACCACTGAAAACCGATGTGACTCCAAACAACTAAATATTCAATTAATTTCTTGTACAACTCAATTGTACGAGAAAAGGTTTCTTGTCGTCTTTTTCAACTTCGGTTTGATGTCAGTTTGTTAGCAAATGCTTGTTTATCATGTACACTGAACATTAATTACATACACAATTCTTCTCGAAATGAACTATAAAATGCAGTTCTATTTACCATAGTACAGGTTTATAAAATTAGTGTATCCACAAATATTTTATCTAATGTCCTGACCTTTTGAGGAAGCGTTTATATTCGTTTTAACACAATAAATAACAATGATATGTTTGGGATATTTACCAAATTTAATTGATTCCCCACAAACCAAAATTTTATAAATGAGGTAATTAATTTATATGCGACCAATATAAATACGGAGAAAGTTGAGCGCCCTGGCTAACCCCACTTTGGAATTGACTTGGAGGAGTTCACCATGAATAAAACATTAATTGTCTGCCTTGCCTTTTGCGCGCTGGGAGCACTGCTCGTAACAGAGACAGAAGGTAAGTTTCTTCTTTCTTTCTTTCTTTCTTCTTTCTTTCTTTCTTTCTTTCTTTCTTTCTTTCTTTCTTTCTTTCTTTCTTTTTTTTCTTTCTTTCTTTTTTTCTTTTTTTTTCTTTCTTTCTTTCTTTCTTTCTTTCTTTCTTTCTTTCTTTCCTCAATGTTTTACTCATGTTGATTTTATTAATAAGATATAGCGCAAATGAACGTTTGACGCTAACATTTATATAAGATACACAAATAGTTCACAGAAATAGTTTTGTAATTCCTAAAACGCTTTGTTATATATCATTTGACTTGTGCATTTTAACAAAACTACAAAATAATGCCTCTGTAACATGCCTCAAAAAGAACACTGCAAAACTGCTTCAAGACAGTCCTTCGCAGTGAAAAAGGGGAATGATAACGGAAATCAATAAAGCCTCGTTTACCCCAGTGTGTAAAGTCTGACAACTGTAACACAACAACCATTTTATTACTCAGGATTCTGCAGCTCGCACGAACTTGTCCGCGTAATTTACATCCCTTAAACCACACATTTCTGAAGTAAAAGGGGGTGTGCAGGTGCATATTTTTCTTATTTTGTTCAAATCAAAGCAACGATTGTGGATTCGTTAAAATGTCTATGTTTTGAGAAGAATACCGGAAAGCTATTAAATTCTAAACTTTGTTTTAAAATTTTACAGCTTAAGTTTTGCATGGACGGCGTCTATTAAGAAATGGTATTTGTGCGACTGTTTATTGGAGCATGTATGGCGTATAACGGATGGACATTTTTTAATGGCGAGATTAAAATAATTTTTTCTTTCATCTTGAAAAATTAGCAACCTTGTGGATGCGAAAAAACTGCTAGTGTAAGAAATATTGAAACTGTAAGCGCGGCGAGTATCCCATGGGGCGGTGCTGCAGGATAAATAAATCAGGTTAAAACTGAAAATGACAAAAGTGGAATTTTGTCCTTTTGATATTTCGCTTCAGCAATCTGGACCCAGACCACAATTAATTTTACTATATAGTTTAATCATTTGTTATGCCTCCTACCTTTCTTAATGACATTGCTGGCTCTGTTTTGAAGCTTTTCTGCAAGCTAGCAGGGCATGACAGTTGTTTTAATCAAGTTTAAAGTATATCGTGACCGGCTCGTTTTCCAGCTATTTTGACTTTGAAAAATGACTATTGGTCTGATGCTCGTGCGCCGTGTTTATTAGCAGTAACATGAAGGAGGTAATTCGCCCCCACTATTTTACCAAATGAACAGATACCTGGACTGTTCTAACATTTTCTGAAAGCTCATGCAATGGGCTATTCAGAATGCTAAAACAAGCAGAGTGTTCACTTAAACTGGCAGTCTTACACCCCAGTGAATTGGGGAACTACATTGTGTGGAAGTATATCCGGATCGTGTTCTACCATTCAGGGGAATTAATTGTGTACTGATTCCTATCAGTCCCCCATTTTGCTTTTAAATCAAAATAAAAGCCTATCAGTCTTCAATAGCATCTTCACAGAGGCTCTGCTAGCAATTTGAGATCAATGGAATCAAGTTCAATAGTGTGAAAGACATTTAAAACCATGTATCCCACTGCTCGGTTTGCGCCGTTATTCCGCAGCATTTTTCGACGTAAAATATAGGTAGTTTTTCTCCAATATCTCCCGAATGTAGGAAAAAAAGTCACAGGAAAAAAAGTCACGGAAAAAAAGTCACAGATTTGGGTAGGAAAAAAAGTCACAGGAAAAAAAAGTCACAAAAAAGAATTATGCTTTTTCTCAACTTTTGGTTAGGAATAAACATTTTTGTTTTTATTATTACCATTATTATCACTTTATGTTTTGTTTGGATGAATGTTTTAGCCTTTTTATGTCCCTCTTAACAATATTCGGTCATATTCGGTCATGCCAGGACTGAGCTGATACTTCCTGGGTTAACTTGACCAGTATTTGGTAGCTTAAGATAGGCTTGTTCAAGGACACTGCATGACAACAGTTTGTTTCAAACAAAGTTCTACGGCACCATAGTCTGAAACTCTACCATAATGCCACCATGCTCCTCATATTAAGTGAATTCTCATCCATTGAATGTTTCCCATTATAAGGGCATGTTTTGATTCTGATTGTGACATTTCCTTATCTTTGCTTTCTTTTGACATGAAAATCATGCCCTACTACATTTATGCACTGATACATGTATTTTCTCTTGGTCTTTTATAATTGTGACTTTTTTTCCTGTGACTTTATTTCCTGTGACTTTATTTCCTGTGACTTTTTTTCCGTGACTTTTTTTCCTGTGACTTTTTTTCCGTTCACCTATCTCCCATGTTTGTGGGAATTTTTAAACAAAGTAAAGTTTTCTACAGTGCAATGATCTTAAATTTTGACAATTTCCCGACACCGATTTAGTCTTTCGCGGATAAAAATTTAACAAATAGGGATAAAATCAAACTTACTAGATACTTGGAGATGCAAATATAGCCCCCCTCCTGTCTGTGTGGCAAATTTCAGGGCTTAACTAGCTCAAATAGACCCAAAATCTGAAATATAAAGACAACAACTACCTAAAACACATGTACTGCATACCAGGACCCAGACCACAATTAATTTTACTATATAGTTTAATCATTTGTTAAGCCTCCTACCTTTCTTAATGACATTGCTGGCTCTGTTTTGAAGCTTTTCTGCAAGCTAGCAGGGCTTGACAGTTGTTTTAATCAAGTTTAAAGTATATCGTGACCGGCTCTACATTGTGTGGAAGTATATCCGGATCGTGTTCTACCATTCAGGGGAATTAATTGTGTACTGATTCCATCTGACCTACTTGCTAGTGCAAGACATGGTGTAAACGTTGACTATAAGTGGGGAGAGTACCTTATGGGTATGTGCGGCTGGTACAAGAGACGCGATGCTGTAGGAGTATGTACTACATTCATTCAAAACTTAAAATGAAAATGATGAAACATGAATATCTACTATTATTTTAGCAACATGGTGGATGCGGCCTATTTGTTATTGTAAGAAATGGTGTAACTATAAGTGGGGCGAGTATCCCATGGGTATGTGCGGCTGGTACAAGAGACGCTGCTGTAGGAGCATGTACGGCGGATATGGAATGGGCATGATGGGAATGGGCGGCATGGGAATGTATGGATAAAACGGTAAGATGTTCTTTGATCTCACTGAATATATATATATATTTTTTGGATAAAATTCTTTTAGGCTTTAAAACATAAAAGCCTCGGGTGGTACGCTGCGTTTTTTCGGCGTCTCATCTGGGGAGTTTGTGTATGTCCCATTACAAAAACTGGCCCATGCAATATACAGAAGTTTGTTTTTCATGTGTAAAAAAATGAAAATTTTAAGCTGAAAAAAAATTGATATTTTTCTTAAGTTATTTTTGCTCAAATCATAGATTGTTGGTAGACGTTAAAACTGCCTCGCCGAAAAATAAGAAAACTATGTATACCCCTGCAAACCCAGTTTTTCCATATAAACGTGGGGTTCAAGGGGGAATATTTTTCATGAACATGTTTTCCTGATACATATGTCAAAATGGCTGAAAGTATTGTTGAATGTACCATTATAGTTTAAACATCTAAACTAACAAAATCCTTATTGTTATTTTATTATTGTTTTTGTTGTTTTTATTATAGGATGATGATACAACAACGAGAAGGGACTAGCGGCATTAAAATTTCGGCATTAGAAATCAGTTCCATTTTACTGGAAGATTTATATAAAATAAAATTACTCTCACCATTCTAATGTTGTTTTTATTTACTTTTCATATTGGTTTACTTTGTGCTACGCCTGGTCGTGTATCTCGCAGATCAACTGGATGGTATATAGCGCCCCTTCCCATAGCCAAAGTGTCCATCTATTTTATATTGCCGTAAGCACCACTGGGAGACCACCTTGTACAAATCTCGTTCCATGGAGAAAGATGGATCTGCGAAACGTATTCAGTGAAGAATATATTATAAGTCCGATTTCAGAAAAATTGCTCTAAAACAACTACTTCATATGATTATTTTTCTAACTGTATCTGTATTGCCAAACATTTTCCTGACAAGACTAGTTAAATGTTTATGAAAGATCATTTATACTAACTGACAAAATTAATAAAAAGTTAAAAGTTAACTTAATGCCATCTTCATGTATTATAGCATATTCCCGTCAAATTTTTTTGTTTCAGTAACGCGTTGTCCTTTTTATTTGTCCCGACAAATGTATAATAAAAGTGAAATGTGCAATTTTTAAACATTCGAAGTAGTTACAAATACACTTTGAAAGCTAGTTATAACTCATTGTTACTTCGAAATAGAGAAGCTTAGCTTCTAGTATATACAATGTTTATGTTACTTTGGAACTGTCCGAGAGAACATGTAAACATGACCATGGCAATGCTACAGAGACATGCTTTGATAGAGATTAAGAACCAAGATAACCAATGAAGCTGACTGAACAAATTTTGTTCAATTTCTTGCCTTTATATACCATACTGTATTAAAATCACGCATACCAAACGCTTTGATGCCCAACCGACGGTCATATAATGGAAAACAACTGTCCTACGCGGAGAACCTACAATGCAGTGGCTTATGGGTTAGGTATCCATATCAGGTCAGAAGTTCCTATCGCTTTGTTAAATTACTTTCAGCGTACTGAACATATATACATGTCCACTCCCGGCAGGCACCTGACGTCAACTTGACGTGGGATATTGGTTGTATTTTGGTCACGACGTCATACAACCAATAACCAACGTCCACCCGACGTCCAGTTCTGACGTCAGTGGACGTATTGATATGACCTCAAACTGACGCAAGATTCAAACGTCAGTCTAACGCCATATGTCAACAGAGTTAGCTGCCCTTGAACTGATATAATTTTTTACGCATATTATGTAACAAAATCAAATTCAAATAATAATTTCAACATTGCCACTTAAAAGTCATATCTGGGTCTCGTATCGGAAATCCCATATTTCGCCATAATTTAGAAAAATAAATATTTATTAATCAAAATAAAGTCTTTCACTAAATTATTAAACTTTCTATTAAGATGAAAATAAAATTTGCATATTTTCATACTTATTTCACCATTTTAAACTATTGATTGTTCAGAATATATTCTTATTTCTTACACTAATGTCTTATTGGTTTTAGCACCATATAGCAATCAAATTTTGCATAAATAAGATGTACCAACATCAGGGTGATTTAACATCTTAAACATTTTGTATATCCCGAATAACTCTATCAAAGGAGTGAAAGGGAATAACAATAGTGCATCACCGCACTTCTGAAACCACTTCAGGATTTCAGAATGTTAATTAAACATTGCGAACAAATATTCACGATGAACTATTGATATGACATGGGTTCCAACATCGGTTTTACGACGTCAGATTGACGTCAGCTTTCAGACAATAAACCAACTTTGGTTTTAGCACGTCAGATTGACGTCTGTTTTTGACGTCAAAAAACTTTCAAAATCAACCTAAGTCCAACGTTATTATGACGTTGCAGTCTGACGTCAATTTAACGTCTCACGGACGTCAAATGTCTGCTGGGTTGTAGTCCTGTCGGACTCAGCCACAAGCCAATTACGCGAGCGGCGACAAATGAATTTGACAAGATGAAAGAAGTTTTCACCATGGAATTTTACCACAAACGCAGGAATCAATAAGCTAGCACTGCATCGACTCTCCTCCTAGGGCAGCCGAATTCCATATTTGACCATCGGTTAGGCATACGAGCGTTTGGCAGGCGTGATTAACCCATATTTGACGAATGGATTCTCCCACCATTATCAATTGGGAGAGTCCACTTCCAATTTTTAGGGGCCGTAGGTGTGATTTTAAAATTGTATTCCATTTTTCGATGAAATTTCTCTGTGCAAACAGAATAGCCCCAGATGGGACGCCGCGTTCTGCGGCGTCACATCTTGGGCTATGCTGTTTGCCTACGTCCCACAAAAGGGACGCCAGGCTTAAATGAGTTAATGAGTAAACCGTTTCAATTTTTCTGCAGTGAATAACTGCGTTGCAAAAAGTTTGCATAAGTACTGCAGTCATAAAATCATGCAATGCGTGGGTTGATATCATAATCTTTAACAGCCATAATTACAAAGGTGGTCATGAAATTTTGCTAACCATCCTGCCTTAATGAAGACGTCTAATCTTATCAGATGCTATCAAAATTTTTCTGCGAAATCGCTTAAAACCACGCTCTATTGGTGTAAACATTATAGACGAAAGGAGCTCTATTTAGCAACCTATTTCAAGAAAATTATTCGATGAAAGCTTTGCAAATGAAATAAACAGAAGGATGAAAGAAACATAAACTTTGAGATATGCTTAACTAGCAATATATACATACCGACAAAAGTTGTTAACTAGTAAGATTCTGAGGTGCGTTTCGTTTAAACATATTTTATTTGTTTTCAAGATACAAAATGTATGCAAAATGAACTCAATGAGTCAAACATACAGATGCAAAGACAATGATTCGGAGGACAGTCTAAGGACTTCTTTTAATTCGTATCCCTCAAATTATTAATAAAGAAAACAACTACCTTATGATTGCTTGTTAAAAATAAAACCAGAGGACCAATGGTCCTGTAAACGCTCACCTGAGACCTGAGATATATACATGAACTTGTTAGACTAGAATGGTACAATGCATGTATATAACCCTAGGGCAGGGTCAGAATAACTCCTGAAGTCAATGTCTTTTTCAGATCATAAAAATTCAGTCCATTTGCCAATTAATTGCAAGTTTTGTCCTTTAAATGACATTTTAACAGTTTTCTCCATTCAACTGCATGGGCAATCTAAGTTGACCTTGCCGTGAAATAGGTCAAGGTCATCCCAGTGTCATGATTTATACAAAGTTTGTAGACCTCCGTTCCTTAATGCTTCATGCCAAGTTTCAAAATCATAGGCCTTCTGGTTCTTAAGAAGAAGATTTTTATTTTTATTGCTATTTATAGCCATGGCGGCCATCTTGGTCATGTGACCTTGATCATTTATATAAACTTTCATTTCCTCTTCCTAAGGATGCTCCACATAAAGTTTGGCTTTGATTGGCTAAGCAGTTTCTGAGAAAAAGCTGTTTGAATATTCTGGTCATCTACATGTATATAGCTCCGGGGCAGGGGCAGACAACCCCTGGGCCTAAAATATTTTCATAAGCATAAATCTTCTGCCCATTTGCTCATTCTTTGCAAGTTTTCTGCCATTACATGACATTTTACCACTTTTCCCATTCATATGCAGTGGCGACCTAAGTTGACCTTGCCGTAAAATAGGTCAAGGTCATCCCAGGGTCATGATTTATATAAATTTTGTAGAGCTCCATTCCCAGATGCTTCATACCAAGTTTCAGAATCATAGGCCTTCTGGTTCTGAAGAAGAAGATTTTTAAACATTTTTGCTATTTATAGCCATGGCGGCCATCTTGGTCATGCGACCTTGACCATTTATACAAACTTTCATTCCCTCTTCCTAAGGATGCTCCACAAAAAGTTTGGCTTTGATTGGCTTAGCGATTTCAGAGAAGAAGATGTTTCAATATTATGGTCATATACATGTGTATAGCCCCGGGGCAGGGGCAGACAACCCCCTGGGCCCAAAATATTTTCTTAAACATAAATCTTCTGTCCATTTGCTCATTTCTAGCAAGTTTTCTGCCATTTAATTACATTTTCCTATTTTTTCCCATTCCAATGCATGGGAGACCTAAGTTGACCTTGCCGTAAAATAGGTCAAGGTCCTCCCAGGGTCATGATTTATATAAACTTTGAAGAACTCCATTCCCAGATGCTTCAAACCAAGTTTCAAAATCATAGTCCTTTCGGTTCTGAAGAAGATTTTTAAACGTTTTTGCTATTTATAGCCCTGGCGGCCATCTTGGTCATGTGACCGTGACCATTTATATAAACTTTCATTCCCCCTTCCCAAGGATGCTCCACATGAAGTTTGGCTTTGATTGGCCCAGCGGTTTCAGAGAAGATGTTTGAATATTATGGTCATATACATGTATATAGCATCGGGGCATGGGCAGACAACCCCCCAGGGGCTAAAATTTTCCATTAACATTAATCTTCTGTCCATTTGCCTATTCCCAGTAAGTTTTACCCAAATGCACTGGCGACCTAAGTTGACCTTGCCGTAAAATAGGTCAAGGTCATCCTAGGGTCATGATTTATATAAACTATGATGGGCCTGTATCCCCGATGCTCCATACCAAGTTTCGTGGAAATCGGCCCACTGGTTCTGGAGAAGAAGATTTTTAAAGGTTTTTGCTATTTATAGCCATGGCGGCCACCTTGGTCATGTGACCTGGACCATTTATATAAACTTTCGTTCCCCCTTGCTAAGGATGGTCCATATGAAGTTTGGCTTTGATTGGCCAAGCGGTTTCAGAGAGGAAGATCTTTTGTGAATTATTCCACATATTGTGAACGACGGACGGACGCCGGAGCATGGGTATACTATAAGCTCACCTGTGAGCCTTCGGCTCAGGTGAGCTAATAAGGAAAAACGATATGGCAAGCAGTGAATTGCTTCAGGTAGAGAAGAGCTGGTTACGAACTGTAACGTAAACACGTAAAGTACTATCACCTCACTTGTAGTGCGAAAACCTGAACTCATATCTGACAACTCCTCTCCAAATCAGACCATTTCAATACCTTACCAAAAGAACAGTAAACTTAAGGTATCAAAAGTTGTGCCAAATTAATATTGAAGATACAAATTTTTCAAGGTGACAAGTTCAAGAAAGCAATGACCAGGAACTATTTCAGCCAGGAGCAAAGGCCATATACCGTACTGAAACACCTGGGCCCAGTTGTTCAAAACTTCGCTAGCTTAATGTCGTCGTTATGACCTCAACCAAGTAGCTTATATATACATGTATAATAGGCTCTTGCCTCAACTCGTTAAGCTAATGCCGACTACATGAGCAAATACACTGTTATTTTTGTTGATAAAAATGTGAGAATCCTTAGAAATGCAAAGGATTTTCATAATTCATATATCATGTATTCATAATTTCATGTTTAAAATTTGAACGAATCGTTAACTAACGACATCGTTAATTTTGAACGACTGGGTTCTGGTGGGAAACAACCATAACTACAAAAAATGTCCTGTATTGACGCAAAGAGTAAGCCGAGTGAGCAACTATTTTTACAATCTGCGATTTATTTATCTGAACTTAACCAAGTATTTGAAGACTTATTCCAAAGGAACAAACAGTAGTAGAAAAAAGACATAAAACTATTCGAACCACTTTACAAATAACCTAGTATACAGATACACTCGTACATGTATATGTCATACATAAGGTGTTGGTAATCTGGGCCCAGTAACTCGAAGGCATCGTAAGTTACCCTACCTACGACATTCTTAAGATGACCACCTTAATATTTACGTCATTGCTATTCCAGTTACTCTAAGCTGTCGGAACTTTTTTTTCAAATAAAAGGTGCCACTTCGTAAGGTAAATCGACGCCAAAGTTACGATGCTGTTAAGTTGTCACCGTAACTTAAGGTCCTTTTCAGTTAGTAGTAATGGGCGGCACTATAGCCCCAAGTGCCGCCCATTACTACTTCAGTTTTTCACAATAATCCCTAAGAGATACTTAAGTTGGTCGTAAGTTGATCTTAAGCTTAAGACGGCTTTGAGTTACCAACCCCTGTTTTGTACATAGATTACACAAACTGGTCAGCACGGTTACGGTTACAAACAATCCATGCGACAATGCAGCACCGGGCATTTCAGCTTAGGGTTCATAGACTCATCCCTTATCTTTTGGTGTGGTGTATACTTTATGGGTTTGGACGGATCATGAAACAATATGCCCTAACCAGCTCTTGCTCTTGGTTGCAAATAAGCATGGGTAATATTCTGGTAAATCTTAGCTGAGTATATTCGCCATTAAAGTTTACGGTATCTAAAAACCTCCTAGTATTTCCTTTGTCGTGTTCCGGCGTTTGAGTTCTATGTGCATCCGATGGAATCTGTTTTAGTAAATGAGCCGCCGCATCAGAAAACCAACAATTTGCATTATGCGAAAACAAAAGCTCAGACCAGCTTCGCAGTAATTGCGAAACAGATCAGCGCCTTTGTTTTCGCTACTCGGATAGTACAATT
Organism: Rugalucina vietnamica; assembly: GCA_964017185.1. Taxonomy (NCBI): domain Eukaryota; kingdom Metazoa; phylum Mollusca; class Bivalvia; order Lucinida; family Lucinidae; genus Rugalucina; species Rugalucina vietnamica. The sequence continues at coordinate 47,359,503 of OZ024882.1, read as the reverse complement.
CCTCTTCTACTTAAATTTAAATTTTCAAACGTCTAGCTCTTTTGTGTGACTGTACAGGCCGGTTTGTGTCGGAGCTGGGATGAAACCCCGGAGACCGGTTTTCTCGCGTCGCGGCTCATTTGAAGACGTGCATTCGATGGAAACATCATAAGCTTGTTTTCTGTTTTTAATAGATAATACATATAGATAAGTGTTGTGATAATATTTATGCAGGATTACCTGATGATCTGATGAATAAGTGGACAGGTGAATGATATAAAGTGGGTGGGGTACTAACACATAAAATTTGCATGGGTGGGGTATAAATAAAAACTGCAGACATGTAACTGGGATGATACTTGGTGCAGTTTTGAGTGGTAACGGGTGCTGCTATAGAACCGTAACTGCTTAATCAGCATTCCATGATAATTTCTGTGATTACTGCTATCTTTGTTAATTAAGAGACATAATAACTTAAATCTATCTTATTATTATGAGTTTCTTAGAATCAAAGGCATGCATGCCTATAACAGTCATTAGTGCTGCGCGTATGATGTACTTTGATTGTTTTTTCTTCGCTTTAAAATCTGTAAACACTCAGAATTTCCGAGGCTAGTCCTCATAGATAAAACAACGCTTTGACGTATGAGCGTCGATGGAATTAAACTTGCAGTGGAACGACCTAATCGCGTGCTGATGTATACATACAGCTTGAAGCCTTCTGATTTATGTTCCGGAGCTAATGCTGCTATATTGTCCCAGATAGCACGTATACATTGGCCCTCCATTGGCCCGTCGGACGTCGCACGATTGGCCCATGGTTGTAAATCTTGAATGGGCCAACGTAGCTTTTGCTCATCGGCCCATCTTTGGCCCATAACAATGGTTCGTGATTGGGCCAATCATGGCTGAGGTTTTTCATTTTTAGTTGGCCCATCACTGTTTGAATGTGCTCATTACAAGCTATCGACGATGTATTTCTATTGCATATGTCCACTCGGTACAGTTTCTTGTTCTGCAGCACCATGGTGACAGTCGAGCTTGGTCTCTTGTCTTTGGAGAAGGTAAACTCTTCATTTTTCGTTTTCTCTGTGTTGTATTATTTTGACGACTGGTCTTCTGAAAACAAACGAATAAATACAGCACCATGAAAAAAAAAAACAACATAAACTAGCCTCATTTATGCAACATTTTAACGCATGTATTTTAGCTCATAAAGGAATAGCTGTTAAAGAAATACATGTAAAAACTAAAACCTCTTTGTTGCAACGAAGTATAAAACAATGAAGTATATAATATGAAATCAATTATATTTCTGCCTTTAATAAGATGGAGAAATGAGCTTAATAAGTAATGCAAAATAATAAATAAAACTTACCTTCTAAACCTCAGAGTGTCTGTTTCTTAACATGCTAAACCGACTTCTCTAAAACTTCATGCGAAACACCTGTTAATAATTTTCACATGCCTGAGAAATTTTCTCGTTGCTATGACAACTGATGTACTCTTGTACTCTGGCTGGAGCAGCGAAGCAAATAATAAACCACAATATTATGATGTTACAGTGAAAAATGTGTTAACTTCAATTTTGCTCCCATTGCTTACTAAATATTTAAAGAATAGATATAAAATTTAAATGGCCTGGTCAAGGAAGTAACTGCTAATTAGGATAATGGTTTTAAAATCATTGATGTTGATTTACATATAAATCAAAATAATTATTTAGGATTGATATATAAATTGAAACAATGAGGAAACTGGAATGTTTATTAAGTCTCTTTATTGAATAAGATTTAAAAACAATTAATCGATTACAAATTAACACCGGTCAGTATTTAATCATATACGAATCGGCCAATGATATGCCAACCATCGGCCAACGGAAAGTTTTTATTTATTTTCTCAGACCCTTTTGTATGAGCCGTGTCATACAAGGTCACTACAGTTAACACTTTCCTTCAATATATGTCAATTCGAACTTAAACTATTATGCATTAATGTCATCTAAACTACTAAACTATAAAAAAAAATCCTTTTTCTATTCCAGCTGGCACAAAGCATCAACGAACGTTGTGTGCCTGCTGGGTATGTGCATCATTTATTACAATGGCTAACAACTATTGGGTCATTCTTGTTTCTGTGAATTTAAAGAAAATCACTTTCATGATCCGTTGCAGTAACAGATCGTTTGCCAAAATTGGGCCAACGTCGGCAAATATTGCATGTGAATGCACTACTATACCAACATTGGCCCAATCATGTACATGCAACCGCAACCAAACGCCGATTACCCAATCAATATGCAATGTTGGCCCAATGATATTTGCTATCTGGGGTTGTACTATTGTGCACAGTGTTTGTACAGAGAAAATATTTAAAATCTAAAAACGTTGTATCATTCTGGATATTTTTCTTTTATTTTGACGGAGTTCAGGATCATAATGAAGTAAACGAATACTTCAAAGTGAAATTCCATTTGCCGTTGTGAGACCACAAAATGAAAACACCATCAATGATTCTGATTAAGTAATTAAACTAACAGACCACACTGCAAGAAAAAGTGAGAAGCGGTCTAATTAAACTTTTTACCCCAAAACGGGGCATTACCCTCGTAGACTTTTACATTTGCACGTGTAACAGTCATTTAACTGAACAATAGCATACACATAATGATTTTGGATATAACAAAGAAACAGAAAATAAAGAGCTATTCAAGTTCGTTTAAAGCGCGCGTTGTTTCTGGCATTTATTTTTTATTTGTGAATATGTGGAATAATTCACAAAAAGTTGTGAAAGGTGATACAATATGGAATGACGACTGGACCATTTTCAAATGAAAGGATAATTGGGGCCAAAGTTAAAAAAAAGAAGTGAGTTAGCTTAACTTGTGAGAAAAATAAGTAAAATAATATAATTATAAAAAATAAGCATTTAGTATATGTACACAAAAACCCAAAATCGAATAAATATAAATCATTCATAGTCGTGAGCAAAACATAACACATCAAGAACCATGAGGTGTATGACGCTCGCTCGAGCTTTGGTTGTCCGGATAGCGTTTGCCGGACATGGATTTATAGCAATATGGCGGCTGTTCATGGTCACTGGGAAGCTTTGGACGTGGTATCTGGGTGCGGCACTGATTGGGCTGCTCATGGAGACACTGATAACGCTGGCAAGAAACAGTGGAAAAGAGTGGAAATGGTAAGTAAACATGGAGTCAGATTTCGTTTCATATTGGGACAGCAAAAAGCCTAGAAAGTGTTCAAGTGTTCCCCATCATACCCCCATTTCCATAACGGAAATCTGGGATGTACAGTGGTAGGCAGTAATTTTCTGATATTGCTCTAAAACATATACTCAAGGACTTTGAAAACGCCTCACTTGTTTTATTGCTCCCTACTCTCGGAATACATGATATATTGGCAAAAATATATTTGAACTAAAAAGTACATCTAGTCTGCTTAACTTCGATACTAAAACCGAAGCGTCAACACCTACCAGTAACGTCATACACGATGAATTCCAGCGTTACCCAGAATTCAACATAACCAAAGTATGGGGACGGCAAATATTCATCAGATACAACATGATTTCTGGATAGAAACACCAAAAGCCAAGCAAATGCTGTTGGTTTGCTTTCATTTGCACTAAAACAGCGGTAGTTACGTCCCTTTTACGTTTATTAAGAATAAAAATTAAAACTGAGATCCTTTAAGAGCAATGAACACATTAATAAGAAAGGGGATGGGCCATACCGCGGTTTCGACTATTGAAGTCTCGTCAGTGACCCTTTAGATTTGGCAACATGGAGCCAAAGAGAATTACTGAAAATTTGCAACTTTCAACAGGGTAGTCGATACAAAGACTAGTATTATCTAAATGGGGCCAAGTATATTAAACATTGGTTAGAAAATGAATCTTAACCGATAATAAATTTCTAGAGTTCTGAATATCCTCGCTGATCTCAAAGGACCAAAAAGAAAATATAGCCTGCACTATGGATGATGTACGGGGAGACTTTTTAGGGCCGCCACACGGCACAACACCAGCTGCAGTAATAGCAAATAAAACATTATTTTTTTTGCGTGTAAAATGAAACGAATTCAAAAGATTTTGTGCACAATAAATAGGCAAAGACTTACGTAAAACTTACAATTACTTTCGACGCTGTAATCGAATGGCAAGAGGTATTTTGAACACTTATGCTTGACGTCATCAAATAACGTTAGCGCCTCAAACGACATTGAAAGAAATCCGCTATTTTGATTTTGCTTTTTCTTGTGCTTAAGGTCGTTAGCTATCACTAGAGATGGTTTGTGTTTACAAATTCCGTTTATTGAAGCCGTTTTTAGGTTTTCTTGCGTCTCGATGACGTCTGTGAAAACAGCGGTAGCAAACACACGAGCGACCAAATTTTTATGGATCTTTATGGATAAATATTGTTTATTGTGTTGGCGTACACGATAATATGTTTATTTTGTACATCCGCTTAATTTTAAGGAAGTTTTTGAGCAAAATGTAACCGATGTACAGTGAGGCGTTTTCAAAGTCCTCTAGTATAGATTGTGGATACAGTTTATCTAGGGCCACGATGATTTTGAAGCAAAATAAGAAAACGTTATGCCCCTGTACACCCCAGGTCTACTATATTAAAGTGGAGTTTAAGGGGTATATCTTTTTCAGACATGTTAGCGCGGTGTACCACACTGCAAAAGACCTAGAGTTGTTCAAGCATCCTTAAGCATCCTTAAGGGCTTGCAGCATCTGCGATTGATAAAACATAATTTGAAAGGTGAAAACATGAAACAGGTATTCGTATTAATATTTTTCTCGAATGTTCAACAAATATGCATATAATTACCAACAACAGCTGCGTTATGAATGAAATCATCTTTATGTTATCGTCAGGTATCGTTTTTTATATTTAATGATCATATGTGGGTTTTTATATGAAGTTAAAAGAAAGAACAACAAAGTTGTTGCAAGCGGTTATATTACGGAATTCAAGTTAATTATGATTGAATACACGCATCACTTTCTGTATACCGTTCACAGAAATATGCTTTTTATGATATATTTTGTTAGGTAACCCCGTCAGCATTTATGGCCATGTCAGTAATAGATCTATGCCACATAACAATGCTTGCTCGGGATAGAATTTCTACACGCCTGTTTATTTATTAATCTATATAGAATAATATGTAAAACACTTGAAAGTCTACTGTAGTGCGTCACTTATTTAAGGAATGGGAGACAATATCCTATTGCATCGTTTCTTCAATTTACTTTCCTATCAGAAGGTAAAAATACACTAGACTGACGGTCCAAAGCGGAGGCTCTTAACAATGTTCAAGCTCCCGTGTTTCATCATGTCACATTCTTGTCAGTATACAATACATCCGTAAATCATCAGGTGTCCAAAATGGAATCATTCTATAAAATAGTTTGTTCCAAAAACTGAGTCGATTATCCGATCCACCTACCCGCAGTCCGTCGATCACTGACAACAGTTTTGTCCAATCAAAGACCATCTTTTATCGAAATTGTCTCACCATCTTTGTATTAGCTGCTCCACTGCATAGTAATAAGACAACTTTATTGAAGATATGGAATGGTCTACATCTTTGTATCGCATCTTCATCTAACCCCTCAATATCAATATCAATTGATGAATCATAATCGCGTTCTTCGTTTTCAGTGTCTTCTTCCACAATTTCGCTTTTTTCGTTGTAAGATTAATGATCTTTCTTTTCCCTTTCAACTTTTTTTCTCTTCTTCTTCTTGTCCATTATATCATCTCCTGTAGCTCGTTTCACGAAGCTCTCTTATGACATATCTTATCTTATGATCGAGACTACTCTTAGGGTGACTTGTGATCTATCTAAACGGTAAGACTTGTCTTATGTTTGAGGTTGTGACTTGCTCATAAGATTTATCTCAATTCAAGGTCAAACACAACAAACAGTTAGTTTCAAGTATGTTAAATAATAGAATTGATTTAGTATTGGTGATAGCTCAGTGGATTTATGCAAGTAATTCAATTAGTTTTTTTTGCCATAATATGAACCAGGCGATCCGAGATCGAATCCATTTTTCTCTCTTTTTTCTTTTTTTCTTTCTATTTCAATATAAATACATGCACTTAGATCTACCAACTATTTCATTGTAATGCTATAAGCTATTTCGTCTGCAAATCGAAACCAAATCTCTTTAACACAAGTGTTTGACTTATACACTGTATGATAAACCTCGTGCGGCCGATCTGTTTACCATTTGGGGAAATATAGTCAATTTGCCATATTGAACTTATGTCTAGTTATACTAGCAATTATGTATACAGTTCATGATGTTTGCAGTTAAAATAAAAGATGGACCCATTGGGGCCCTGAGAAATAATAGATGGGCTGCTTGTACCGCTCCAAGCAAAGCTAATACGCTACTGACTGGCTATCTGATTAGGCTACTGGTTACATTACGAAAACATGCCCATGCAATATACAGGGATTTTTTAAGTTCTAAGGCGGTTCTAACGAGTACCCACAATCTATGTTTTGGAGCTAAAATAAGAAAAATAGATATACCCCTGCAAACCCCAGTTTTGCTATATAAAAGTGAGGTTCAAGGGGGTAAACATTACACGGACATGTTTTCCTGATGAAATGTTCAGGATCGTGAAAATTGTCCAGGTCTGGGCCTGCCTAGAAACCGTGGTTAGGTCAAACCATCCATACACTAAGCCTTACTTTGGTACTTTATACTGAGCCAAACACAACGCATCACGATTATGGCATGTTTTCGCTTTTCAATGAAATGTAATACAGTCTACCATATATATGCTGGTCAGCAATCGCCTATGTTTAATCGGGTACAATTTGGCTTTCAGAGTATGGACCATTGAGCTCGAAAGAGATTGGCCAAAGCGGTTATTTTGGTGGCATGCGACTCCTGAGAGATTCTGGAAGTCAGTCTTCCTTTTGGATCGTGAAAAATGATTAATTTCTTGAGACGCATGATACAGAATGTTACAACCAGATGTTGTTAGATGTGTTAATTGCACGGCAATCTAATCCAGTGGAAATAAAATTTATTTGTATAACATAACAAATAAATCGTTGTTGCGTTATAAGTTTGACTGAGTATATTTGAAGCACGTTTTGGATGCCATGGTATCTTAATTTTGTATGAACGCCTCATGAATAGGAGGCAACGTCTCGGCTTGAAAATAGCTGTTGAATGGGGCGTTAAGCATTAACTCAAACAAACAAACTAAAATAAAATGTTGGCCTTTATCAATACTGAACCAATGTATAAAAAAATATGACTCGGTGGCTCAGTGGTAAACCGTGTTGTCTTCTGTCCAGGCGATCCGAGTTCGAATCCGGTCTTGGTAATATTTTGTTGTGTTTTCCCTTCACATAAAACGTCCGCCATTTTTAGTTTACTATAAAATAAGTTCAATCATAAGTTGTGTCCTATTGTTAGGACTAAAGTTAGGACATCTTAAGGATGAGACATATCTTATCCCGAAATTAGTCCTAGGTTCAAACTTAGGATAAAATTTGTCTTAAAACGCTTTGTGAAACGAGCCCCTGGTCACAAACTAATGTACGTTCCATTGCTAAGTCGCATTGACGCATGACCGGCTACATGATAACGCATTAGCCAAATATAAACAGTAATACAGTAATATTCATGACATCAGGAAAACATGTCCGTGAAATAAATACCCTCTTATATACCCCACTTTTATATAGTAAAACTGGGGTATGCAGGGGATACCTATTTTTCTTATCTTTGCTCCAAAACATAGATTGTGGGTACTCGTCAGAACCGCCTCGTCGAGACCCCCTGTCCCCCCTCTGGATCCGCCCATGGGCGAGGCGGTTCTAACGTGTACCCACAATCTATGTTTTGAGCAAAAATAAGAAAAAATATCAAAATTTTGCCACTGAAAATTTTAATTTTTTACAATTTTAAAAACCTCTGCATATTGCATGGGCATGTTTTCGTAATGATACGAATCCCAATCAGCCAGGTATAGCTCGATAAATAGGTCACTGTATGGGCGTTACCTTATGAATACGTTATTGGGTATGGTCTACTTTTGACCTAGGTAAAAGCTAAAGGTATACAATTGAAAGACTCAACTCATATGTTGTCCGTTAGAATGAAAATCTGAGTTTGTCTAGTTTACTGGATTGGACAAAATAGGTAGCTGATCTTTAACGGTAAAATATGTGACAGCGCTCTAGGCTGACTGAATTCGACTTTTCTATTATCTCCCTACTTGAACAGATGGACTAGCCCACCACGCCCAGGTATGAATATTAAAGTTGCCGCCCATACAGTGAACCCATTTGCCGAGCTATACTCCAAATACATCTAGAGATTATTTTATGCGGTAATACGCAGATGACAGTTATAAGTATATCGTGATCTCGTCGTATAACCATAACGTTCATCCTGTTGGCAATACGTCTTGGACCATCCACGTACAATGTATATCTCTTCCGTTTAGACTCCACCAAATATAATATCGAGGTGTTAAGGGTGTTGATCGAAAGTACGTAGTTTCATTATTCCACCATCACCAAAGAGATGGTACATCAAAGGTTGCTAATTATATTTAAATCTTTCAATTCAATAACACATATTTCTCGTTCAGATGAAATGGTACCTACTTACATACATCGGCAAATAGTAAGATTGCACAATATCATGAAATTCGCATTGATTTTATAAATACTGATATCTCAAAGTATTCATTTTCGAAAAACTATTTAGTCATATTTATACGCATTGAATGGCTATTTATATCATACTAGGAACCATCTTCGACTCAAAGAGAGAGTAAAATATAGCCGTTTATACTTGTCGTTTGTCTCTCACTAATGAAAACGACTGAAAAAAGATGTGTTGTTGAGTTGTAGCTTTACAATCATTACGAAAACTTGCCCATGCAATATACAGAGAATTTTTTCAGCTTAAAAAAGTGAAAATTTCATTGGAAAAATTCGATATTTTTTCTTATTTTTGCTCAAAACATAGATTGTGGGTACACGTTAAAACCGCCTCGCCGAGGCGGTTTTAACGAGTACCCACAATCTATGTTTTGAAGCAAAATAAGAAAAATAAGTATATCCCCTGCATACCCCAGTTTTGCTATATAAAAGTGGGGTTTGAGGGGGTACACGTTTCACGGACATGTTTTCCTGATGTTGGCGGTTGCAAGTAGAGCAAGTCGTTTATACATGGTTAGTATGACAGATCAGAAACCGACAGATCTTAAAGTGTAAGATATGAGCCACCCCATAGGAAAACCAACAATCTGCATAGGCGAAAACAAAGGCACAGATCAGCTTCGCGGTAACCGCGAAGCTGATCAGCACCTTTGTTTTCGCTACTCGGATAGTACAATTCCTCTTCTACTTAAATCCGAAATTTCAAGCTTCTAGCTCTTTTCTGTGCATGTACAAGTCGGTTTGTGTCGGACCTGTTCGGAAACCACATTGTTGGTTTTCCCACGAGACGGCTCATATGATAACTAAGTTATGATAACTTTTAGGAAGTTACAGTATTATCCTCTAAATAATGAAACCATTAGACTGCTATAAACAGGTACAAGTAGGCAATGATCAGGAAATGATCAGTTAGAAATTCCCACTCCACAAACCGAGGGGTTAGAAAAACTTAGGTGCTTATACAAACAAACAAAAAAAAAAAAAAAAAAAAAAAAAAAAAAAAAAAAAAAAAAAAAAAAAATATATATATATATATATATCGTAAGCCGAGTGTACAGCTATTCCCTAATAGCCGACCACTCAGTTACCCGAACTTAACTAAAATAATAAAACATACATAAGACTCAAACAGCACAAAAATTCGAATCCAAAACAAAAAATAATTAGATCCACAACATAAGTATCGCCTTAGAACGATCAGTAATATAAAATTACCGGAGGTGGAGGGGGTGGGGGGGGGGGTGGGGCTTAAACCAGTTTTACAGGCGCCTAACCTCACCCTCATCTTCTGCAATGGTTCACAGCATTTAGTTAATATATAATATACAGATATATAGTTAATATTTTATATACAAGTATAAAATCTACAGTTATATGAAAGCTTTGTGGAACTGTCTTTATTAAATATGAAGCTTCCTAAGGTGGATTTTAAATGCCATTATGCATATAATTCTGCAAATAGGTTACTGTATGGGCGTTACCTCATGAATACGTTATTGGGCATGGTCTACTTTTGACCTAGGTAAAAGCGAAAGGTATACAGTTGAAAGATTCAACTCACATGTTTTCCGTTAGAAAATAAGAATGAAATACGAGTTTGTCTAATTCACTGGATTTGACAAAATACAGGTAACTGATCTCTAACGGTTAACAAGTGACAGCACTCTAAGCTGACTGAGTTCGACTTTTCTTTAATCTCTCTACTTGAACAGATGGACTAGCCGACCACGCCCAGATATGAATATTAAAGTTGCCGCCTATACAGTGACCTATTTGTCCAATTATACAATTCTTCAGAAAATAACATAATACAAGGATTAAATCTAAAAGTAACCATCACCTCAGATCGGCCGGCCCCATGGCACTCGTCAAGGCATTATGAAAACATGCCCATGCAATATACAGAGATTTTTAAAGTTGTAAAAAATGAAAATTTTCAGTGGAATTTTTTGATATTTTTCTTATTTTTGCTCAAAACATAGATTGTGGGTACACGTTAGAACCGCCTCGGCGAGGCGATTCTAACGAGTACCCACAATCTATGTTTTGGAGCAAAAATAAGAAAAATAGGTATACTCCTGCATACCCCTGTTTTACTATATAAAAGTGGGGTTTAAGGGGGTATTCATTGCACGGTCATGTTTTCCTGATGGGTATTGAAATAGTGCTTATCGTTTAACATGTTTACACCTTATTGCACTCGATTATCCTTTTTGTGCGCCTTTCATATTTACATTATTTCTAAACGATCAGTAAAGATCGATATAGCTCCCGGACGATTGGAGTATAGACTAACGTCACAGGATTACCGTTATATATACATATGAATGAAATGAATGTTTTTGACTAATAGACATTTTTCACTTTTGAACGTAAACGTTGCTGGCGCGTGCGGTTAAGACTTTCTATGTGATGGGGGACGACTCGTGAGGGCATATTTGAGATAAAGACGAGGGGCAATATGAAGAATTACACAGTCAAAACTACCAACAGCCCAACGGAGACGAATTGAATAAGACAAGTAATTTAAATGTATTAGTATAGGACGTCAGCTCTGTAGCTCAGTAGGTAGCAAGCTAGAATTCAAAACGAAAGGGTCTGGTTTCGAGTCCTGGTCGGAGCACTTTTTTTTTTCTTTCTTTTCTTTATTTGTCTCCCCTGTGACAATACTGCTAAGGAAACAAAAGCTGATTATATTTATTGGCGAATGCAAGAATCAGGAAATGCTCTTGTGCATAAAATACTTAAATCGTAAAGGAATTGAAGTGCGAGACGGCAGCTCACATAAATGCTTCTCTCTTGTTGAAATCGACAGCTCGATCGTATTTTTTTGGTAGAAGAGCTGATCTTCGAGCGATCCTCACGTCAATATTTCTTTCTTGGAGACATAAAAATGTTCATATTCTGAAGGCTTGTACAGGAATAATGTGGCTAGGATAAGTTAGCCACTCTGAATGACTTAAATATTTTCCGCGGACGTAAGGCACTAACTCAAATAGTAGGTGTACATGTACAGATATATGTATATTTATAAGGTGTAAAAACTACAGTTTCACGTGCTGTCTCGTGAGCGAACATAATTCATTTGGCATGTTTATACATGTATTTCAAACAGATACTCGAAAGCTTGATGGGGTTTATTTGGTTGATGTTTCGTTTTGATCCCATTCAAAAGCCATCTGCATGTCATAAATGCGATATCCTAACTACAAATAATTTGAGGTTTTGTAGACCTTCAACAGTATTTCAGCCATATCGAGTGCGATAATTACGAATTTTAGATGATTTTTGCAAGCCACAGGCCACAGGCTTTCTTTCTGATCCTCCTTTATTCTCTTGTAGTATGCGTGCTGTTTGTCTGGTTGAATTCAAATAGATATAATTAAACTTCAAACTAACACAATGATATTATTTTCAAGTAAATAAATGATTATAAAACTAATAAACATCTTGTCCTTTTTTTCATTACGAGCATTTCCATCGGTATTCCGTTAGACCTCTCCATACACGGAAGAGGAGCGAGGTCACGAAGTTTATCGGAGTGCAGGTTAGCCAGCTGATCAAACGTGCTGCGAACCTTGCTGAACCCTAAAACAGGACATTTTTCCTAATTTTAAGCGCGCATACACCCTCAAACTCACAAACACACACTCATGCAAACACGTTCCGTAGAGGACTTTGTCTCGCAGTGGCTCAGTCAGTCGCGGCGAGAATAAATACGTAGTTGATATAAGACAGCGAGAAAGAAACGCCTAAAAATTGTAATTGTTGTCTTTCCGTTAATTTAAAACTGTCTAATTCTAATGGAACAAAGAACCAGAAGAGACCTTTGCCACGAAATATTTTCTAAAATCGCATCATATATATCACTTATCATGTTTGCCATTGAAGATGCGTCACTCGTTCAATGCGATTCGGTTTTACAAATGCTTGGCGCGAATAAAATGCCTCCATTTTAACAGCTTTCAATGCAGAATTCGATTATTTTAGACACTCGTGTGTATAATTAGGCGTCGCTCGTTCGATTCTGAGCTGCTCATGCCTTTATGGTGACACAATAAGCCGAGGTCCCGTCTTCACATGACCATAACTGTTGGTGGGAAAAACCAATATCAACTATTTGTTATCGCCATGTGGCTTTTTACATACTGTCTTATGTATATACGTACATTGGTTCTCCTAAGCTACATTTTCACGTGTTTTTCGTGAACGCACAGAAACTTTTATACATGTATACATGGCATGATTTACGATTTGAAACATTAAGTTTATCTTTAATTTTATGTGCAGTTTTTTTTGTTCTACGCCTTACAAAGTTTTGACATATTGCAAGTCATATCGAGCATGGTCGGTTATCCATATCGGGATAACATGTCCGTGACATGTATACCCCTTGAACCACACTTTTATACGATGGAATATAAACATTTTTTTTCTGAAACATCGGAGAAGTTTTGCCTTCTGTTACAATGCAATTTGGGCCCAGAATTACAGTCTTTCTTAAAGTGTACGCCCATCTTAGTTCTCTAAGGTGACAAACCGCCATTTGTTTCTACCATATATGGAGTTCAGTATGTTTAAGATGTATCTTTTTGATGCTGAAATTCGATTCGTCACCTTAACTAAGGCATTCCTTATCTTTAAGAGAGGATACAAAATAAAATATGTGATAAGTTCTCTGAACCAAAGAAGGCCGCTCTCCCTTGCAGTTTTCGTTTTCACATAGAAGCAATTTTGGACACTACATATTCTGACAAAGTGCACAAATTATTTATTTGTTCCACAAATGATAATATATACGGTCTAAAGTTAGTCTTCACGTTAACACATGTGTTTTCTTAAGATTATTGTATGTGTATTGTCTCTTTAACAGAATGGATGCTGGTTTTGTTGGGAAAGAGCTAATAATCAAGTTTTTATGCGTGTGTTGTTGAATTGTTTGTGAAGTGTAGCACCGTCATGTCTCTCACACCCGGTGTCTCTGTTAGGCTGTGAAATTTAATTGTATCGATGCCTGGTCCTTCTATTGTTACTTGATTACAGATAAGGGCCTGATTTTGCTCATTTCTGATCATATTCGTTTTTATACAATTTTCGCCCCGTTCAAGATTATTTTAGTTCATATGTAACGGGTAACAGGGGAAAAGGGGGAGAACCTTGAGAAAACGACTAGGCACACCCACAAGCAGAACTTGGTTTTTGTCACCTGTGATTGTATAACTGACCCGGTTATTCGGCGCCCAGGGATCTCCATCGTCGGGCAGCTTACTCAATCTGTGAGTCCTGGTTTTTGATTCATCAGGATGTTTATCGTGATGTATTTGTTTGTTCTTGATGATTCATTGACTAGTTAGAGATTCACCACGAGGACCGAAGAACTAACTAAATGTTATGAACCACTGCAGAAGCTGAGGGCGAGGTTATGGCAATGTAAAACCGGTTTAAGCCCGCCAGTAACTTTGTATTACTGATCGTTCCAAGGCGATACTTCTGTGGTGGTTCTTTTTGTTTTATGTCTTAATGTTTAAAATTTTGTGCTGTTGGCGCCTTATATGTATGTTTTCATATTTTTAGTTAAGTTTATGTAACTGAGTGGCCACCTATTGGGAAAATAGCTGCTCATTCGGCTTACGATATGTTTTCATGGTATAAGTACCTGATTGTTAATTTAGTTTTTTCCCACCTCGGTTTTTGGAGTGGGAATCTTTTTCTGATTGCGCCTTTTCCTGATCTTTGCCTACTTGTACTTTTTTCTATTGGGCAGCGACCTATGGAAAAGGGTTCATTGGCTTGGTGTTGTTGTTACCGAAGCGACATTGCCGCGTTGAAGGTTGTTTCAATCAGTGTTCTCCATTTTATCATATGCTGTGTGATGTTGCATCAATCTTTGCTGTAAGGACTTTGGTTGTATCGCAGGTATATATACGATGGTGCTGACACTGATATACAATACCTGAATACACATATCCATGTACAATTGTACAGTATTACAGTATACCACGCAGCCATTTCACGTGCTTAATTTACCGGGCCTTTTATATGTAAACAAACGAAATGACATCAATGAACCTAATATAACAGGGGAAATTTAATCGTGTTGTGTTTCGCTGTTGAATTTTTGTCCTACGGCCCCTCGACAAAACAAAGATCATATCAAGCAGGATCAGTTATCAAGCCACAATGTTGTTTGCAATCCGAAAAGCAGTTGTTGTTAAAGACACGTGTTATTTCGTCCTTTTTAACATTTGAAAGTACGATTACTATCATGATAAAATCTATACAAAATCTATCAAACAAGCCTGAGTGAGCCTTGTAAACCAGGGATCGCAGGTTTGATCCCGGGCTTGTTGAGTCTGTCGGATGAGCTTTAAAACTGAGGTCTCGGTTCCATATGACCTTTGCTGTTGGATAAACGTTAAACATCAAATCAACAAACCACTTATTTATTATCTACGTAAATTCAGATTGAGTAAGAAGCATATGTGCATATATACTTTCCCGGTTCCGGATGCAAAGATTGGCCCGTATGAGTAAAGTTAAGAATGATCATGTGTTGTAGCTCTGCTGGCAGCATATAGATTGTGGGCACACGCTTGAACCGCCTCGCCGAGGCAGTTCTTACGAGTACTCACAATCTTTGTTCTCAGATGCATGGGCAGCTTAAGTTGACCTTGTGGTAAAAAAGGTCAATGTCATCCCTTGGTCATGATTTGGGCCATAGATAAACTTTGTACATGATTCATGCCAACTTTCAAAATCATAGGCCCAATGGTTCTAAAGAAGTACATTTTTAAAGTTTTTTTTTGCACTTTATAGCCATGGCGGCCATTTGGGCAAGTTACCTTGACCATTTATATAAACTTTCGTTCCCCTTCCATGGAGTTTGGTTTGATCGGCCATACGGTTGCAGAGAAGATGTTTGACTATTATTGTCAAATACATGTATATAGCCCCAGGGCAGGAACAGACAACCTCCCTGGGGACTAAATGTTTCCATAAAAAAAATCTTCTCACCGTTTGCATACTCATAGCAAGTTTACATTTAACTAATTTTCCCCATTTAAATACATGGGTGACCTAAGTTGACTGTGCCGTAAAATATGTCAGGGTCGTCCCAGCGGCATGATTGATACAAACTTTATAGAGCTTGTTTGCCTGATGCTTCATGCCACGTTTCAAATCATAGGTCCTCTTAAAGAAGAAATTTTCAAAGGTTTTTGCTATTTTAAAGCCATGTCAGCCATCTTGGTCATGTGACCTGGACCATTTATGCTAACTTTCGTTTCCCTTTCCTAAGAATTCTCCGCAAGCAGTTTAAGTTTGATTGGCCAAGCGGTTTCAGAGGAGATCATGGAAATTGTTGACGGACGACGACGGGCGAACGCCGGGGCATAGCCATCCTATAAGCTCATCTTTTGAGCCTAAGGGCTCGTGTGAGCTAAAAATAGAAATACACCGGTATACCCCAGTTGTACTGTATAAAAGTGTGGTTCAAGGGGGTATACATTTCACGGACATGTTATCCTGATGAGAATAACCGACCATGTTCGATATGATTTGAAATGTGTCAAAACGTTGTAAAGCGTAGATAGTCAGCTATCCATTCCATGAAAAAAATCTTCAAATGGCAAAATGGGGTAGAAGCTGGCATCCATGCTAAATAGGTTCCTAGACAGATTCTATAACAGATAGGGGTGGATGCCAAGTCTGTAAATGACTCTGGGTCTTGTAATTAGGTCAAAGGTCAACTGGGTGCAAAATAACAATAAAATGCACTAAAACTCCATTCATTGTAAAAATCTGTCTATATTTTCCATTAAAATTTGTCAAAACTACCCAGTATACACCTATTATACATGTGACATTTACATTATACCTGAAAAGAGCAATAAGCATATGCCCTTGCAAGGTTAAAGGTCATGTAAGTGCAGATTTCTAAAGAAAATGTAAGTAAAATCTGCGCTGAATTTCTGAATATAGATGCTATCATATGATATGAAAACATTAAAATATGCTCATAAATGGTTAAGAAGTATTACAATGTGAAATTTTATGTCATGCATGTACAAGTCCAAGATTAAAAGGTCACAGAAGTGCAGGGGAAATTCAAAATTTGTAAATGGGTTATTTTTAAGCGACCAGTGTATCCATTGTCTCCTTTTTTTTTTTTTTTTCTGGTTTGTTATTTAACCTAACACAACCCAACAACACCAACAATGGAGAAACTGTCCAAAACTATGGAAGCGACCATTTGATTTTATGGGGGCGGTGGAGGTGGGGGGGGGGGGCTGGAAGATTTTTTTGGGAAAAATCCAGGACCGAATTTGTCCAAAAAAATATCTAGGACAGTGTAAATTCTATTGTACATATATGTATTATATACAAATAAAAAGACCGGATCGCATTGCGAGTGAAAATATATCCAGGCCCGGAAACATCTTCCAGCCCTCCCCATAAATATCAAATGGTCACTCCATAATACTGGTACTGCATTGAACGACAGTTCTGCAAAGGGTGGCCGCGTGGGAAAATGAGCTCCAGCACATTAGCCTAGGGCCACGAGAAATAGAAGAACTGTTTGTGCATACAGGCAAAGTTTATATCTACTGACTGATCGTCTGATTACTGGTTAACTGCTCAGAAGGTCTGAACCTTCCATGGCATCCTTATAAGAGTGTAACGGAGCAGCCCATCATGAAGAAAAGAATCTGTAAAGCTGAAAGAAAACGCATACAGTGCACCAGAGTAAATGGGCCATCACCAGTTTCTTCAACACTGACTTACTCTACTTGCAACCGATAGTTTAGAACTAAAATAGGCTATAAAGATATGGCCCAAACTGCCTCCCTTTAAACGTTTTTACTGCATCAAAATTATCAAACTTTTACATTTTATTTCTCACTGGTGAGAGATGAACGACTATGTTGGGCATAAGTCCCACGAAAGGAGACAGCTGCTGACTGGGATGCAAAGCCACAAATCAAACAGATCAGTCCTGAAATCTTCCCACACGGAAGACTACCAGCCAAAAACAGAAATGTATATGTTTGTGCGTGAAGACACCATGATAACAATGCCAGTCCACATCTACAGCCACTGTGTTCTGCTACAAGATGATTTCTTCCATACTGATGGAAATATTTCAAATTCTAATGCTTTCGAGAACCAGGCTGTGAAAAAGAAACGCTTGAAGTACTGATGGATACCAAATTTAAGTGGTACATCCAAGCATTGTACTACAATACAGTCTTGAACTTCTGGAGTTTTGTTGTCTTTTTTTTAGCCTTTTCCTTTTTAACCAATGACTGCAACAATGCTGCATTCGCCATTTCTGTTTTCAACTGAAAGGGAAGAAAAATAATGCAATCTCGAGTGCTACGGACTAGGCTGTTGACATTGACTCTTGTGTAATACATGGTTGTATGTCATTTTTTTTGCATTTCGTAGGTATTACAACTATTCTAATTCTGTTTATGGCCACAAAGAAACATTTTAGTTTTCTTGTAAAGTTAGGAAAGATACAAGTCCGAACCCAATAGTGACGGTGACCCACCGATCACAACCCATTCCTAACCCACCCATATTTTTACACAGGTACCAGACAATGAAAAACCTATCTTCAACCTCCCACGCCAGTCCTGTTGTACCCCTCATATCTCTAAATGTACCCTTAAGAGATTAGCATTTTTCTACTTTATATATATTTGGTGTACAACATAAAATGCCCAATCTGAAAAGATTCAGGATAGTTTTCTGGTGAAACGTCAAATTGACAAGACCACACCAGGATGGTAGATGGATAGGAGCGCATCAATCATCATCAATGGATGTCAAAAGCAGATTTGTGGAATCTTGAATAGAGATTTGTGGACAAATCTAAAATAGAAGCGGAAAGTATCATGTAGTCATGTTACGTAAAATCACACTTATACTGTCTTGCGGTGTCGTAGAGTGTTGGTTTAGCACGCAAGAGGACATGGTCCTCAGTCTGAGCAAAAGGTGATTTACCAGTAACATTTTCAACAAATTACAGTTCAAACCCAACCCTACCCTACTCCAGGCGAGTGTAGTAGCCTCGTAGTAGAGCAACAGGTCCTGGATTTAAAGCATATCTTCTCCATTTAGTGTCCTTAAGCAAGACAATTTAAGATCCTCGTATTCCTAGTTAATAATCAGAAAATTTTGGCTCCATCACGAAGTGGCTGAAAAAATGATTTGAACATCACACTATGACCAAACGAACCGAACCAACACCATTTCGACATTACCGTTTGCCCTCCCTACTAAACCACTATCTAATCCCGATGTACCGACCCCTACTATAGTATCTACACATGCCCAACAGTTTTGAAATGCCACAGCCTCTGACTACCTTACCTCATGCCATCCATACCTTGCCTTATCCTAGCCTACCCCCATCTCATCCTATACTACCATATGCCTGCCTGCATGCTATATACATACTTTGAAATATTCAAGCGTAAAAAAGAAGGAAAGTTATATGTGTCTCCACGTACATCATCCATAGAGCAGATTATATTTTCCTTTTGGTCCTTTGAGATCAGAGAAGGTATTCTGGAAATAAAAAAAAATAATACCGGTTTAGTTTCATGTCTTTGTGTCAACTACACTGCCGAAGGATGCACAATAACAGTTATTCTCAATGGCATGTTGCCAAAACTATAAGGTCACTGAAGAGGCTTCAGTATCCGAAACCGCGGTAGGGCCAATCCCCTTTCTCATTCATATGTTCACTGCTCTTAAAGGGTTTCAGCTTTATTTTATTTGTAGACAATGCTTAAATGCAAATAAATGCAGTAAATAATACATATAAAATTCTGAAATTAAACATAAATTCTCCTATCCAAATGTAGACTGCCATCAACTGTTTACTCGAATACACGATCTGCTTTTCGATAGCAGCCATTTTGGCAGCCATTTTGATTTTTATTCTCTTATTGCATACTGGTGAAATATCTACGCTTTATATTTTATATTTTCTGTTTTAAATGAAATCCACACACACGTGTGTGTAAGAATTTCTTTCAAAACCCCTTTTTGTCGTTCATCTTGACTTTTGGCGGCCATCTTGTATTTTGGTGGCCATCTTATATTGCTTAACGATTTTATATCAGGATGCTCATATGTAGTTATGTCTGTGCAATATATTCTGTAGATGATATTACAGGGTCATCTAGGTTTCGAAGCCGAACTATTTTATAGAAATTCACTTTTTTTGCAAATGTGTAAATAAGTAAATGGTATATGCAATTTACATATACATGATATACATGTCTTAAGACTGAACTATCTATTCCATGATGCATCCAGTGTTTTTTCTCAATAAATGGAAAGCAGTTCAACCATGAAAAAAATGCTGTTAGACCAAGATTTTTTAACATTCCAATAAAACATTTGCATATTTCTCTGAAAAAATCATCAATTGCACTTACTGACCTTTTGACCTCCTGTACTTTGGTTCAGACAAACATGCTTGATTATCTGACACATACAAACCCTTAATGTCCTATCTAACTGTTAATATACCAAATTTTAGCATTCAAACCACATTCTTTGGCATTGGGTTTACTTGTACTTTCAGCTGGGGTTACTTTTTATAATTTTTGCACTTGTTGAACTTTGACCTAGTTTCTGACCTTAATAGGCAAATCCAGACATGGCATCCACCCCTATTGCTTTAGGCATGCATCAATGATTATGTTTACATCATCAAATTGCTTCTACTCAATTTTGCCATTTAAAGTGAAAATAAGCCTCAAATGTGTGAATGGATGGCTGCCTAAGAATCAAAAACTGCGCATAAAAATAAAGATCAACTAAATGTTTCAAATCGTAAATCTTGCCATGTTTACATGTATAAAGTTTTCTGTCCGTTCACGAACAACACGTGCAAATGTAGCTTAACAGAACCAATGTATGTACACCCTGTCCAACGTTAACGACGGTGATACGGTTCCAACACCGGTTACTACGGTGCTTTCGCTACAAAATTTGATGGATGCGAATAAATTTCTTGTTTTGTTCAATGTTATATAAACGTTTGCGATGAAGTAAAACGCGCATCTAATGGAGAATTAACATGACGTTTTATTTCTGCTTGAACGAAAAACTGTTTTTGTATATTTTTTCCAAACATTCGATCCAAAGTTGGTAAACAAGGTTCGGCCAAGGTCTATTCGGTCGATTTCTACAGAAACTGTTCGTATTTTCCAAAATACGCACAAAACTGTAAGCAAACGAGCATTTTGCAATGACTTGTAGGCAAGATTGTGGGACGTTTGCATCGTTCTCGATAGATTTCCCCCCGAAAATCGCACAGGAAGAATTTTTATGGCAAAAAGTAAAAACAACGCCGGTTACTACGGTATCAGAATTACCTGGATTGTTGGATAGATGGGCATTCTAGCTTTACAAGATGCGGATTGTGTTACTAACTCGTGCCCTGCTTCTGCATACATACATGCTTACATGTAGTTTCGAGAACTATACATTCATTGGCATGGTTATCAACCCTAAAATGAAGAGATTCTAATGAAACACTTCCGTATTGTTATGAGATAGAAGTGGTTCCAATAGGAAAACAGGGCTTGTCCGTGACTCACCAATTGCACGTAATTATACTTTAAGGTACCTTGGTATTTTAAGTTTCACCAACTTTTCTGCAACCCTTTTAAATTGAAGTACTTTCTTGCTTGTACTTACTTACAATATAAGTGGAGGATGAGAAAGGAGTCATCATTGACCTTTTAATAAATCAAAGATAAAAAAAGATCCACATTCGTTTCAAACGCAAACCTTAGAGACTTTCATTGAAGACCGAGCTACAATTGAACTCTGCTGAAAAGATAATCTTCTCCCCATTGAAAAGATCTTGTTTGGTTGGGATTTTTTTACACAGACGTGATATTCCATTTTCTGACAAAAAATAAGTAAACATATACGTATCAATTTGATTATTTAGTGTATTTCGGGTATAGCATTCCAAATAACTATATGAAGCAATATACGGTTAACAGAAGGTGCATGTATGATATCACTGAGGGGGAGATAAATTATTTGTTTGAATGTTTGTTCTTGCTTTGACGTTCCAGTTAACAGTAACTGTTGTGGCCAGATTTGGAAGTGCTTCGACATTTTGTGGGACTGCTATTCTAGATTGGGGTGCCATTTGAAATCCATTTTTGCTCCAACACAGCATACATGTATATCTCATATTATATTTATACCGCAGAAATTACTCCGTTCATTTTACATTGCTGAAAATATTGAATATTTAAGAAATAGATCAGCTCTAGCAGTGAGTTGTGAGATCAAATCACGAGCGCGCAGCGCGAGTGATTTATCTGCGTACAACTGACTGACAAACAGTGAATTATTACTCAACAATTCACGCATTAGAGCTGATCTTTTTCGATTCTTACACGCAATAAACAAAATAAAATCATTTTAAACCTTCAGTTTCTCAATAACTTTTCGACCATTTCACTGATGAAATTCCGCCAAACTTTTGACGTTACCGCAAATGTCTACACATGTTTGTTACGTTTTAACGCGTTGAAATGACGTTACATCGTCTAACGTCAAGGTGTGTTAGAATTTTCCATATTCAATAGTTTAGAATGTTTTCGATGGAAACTTATGTCATATTCAATAGTTTGCACGGGTCTAAATAAGCAAGTTCCCGGCGGGACTACTTTCGATAGTAAAGTAAGTCGCCATTGAAAAAAAAATATCTGGCAGCCTTTTGCCATTTCCATTTCAACTAAACGAACGACGAAACTAGAAAAAATACAGATTTCCTCGCACAATAAATACACACTGAAACTTCATTTCAAGACAAATACCTCAAATTTTGGAAGAACAATAATTTAAGAGTGTTTGTACTCCGAATTTCTAACTTTGTTCATGAAATTTCCGATCGCAACGACGCCCAAGAGTCACGTCGACGTCATCAATTTTACTGCAACGTCATGGTTCTCGCGTACACAAAGGCGAAGCTCTGCGTGTGTTGCAATATGGTGATAAACCGTCAGAAACGATACATTTTTACATGAAATGTGGCCAAATGAAATGTCTATCAGGACTGGAGATGCCAGGAATAAGCATTTACAAACCTTCCATTGCGTTCTTTAGGGTATATACATGTAATGAAAAGGTTATTGAATGAAAATCGTAAAATATTCGGGACTCGTTCATTTGGGTGAGATTCACTCGCAAGCTCGTACGTCCTCACCATATGAACTCGTTCAGAATAGTTTTCGACATTCATTCAATAACCTATTATTATTATTATTATTATTATTATTTGTAGTAGTAGTAGTAGTAGTAGTAGTAGTAGTAGTAGTAGTAGTAGTAGTAGTAGTATAACATTTTGGATAATGTTTCGACTCGAAACTTTCAAATGCGTGAGTCAGTCATAGAGTCTTTGAGCGAGTAAGTAAGTACAAGCAAGAAAGTACTTCAATTTAAAAGGGTCGCAGAAAGGTTGGTGAAACTTATAATACGAAGGTACCTCAAAGTATAATAACGTGCAGTTGGTGAGTCACGGACAAGCCCTGTTTTCCTATTGGAACCACTTCTATCTCATAACAATACGGAAGTGTTTCATTAGAATCTCTTCATTTTAGGGTTGATAGCCACGCCAATAAACGTATAGTTCCCGAAACTACATGAAAGAGGTATGTAGGCAGAAGCAGGGACGAATTAGTAACACAATCCGCATCTTGTAAAGCTAGAATGCCCATCTATCCAACAATCCAGGTAATTCTGGTACCGTAGTAACCGGCGTTGTTTTTACTTTTTGCCATAAAATTCTTCCTGGGCATTTTTCTGGGGAATATCTATCGAGAACGATGTAAACGTCCCACAATCTTGCCTACAAGTCATTGCAAAATGCTCGTTTGCTTATATTTGTTTGCGTATTTTGGAAAATACGAACAGTTTCTGTAGAAATCAGCCGAATAGGCCTTGGCCGAACCTTGTTTACCAACTTTGAATCGAATGTTTGGAAAAATTATACAAAAACAGTTTTTCGTTCAAGCAGAAATAAAAAGTCAAGTTAATTCTCCATTAGATGCGCGTTTTACTTCATCGCAAACGTTTATATAACATTGAACAAAACAAGAAATTTATTCGCATCCATCAAATTTTGTAGCGAAAGCACCGTAGTAACCGGTGTTGGGACCGTATCACCGTCGTCAACGTTGGACAGGGTGATGTATGTAAAAAGTCACATGACGATAACAAATAGTTGATAATGTTTTTTTTTCACCAACAGTTATGGCCATATGAAGACGGGACCTCGGTTTATAGTGTCACCATAAAGGCATGAGCAGCTCAAAATCGAACTAGCGACCCCTAGTTATACACACGAGTTTCATAAAAAATCCAATTCCGCATTGAAACCTGTTAAAATGGAGGCATTTTATTCGCACCAAGCATTTGTAAGGCCGACTCGCATTGAGCGAGTAATGTATCTTTAAAGGCAATAATGTATCTTTAAGGCAAACATGATATAGTTGATATATATATGATGTGATTTTGTAAACATATTGTATCAAACGACACTTCTGGTTCTTTGTTCCATTAGAATTAGACAGTTAAAAGGGAAGACAACAATAAGCATTGCGTGCGTGCGTGCATGTGTGTCTGATTGTGTGTGTGCGCGCGCGTAAAATTCAGACTTATATTGTTGTCCTGTTTTAGGGTTAAGCAAGGTACGCAGCATAACTAGGGAGCGCGGTGGTGTAGTGGTAGAGCATCGGACTCTGAATCGAGAAGTCTTGGGTTCGATCCCAACAAGCGTCAAACTGACTGAAAAATTGTTTACTTGGACGTAAAGCCCAAAAAATGTTTCTCAGTTTTTATAAACATTTCTTTTTCTTGAAAATAATATTGTGGTAGTTTGAGGTTTAATTATATTTATTTGAATTCAACCAGATAAACAGCACGCATACTACAAGAGAATCATGAGTATCAGAAAGAAAGCCCCTGGCTTGCAAAAATCATCTCAAAAATCGTTATTTTCGCACTCGATATGGCTGAAATACTGTTGAAGGTCTACAAAACTGCAAACGATTTGTACGGCTATGTCTAATGTAGCTAGGATATCGCACATATTACACGCAGATGACTGATGAATGGACTTCAAAACGAAACACCAACCAAATAAACCACATCAAGCTTTCGAGTATCTGTTTGAAATACATGTATAAACATGCTAAAATGAATTATTTTCGCTTATATTACGAGACAGCACGTGAAACTGTAGTTTTTACACCTAATAACTGCACATACATCTGTACATGTACACTATACTATTTGTGTAAGTGCCTTACTTCCGCGGAAAACATTTAATGCCATTGAGGGTGGCTAACTTATCCTAGCCACATTATTCCTGTACAAGCATTCAGTATATAAATATTTTCATGTTTCCAAGAAAGAAATATTGACATAAGAATCGCTTGCAGATCAGCTCTTCTACCGAAAAATACGATCGAGCTCCCGATTTCAATAGGTTAAAAGTCAACAAGAGAAAACATATATGTGGGCTGCCGTCTCACACTTCAATTCCTAAATACGATTTAAGTATTAAATGCAGTAGGGCATCCCATGATTCTTGCATTTGCCAATAAATATAATCAGCTTATCATATAATATTATTTTATAAGCTTTATTGACACAGGGGACACAAATAAAATAAAGAAAAAAGAAAAAAGGTCTCGACCGGGACTTGAACACAGGCTCTTCCGCTTTGAATGCTAGCACGCTACCTACTGCGCTACGGAGATAGACGTTCTAAATTACTACACTTTTTGCCTCTCTAAATTATTCATCTCTGTTGGGCTTTTGGTAGTTTTGACACAGTAATTCTTCATATCGCCCCTCGTCTTCGTCGCAGATATGCCCTCACGAGTCGTCCCCCATCACACAGAAAGTGGTAACCGCAAGCGCCTGCAAAATTTGCGTTCAAAAGTGAAAAATGTCTATTAATAGGAACATGCGTGTCATTCATATTTATAACAGTAAATCTGTAAAGAAAGTCTGCTACGATCGCCCGGGAACTATACAAGTGCTACTATTTACTAATAAAATCTTTGAATATACGTCGGCAATGGTATACATACAAGGGCAAGATAATTTCACATCATTTTCTTTTGTGCACTGTAGCGAAAATAAAACAATCAAAACTATTCATGTTTTATTTCTTTGCTAAGCTAAAAACATTCAAATATCAGAATATATTAATAAGTTTACATAAAAATATATACAAAATAGATCAGTTGATGTCTAACAATAATGATGAAAAAAAGGTACAAGTAGGCAAAGATCAGGAAAAGACGCAATCAGAAAAAGATTCCCACTCCAAAAACCGAGGTGGGAAAAAACCAAAGTAACAATCAGGTACATTATACGATAAAACATATCGTAAGCCGAATGAGCAGCTATTTTCCCAATAGGTGGCCACTCGGTTACCTTAACTTAACTAAAATATTAAAACATACATAAGGCGCCAACAGCACAAAAAAATTAAACACCAAGACATAAAACAAAAAGAACCACCACAGAAGTATCGACTTGGAACGATCAGTAACACAAAGTTACTGGCGGGCTTAAACCGGTTTTACAGGTACCTAACCTCACCCTCAGCTTCTGCAGTGGTTCATAACATTTAGTTAGTTATTTGGTCCTTGTGGTGAATCTCTAACTAGTCAATGAATCATCAAGAACAAACAAATAAATCATGATAAACATCCTGATGAATCAAAACCCAGGACTCACAGATTGAGTAAGCTGCCCGACGATGGAGATCCCTGGGCGCCGAATAACCTACTAACTCCGGAGCAAAAGAAAAACACCAGTTGGACCCCGGTGGGCCAAGCAACAGACAAGAAGTTCAAAAAGATGCGAAAAACAACTGTTATCACAGTAATGGGTCAGCTGGTGAATTAATCGTCAGCTTATTTAACATACGATTCATGTATGCTACATAAACGTATGGTCACATTATTTAAATGTCACGGACAAGATAACAATGTTCAAATTTAGATACTTGGGTGTTCAAGATTTCCCTTTTTATGTAGCTGATTATTTGCAGCTGTTTTATGTAAGCACTGTTAAACAATCGGCCTGTGACATAAACGATCCCCTTCCAAACTTGCTTATGCCTTTCTGCATATAAAGAATCCAGAAAATTGTATGCATGATCGCATTCGTCCCAAATGGTCCTTTAATTGCAAACAAAACAAAAATACAAATACGACGTTGTCCATTGCCATCACATGATTTTTGAATCATCGTTTTCTCATTTGGGAACAATACGTCATCACTCGAAAAGGAGTCCAAAGTAATGTCACGGCGTAATATGCTCTTGCTAGAAAATTGAGCCGCCGTTCAGAACCGCCAACTCTTAGTCCATCTATCACAGTTTGACAGCAGTTTTGACCCAAAAGGTTCCATCTGCTACTAAAATTATCCCACCATCTTTGCATAGCAGTTTCATCCAGACCATAAATATCGAAATACGAATCATACTGTCGGCCCTCGTTCTCAATATCTTCCTCCAAACTTTCGCTTCTTTCGTTGTGTGGTTCTTTCTTACCCTTTCCAACCTTTTTCCTTTTCTTCTTTTTGCCTGTCTTATTTTCTGCTGGCCAAAGGCTAATATACGTCCCATTTCCAAGTCTCATAGACGCATGACCGACTTGGCCGGCACGTGGTAGCCAAACGTAAACAGTCACCGTCATTTTCACGCGACTCTTTTCTTATTTATTGTAACGGCGTGATTATATTGGTCATAAATCTCACAAATTGTTCTATCCTTTTAAAAGCGTCACCATTTTTGTAGCTTTTTTTTTTCATTTCGCTTGACTACAGTCTGACTGACGAATTCCTTGAAAAAAACATTTCAGGACTTTAAGAATTGCGTGTCTAGACCAAAAATGAAACTACCTCGGATGGATTCCCATTTTTGCTAATTATATAAACAAAGCAAAAAATGTACCTTAACGTTAACCTTGCTGTTTGTAGTTTACATGAATAAGCATTTTTGGTTAATTATCAATATTCAATAATATGTGCTTTTTAGATTTATGTATTGCGCCTTTCATTCGAAATCAAAAACGAAATATAAATTACCTGTGGTGTTTAAAATAAATTTGACGTAGTTACTAAAAATAGATTTTCAGGTATTCTAAAATTACTCATAATTCTACGAATACATTACAATGAACTTCCTCTTGTTCAGGTGAAATCAAATTTTGAGTTTGTTGTGGAATATATTGTGATTTTACAACATGTCTGTCAAGATTTACATGTGGTTACCCCGTGCGGATATATCTGGCCACGCCTCTTTGGAATTAGAGAACGGCACATATATAAGCTATAGATCAGAGGAAAGAAACTTAAAGTGGCCGGACTTTAATGGAGATTCGAAAATACAATCACAAGGCCCTGATCTGACATTTACAGCTCGTGGACTAGACTTAATGGGAATAGAAAAATGGTGGACTGATCTTAAATCTTCAGGATGGAATCACTGGTTCACACGATATAATTGCTACAGTACTGTCGTGAGCGCGTTAAGAGCGGGTGGAGCGGATGATAAGCTCACTACACGTCAGCGATGGTACTATAAATCTATTGTGTTCTGGAATGCCGAGAAACTGAGCTATTATGCGACAGATTTGGAAGCATGTACATAGAACATTGAAATTTCAGTCGAGACTTTCGTACATATGGAGGATGGATTGAACATTCTATGAACTCAAATATACGCAGACAATTCACTCATTGAATTTAGTAATTATGTATATGTACACACAGCAAAGATATATTGTACTTAAACGGTTGGTTAGATGATAGGAAGTTAAAATGAGAAAAAAAGAAGATATTATTGTGTTATGTGACACGATATAGTGTCTTGTCATTGATACCAATGAATAAATTGATACCGACACTTTTGTTTTATACCCACAATAACATATAGACGTATAGGTTATAACTTGAATGTTATGCGACAGTCTGCATGCTTAGTTTTTAACCCAATCATGGTTGATAACTATGCTGCCGTCTTTAATTGCACGCCGGTGGGTCGGGCGTCAGACTCTTTGATGGCCCCGACTTAAAGCTATTGCAGGTTTGGGGGACTTTTGGGAAGTAATGATTTTTCTTTTCAGTTTGGAAAAGTCATGGCACGTTGCGGACGTGTGGGTTGTGGCTTGGGTGTTGTGCGACAGTCTGCGTGCTTGGTTTTTGACCCGGTCACGGTTGGTGGCTGTGCTGCCTTCTTTGGTTGCGCGCCGGTGGGTCGGGCGTCGGGCTCTGTGGTGGCCCCGACTTGGGGCTGTTCAGTTTGGTTGGTTGGGGCCGGGGCTTCTTGTCTGTTGCTTGGCCCGCCGGGGTCCGGCTGGTGTTTTTCTTTAGCTCCGGAGTTAGTGGGTTGTTTGGCGCCCAGGGATCTCCGTCGTCGGGCAGCTTACTGGATCTGTGAGTCCTGGTTTTTGATTCGTCAGGATGTTTGTCATGATTTATTTGTTTGTTCTTGATGATTCATTTACTAGTTAGAGATTCACCGCGAGGACCGAGGGGCTGACTGAATGTTGTGAACCACTGCGGGGGCTGGGGGTGGGGTTACGGCCGTGTAGAATCGGTTTGGGCCGGCCGGTGGCTTTGTGTTGCTGGTCGTTCCGGGTCGATGCTTCTGTGGTGGTTCTTTTTGTTTTGTGTCTTTGTGTTTGAAATATATTTTTGTGCTGTTGGCGCCTTGTGTGTGTTTGCGTGTTTTTGGTTGGGTTAGGGTGACTGGGTGGCCGCCTGTTGGGGGGTGGCTGCTCGTTCGGCTTGCGAAATGTTTTCATGGTATAAGTGCCTGATTGTTAGTTTGGTTTTTTCCTACCTTGGTTTTTGGAGTGGGAGTCTTTTTCTGATTGCGCCTTTTCCTGATCTTTGCCTACTTGTACTTTTTCATTTAAGTTGGTTGGGGCCGGAGCTTCTTGTCTGTTGCTTGGCCCACCGGGGTCCAATTGGTGTTTTTCTTTTGCTCCGGAGTTAGTAGGTTATTCGGCGCCCAGGGATCGCCATCGTCGGGCAGCTTACTCAATCTGTGAGTCCTGGGTTTTGGTTCATCAGGATGTTTATCTTGATTTATATGTTTGTTCTTGATGATTCATTGACTAGTTAGAGATTCACCACGAGGACCGAAGAACTAACTAAATGTTATGCTGAGGGTGAGGTTAGGCGCCTGTAAAACCGGTTTAAGCCCCCCAGTTATTTATAACTGACCGTTTCAAGGCGGTACTGCTGTTGTGGTTCAAATTTATCCAAAATCCAAGTTATTCCAATTATGTGTTTCATGTTGCATGACTTTGTGGCCACCCTAATATCGTTTGGCTGTTCACTTAGCCCTCTGCATTTACATGTTATGTCCAAGCTAGCGCTGTGACCATCTGACCTTCAACAGCTGCTCACCCTGCTTTCCGTTATACATGTTTTACGTTGGTACCTAAGTATATTTTTAATATAATTTCCTTATTTCTTGTTTATATATGTGTATAACAGAACTACAGCAGAAACTGAGGGTGAGGTTATGCGCCTTTAAAACTGGTTTAAGCCCGCCAGTAACTTTGTGTTACTGATCGTTCCAAGGCGATACTTATGTGGTGGTTCGTTTTGTTTTATGTCTTGGTGTTTAAATGTTTTTTGTGCTGTTGGCGCCTTATGTGTGTTTTCATAGTTTTAGTTAAGTTAAGGTAACTGAGTGACCACCTATTGGGAAAATAGCTGCTCATTCGGCTTACGATATGTTTCATGGTATAAGTACCTGATTGTTAGTTTGGTTTTTTCCCACCTCGGTTTTTGGAGTGGGAATCTTTTTCTGATTGCGCCTTTTCCTGATCTTTGCCTACTTGTACCTTTTTCCAACATTATCATACCTGTTTTGACATTATTGCATGTGTGACGGGATAGCCTTCCTTGGGTAAATACGTCAGTGCAACGTATTAGCGGCATATTGAGTGCTTGTAATGTTGAGTATATAGCGCAGTAAATCACCCTTGGTGGGTGAGCATGCTTTTCCTCCGACGGGGTTTGCTGTGGCTTGGCTCGGCTGTTAATTACATTTGGTGGCAGCGGTGGGATGATGGCAACTGCCAGACCGGGGTTGCCTTATCCATGTAGTCTCCAGGCCAAGACTCGGGACGAGTCTTCTCGGAGGGGGAAGTAATGTGATAGGATACCCTTCCTTGGAAAAATACGTTGGTGCAACGTATTAGCGGCATATTGAGTGCTTGTAATGTTGAGTATATAGCGCAGTAAATCACCCTTGATGGGTGAGCATGCTTTTCCACCGACGGGGTTTGCTGTGGCTTAGCTTGGTCGTTCGTTACACATGTAACCATAGTGCAGATTATATTTTCCTTTTGATCGTTTCAGGTCAGCGGGGGTATTCTGAGAAATAAGCAATTTAGCGGTTTAGATTCATTTTGTAGCAAACATTTGATGTATATGGCCGCATTTGGATAATGTTAGTCTTTGTGTTTACTACTCTCTTGAAAGTTGCACAGTAATTCTCATTGCCTCAATGTTGCCAAATCTAAATGGTCACTGATACGAGGCTTGAGTAGCCGAAACCGCGGTATGACCCACCCCTTTCTCATTAATATGTTCACTGCTCTTAAAGGATCTCGGTTTTACTTTTTATTTGCATGTAACCGTACCATGTATCTGCTGTCGAATAGTAAAGTGTCGGTAGATGGCTTACAGGACGATTCCAAATGGCATACGAAATTGTCTCAAACATTTGTAAATGATAAATAGAGATTATCATATGACAATTTTCATATCGTACCTCGTATCAACCCTCGAATCCCGTATCAGCCCAAGACTCTCGTATCAGCCCGAGGGCCGAAGACTCTCGTATCAGCCCGAGGGCCGAAAGCCCGAGGGCTGATGCGAGACTCGAGAGCTGATACGGGATTCGAGGGTTGATGCGTGGGTTCGATATGAAAATTGTCATATCGTAATCTTTTTATCATATATTTTAATTCACGACCATTTTTCCCCTTTCATTGTTTTATTTATTTTATTTTATTTTATTTTATTTTGACATACCGCCAAAGCGTGCAGTAGAGCGCATATTATTTCCACATTAGCACAAATCGAAAATTCGTCTCGACATGACAAAATACTGTTGCCTGTGACATAAAACCACATTCCAAACAAATCTAAAATGCCTGCGGTACACTACCTAATGAACTCAATACAATAGGAACCGAGTGCTCCGAATATAATTTTATTAGCCAATCATTTGGTGATACGGCTTTTTCTCCCTAGGGATGATTTGGGTCACGTGGGTATGTGAGCCAATCATTTGGTGATATGGCTTTTTCTTCCAAGGGAGTGATATGGGTTTTATCAATTTTTGAACGGATACGGCCTTCGAGATACTGTGCCGCGATACGCGATGCAAAAAGAACATGTTTTGTAGTAAATATATGATACATCTCATTTACAACTTCTAAAATAAGCAGCGCACCCCCTGTCTCGGGGTGTTAAATAAAAATTTGAGTGACATTGTTCAATATATCACCAAGGTTGGCTGTATTTTCAAAATTTGGTACTATCTCCATTTAAACCAAATAGAGTATGATACCCAGTTATGGTTTTTAAGATCTCTGGTTGTAGTGAATAATACATGACCCCATCAAAAACGGCATGTCACAAACTGAAATGCAAAAATTCAAAAGGCGATAGAATGAACAAATTCTATTTTCACACGAAACAACATCGTTCGATTTACTTAATTTGACATTATCTTTTCGTAAAAGAAATGGTTATTTTATATCTTGTACACAAACAAAAATATCAAACATCAAAAATCGAAAAAAACATGTCACAGAGTTTCTGTAATTTACGTGACGCTATAGAAGATTGTCAAAATCTTTATACTGCTTTCTCTTATTGCAGACCAAACTGTATCAATTAAATAGTTGAACATGTCCTTTATATGGATAACATATGGATTTTTCACTTTACTTTACTATTTTTGTCAAATATATCTAATCCCCCTGCTTAACCATTGCGTCCCTTTTAAGATGTAATCATACGTGACACCATTTTTCTACAAATCCAACATGGTATTTGAAACAACGTTATCTGAATATGAAAGTATGGAGGATGAATACATCTCACAAAAAATAAAGTTAATATCAAACGACCCTAAGGTGGTTTTTTCGGATGCTAAAGTTGAAAATGTAATAAACGTGACAGTAATTTACGTGACGGTACTTACTTTCAAAATGCCAATATGACATATTATATAGCTAAGATTGTGCTTTAAATCAGCGTCAATAAATGTTTTAATGTCCATTATGTACTTTTCAGTAGTTAAGTTTACGGAATATGATGTTTTTTCAAGCAGTGTCACGTAAATTACGCATTTGTCACGTAAAATACAAAGGTAGTTTAAGTCTGTTTATCAGTTATAGTTGAAAACAGTTGAATCGAAAAGGATCACGCCTCCTTCAATCAAAGACAAAGCAATCATACATTTGTTATTCGCATTTGTCCAGTCTAAAATACTGACCAACAGTAAAATATCAGCCCTGAGATTAATATACATTTTTATCAATATAAAACAGTTTTGTTCTACTAAATAATTACGTGGTTAATTAATCGAAGATTTACTTCTTGTGTAGACTGGTTCAATTTCCATGCTTCATTTAAAGTTAGCAAAAACTCAAACATATCTAAGTTTAAAAATAATGTAGGTGACTTAAACATTACCGTCACGTAAATTACAGTATTCCGTCACGTATATTATATTTTTATAGAATGCTGTGCAAAAAGTAAAATAATATTAAAAAATGAAATAGGATCACACAAGATTGTCTGTTTGGAGTAAACGTATCCAGATAAAGTCTTTCAGGTAATATTTAATGCCATTGTGTATCAGTATTGCAAAAATAATTTATGTTGCGGTTTGCAAGTAATTTACGTGACGCTGAATAAAACAAGACCTGCCATATAACAAGATGTATTTAGAAAAATAATTATAAGCTCCGCCACTCATGTAGGACAAAAGTAATTATCATTACATGTTTTGATATAATTCTGATGTACAGGTCAGATGCTATTATAGTTGCAAGTTAACAACACTGAAAATTCTGAATCAAGAAGCCTGCATCATACACATATTATCTAACATTTTTCGATAGTAGATATGAAAGGACGTTTATTGTTTGATTTAATCTACTTAATATTGTTCTTTATTTGAGAAACTGAAGTCTGCTAGTCAGAGATATACGTTGAGTTTGTGTTATGGTTACATTTAGTTCATATGTAGTGCGTCACGTTGATTACCAAATTGGAATATACCCATCAAGTTTCAAAATGATGTAGAAATTGCAAGAATATCGGGAAGGTGGTGAAATTTTACAGGATGAAGCTTGAATGATCCACAATGGTGATGGTATGTCGAAAAAGAGTAATTCTAAAAGTTTATTTTTCTTCATTTTTTTCTCCAGGATTTGCATCTTATTTTAGAATCTGTTTACCAAAAGTATTAGGTGACTTTGTGAATAAATCTGATACATACTTTCGCTGTTATACGGTTGCTGGGTTGTTATATGGTGTCGATTATTGTTAGTATCATTTCTGCCTGATTTGGGATGTCAGTTGTAAACTTGACATTTCTATTATTATTCAACAGGGGTATCATACCCCTGTTAAAAAGTGCATCTAGGATGCAATCTAAGAGAATCACACGAGAACCGAACAAATAGGCAAAATTCTTGTGATGAACCAATACAGAAGCTGGGGTGTGGTGCCTGTAAAACAGATGTCATCGTCCCTGCGAATTTGTATTATGAACGGTGTGATGTTTCTGTTGTGGTTCTACTGTGCTGCGCTTTACACATTTAATGTGCGTTTTTTTTTTTTTTTTTTTTTTTTTTTTTTGTTTTTTTTTTAATTTAGTTAAGTTTAGGTCTACTGAGTAGACACCTTTAGTGGAACAGCTCCACATTCAACTTGCGATATGTTCTCTTTGTACCAGTATCTAGATATGTGTTCTTTGTTTTTCCCACCTGGGTAATAAGGGTGGGATTTTATGATTCCACCAGCTCCTTATCATTGCTTATTTTTACTTTTTCTAACAGTTTAGATACCACTTGATCTAAACATAACATACAATTATAGTATCTAGCAAAAGATAACGGAATGATGGCATCTATAGAATTATACGCCGTTTATTCTGAACTAATTTAACGAAACGAAGCTAATGACAGAACCAGACTCTTAGATGTAAACTATTACAATATATTTTAATGTTTTAAATATTTTCGTTCAAACATACGGGGTTCCTACCAAAAAGGTTTAATGTAATAGGTGCGTCAAACAAGTGTGGTGAGATCTAATTAGACACACTAAGTGCATGTAAGTGAAGATGTCATGCGGTTCCACGGTTTGTCTGACATATGTTGCCAAATACGCGATTGAAACCTTAAATTAACATTAAGACTTTTTATACTTGAACTATTGTGCTCGGAAGATGCCTGCAAGCAATCTTTGAAGATATTTGAAAATTAAAATCCCTAAAAATATTACACCAGGAAAACATCTCCGTGAAAAAATACCCCCCTTGAAACCCACGTTCATTTAGCAAAACTGAGGTTTGCAGGGATATACCTATTTTTTTTTTTTGCTCCAAAATATTGATTGTGGGTACACGTTAGAACCGACTCGGTTATAATATATAAATAAGTAGATCTTTCCACGCTTTTAAAGCTGCTATGCTATAAGCATTTTCCCAAATCCGTGCACCTCTTAGAAAAATGCATATCCCGGCGTATCAAAACTCCAAAAACTTTTCAAAAATAAATTTTAAAGCATGGATGTTTAGATTAGAAAATTGCCAATTTGTTGATACCAAAATCATTAAGTTGATCAGATACAAGGCCCAAATAACCACTTGTTGTACTTCGTGATCATATAGTCCCGACAATTAGTATGCTATAGTAACACGTTTTTTAAAGCTTAACTTGAATGTAAATTTGTTATTTCCCTTTCAATATTGACTGGATCTAAGTCAGAAGAGGCCTGAATCTTAAAAATAAACAACAACAAAGTTTCGATTCATTTCTATTTTTCCATTCTGTTTGCTTCTTCTACTGATCAAATATTCAAATTTCTAATAACATTAGACACTATATATGTAGTATATATAACATCATACAAGTGTGGGTTCGAGCCCCGCTCTGGCCACATGTGAGACAAGCCAAGTTCTGCTTGCGGGTGTGTCAGGTGTTTTTTCTCGGGGTTCTCCCTTTTTCGCCCCACCTACTGATTGGCCCGTCTCATATGAGCTGAAATAATCTTGAAAGGGACGTAAAACTGAATTAAAAAAAAATAATAATAAAATCATACAATTTTCGCACTTACCTAATAACGATAACTCTTGTTTCATGAGCTCATTACAGTTGTCTTTTTATTGATATTGAGAGGCCTTAATGCCCACCCTTGTGGTAATATATCTACGATATATTATGAACGGTGCGATGTTTCTGTTGTGGTTCTAATTTGGTGCTTTTTACACACTCAATGTGCGTTTTTATCAGTTCAGGTAATTGAGTAGACACCTTTAGGGGAACAGCTTCACATTCAACTTGCGATATGTTCTGTTTGTACCAGTATCTAGAAATTATTCTTTGTATTTCCCACTTGGGTCATGAGGGTGGGATTTCGTTTCTGATACCACCAGTTCCTGTTTATTGCTTATTTTTACTTTTTACTTACAGTTTAGATACCACTTGATCTATACATAACATGCAGTAGTATTTAGCAAAAGATAACAGAATTATGGCATCTATAGAATTACACTCCGTTGATTTTGAAATAATTTAAAGAAACGAAGCTAATGACAGAACCAGACTTAATATGGTTCATACGATCTCCCTTTGAACGTTTTTACTGCTTCCAAAGGATCAAACTTTTATATCTTGTTTGCTATTACTCCAGCTGGCGTTGTGCCGTGTGGCGGCCGTAAAAAGTCTCCCCGTACATCATCCATAGTGCAAATTATATTATTTCTTTCGGTCCTTTGAGATCAGCGAGAATATTTAAAGTGCAACGTTTAGAGCCATCTTCTAAACAATGTTTTAGTACTTTGGTACTTTTGTTTTGAAATTGAAGTTTATGTATCTGGCTATCGTCGTCCATTTATAAAGGGTAACTTATGAGGATTCAGTACCCGAAATTGCGCAATATGGCCCATACTAACCCCTGCCCCCCCCCCCCCCCCTTTGAGCGATTTTACTTCTTTCAAAGGATCACACTTTTATAGTTTATCTTAGATGTAAACTTTTACAATATGTTTGAATGTTTTAAATATTCTCGTTCAAACATACGGGTTTACGATCAATACAGTTCAATGTAATAGGTGCATCAATCAATAAGGGTGCGAACTAATTAGACACAAGCAGTCCATCATGCGGTTCAATGGTTTGTCTGACATATGTTGCCAAATACGTGGTTGCAACCTTAACATTAAAACTTTTTATACTTGAATTATTGGGCTAGGAAAATTCAAACGTTTTGCAAGCAATCCCTGAAGATATTAGAAAAATAAGAGCTTTAACCCATATTTGACGAATGGATTTTCCCATCATTATCATTAGGGTGAGTCCACTTTCATTTGTAGGGGCGTCAGGAGTGATTTTTAAATTTTATTCAATTTTTCGATGAAAATTCTCTAAGCAAACAGAATAGCCCCAGATGGGACGCCGCGTTCTGTGGCGTCTTATCTGGGGCTATACTGTTTGCCTATGTCCCACAAAAGGGACGCCAGGCTTAAATGAGATAAATGCGTATAAGGGGCGCCTCAGCACAGGATTGACACATTCCTTTAAATGAATGGAAAATGTTTTGTCCGTTTCCTTTAATATACATGTACGTAGGAATGGTTTATATTTTAAGTTATTTCAAAATACTGCGTCATTCATTTTATTCAATTTTAAGTTATTTCAAGATATTGCGTCATTCATTTTATTCACCAACTCGTCTTGGATTCAAAGAAAAGTTATCAAAATTTTCAAGATGTAATAATATCATAAGCATTGGGAATTTCCGTATCAAAGTTTAGGTTTGTTCAAGATTAATATTTCTAGAATTAAACACTGAGTATACTTGTACATCATTTCTTTCTTAAATCTCTGCGTAATGCCCACCCGTGTGTTTATGTATCTACGCTATGCAAACTTTCTAGATAATGTTCTGATAATGTTATCTTTTAATCGGAAAAAGAATGTAAATACATAAGGTTAATTGGTATACTATACAGCTGTACATTTGAACGAATGAACTAATAAATGTATATTCAGAGTATTCTTCCTATATGCAGTTAGACAGTTTTTGTCCTATTTGTTACACCTGTGGCTTTATGTCCACGTCCATGTTACATGTAAAAGGGTCAATCATGCTAGCCACACTGTCCCTGTGCATGCCTTCCAGAGGCAGGTTACAAGAATTGAATTCACATCATCTGTAAATCTGACGTAGACATGAATTATGCAGGTTGGAAGTTAAGTCATTTCCTCTTGAAACGACATGAGTGATGTAAAAGTTCGTTGTACAGTATATCATAAGAACCCTTATAAATTCTCAATTTTGAATTTACTGTAATTTTCTTCGGTTCCATGCTACCAAATCTAAAGTGTCACTGAAGAGGCTTGAGTAACCGAAACCGCGGTATAGCCCATCACTTTTCTCATTAATATGCTCGCTGCTCTTAAGGTATTTCAGTTCTTTTTTATGCCTTATATAATTCGCAAGATTGTGGACACGTCTCATTAATTGTTCAATAATTGTTTACATCAGTATTAATTAGGTGAAATGCAGCACGACTAACGAAAAACTTGTTTCGATCTTTCAATAGCGACATTTGATACGTAAACCAGGACCCAGTTGTTCAAAGTATCGTTAGCTTAACGATATCGTTAAGACATAAATTTGTTAGGAACATATCAGCTAAAGTAACAAATACACTGTTCTTTTTTGTTGAAAAAATGTGAGAATCCTTTGCAGTGCAAAGGATTCTCACATTTTTTCAACAAAAAATAACAGTTTATTTGTAATATTAATGTTTGAAATTTTAACGAAACGTTAACTAACGACGTCGTTAGTTTTGAACAACTGGGCCCTGATTGTAAACTTGCTCTTCGCTTATACATATACAAACATACACATATACAAAAACCAGGGGTAAGACTCAGCTGGCTACAACTGTTGCTATTCTGAATTAAATTTAGTAACCGTAAGCAGATGTGCATTGGCTAACACAATATTTTCAAAATGAATGGTCAGCTAAATGATCCATATGAAAAATAGATGTACTGACTTGCGTGAAAGATCTGGAAATCATGTCCGTAAAATGTATACCGCCTTAAACCCCACATTTATAGTATAGAAAAAACTAGGGTTTGCATGGGTATACCTACTTTTCTTATTTTTGATCCAAAACATAGATTGTTGGTACTCGTTAGAACCGCCTCGCCGTTCTAACGTTCTAACGTGAACCCACATTCTTGCATAGATATCTATGCGCATAGCTGTTTGAAGCCGTTTTCGATTGGTCGAAAGCCGTGTTCAAACAGCGAAACCCATGTTCAAATCATGAAATTCACGTGCCGTTTGAACATGGGTTTTAGCCGACGTCATTGGTCAATGCAACGTGACGTCATGTACTTTGTAGAAACAAAATGGCCGACGTTGAAGAAGCTCCGCGGTTTTCGGTGAGTTTTGATGTTGTTAATGTTATTTTCATGCGATTTTAAGTGGATTAGAGTGAAAATGCAAGAATAGCGATCAACCATGGTTTGTTTCAGTGTTCAAACATTCGCTGGATCACTCGGAAGGTGTTTGAACACGCGGCCTGCGGCCTTGTGTTCAAACACCTTCCTCGTGATCCATCGAATGTTTGAACACTGAAAACCATGGTTGATCCCTATAATATATGTTTTGAAACATCATTGTTTCCGATCAAATTTATAATTTTTGCTTTTGAAAAAAAAAATCTCTGTATATTGTATGGGCGTGTTTCCGTAATGAATAACTTTATTGTATGAGCCGCATCGTGAGAAAACCGGATTTTTGCCTAGGCGAAAACAAAGGCGCAGATCAGCTTCGCGGTAACCGCGAAGCTGATCAGCGCCTTTGTTTTCGCTACTCGGATAGCACAATAAATCCGAAATTTCAAGCTTCTAGCTCTTTTCTGAGCTTGTACAGGCCGGTTTGTGTCGGACCTGGTCGGAAACCCCGAAGACCGGTTTTCTCGCGTCGAGGCTCATATTGTATGTGCTCTAAATAACGATCATGTTCGGGACCCGAAACTTACTCTGTTTTGAGCCGCGTCATTAGAAAACCTACAATGTGGTTTCCGAACAGGTCCGACACAAACCGAGCTATACAAGCACAGAAGATGGCAAGAGACTGGAAATTTTGTATTAATAAAGTTAAGAAATTGCACTATCCTTGTAGCGAAAACAAAGGCGCTGATAAGCTTCGCAATTTCTGCTGATCTGCGCCTTTGTTTTGTGCTTATACAAAATGTTGGTTTTCTCATGATGCGGGTCAATTATCTGATAAATGTAAACCCCAAATCCTCATGTGATATTTCTAAGTGAGAGAATGACATTTTGCATCATCATCGGTCGTGAATTTCATTGTTTCGTTGATTTTTTGTTTTTATATAAAACAGTGAAGAAGAGACAGATGATTGCTGGAATAATTATATTCTCGGCCATTCTTCTAGAAAATTATTACATGTTTATAGGAATATTTGAGTAATTACACATTCTTTCTTTTTGATCGTGTATAATCACATTGGAATTCTTTGATGTTCATCTTTTGCAGAGATTAGTTTAATATATGCATATAACAAATAGAATCTCAGCAGAAATATCGCATTGATGCAATACACTATTTGATTGTTAAGCAACATGACATGCTTGTTATACATATGAAGCATTACTAAAGGGGCACATTTGATGCCACCCTGCAAACGTTTTATGACCTGGGATTTACCTGTTGATATTTTAGTGGGTGTGGTTTAACCACTGGCCCAGGAATTATAAGCCAATCGGAATACATGTAACAGTTAACCTGCTGATAATAGCTGTCAATAATTCCACAGATAACTTTTCTCCATGAAGCAATATCCAATCAGAATTGATTATTGTTGGTGTTGTATATTGGAGAGCACAGAGAGATGTTGACAGGTTGATGTCTAAACAAATACTGAGATAAGACCCCTAATTCAGCCTTTAATAGTCCAGATGCCCCTTTAAGAACCCCATTGATTTTATATTACTGATCGTTTCAATGCGATACTTCTGTTGTGGTTCTATTTGTTTTGTGTTTGGAGTCGAATTTCTGTGCTGTTTTATCCTTATGTATGTTTTCAAAGTTTTAGTTAAGTTAAGGTAACTGAGTGGCCGTCTAATTGCAAATAGCTACTCCCTCGGCTTTTGATGTGTTTTTAGTATTCGTACCTAATCTTCAATTCAGATTTTTCGCACCTCGGTATTTGGAGTGTGAATTTCTTTCTGTTTCGCCTTTTCCGGATCATTGCCTACTTGCACTTTTTTATCCTATATCCTATCCCTTATAATGTAGACCAAGAAATATCAGAACCAAAGTCTCACTATAATGAACCAAAATGACAAATGTGTACCTATACAAAGCGAGTATACGGTCAGCCGATCAGAAAGACATTCCCCTAAAAGTGACAACTCAATTATCTATAAATAATTCAATCTATAAAACCCAATAACATAAAAGGTGGACTCCAAATTATAAAGCAAAATAGGATCTACAATGGAAATATCACATTGGAACGGTAACCAGTCTAGTCGTTGGCGACTTTTTAAGTGAGCCTTCGCATGAGAAAACCAACAATTTGGGTTTCCGATCAGGTCTGACACAAACCGACCTGTACAGTAACAAAATCAGGCTAGAGGCTTGAAAGTTTGAAAGTTTAGGCTAACGTAGAAGAGATATTATACTATCTGTTGAGCGAAAACAATGGCGCTGATCAGCTTCGCGGTTAACGCGAAACTGGTTTGCGCTTTTGTTTTCGCGTATGCAGATTGTTGGTTTTCTGATGCGGTGGCACACGTTTTTTGTATATATATTTAAATTCAATTGGAGAAAATGTAAGACAATGGTATCATGGTGCTAAAATTTGGTCTATGTATTAAGTGTGTCACTCTTTTCTCATTTGCGAACAGTACGTCATCACTCGAAATGGAGTCCAAAGTAATGTCACAGCATAATAAGACCTTGCCATAAAACTGAGCCGGCTTTCAGAGCCCCCAATACGAAGCCCATCAATGACAGTTTTACAACAGTTTTGACCAAATAGGTTCCAACTGGTATTGAAATCATCCCACCATCTTTGTATCGCATCTTCATCTAGTCCTTCAAATTTAAATGACTGATCGTGCCAACGTCCTTCGTTTTCTATATCTTCGTACCAACTCTCGCTTCTTTCGTTATATGGATCTTTCTTCGTTTTTTTCTTTTTCTCACTTTTCTTTTTCTTATCTTTTTTCTTTTTCGATTTGCCCGCCTTGCTTTCCCCTGGCCAAAGACTGATGTATGTCCCGTTTCCAAGTTCCATAGAAGCATGACCGACTTGACCAAGACGCGGTAACCAAACGTAAACAGTTACCGTCATTTTCACAGTGTTATTTGATTACCATACTTATAGTAGCTGGCTCATGATATTCTTTTTAATATCACTTTAAGCGAGAACTTGTCCTAGTGTCACCAACAACTTGTATTCAGTCATATAGAAATAGTTAATTTAATGGCACTATGAAACCACAATTTATGGCTCCCTCATTTTCAAACTGAATTATATAGACCATTAATGAGTGTACTGCATGCAATTTTAGTATTTGGCTTCGATCCATCTTATATTTTAAAATATTAATATTCAAAATTATTTGTATGATCGAGGTATTGCGCATTTCGC
The DNA here is from genome assembly GCA_964017185.1 of Rugalucina vietnamica. Lineage (NCBI taxonomy): Eukaryota > Metazoa > Mollusca > Bivalvia > Lucinida > Lucinidae > Rugalucina > Rugalucina vietnamica. Next base: position 47,316,729 of record OZ024882.1, on the reverse strand, counting down.
TCGAAATCGAAAATGAAAACTGTATAAAATGAAATTGACGTGGTGTATAAATAAAGATTTTCATGTATAATTCTAAAATTATTTATAATTCTACGTATATATCACAAACTTTCCCATACAATATTTCAATGGTTATGTTTGGGTGTTAGGACATTGAATCAAGCAGTTTATTGTTGTAAATTATAGTGATTTCCATAATGTCAGTGAAGATTTACATGTGGTTACCCCGTTCGGATATATCGGGCCACGCCTCTTTGGAATTAGAGAATGGCACATATATAAGCTATAGATCAGAGGAAAGCAACTTAAAATGGCCGGACTTAAAAGAAGATTCGAAAATACAATCTCAAGGCCCCGATTTGACATTTACAGCTCGTGGACTAGACTTAATGGGAATAGAAAAGTGGTGGACTGATCTTAAATCTTCAGGATGGAATCACTGGTTCACACGACATAATTGCTACAGTAATGTCGTGAGCGCGTTAAGAGCGGGTGGAGCAGATGATAAGCTCACTACGCGTCAGCGATGGTACTATAAATCTATTGTGTTCTGGAATGCCGAGAAACTGAGCTATTATGCGACAGATTTGGAAGCATGTACATAGAACATTGAAATTTTAGCTGAGGCTTTCGTACATATGGAAGATGGATTGAACACAGACAGTTCACTCATTGAATTTAGTAATTATGGTTAAGGTTCGAAAATATGTACACACAGCAAATATAATTATATTACTTAAATGGTTGGTTAGATGATTGGAAGATAAAATGAAAAAAAAAAAAAAACATGTTGTGTTATGTGACACGATACCGTGTCTTTTCATTGATACCAATAAATAAATTGATACTGACGCATTTGTTTTATCCAACCCACAATAACATATACTATACATTAAATGTTGAATGTCATCTCAATTCTTCCAACATAATCATACCTTATTCAAAACATTATTGCATGTGACCATAGTGCAGATTATATTTTCCCTTGGATCCTTTCAGATCAGCGGGGGTATTCTTAGAAATAAGCAATTTGTCGGTTTAGATTCATTTTCTAGCCAACGTTTAATGTATTTTGCCCCATTTGGATAATGCTAGTCTTTATGTTTACTACCCTCTTGAAAGTTGCACAGTAATTCTCATTGCCTCAATGTTGACAAATCTAAAGGGTCACTGATGAGGCTTGAGTAGCCGAAACCGCGGCATGACCCACTCCTTTCTCACTGCTCTGAAAGGATCTCAGTTTTAATATTTATTCTTGCATAAATATCTATACGCATAGCTGTTTGAAGCCGTTTTTGATTGGCCGAAAGCCATGTTCAAACAGCAAAACCCATGTTCAAATCATGAAATTCACGTGCCGTTTGAACATGGGTTTTGGCCGACGTCATTGTTCAATGCGACGTGACGTCATGTGTTTTGTAGAAACAAAATGGCCGACGTTGAAGAAGTTCCGCGGTTTTCGGTGAGTTTTTACGTTGTTAATGTTATTTTCATGAGATTTTAAGTGAATTAGAGTAAAAATGCAAGAATAGCGATCAACCATGGTTTGTTTCAGTGTTCAAACATTCGCTGGATCACTCGGAAGGTGTTTGAACACGCGGCCTGCGGCCTTGTGTTCAAACACCTTCCTCGTGATCCATCGAATGTTTGAACACTGAAAACCATGGTTGATCCCTATATTCGCATGTAACCGTTGCATATAGTAAAATTTCAGTAGATGGCTTACAGTACGATTCCAAATGACATACGAAATTGTCCCAAACATTTGAAAATGATAAATCTCATTTACAATGTCTGTTTACCAAAAGTATTAGGTGACTTTGTGCATAAATCTGATACATACTTTCGCTGTCATACGGTTGCTGGTTTGTTATATGGTATCGATTATTGTTAGTTTCATTTCTGCCTGGTTTGGGATGTCATTTTTTCAACTGGGCGTTTCTATTATTTTTCAACAGGGGTATCATACCCCTGTTAAATAGTGTGTCTATGATGCAATCTTAGAGAATCACACGAGGACCGAACAAATTGGCAAAATTCATGCAATGAACCAATACAGAAGCTGGGGTTTTGTGTGGCCCCTTTAATACAGAATTGAGCCGTCTCGTGGGAAAACCAACAATGTAGTTTTCGAACAGGCCCGACACAAACCGGCCTGTACAGTCACAGGAGCAGGCTAGAGGCTTGAAATTTTGTATTTAAGAAGAAGAGGAACTGTACTATCCGCGTAGCGAAAACAAAGGCGCTGATCAGCTTCGCGGTAACCGCGAAGCTGATCTACGTCTTTGTTTTCGCATATGCATATTTTTGGTTTTCTCATGATGCGGCTCAGATGTCATCGTCCCTGCGAATTTGTATTATGAACGGTGCGATGTTTCTGTTGTGGTTCTACTGTGGTGCCTTTTACACATTCAATGTGCGTTTTTTTTTTTTTTTTATAAATTCAGGTAACTGAGTAGACATCTTTAGGGCAACAGCTCCACATTCAACTTGCGATATGTTCTCTTTGTACCAGTATCTAGATATTTGCTCTTTGTTTTTCCCACCTGGGTAATGAGGGTGGGATTTTATGATTCCACCAGCTCCTGATCATTGCTTATTTTTACTTTTTCTAACAGTTTAGATACCACTTGATCTAAACATAACGTACAATTATAGTATCTAGCAAAAGATAACGGAATTATGGCATCTATAGAATTATACGCCGTTTATTCTGAACTAATTTAACGAAACGAAGCTAATGACAGAACCAGACTCTTAGATGTAAACTATTACAATATATTTTAATGTTTTAAATATTTTCGTTCAAACATACGGGTTTCCTATCAAAAGGGTTTAATGTAATAGGTGCGTCAAACAAGTGGGGTGAGATCTAATAAGACACACTCAGTGCATGTAAGTGAAGATGTCATGCGGTTCCACGGTTTGTCTGACATATGTTGCCAAATACGCGATTGAAACTTTAAATTAACATTAAGACTTTTTATACTTGAACTATTGGGCTCGGAAGATGCCTGCAAGCAATCTTTGAAGATATTTGAAAAGTAAGATCCCTAAAGATATTACACCAGGAAAACATCTCCGTGAAAAAATACCCCCTTGAAACCCACGTTCATTTAGCAAAACTGAGGTTTGCAGGGATATACCTATTTTTCTTTTTCTTTTTTTTTTTTTTTTTGCTCCAAAATATTGATTGTGGGGACACGTTAGAACCGACTCGGTTATAATATATAAATAAATAGATCTTTCCACGCTTTTAAAGCTGCTATAAGCATTTTCCCACATCCGTGCACCTCTTAGAAAAATGCATATCCCGGCGTATCAAAACTCCAAAAAACTTTTCAAAAATAAATTTTAAAGCATGGATGTTTAGATTAGAAAATTGCCAATTTGTTGATACCAAAATCATTAAATTCTAATAATTGTTGATCAGATACAAGGCCCAAATAACCACTTGTCGTACATCGTGATCATATAGTCCCGACAATTCTAATGCACTCGAGAATGTTACGCGACGTCTTATTGGATAACGTCAAAAATTTGCGACAGTATATTCTGCGATGTACCGTCGGAAACCTAACGTCATGAGCAACGTCGCTTCTGATTGGTTAACGTCGTGGTTATACGTCGCTCGTCACGCTCACATTTCGTGAAAAACAAAGCATTTTTCGATGTTTATGGTTAAAAAGTACATTAGAATGGGGATAACAATATTCAAATTTTTCATTTGGGGTGGTATATCGTCGGATATACGGTCGGAAATCATGTTTTACGGCTCCGCTAACGCGTCGCCGTAAAACAAAATTTCCGACCGTATATCCGACGATATACCGCCCCAAATGAAAAATTTGAATACAGTTATCCCCTAATTAGTATGCTATAGTAACACGTTTTTTAAAGCTTAACTTGAATGTAAATTTGTTATTTCCGTTTCAATATCGACTGGATCTAAGTCAGAAGAGGCCTAAATCTTAAAAATAAACAACACCACAGTTTCGATTCATTTTTATTTTTCCATTCTGTTTGCTTCTTCTATTGATCAAATAATTATTCAAATTTCTTATAACATATGATTTTCATCACTATATATGTAGTATATATAACATCATACAAACTTTGCACTTACCTAATAACGATAACTTTTGTTTCATAAGCACATTACAGTTGTCTTTTTATTGATATTGAGAGGCCTTAATGCCCACCCTTGTGGTAATATATCTACGATATATTATGAACGGTGCGATGTTTCTGTTGTGGTTCTACTTTGGTGCTTTTTACACACTCAATGTGCGTTTTTATCAATTTAGCTAAGTTCAGGTAACTGAGTAGACACCTTTAGGGGAACAGCTTCACATTCAACTTGCGGTATGTTCTCTTCGTACCAGTATCTAGAAACTGTTCTTTGTTTTTCCCACCTGGGTCATGAGGGTGGGATTGCGTTTCTGATTCCACCAGTTCCTGTTTATTGTTTATTTTTACTAACAGTTTAGATACCACTTGATCTATACATAACATGCAGTAGTATTTAGCAAAAGATAACAGAATTATGACATCTATAGAATTACACGCCATTTATTCTGAAATAATTTAATGAAACGAAGCTAATGACAGAACCAGACTCAATATGGCTCATACGACCTCCCTTTGAACGTTTTTACTGCTTCCAAAGGATCAAACTTTTATATCTTATTTGCTATTACGGCAGCTGGCGTTGTGCCGTGTAGCGGCCGTAAAAAAGTCTCCCCGTACATCATCCATAGTGCAAATTATATTATTTCTATCTGTCCTTTGAGATCAGCGAGAATAAGTGCAACGTTTAGAGCCATCTTCTAAACAATGATTTAGTATTTTGGCCCGTTTAGGCATGTGTCTTTGATTTAGACTTCCGTTGTGTAATTTTTTGAAATTGAAATATATGTATCTGGCTATCGTCGTCCGTTTATAAAGGGTAACTTGTGAGGGTTCAATACCCGAAATTGCGCAATATGGCCCATACTACACCCCCCTTTGAACGATTTTACTTCTTTCAAAGGATCACACTTTATAGTTTATCTTAGATGTAAACTATTACAATATGTTTTAATGTTTTAAATATTCTCGTTCAAACATACGGGTTTACGATCAATACAGTTCAATGTAATAGGTGCATCAATCAATTGGGGTGTGAACTAATTAGACACAAGCAGTCCATCATGCGGTTCAATGGTTTGTCTGACATATGTTGCCAAATACGTGGTTGCAACCTTTCATTAACATTTAAACTTTTTATACTTGACCTATTGGGCTAGCAAAATGCAAACGTTTTGCAAGCAATTACTGAAGATATTAAAAAAATAAGAGCTTTAAATGCGTCATTACGAAAACTTGCCCAAGCAATAAACAGAGAATTTTCGAGCTTTAAAAATTGAAAATTTTCAACCGAAAAAGTTTGATATTTTTCTTGTTTTTGCTCAAAACATAGATTGTGGGTACAAGTTAGAACCGCCTCACCGAGGCGGTTCTAACGAGTACCCACAATCTATGTTTTGGAGCAAAAATAAGAAAAACAGGTATACCCCTGCATACCCCAGTTTTGCTATATAAAAGTGGGGTTCATGTCAGAATGTGTGCGATGCCTTATCCTATCTCCTTGATAATATTTATATTAGATTTGGGACCAAGTTATACAGACAAATTGTTTGAATTCCGATGGGTACAAATTGCGCACCTCTCGTAGCTGATTTATTTTTATACTGCTACGAAAGAGATTTCATGGATTCTCTTAACCATGATAATCAAGCTGATGTTATCGAGGCTTTTAATTCCACTTCTAGGTACCTCGATGACCTTTTGAACATTGACAACCCTTATTTTGAAGGTATGGCCAATCAAATTTATCCATCTGAACTACAGTTGAACAAAGCCAATATCTCGGATACCGAAGCCCCCTTTTTAGATCTACATCTTTCTGTTGCAAATGGATTTGTTTCTTCTAAAATTTGTGATAAGCGCGATGACTTTGATTTTGATATAGTAAATTTTCCGTTTTTGGATGGTGACGTTCCTCGTCGTGCTTCTTATGGTGTATACATTTCGCAACTTATTAGGTTTGCTAGAGTCTGCAATCATGTTACAGACTTCAACGCTCGAAATAAATGTTTAATGGAAAAACTTTTCCAACAGGGCTATCGGTATCATAAACTTCGAAAAACATTTTCTAAATTTTATCGTAGACACCATGAATTGATTTCCAAATATGTTGTTGGGTTAAAGATACTTTTAAGTGAGGGCCTTTCGGAACCAGAATTTTATGGTGACTTGGTTTACAAATTTAAGAAACTTATAGGAAGTATTGATTTTTCTTTTCAGTTTAGAAAAATCATAACACGTTACAGACGTATAGGTTATAACTTGAATGTTATGCGACAGTCTGCATGCTTAGTTTTAACCCAATCACGGTTGATAACTATGCTGCCTTCTTTAATTGCACGCCGATGGGTCGGGCGTCAGACTCTATGATGGCCCCGACTTAAAGCTATTCATTTTAGTTGGTTGGGGCCGGAGCTTCTTGTCTGTTGCTTGGCTCACAGGGGTCAAACTGATGTTTTTCTTTTGCTCCGGAGTTAGTAAGTTATTCGGCGCCCAGGGATCTCCATGGTCGGGCAGCTTACTGAATCTGTGAGTCCTGGTATTTGATTCATCAGGATGTTTATCATGATTTATTTGTTTGTTCTTGATGATTCATTGACTAGTTAGAGATTCACCACGAGGACCGAAGAACTAACTAAATGTTATGAACCACTGCAGAAGCTGAGGGTGAGGTTATGGCCATATAAAATCGATTTAAACCCGCCAGTAACTTTGTGTTACTGATCGTTCCAAGTCGATACTTCTGTGGTGGTTCTTTTTGTTTCATGTCTTGGTGTTTAAAATATTTTGTGCTGTTGGCGCCTTATGTATGTTTTCATATTTTTAGTTAAGTTAAGGTAACTGAGTGGCCACCTATTGGGAAAATAGCTGCTCATTCGGCTTACGAAATGTTTTTATGGTATAAGTACCTGATTGTTAGTTTGGTTTTTTCCCACCTCGGTTTTTGGAGTGGGAATCTTTCTCTGATTGCGCCTTTTCCTGATCTTTGCCTACCTGTACCTTTTCAAGGGGGTATACATTACACGGACATGTTTTCGTGATGATAAGGGGTGCCTCAGCACAGGATTGTCACATTCCTTTAAATGAATGGAAAGTGTTTTGTCCGTTTCCTTTAATTTACATGTACGTAGGAATGGTTTATATTTTAAATTATTTCAAGATATTGCGTCATTCATTTTATTCACAAACTCGTCTTGGATTCAAAATTTTCAAGATGTAATATATTATAAGCATTTGGAATTTCCGTATCGAAGTTTAGGTTTGTTCCAGATTAATATTTCTAGAATTAAAGACCGAGTGTACTTGTACATCATTTCTTTCTTAAATTTCTGCGTAATGCCCACCCATGTGTTGATGTATCTACACTATGCAAACTTTTTAGATAATGATCTGATAATGTTATCTTTTAATCGGAAAAAGAATGTAAACACATAAGTTTAATAAGTATACATTTTAACGAATAACTATAAAATGTATTTCCAGACCATTCCTCCTTTATCAAATGTCGCTATCAAATGTCGCTATCAAGTTTTGTGTAAGTCGTGCTGCATTTCACCTAATTAATACGGATGTAAACACTTAATGGTGAGTGTACACAAGCTTGAGAATTTTATAAGGGATACAAATAGAACTGAGATACTTTAAAACATAAGGGTTCTTTAACGAACTTTTACATCACTGATGTCGTTTCAAGATGAGTGACTAAAGTTCCAACCTGCATAATTCATGTCTACGTCAGATTTACAGATACTATGTATTCAGTTCTCGTAACCTGCCTCTGGAAGGCATGCCCAGGGATAGTGTGGCTATCATCATTGACCCTCTTACATGTACCATGGTCGTGGAAATAAAGTCCCAGGTGTAACAAATAGGACAAAAACTGATGCAGGAGGAATACTCTGGAAATACATTTTATAGTTCATTCGTTAAAATATATACCAATTAACCTTATGTGTTTACATTCTTTTTCCGATGAAAAGATAACATTATCAGAACATGCAAAGCGTAGATACATAAACACACGGGTGGGCATTACGCAGAGATTTAAGAAAGAAATGATGTACAAGTATATTTGATATGTAAACCTGATTGCAAACTTGCTATTAAAACAAGGGATAAGACTCAATTGGTTACAACTGTTTCTCTTCTGCATCACTATAAACCGTAAGCAGGTGTGCATTGGCATTGGCCGTCTAATTGCATATAGCTACTCACTCGGCTTTTGATGTGTTTTTTAGTATTCGTACCTAATCTTCAATTTAGATTTTTCGCACCTCAGTATTTGGAGTGTGAATTTCTTTCTAATTGCGCCTTTTCCCGATCATTGCCTACTTGTATATATCCTATCCCCTATAAGGTAGACCAAGAAATGTGAGAACATGATACGTGCAGAGTATGAAAATTAAAACTGAGTTCCTTAAAGAGCAGAGACATGTGATGGGCTAAACTTGATAGTCGATATATAGACTGGTGAATGTCACATTTAACTGGTTTAGTGGTCCTGTGACTGTGTATTCTATATAATTACGTATAACAAGGGATACATTGACAATGTGCTTCTAGATTATTAGCCTGTAGAACATTTCATTTGACTATGAAAAAAACGAGGGTCACAGTAACTTATTTTCGGAAATTGAAATGAGCAATGTATTTTGTCGGACATAATATGATATTGGTATTTGATTTATGATTATTTGCAAATTCAATACCGTGTTTCCTTGGTCTATGAATAAAAGCTGATTATGAACTAGACCATTCCATATCATTAACAAAATAGTCTTATGGGTGCTAAATTATGATCCCGTATTTTAAGGTCAAAGTGTTTTAATACCATCTTAAAAAGTCCTTGGCCATAAAACATTAACTTTCCTTTGAAAAGGTTCATATTCAACAAAGTAAACAATATGAATTCAATAAGGAAGTTTTGTTTCATTTTGGATGGTATAGAAAACCCCCAGACTATAATTTACAATAGTTCATGTTACATGTATGTTGTATTAATGATATCTTTGTGTACATTAAGCATACTTGAGATAATAAATTTACTATTTTCACTTATCTTGTTTACAATGTAAGTTTTAATGCGTACTATTTTCTGCTGTACTTTGCAACAGGCCAGTCTTAGCCCAGTCAATATAACGATAATTTTGCAAAACCCAAAGCAAATTGCAACACAGATATTTCTTGCATTTTTGTGGAGAAACAACATTCCTAGATAACATATTAAAAGCAGGATGAAATGGGAAAATATGAATTTTGATTTTTTTCCTTTTTCGGAGCATCATTTGCCCCTTTGTGCTGTTTCTCATCAATGTAGTTGTCTGTATACTCAGCATCTTCTTGGGATTAAACATGCTTATTACAGTGATTAGAACATAATTTATAAATACCCAGTTGCAGATGTGACTTCTCAATGCTTAATTTTCAAATCGGTTTTAAATAACCCCACCCACTATATTTTGCATTGCATTCCTCCAAAAATTCACACTACAAATAAACAACACACTTTGTGTCTCGAATTTATAAATGGTAACCCTATTAGACCTTGTTAGTAATATTCACAAATTCAAGAAAAAGTGTCATCGGTTTTATCCCAGGGGCTCGTTTCACAAAGCGTTTTAAGACAAATTTTATCCTAAGTTTGAACCTAGGACTAATTTCGGGATAAGATATGTCTCATCCTTAAGATGTCCTAACTTTAGTCCTAACAATAGGACACAACTTATGATTGAACTTATTTTATAGTAAACTAAAAATGGCGGACGTTTTATGTGAAGGGAAAACACAACAAAATATTACCAAGACCGGATTCGAACTCGGATCGCCTGGACAGAAGACAACACGGTTTACCACTGAGCCACCGAGTCATATTTTTTTATACATTGGTTCAGTATTGATAAAGGCCAACATTTTATTTTAGTTTGTTTGTTTGAGTTAATGCTTAACGCCCCATTCAACAGCTATTTTCAAGCCGAGACGTTGCCTCCTATTCATGAGGCGTTCATACAAAATTAAGATACCATGGCATCCAAAACGTGCTTCAAATATACTCAGTCAAACTTATAACGCAACAACGATTTATTTGTTATGTTATACAAATAAATTTTATTTCCACTGGATTAGATTGCCGTGCAATTAACACATCTAACAACATCTGGTTGTAACATTCTGTATCATGCGTCTCAAGAAATTAATCATTTTTCACGATCCAAAAGGAAGACTGACTTCCAGAATCTCTCAGGAGTCGCATGCCACCAAAATAACCGCTTTGGCCAATCTCTTTCGAGCTCAATGGTCCATACTCTGAAAGCCAAATTGTACCCGATTAAACATAGGCGATTGCTGACCAGCATATATATGGTAGACTGTATTACATTTCATTGAAAAGCGAAAACATGCCATAATCGTGATGCGTTGTGTTTGGCTCAGTATAAAGTACCAAAGTAAGGCTTAGTGTATGGATGGTTTGACCTAACCACGGTTTCTAGGCAGGCCCAGACCTGGACAATTTTCACGATCCTGAACATTTCATCAGGAAAACATGTCCGTGTAATGTTTACCCCCTTGAACCTCACTTTTATATAGCAAAACTGGGGTTTGCAGGGGTATATCTATTTTTCTTATTTTAGCTCCAAAACATAGATTGTGGGTACTCGTTAGAACCGCCTTAGAACTTAAAAAATCCCTGTATATTGCATGGGCATGTTTTCGTAATGTAACCAGTAGCCTAATCAGATAGCCAGTCAGTAGCGTATTAGCTTTGCTTGGAGCGGTACAAGCAGCCCATCTATTATTTCTCAGGGCCCCAATGGGTCCATCTTTTATTTTAACTGCAAACATCATGAACTGTATACATAATTGCTAGTATAACTAGACATAAGTTCAATATGGCAAATTGACTATATTTCCCCAAATGGTAAACAGATCGGCCGCACGAGGTTTATCATACAGTGTATAAGTCAAACACTTGTGTTAAAGAGATTTGGTTTCGATTTGCAGACGAAATAGCTTATAGCATTACAATGAAATAGTTGGTAGATCTAAGTGCATGTATTTATATTGAAATAGAAAGAAAAAAAGAAAAAAGAGAGAAAAATGGATTCGATCTCGGATCGCCTGGTTCATATTATGGCAAAAAAAACTAATTGAATTACTTGCATAAATCCACTGAGCTATCACCAATACTAAATCAATTCTATTATTTAACATACTTGAAACTAACTGTTTGTTGTGTTTGACCTTGAATTGAGATAAATCTTATGAGCAAGTCACAACCTCAAACATAAGACAAGTCTTACCGTTTAGATAGATCACAAGTCACCCTAAGAGTAGTCTCGATCATAAGATAAGATATGTCATAAGAGAGCTTCGTGAAACGAGCTACAGGTGTCTATTTCGAAGTATTTATTTCTTTCATGCATTCTTTTGGCATCATTATAAAGGAGAAATGTAGCCCTTTCAATCAAGGTATAATACAACAACCTATCATGTCTATTAACAAAGTTATAACACCTATGACAGAACTTTCTGATCCACCCTCGTACTTTGGAACTGTCCGAGAGAGCATATAAACATGACCAGCACTGCTGTATAGATATGTTGATAGAGATTAAGAACCAAGATAACCCATGAAGCTCACTGAACAAATTGTGTTCAATTTCTTGCCTTTATATACCATTCTGAATTGTACGGTACTGCACTGCTAAAAAGATGTTATACTCATCATGCTCTTCGTCCATTTATTCATTCCGATCTAATCATATAAGGCATTTCATTAATTTAAAAATTTCTTAAATTAATAAAGGAATTGACTTTATTGATTTACCAAGTGTATTCCAGGATAAATCAGTGTCACAGTCTTCCAAAATTCAGAACCTGCTATTATTTGTTACAAATATAATAGACCAAATAGAAATATTATCGAATAAAAATAGAGGGATACTTAACAAGATAAAAAATGACCCATCTTCAGGGTAGCGAAAAAAATTTGAAATATTTAAAGAATTTGGAAAAACAAAAGGCCGAAAGCAAAATAATTAACAAATTAAGGGTCGCAGAAAAAACTATTGTGGACCAGAACGAAATATTAACCGAACAAAAACGTTTTTACCAAAGTCTTTATCAAAAACGTCCCAGAATAGTAGCAACATATCCTTTTTATAAAAAGGAAATCCCAAAATTAACAGAGGAAGAAAAATATTTATGCGAAGGTCTCATGAGCGAAAGAGAATGTCAAGAAGCAGTAAAAGATATGAAAAATGGTAAAACCCCAGGTACAGACGGACTGACAGTTGAATTCTACAAGATTTTCTGGAACGATATTAAAGAAGTTATGGTCAAGTCTTTTTTATTCTTTTCAAATTAATTCATTATCCGAAATGCAAAAACAGGGCCTTATAACACTGCTCCCAAAAAGTAATAAAGATTTAACATGTCTTTCAAATTGGAGAACGATAAGCCTTCTAAACGTGGATTACAAGATTATGACAAAAAAATTGCAAATAGAATTAAAAAGGTACTTACAAAATTGATAGATAGTAGTCAAACAGGGTTTATAAAAGGACGTTATATTGGCGAAAACATAAGGATATTATTAGCAGGGCGGATATGTAACAATTTTTTGGTGGATTGTGCACTTTTTGATAAAAGCATGAAACTTGGCACAGGTGTAGACTTATAATTATAAGAATTTTTGAGGGTCAGTGCCACGCGAAATTTGGCCTGTGACGGCCGCCATTTTGAAATTCAAGATGGCGGCATTTTCATTAAAAGCATTATACAGATTGATATCAGTTTCCACTGCTGCTTTCGTAAAAAGTATCAAAAGCCAAAGTTCTGATGCTTATCCATTTCAAGATATATTTTAATGCATTTCAATCTTAAAAGTTTTCAAGATGGCGACTATTTTCAAAGATGGCCGCCATTAATTTACAAAAAATCAAGTTAGCGAGACGAAAATATGACGCAGTTAATAAAAAGAAGAATTATTCATTATAAAATGTTTCAAGCACACTACACTCCACAAATACAAGTTACAAGTACATAATATCAAAACAAAAATAGATTTAATGCCACAAATGTCCTGTAATGGCCGAAATTTATTATTTTTGCAAAGTGGCCACATATTTGCAGCTTCTTTATCAATATGACATTTAATATATAATTGCCGAAATCATACTTTCCTCGAATAATGTTACATAAATTGCTGTCATAAACATTCTCATACACCTTAAACTCATACTGCTGATTAGAAATATCAAGAATGATGCTAATTCTTAAGATGGTTGCCATATATAGCTTCTTGAACAGTGTATATTGGTATGTTACATATGGATACTATAAATTATGATTTTGGATGGGAATCTCTTAATCTGTTCTAATGGATAGAACCATTCTACTTTCACAAAAATCTTACCTATCTGTATTGTTTCAGTTGCATATTTAAATCAGAATGGTATTCAAGATGGCTGCCAAAGGACAAAAAGAAAAAAATCATATTTTAGGAAAATGTTGATTGAATAGTTTGAACTGCTGAAGATCTTATTAATTTTCTAGTACATGTATGTTGATGTTAACTATCCTTGAATAGAAGTAATGACATTATATTTGACATTGAAAATGGCTGTCAAAATCATATATGGTCATCAGTTGTGATTTTTGTAATAGACATTACTGCCAGTCTTGCAGCACATTCAAATCCTTGATGCAAACTATTCCACGTTTAAGATTTTACTAAATCCTGTAAAGATATGTGCATACATCCAGCAAACAAGCTATCATTGAAACAAATTTAGCAAAAATATATATAATCCTCTAAAGGTCAGTAATTCTACATATCCGAATCAATATCTGAATCCGCCTACATTTATTACTAGTCTAAGAGTAACAGGTCATCTCATGCCTGCTTTGTGGCAAGTGCCATACTAATTGCAACCTTTCAATGAGTTTTTGGCATCAATGAAATCTACGTTAGGACTTCCCATTGCATGGGGTGATGGCTGGAGACTTCAAAATTTCTATCTCTACTAGCTCAAGAGCGAGTTTGTGCCACACATCAAACTGCAGGAGCTGAAGGGTCAAGAGAAACAAGCAGAGTTCCACTTTCTGAAGTAATTTACTTCCTATATCGTAAGACATTGAGCTGCAACAGAAAAGCACAGTAAATGAGCATATGTCTTCTCTAAGTACAACCTTCTGCATGCTGGAAAAGAAGTATGCAAATTAACCATGGAGAAAGCAGAAATGGTAGTTTAACACGCTGGTAGAGGAAGCAGTAAGGGAGGAGTTCAGGTCCTTTAAACTGTGAAAGGCAGGTGTCAGGCAAACTGCATACAACTGGTAAGAGTTCATCCAGTAGAATAGAATGGGGGGACTTTATATCCTAATTCAGAAAATGTATTTTGTTTTACCAAGTAAATATGATGTGGCAATCAGGATATCTTGGTAGATAAACCTGTCAGGAATAATGAAGACCAACTGCTGCTAAACCAGAAAGCAGAAAAAGAGCATTATGAAAATCTCCTGTTGAATTTCCTTGGAATCTGGAGGACCAGTCTGAGAAAACCCATGTGGAAAACCGAAATGAGTCGAACACAAAGGCCATCTGTAATATAGCATCTGGCAAAGCAGCCGGGCCTTCAGGTACCATCACAAAAATTCTGAAGTCACACGGGAAAAACTGGAACACCCAAAGTGCCTGATCTTGTTGACATCACCACAGACAGTTGCATTCCAAGTGACTGGCACTAGAGCTTCATTGTCCACCGGTTTAAGGGAAAAAGGCACATTCTGAACAGAGGCAACAAGGGCTTGATGCTGATTGAACAAGTGGTGAAGATGTTGGAGCATAAAGGGAATAGATCTGAGCTTGATGAGATGAATTGTGATTTGATGTCAGGTTGAGGCTCTACAGATGCAGTTTTTATTTTTAGAGAATCACTCGGCTGATAATAAGCTTCTCTACATGGCTTCATTTGACCTGCAGAAAACATTTAATTGCGTCAAATTCGATTTCATCTGGTAGACACTGTGAAAACTAGGGAATGATGAGAGGCTAGTGCCTCTTGTCCAGTCCATGTACATGTATTGGGATGTGAGAAGCAAGGTTAGAGTTGGTATTGGGTACACTGAGGACTTTGGTGTCTTAGTGGATGTTCACAAGGGCTCTGCCAATAGCACGCTGCATCATTTTGCTAGAGGTTATATCTAGGGGCCTGATGTCTAGGAAAGAAACGTCCTATTGATGGACGAATGGTAAAGAAGCTTGAAGTTGATAATGAAATCATTGAAGTAGTTCCAAAAGTCTGTTATCTAGTAGACATCTTTTCTGCTTGTTGTGAATATGACCCATTTGTCATTACTGGCTGTTACAATAAGGTTTTGGCAAATTTCGGCAATTGCTTACCATCTTCACCAACATTTTCTGCTGCTTCTGACAAACGGTAAAATGAATTTGATTACCCGTATAATGCTAAATGCAGCATGTATAGCACAACAATGGCCAGATTGCTAAACAAGCTAAACGTAGTTGCACAAAAGAGACTGGTAACGAAACCATGGGATAAAATGTTGTTTGATATGAGAATGGAGCTTGGAAAGGGCCATTACGAAAACTTGTCCATACAATATACAGAGAATTTTGTCAGCATTAAATATTAAAAAAATCATTGGAAGAGTTCTGATAATTTTAAAATGTTTGCTCAAAACATTTATTGTGGGTACACATTAAAACCGCCTCGCCGAGGTGGTTCTAATGAGTACCCACAATCTTTGTTTTGGAACAAAAAAAAAAAGAATAGAAAAATAGGTATACCCCTGTAAACCCCAGTTTTGCTTTGTAAAAGTGGGGTATGAGGGTGTATACTTTTCATGGCCATGTTTTCTTCATGCAATGCTGATCCTCAGAATCATTCATAGTGTAGAAGTCGTCTAGGAAGATAACTTGTCAGACAAGTACAATTCTCGGTAGAGGACAAAAGACGACAAAAATGGACATGATGATGATGATGATGATGATGATGATGATGATGATGATGATGATGATGATGATGATTGACTAAAACTTAGATACACTAAACAAATACATGTTAAATATTTTTAATCATAAGAACTTTGAAAAACAACATGTAAAAATGAAAGAAAAAAAAGAAAATGTTAATACTTTCCTAATTTGGTAGCCATTTTGGATGCCATCATTAATCAGTAAAAAGATAATTTGCCTAATACAAACTAAAATGTAACTTGCATTTGTGGTGTTATGTGCTTGAGAACATTTCATCAATGCAAATCCTTCATTCTGATCAAAACAGCATGTTTTATCACACTTTCAGTACTGTGTGTACTAAATTTCAGGTAATTTAATGGCGGCCATTTTGAAAATAGCCGCCATATTTGAAAATTACGAGTTTATTTTCATAATTTGATATCTTGAAATTTTCATTTATTGAATTTGGGGTTTTTAAAACTTTTAAAGAAAGCAACACTGTAAACTGATAACTAACTGTAAAGGCTGTATATGGGAAAAAGCCGCCATTTTGAAATTCAAGATGGCGGCCGTCACAGGGCGAATTTCACGTGGCACTGACCCTAAAAAATTCTTATAATTATAGATATAGTCATGTACCAAGTTTCATGCTTTTATCAAAAAGTGCACAATCATTTCACATATCCGCCCTGCTATATTCGATATAATAGAGTACACTGAAGATAATGAAATACCAGGAATGTTACTTTTCACAGACTTTGAGAAAGCGTTTGACAGCATTAATTACGAATACATTACAGATATTTTAAACTTATTTAATTTTGGCCAGGATCTTAAATCATGGATTAATCTTTTTTACCATAATGCAAATAGATGTGTTCTGTATAATGGCTACACTACAGATTTCTTCCCCATACAAAGAGGAGTTAGACAGGGCTGTCCCTTGTCACCCTATATATTTATATTAGGAATCGAAATTCTTTCTATTGCTTTAAGAAACCATGATGGTATAGGAGGTATTAATATATTTGGTAAAATAATAAAACACACCATGTTTGCAGACGACTGCACAATTATCCTTGACGGTACGCAGCAAAGCTACAACAATGCTATCTACTTATTTGAAGAATTTGGAAAATTATCCGGCTTAACCTTATATTTTACTAAATGCATAGTATTAAAAATAGGTTCTCTAAGGAATAATCATGATTTTTGTTACAGCAAGAAAAAAGGAATTATCTGGAATGCAGACAATCCCAAAGCCCTTGGCATAACCTTTCAGTCACAACGAAAGGATATTTTAGATCTGAATTATCAATAAAAAATAAACAATTTCTACAAGGACATAGTCTCTTGGAGTCGACATAAATTAACTACAATAGGTAACATATCTGTATTTAAATCTTTTATACTTTCCAAATTAACATACCTTTTATCAGTTTTGCCTGACCCACCTGAGGACATTTTAAAAACGCTGAAACAAAAGAGTTATGAATTTATTTGGAACAGTAAAATAGATAAATTAAGAGAAGCATTATTTTGAAAAATTATGACGAGGGTGGGCTTAGGATGACGGACATAAATTATTACATAAATTCTATTAACATAACTTGGGTCAAACGTCTGACCGACCCCGAAAATAAAGGCGCTTGGAAAACACCTTACTTGCATGAATTGGACAAATATGGTGGACTGTTTTTTTTTTAAATGCAACTTTGCTGCAGAGGATGTTAAACTGCTTGATATTAACAACACATTTTTAATAGATGTTCTCTATAGTTGGTGCACACTCAATTTTGATAAGAATCCTGAAAACATTGGCACACAACTAATTTGGAATAATAGTTTCATTAAACACCAATTAAAACCAATTATTCTTTTAGAGTGGATAAATAAAAAATATTCTGTACATCAACGATATTTATGATTTTGACAACAATCGAATTAAATGTTTTACCCAGTTACAGAACGAGTTTGGAATTTCAAGAAATGAATACTTAAATTATTACAAACTCATTGCTTCGGTCTCCAAACAATGTTTTTCAAGATTAAATGCGCAGCCTAAACAGGGCGAGACAGGCGAATCGTTGTACAATACACTGACGGACCAAAACCAGTCAAACATACAATGTATGTCAATATATGACTAAGTATCAACTAATACTGAAAAACCCAAATCACAAGAAAAATGGCAAGCGGTTTTTCCGGAAATGAATTTGCAATGGAAAGCAATATACATGAAAGTGTTTGACACGTGTAAAGACAATAAACGCCAAAACTTCCAATATAACTTCATACACCGACTCATAGCAACTAATAAATATTTACTCAAATGTAAGTACGCCCCATCCAGTTTATGTACATTTTGCAACATGGCAGTCGAAAGTATTGACCACCTGTTTTGGGAATGTCATCTGATTCAACCCTTTTGAATAATCTCTTTGATATGCTTGTGCAACTGAATCTAGACGTGATGCGAAGTAAACTTGACGTGTTTTTATATACCGAGAACAAAATCTTATCATACGTCTATTCTATATTTACCAATCCAAGTTTAAGAATGTCGTACCGAATATTAATACCTTCAAAATCAAACTTTGCCACCGCAAAACCCTAGAGCAACAGATAGCTATAAAACATGATAAATTACAAGATTTTAATAATACTTGTGGCAATCTACAAATACATTAATTGAAGAAAAATGAATGCAGTTCATGGGACACAATGGTTTCGTTTGTTATCTTTTTTCCTATTTTGTTTTTTTCCGCTTTTGTATCCATTTAGCATAAGTTTTTATCCTTTTGGTAATTATATATGTTCCACATGAAAAGTTGGTTAAGATTGGATTTAGCCTGGGTTCAGGAAGCACCTTAGACAACTTGTGGGAAAATCCCCATGCAGAATATGAATGCAAAGTTATCATTTTGAGTAATTGTACACGTCGGCAAAGTACTACTGGTGACAGTTTGTTTCGAATAATGCCTGAACCCAGTCGAATAGATTATTATCATTATAGTAGAACGTTTGTTTAATAACAAGTTTGAGTTATGTATAATAGTAATTTGAATAAATGAGACAGAAGTGGGAAAAAAATCAGAAATACTATTATTAATTTCAATAAACTTGTTTCTGACCTTGATATTCATGCTAATACTCCTAAGTCTTAAGATTGTAAAGTTTCAAAATATATTTATCAACCCACCGGACATATAGTAACTGGAAATCTAAAAATAATTTCGGATTCTAGAATTCGCATAATTGTTTCTAAAGGTCCGAAATACAGATTCCCTTCCTACAATTAATTTCGACAAATGTAGAAAAGAGATTGCATCTGCATTGAATGATTTCGATAATCGATGGTGTATAACGTCCATAACAACAATGCAAAATTTCATTGAAAATATGTCCATTTTGAAGGCGAAAAAATATAATATAAAAGTTTCGTGCTTTGGAAACAGGGAAAACGTTCAAAGAATGTTATATGGACCATAAAAATCCTCTTTTAAAAGTCATATGATAAAACGAATCTTACGTTCGTGATCATATATTAAGATTCTCTACATGTATTTATCATCGAAATGGGCTCATCAGGATGACATTTCCGTGTAATATATACCTCTTTTTACCCCACTTTATATAGCAAAACTGGGGTATACAGGGGAGTATCTATTTTTCTTATTTTTGATCCAAAACATAGATTAAGGGTAATCGTTGAAACCACCTCGGCGAGGCAGTTCTTATGTGTACCCACGATCTATGTTTTGAGCAAAAATATTAAATTGTTTCTGGTGAAAGTTTCAAGTTTTGCAGCTGAAAAATATCTCTGTATATTACATGGGTACGTTTTCGTAATGCGGTGAATTAATCGTCGACTCAAACCGCTTCATTTATAAAACATAAAATTTGGTCACATAATATGTCACAGAAGCATAACTTTCAAGAGCACAATGTTCAAATTTTGATAATGTAACATATCCAGTCTTCGTTCCTCATATACCACAAAATGATTTCGTAGACATGTGGACATGTAAGAAACAGTTTATTGGTTATATATTTATATGTCAGTGTCACTTTCTGGTTAAAACTGCTTTACATCCAAATCGTATATATGTGCATATGATCGCATTCCCAGCAAATGTTTCTGGTATTTTAGTTTCATAGACTATAGACTTAGTTGGAATAGAACATTGGTGGAAGTGACAACACGTAATGTCCATAGTCATCTTTTGAGTTCGATTCGCCTTCTCGAAGGAGCGAACAATACTTAACTACTTCAGAGGGAGTCCAAAGTAATGTCAGGCAGTATAGATATATTAAATGATTGACTAGCCGTTCGGACCCACCAGCTCTTAGTCCATCTATAACTGTTTTACAGCAGTTTTGACCCAAAAGATTCCATCTGGTAATGAATCCATCCCACCATCTTTGTATAGCACTTTCATTCAACCTTCCAAAATCAAAATGTTGATCATAATATCGCCCCTCGTTCTCAATATCTTCCTCCAAACTTTCGCTTCTTTCGTTCGGTTGTCGTTTTTTCCCTTTTTCTACCTTCTTCTTTTTTATGCCTGTCTTATTTTCACCTGGCCAAAGGCTAATATATGTCCCATTTCCAAGTCGCATAGAGGCATGGCCGACTTGGGTGGATTGTGGTAGCCAAACGTAAACAGTCACCGTCATTTTCACGTGTCTATTGTCTTAGTTTGTAACGGCGTAATTATCTCAGTCATACAAGTTTCAAATGTCACGTTTGATAACGTTATATCCTTTCAATTTGACTAACAGTCTCCAATAGATTTAAGCCTGCTTTCAATTCACTTGGTTACACCCTGACTGATGAATTCCTTGAATCATTTTATCTCAGGACTAAAGTACTGCGTGTCTCGACTAAAAATAAAACTACCTCGTATGGATTCCCATTTTTGCTAATTATAGTTACAAAACGTGAAATAGTTCTCTACTCTATATTTTAGCGACGCTCCTGTGTCGCTCTTATTGTAGAAGAGTGGTAAAATGTTCTGTTCTTTTCTGTTCTAGATACATTGATAGAAAAAAAATCTTTCGTCAGCCGGAACCGGAATTCGGCGGTAGCGACTAGCAACGAGTATTCACGTTGAAACATTCGAAATATTGTGTTGACAATGTTTGTTCGACAGCGGCTTCCCTTAATTGACGAATTAAACAAAAATATACTTACTCAAGATCTGTCGTTTTGTTCCCGATAGATCATGACAACATGACGTCACAGTTTTCTTTACTTTGACATCACATGGTTGCGTTCGGTTATCTGCACTATACACCACCCACCTTAAGTCGCATCGAGCGGCGAAGGTTCGTATGAAACAACGATTTCACTTATTTCGGAATGGTCTATCTAGACGGAATATTTCTATCGGTATTCCGTTAAACCTCTTCATACCAGTGTCAGGGAAGTGCAACGAGGTACCGAAGTGGAGCGGAGTGACAGTTAGCCAGCTGATCTATGGTCTATCCATAGAAATGCAGATCAAGGACTATAGATTAAGAAATGTCAAACCATTGTAAATTGTGCAAAAAGATAAACGGAAGAATTGTATGGCTCATTCCCATGTGTGTCCCTGATCCTCTGGGGGAGGTTCTACCCGTGTGTTTGTGGGGGGATCTTAAAGCCTGTTCCCAGAAAACAAAAATGACCTTTTAAATTGTTTTCCTAATATCCATGTCCTCTGCTCCCTAAATCCCCAAAAGTTTATGCTTTCTACCCAGATCCCTGAAAACAAATGGGCATTCTCCTCCATATCCTCAAAACACCTGACAGGCGCTCAGGGTGAGGAACTTATTGAACAGCTTTAAAATTATTGATGCAATAGGGGCAGAGCGCCGCGCAAAAGGTGGTACCTTATTATTTCATATTATGTATATGTAAATAAACGGTGGTTCGACTGTTCATATATAACATGAATGAGAAAAGTCACAGCTGATAAACACATGGCATGGAATGGGTGACGCTTACTGCAATTCTGCCCGAAGTTGAGATGGAAAATACATGTTATTTCGTTATCGCTAACACTTTCGCCCCATGAACATATAGTGCTTCCAACACAATAACATTGAGGTGTTTGCGAAAACAAAGTGACCGGGATTTCTTGTGTTACTTTCATTCAGTGGGTGTTCAGTTTCTGCATGGACTGCGCCCGTCTAGTTTTCAGTAGAGTGCATGCTGTAGGAGAGAGCTCGAATATCTAATCTCGGCTTCTGTCTCAATTGCAGTGTGTGTCACCTGTCATTTATCGGTTTGTATGTAATTGTCAGTAAAAGTGTCGTTAATTTTCAATATTCTATATCAAATTGACAATGCAGTATATTTTATTTTATGATCAAGGTATACACTGAAAATCGAAAATGAAATATAAACTACATACATGTACGTGTGCTCACCTTGTCCAACGTTGACGACTGTGAAACGGTCCCAACGCCGGTACATCGGTAGTTTAGCTACAAAATATTGATGAATGCGAATCAATTTCTTGTTTTCTTTAATGTTTTATAATTTTATAAATGTTTGCGATGAAGTAAAAAGCGCATCTAATGGAGAATTAACTTGACTTTTCATTTGTGCTTGAATGAAAAGCTGTTTTGCATAATTTCTCCAAACATCCGATCCGAAGTTGGTAAACAAGGTTCGGCCAAGGTCTATTCGGCCGATTTATACAGAAACGGTTCGTATTTTCCAAAATACGCACAAAATGTAACAAACGAGCATTTTGCAATGACTTTTCGTCAAGATTGTGGGACGTTTTCATCGTTTTTGATAAATCTCAATGCACATGAAACTTATTATGGCAACAAGAAAAAAAATACAACGCCGGTTACAACGGTACCAGAATTACCTGGATTGTTAGATAAATGGGCATTATAGCTTTACAAGATGCGGATTGCCTTATTCGTGTCCTGCTTCTGCCTACATACCTCTTTCACGTAGGTTTCGGGAAAGATACGTTCATTGGCATGAATATCAAGTCTAAAATGAAGAGATGCTAATTAATAAAATAGGTTCTAATAGGACAACAGGGCTATTATAAGATCTTATCAGTTTCACCAACTTTTCTGCAACCCTTTAAAATTGAAGTAATTTCTTGCTTGTACTACTTGCTCAATGACTCTCTGACTGACTCACGCACGCGAAAGTTTCGAGTCGAAACATTATCCACTTTGTTTTAATAATAAAAATATTGAGAACGAGTCCATATGGCGATGACGCACGAGCTTGCGAGTGCATGTCCGCCATATGAACGAGTTCCAAATATTTAACGATAATTATTCAATAACCTCTTTATCATATACCCTTTAATACGCAATGGAAGGTTTGTAAATGCTTGTTCCTGGCATCTCCACGCCTCATAGACATTTCATTTTTGTAAAACGTATCCTTTCTAGCGACTTATCACCATATTACAACACACGCAGAGCTCCGCCTTTGGCTGGAAATGGTAAACAAAATTTACACGAGAACCGTGACGTTGCCAAGATGAAGTCGACGTGACTTTTGGACATCGTTGCGGTCGGAAATTTCATGAAAAAGTTAGAAATGCAGATTGCAAACACTTTATTGTAGATCTACATGGACTTTCAAAATATGAGGTATTTTTCATGAGAAAGCGTGTGTATTTATTGTGCGAGGTATTCTGTATTTTTCTAGTTTCGTCGTTCGTTTAGTTGGGGTGGAAAAGGAAAATGGCTGCCAGATATTGTTCAATGACGACCTAACGGTAAAATACTTCGACCGTGCCGTTTGAACTCACGTTATATATTATGAAGTTTTGTAAACACAGTAAAAGAAGCACCTATTTGCTTTACAAATTTTTCCAGTGCCATGTGAAGCACGTGGTCATACATTGACTACCGCCATAGAGTCGCATTATTGAAAACATAGTTATTTAAGCAGTCTGATCAACAAATGCATATCTGTGTCAGAGGTTAAGCGGCCTGATCAAAGTATTTTACCTATAGTGTACTAACGAAAGTAGCCCCGCCGTGAACGTGCTTCTTTGGACCCGTGCAATATGACAGAACGTTCCTATGAACGTTCAAAACTATTGAATAAGATATAAGTTTCCATGTAAGTTTCATTGTAAACTATTGATCCTGGAAACATATTCAATGTTTTCAGCAATTTAAAGTGAACGGAGTAATTTTTTGTGTATATGATAATATGAGATATATGCGGTGATGGAGCAAATTTGGATTTCAAATGACACCCCAATCTAAAAAAGCAGTCCCACAAAATGGAGAAGCCCTTCCCAATCTGGCCACAACTGTTGACTGGAACGTCAAAGCAATAACAAACATATAAACAAAACAAATAATTTATCTTCCCCTCAGTGACATCATACGTGCACCTAATGGTAACCGTATGTTGCCTCATGTAGTTATCCGGAATGCTTTAACAATCAATTTGATACTTATTTGTTTATTTATTTTATTGTTTTTTTTAAATGGAATGCCTCGATTGTGGAAAAAAAAATCCCAACCAAACAAGATCTTTTCAATGGGAAGAACATTATCTTTTCAGCAGATACTGGACTTCTTACACGGTCTTCAACGAAAGTCTTTTAGGTGCGCGTTTGAAAAGATTGGGGATTTCTTTTATCTACATGTATTTATAAAGGGTCAATGATTACTCCTTTCGCGTCCTCAACTTATATTGTCTTATTCTGCAAAAAACAATACGATACTTGTTAAAATGCCAGACTTAAAAGATATTTTACTGTATGACTTATGCATTTTAAAGTCATTAACTCTAAACGGGTTGATCGGGAAATCGTTTCTTTTCTAGCACAATAAGATATGTTTTTTTAGTTTGTTTGGAGTTGTATTGCTAGAAACATCTTAATGAGTCAGTCCTAAAGAGTAAGACCGGCTAGTGTCTAATATGGCTATAGGCAACCTTTTCTACAATGAGACATGATCTATCTTATAACAATACCAGAATAAGGAACTGTTTCATAAGGAGCTTTTCACTAGACACTTGATGTTCGTGCAAATGAACGTATAGTTCCCAAAAGGTACATGAAAAAATGTGTGTAGGCTGAGGCAGGTCAAGAACAAGTAACGCAATCCGCATCTTGTAAAGCTAGAATGCTCAACTATCCAACAATCCAGGTAATTCTGGTACCGTTGTAACCGGCGTTGTTTTGCCATTAAATTCTTCTTGTGCATTTTTTGGGGGAAATTTATCAAAAACGATGAAAACGTCCCACAATCTTGCCCATAAGCTATTGCAAAATACTCGTTTGCTTACATTTTGTGCGTTTCTTGGAAAATACGAACCGTTTCTGTAGAAATCAGCCGAATAGACCTTGGCCGAACCTTGTTTACCAGCTTCGGATCGAATGTTTGGAGAAATTATTCGAAAACAGCCTTTCATTCAAGCACAAATGAAAAGTCAAGTTTATTCTACATTAGATGCTTTTTTACGTCATCGCAAACATTTATTTAAAATTGAAGAAAACAAGAAATTGATTTGCATCCATCAATATTTTGTAGCGAAACTACCGATTTACCGGTGTTGGAACCGTTTCACCGTCGTCAACGTTGGACAGGGTGGTGCTGTTTAAAATGAAATTGACGTGGTGTATAAATATAGTTATGTTCTCTTTCATTTCATTCAGACGCGACATAAATTATTTATTATCTTTACTTCCTTATTTGGGAAACGAGGTATAACACATCGAACACTACAATGAATATGACGTAAGCATATAACCCGTCTGAATTCCACTGAACCATCTAGCATTTCATGTACAGCATATTCATTCATACTCGCAGTGTTATACCTTGACCTTAATAGAAAACACAACAACATATACGTGTGTGATGGCGAGCACAGACCGGAGCACGTTATCTTTATTCGAATACAAATTTCACAAACAATCAATTGACTCCTCCGCCAGCAAAGCATAGCCACGCCCACCCCTATTTCCTTAGACAAACATTGTGTTTTTGCACCTACATTTACCTGTAAAAAGCACGTGTTGGTTTGTTTGTCTAACCCACGTGTTGTCTAACCGTCATTGACCGTTAGCTAATGTGCTGATTTGAATGGTCAATATAAAATGAATATTAATGATGGGTGGTTTGACGGAGGACTCAATTGACAGCCAGCTTAATTTTTGAAAGCTTTTAACACATTAAGTTGGATACGGTCCCTAATCATGACTCTCCGACAGTATGAAGTACATAGATCCATCTCGTATACTATACATGCCAAATCTGAAAGACAACTAAAACAAAACCAAGAATTAAAATAGCATTTAACGCTTTACACGTATGAGCTTTACACAAAAGCTTTGTGGACGATACGCACATATAAACTAGACTGACTAATCACATTTCGTCGTGATTCACGTGACTGAACAGAAATAAAATTCTGACTCGAATCAACAGTTATAACTGAAAATTGCGAAATATGTGATAAACACCACGTTGATTTTTTTCCAAGAGCTCTGCTGTGTACTCAAAAACTCACTTGAAAACTTCGGTTTGATTCAACTATTGCATATTACATATGAAATTTTGTACATGTAACATTCGTATTTTGAAATTAAACACTGATTGACAACATCGATCATAAGTTTAAACAAACGTTGCGTGATCCCTACTTTATGTATTGCATTAAGCCTAGTGTATGTGGTTGAACAGATATGATATGTCCATTTACTCATTTGAACAGGTGCCTTTGAAACAAAGAGACAACTTTTCAACAAAATAATCTGAAATGGTCTATGTATTCGATATGCACATTATTTTACTCCTAAACCATCTTCCATGAACGAAAAAACGGACCACTTGCATTATTTTCCAAATAGCTGTACTACATACCAATAACAAATTACATTTCAGAAACTGAATTTACATCACGACTTGCGTCATCGGTCTGTAGCAACACGACCCATCACATTTGGTACATTCAGGTTTCGATCAGGACTAACCACTAGAAACATGTATGTGTTTCACTGTACACTGCGGTATACCATGCGCTATGGGTACAGCGGAAACAAGCAAGCTCATTTAAACCTGCACTAAAACATTTATATCAAACATAAAGGTGGGGAGGGTGGGAGGGGCAAGCGCACAAAACCGAACTCAACTGCTCCGTATCGTCTGTCAAGCCTCGAATGACCTTGAGACTTATGCAATCATTATTTATACCCTCACTGAACAGTACTCACTCTAGATTCACGCAATTCATGACCTTAAATGATATTACATCATCGACTTGAAGCGATATACTCATGCTAAAATCACTGAACTTTTACCATATTTACTAATGCACACGAAACGATAATACATCTTCCCCTATAAGACTTGCATTTAAAACCCAAATTATCTCAGTAGTCTATAATAAATATAGATGTACAGGTATTCTAAAATTACCGATAATTCTACGAATATATTACGACAAGTATAAGCTTTGCAATTTCTCAGCACTATTTTCATTGTATGACCACGTATATAAACCCACGGCGATAATCACAGACCAAAACAACTTTGACAGCTCGTTTCAACGTGAGCTTTTATACCCGAGCCAGCATGCGGTATTTATTGTGACCCAATCGGAGCTGCCTCGTCCAAACAAGTACGACCAGAAGTCGGCGGTCGATTAACAACAAGATTCCAGTCCTGTTGATTATATATAAGCTCTCGCCGTGGCGAGAACTCAATAAACAAAATCAAATTTTGAGTTTGTTGTTGAACATGTTGTGATTTTACAACATGTCTGTCAAGATTTACATGTGGTTACCCCGTTCGGATATATCGGGTCATGCCTCTTTGGAGTTAGAGAATGTCACGTATATAAGCTACAGATCGGAAGAAAGAAAATTTAAATGGCCGGACCTAAAGGAAGATACAAAAATACAATCACAAGGCTCCGATCTGACATTTACAGCTCGTGGACTAGACTTAGTGGGAATAGAAAAGTGGTGGTCTGATCTTAAATGTTCAGGATGGAATCACTGGGTCACACGACATAATTGCTACAGTAATGTCGTGAGCGCGTTAAGAGCGGGTGGAGCGGTGGAGACTGTTTTAAAGAATATGGGGGATGGACATTGCTTTATATAAACACAATGTCAGTTAGACGCTTCACTAATTTTAATACGTAAATTCATGTTTATTATATAACGTTGCCGAAACGTCATGTAATAAAAAGTGTTATGACCACACGTTTATTAACACTTAATGGAACACGTATAGTCATTGACGACGTCCATAACGACAATGCTAATTTTAATTTGGAATATAACCACTTTAAAGGCGATAAAATCCTATTTTATAAGTGATATGATAAAACGAATCTTACACTCGCGGTCATTTCCTTTGAAATTTATTAAACTCGCAGGAGACTCGTTTTAAAAAATTCATATGAAATGACCACTCGTGTAAGATTCTCTATTTAAGATTCAGAATCATGTATAAAACAAAAAAGTTATTTTGTACTTAACAGTTGGTTATACAAGTTGGTTTAGGAAGATATGATAAAAGGCAATTATTGTGATATATATATGTTATGTACAAGACACAATCATTGTCATTAATACCAAGAAATGAGAAGCGTCATAAGATAAATAACAATGTGGTTTTTCAACAGGTCCAACAAAAACCGAGATGTCCAAGCAAATGAGATAGCTTGAGGCTGGAAGTTTCGGATTAAGAAAGAAGAAGAATTGTATTATCCCTGTAGCGAAAACGAATGCGTTGATTAGCTTTGCGGTAACCCCGAAGCTGATCTGCGTCTTTGTTTTAGCAATGCATATTGTTGATTTTCTCATGACGCCGCTCAAGTACATTGAGAATGACACAATTGTTTACTGAAACTCCATTAAAAGTTGAATGATTATTGAATCTTGATTTCGAATTTAATTCTTATTTATTCCGAATACTTGCATGTAACCGTTCTATATATCTGCTTTCGACATGCTATTTGCAGAATGCTTATTTCGACTCCAGTCTAGATATATTTGATTGGGAGTACTTGAGAAATTCGTTTAGACATACATAGACATAGCCATAGTAACTTTATATGGGAGTACTTGAGAAAATTCGTTTAGACATACATAGACATAGCCATAGTAACTTTATTTAGCGTCGATTATGTTAAACAGTACAAGACAAGCCCAGTAGAGCTTTTATTTCGACAAACATATGTAAAGTTAATTTAAAGTAACTGAATATATAACAGCATGCACAAGTATCAACAAAATTATTTACGAACTGAATCACAGATAATATGAGGTACATATATATCACGGCAAGCAAGTTTTTGTAAATTAAGTAACAATAGCACACATAGTTATTTTAAAAAATACATAGAGACAAAGATGCCTGGATCCCAATGGTTACCTTTGCTCGAAACTTAACAATGAGCGCGGGGCAGAAAATAAATTTGTGATCAGCAAGGAGACCACAAAGGGTGGGCTCCCACAGTAACTCCTTACCGACAATAACCAAAGAGGGGAGGAGGGGAGGAATCTAAAAATTTAAACAAAGGGAAACTGTGGGACAGAGCATCTCAGGTCTCTGCAACCTGTAAAATAAGAAAATGATAATAAAACTTAGGGTTTTATAAGACATGCTAATTGAACGAACATAACACAAATGAAAAAGAACAAAAACACAATAAAACAGAACAAAAATTTAAGATTAGGAAATCAGGCAGAAAAAGAAGGACACTTACAGCTCAGCCCGTCTGAGGCCCGGAACAACCTTCTGAATTGTGGATAAGATTCTGCCAATCTCAGCTCATTTAGGAGGCTGTTCCAGCTCCGGGCCGCCTCATACCGGAAGCTCCTTAAGCCGTACCTGGTTCTGTTTAAACGAGGACTCTGTGCCTGCTTCTCAGATCTGAAATCATGGGAAGAGGACTTAAGACCTATCAAGTCATGCAAATATGATGGAGCCAAGTTGTTGACAATTAAAAAAAAACTTCCCCAGCCATAAGTTTCATTCTGCTGATATGTAGAGGTAGTACTCCATTCTGTTGTAGAAGATCCGGTAGAATGGACTCAAAATCATAACAGATGAATCTGAGGGCGCTCTCCTGGATCTTCTCCATCTTATTTATACTTGACTGATTGTTTAAATGTTATACTATTGGGCAATGATAAAAGTTTGACATTTTAATAGATTCATAAATCATTAATTTGCCTTGTTTAGTTCAGAACTTTCCTATACGCTTAATAACAGCTAGCTGCTGAGATGCTTTAGTACAAATTTGAGATATATGGTCCTTAAAGTTCAGTTGAACATCTACTAAAGTAACACCTAGCAGAGAAACCCTGTCCTCACATGTAATCTTAATGTTATCCAGCTGAAATGATGTAATAGCATTCAAAGTTTAGCTACTTTGTTTTGTTAAAACGTCCCGTGCAATACCACATGAATGATTTCGTAGATGAATGATTTCGTAGATGGTATTTTAGTTTCGCAGTAAGCTGGAATAAACACTAGACAGTATCCATTGTCATCACATAATTTTGATTCAACGTTTTGTCATTTGCGAACAATACGTCTTTACTCGAAAGGGAGTCCAAAGTAATGTCACGGCATAATAGCATCGGCCCAGAAAACCGAGCCACCGTTCAGAACCACCGACTCTTAGTCCGTCGATCACTGTTTTACAACAGTTTTGACCCAAAAGGCTCCATTTGGTATGGAAATTATCCCACCATCTTTGCATGGTCCTTTCGTCCAAACCCTCAATATCGAACCTAAAATCAAAACTTCGCTCTTCATTGTAAATGTCTTCCGCCAAACTTTCGCTTCTTTCGTAAAGAGGCTCTTGCGTTCCATTTTCAACCTTTTTCCTCTTCTTCTTTTTTCTTGTATTATTTTCAGCAGGCCAAAGGCTAATATACGTCCCATTTCCAAGTCGCATAGAGGCATGACCGTAATGACCACGGCGTGTTAGCCAAACGTAAATAGTTACCGTCATTTTCAAATGTTTAATCTCAGATTGATTATATCGACCAAAGCAGTTTCAAACAACACTTTGGATAATGTTATATCCTTATATATTTATTAAGGGCCACCAATAGGAATTCACCTGGCTGACGAAATTGACGTCGTGTATTAATATAGATTTTAGGTATTCTAAAATTACTCATAATACTACCAATAAATTACAACAAACTTCCTCTCGTTCAGTGTAATAGTTGGATGTAAGGATATAAAATTTTGAGTTTGTTGTTGAACATATTGTGATTTTACAACATGTCTGTCAAGATTTACATGTGGTTACCCCGTGCGGATATATCGGGCCACGCCTCTTTGGAGTTAGAGAACGGCACATATATAAGCTATAGATCGGAGGAAAGAGACTCAAAATGGCCGGACTTAAAAGAAGATTCGAAAATACAATCACAAGGACCCGATTTGACATTTACAGCTCGTGGACTAGACTTAGTGGGAATAGAAAAGTGGTGGACTGATCTTAAATCTTCAGGATGGAATCACTGGTTCACACGACATAATTGCTACAGTAATGTCGCAAGCGCGTTAAGAGCGGGTGGAGCAGATGATAAGCTCACTACGCGTCAGCGATGGTACTATAAATCTATTGTGTTCTGGAATCCCGAGAAACTGAGCTATTATGCCACAGATTTGGAAGCATGTACATAGAAAATTGATTGTCCTATCAAGACATTTATACATATGGAGGACGGGTATTCATGGAACGACGGTCCATGGTAATACTATAAACAAGAACATACCCAGAAAGTACACTCATTTGATTGAACCATTACATGTATGTAACAGATTCGTTAACATGTACACACAACAAAGATATTTTGTAGAAGTTAGGAAGTTATAATGAAAAGACAATACTTATGATAATATAGTGTTTACTTATTAATATCTATCTTGTCATGGATATCAATAAATAAATTAATACTGACTCAATTCTGTTACTGAAACTTCATCAAAAAGTAGAATGATAGTTGAATCTTGAATTCTTTCAATTTGATTCTGCCTTTTTTCAAAATATTTGCACGGAACCATTCCATATATCTGCTAATTAATTTTAGTAACATTTCAGTAGAATCCACACTAAAACTTCTCAAACATATGACAGTTTTACTATATTAAATTGGGGTTGAAGGGGGTTTTTATTGCACGGACATGGTTTCCTGATGTATTTCACGTGTAATTACTGATGTCTTGTTGTCAATTTGGTAGTGATACGATTGCTTGGACAGAGTTGGTCGTCTTGTTTGCCATTTTATATGCTATCTGTCATTGCCATTTTTTCTGCTGGATAGTTGGATGTTTAATTACACTAATTGTACTCTCTATTATTTTATTGTTTATTTTCATGATACGCCCAAGTCGGTACTTCGCATGTGTTTTTCGTGGTTTTGTGTCGAGTTCATGCTGAGTACACACACGTGTTTGTTCATCTGGTATTTAGTTAAGTACAAGTTACTGAGTGGACAACTTACGGGAAATAGCTGCTCTGTCGGCTTGCAAAATGTCCTCTTTGTACGAGAATCAAAATTGTCCTGTTTATATAGTCCTACTAACAGTCTAGATAACACATGGTATATGCCTATTATGCAGTAGTATTTGGCATATGATAACAGATTAATGGCATCCATGGAACTACGTACGAACCGTAAATCTAGAATCATTTAACGAGACGAAGCTAATGGTAATATCAGAGGCCTAGACGTAAAATATTACAATATGCTTTAATGTTTTGAATATTTTCGTTCAAACATACGGGTTACCGATCAAAACAGTTCAATGTATTAGGTGCATCAGACAATTGGGGTGTGATCTAGTTAGACAATAAGTGCATGTAAGTGAAATTGTTATGCGTTTCAATGGTGTGTCTAAGATATGTTGCAAAACGCGTGATTGCAACGTTTACCAAACATATACTTTCTAGGAAAATGCAAATACATCCTGAACATTTAATCAGTATGTGCGGGGACCTGTTTTTGCCGCCACACGGATTTGGAGGATATTCTGAGAAATCAGAAAATTATTACGAAAATATGCCCATGCAATAAACAGAGATTTTTTAGCTTTAAAAATTGAAACTTTTCAGCTGAAAGTTTTTGATATTTTTCTTAGTTTTGCTCAAAACATAAATTGTGGGTACACGTTTGAACCGCCTCGGCGAGGCGGCTCTAACGTGTACCCAGAATCTATGTTTTGGAGCAAAAATAAGAAAAATAGATTTACCCCTGCATACCCCATTTTTACTATATAAAAGTGGGGTATAAGGGGGTATTTATTTCACGGACATGTTTTCCTGATGTCATGTTGTCAAATCTAAAGGGCCACTGACGAGGCTTAAATAGCCGAAACCATGGTATAGCCCATCCCCTTTCTCTTAAAATGTGCACTGCTCTTAAAAGATCTCAGTTTTAATGTTTAATTGGAAAATTTTATCAAATGACTGGACAGCAGTTTGTTCACTCCCTTTGATAAACATATACTAAGAAATGGTTGAGGCTATGACGTAATGCTTAGCGCTTTGAGCGATGAGGATCTACGAAGGTTTATAACAGAGATGGATATTTCTAGAGTTAAAGACTGAATAAATATTATATCTTAATTTCTTTCTAAAGTCGCTACTTAATGCCCACCCATGTGTTTATTTGTCTATGCTATGCAAACACTTTGTAGATAATGTTCTGATAATGTTTTCTTTTAATCGGAAAGAAAATGTAAACACATACGGTTTAACACAAATAACGAATGAACTAAAATGCATCAGGAAAACATGTCCGTGCAATATATACCCCCTTAAACCCCACTTTTATATAGTAAAACTGGGGTTTGCAGGGGTATACCTATTTTTCTTATTTTTGCTCCAAAACATAGATTGTGGGTTCTCGTTAGAACCGCCTCGGCGAGGCGGTTCTAACGTGTACCCACAATCTATGTTTTGAACAAAAATAAGAAAAATATCAACATTTTTCTGGTGAAATTTTCAATTTTTGGTACTGAAAAAAATTCCCTATGTATTGTATGGGCAAGTTTTCGTAATGTTTCCAGAGTGTTCGTTCTTTATCAGGGCCCAGTTGTTCTAAACTAACGACGTCTTTAGTTAACGATTTGTTAAAATTTCAAACATGAATATTACAAATACACTGTTATTTTTTGTTAAAAAAATGTGAGAATCCTTTGCACTGCAAAGGATTCTCACATTTTTTCAACAAAAAATAACAGTGTATTTGTTACTTTAGCTGATATTTGCTTAACAAATTTATGTCTTAACGATATCGTTAAGCTAACGATGCTTTGAACAACTGGGTCCAGTACAACAGGATACTATAAGACATTTTTTGGGGTAAAAACTTGTGCTTTATGTCCACGTTCATGTTAAGATGGCCAGTCATGCAAGCTACATGTACACTGTCCCTGGGTATGCCTTCTATAGGCAGGTTACAAGAACTGAATTCACATCTGTTAATACTGGTGCATACTATTAACAGGAACATACCCGGAAAGTTCACTCATTTAATTGACCTACTACATGTATGTAACAGATTCATAAACATGTGCACACAACAGAGATAGTTAGTATAAGTTAGGAAGATGTAATGAAAAGATAATAATAATGATAATATAGTGTTATGTATCTTGTCTTGTATATCAATAAATAAATTAAATACTGACTCAATTGTTACAGAAACTCCATTAAAAAGTTGAATGACACTGTAGTTGACTCTTGATGTTGTTCAATCTGATTCTGATTTTGTTTTTGTCAAAATGCGTTCCGTATATCTGCTGTCGACATGCTATTTAATTTTAGTGACGCTTTTACATCAGGAAAACATGTCCGTGTAATGTATACCCCCTTTAACCCCACTTTTATATAGCAAAACTGGGGTATGCAGGGGTATACCTATTTTTCTTATTTTTGCTCCAAAACATAGATTTTGGGTACTCGTTAGAACCGCCTCGGCGAGGCGGTTCTAACGTGTACCAACAAACTATGTTTTGAGCAAAAATAAGAAAAATATCGAAAATTTTCTACTGAAAATTTTCATTTTTTACAACTTTAGAAATCACTGTATATTGCATGGGCAAGTTTTCGTAATGAAAATGGTGGTGAATGGCATCACCATCCATACCAAAACTTCTCAAACAATTGACATTCTAAATGCATGTTTACCAAAACAAAAGTATGACGGGTTCTTGCACATGAGTCTGGCACCTATTTCCCAGTTATTGATGTCTTGTTGTCATTTTAGTAATGATTCGACTGCTTGGAAAGAGTTGGTCATCTTGTTTGCCATTTTTTTTCTGCTGGATATCGGGATATTTAATTTGAATTGTACTCTGTACTTTTTATTTTTTATTCGACGCCGGTGGGTCAGGCGTCAGACTCTATGATGTCCCTCACTTAAAGCTATTATTCTTGTCTGTTGCTTAGCCCACCGGGGTTCAACTGGTGTTTTTTTCTTTTGCTCCGGAGTTTGTAGCGCCTAGGGATCTCCATCGTCGTCGGGCAGCTTACTCAATCGGTGAGTCCTCGGTTTTGATTCATCATGGTGGTTATCATGATTTATTTGTTTGTCCTTGATGATTCATTGACTAGCTAGAGATTCATCACGAGGATCGAACTAAATGTTATGAACCACTGCAGAGGCTGAGGGTAAGGTTAGGTACCCGTAAAATCGATTTAAGCCCGCAAGTAATTTTATATTACTGATCGTTCCAAGGCTATACTTCTGTGGTGGTTCTTATTGTTGTACGTCTTGGTGTTGTGCCGTTTGCGCATTATGTAAAAATGTTTTCACATTTTTTGTTAAGATTAGGTAACTGAGTGGCCACCTGTTATGAAAGTAGCTGCTCATTCGGCTTACGATATGTTTTCGTGGTGTAAGTATTAAGTGTTTTCCCACCTCGGTTTTTGGAGTGGGAATCTCTTTCTGATTGCGCCTTTTCCTGATCTTTGCCTACTTGTACCTTTCCATGATACGCCCAAGTCGGTACCCAGTTACTGCTCCTGTGTTTTTCATGTTTTTGTGTCGATTTTATTCTGAGCACACACATGTGCATGTTTACCTTGTATTTAGTTTAGTACAGGTTACTAAGTGGGCACCTTACGGGAAATAGCTGCTCACTCGGCTTGCGAAATGGCCTCTTTGTACCAGAACAAAATTGTATATTTCTACTAACAGTCTAGATAACACTTGATATATGCCTATCTTGCAGTAGTATTTAGCAAAACACAACAGAATAATGACATCCATAGAACTACGCACCGTTAATTCTGAATGATTTAACGAAAAGGAGCTGATGGCAAAAGCAGACGCCTAGACGTAAACTATTACAATAGGTTTTAATGTTTTAAATATTTTCGTTCAAACACACGGGTTTCCAATCAAGACAGTTCAATGCAATAGGTGCATCAGACAATTGGATTGTGCTCTGGTTAGACAATCAGTGCATGTAAGCGAAATTGCGACGCGGTTTAACCGTTTGTCTGACATATGTTGCCAAAATATGTGATTGCAACCTTTACTTAACGTTTAAAGGTACAAGCAGGCAATGATCAGAAAAAGGTGTGATCAGAAAGAAATTCCCACTTCCAAAACTCTAAATTGACAATTAGGTACTTATATAAAAGTGAACAGCTATTTCCCAATAGGCGGTCACTCAGCTACCCGAACTTAACTGAAAATATGACTACATACATGAGAATCAAACAGCACAAAAACTCGACTCCAAAAATAAAACAAATAGAACCACATCAGAAGCATCGCCTTGGAAGGATCAGTACATAAAATTGGGGGCTTAAACAGGATTTTAGGCGCAGGATTAAGGATTTTAGGATTTTAACCTCGCACTCATCTTCCGCAGTGGTTCATAACATTTAGTTAGTTGTTTGGTCCTCGTGGTGAGTTTCTAACTAGTCACTGAATCACGATTAAAACATCTTGTACTTAAAACTATTGGGTTAGGAAAATACAAACGGGTTGCAAGAAATCCTTGATGATATTAGAAAAATAAGATCTTTAAATGGATATACGGTACGCCGCAGCAAGTGTTCGTAATTTTTTATCAAATAAATGGAAATTGGTTCATCCATTTTCTTTTATATACCTGTACGTACATGTAGTATTGTGTTATAGTTTAAGTTATTTTAGCCTGGCGTCCCTTTTATGGGACATAGGCAAACAGAATAGCCCCAGATGCGACGCCGCAGAACGCGGCGTCCCATCTGGGGCTATTCTGTTTGCTTAGAGAATTTTCATCGAAAAATTGAATCAAATTTAAAAATCACTCCTGACGCCCCTAAAAATGAAAGTGGACTCACCTTAATGATAATAATGGGGAAATCCATTCGTCAAATATGGGTTAAGTTATTTCAAGGTATTCACATACTCGTTTTGGGTTCAAAGAATAGTTATCAAAATTTTCAGGATAATCTGATGCTATGAGAAATTCCGTATCGATGTCAGTTTAGGTTTGTTCATTTGTTAGCGATTCATATTTTCTAGACTGAATATACTTGTACGAGTACACCATTTCTCTCTTAAATCTCTGCGTAATGCTCACTCATTTGTTAATGTATAGATCTACGCTATGCAAACGTTCTAGATAACGTTATGGTAATGTTATGTTTTAATCGGAAAGTGAATGTAAACACATAAGGTTAATTGGTATACATTTTAGAGAATAGACTTAAAATGTATTTCCAGCGTGTTTTAAGAAATGCACTTAAAATGTATTTACAGAGTATTAGGTCTGTATCAATACAATGCTGCAGTTAGACAGTTTTTTGTTCTATATGTTAAACCTGGTGCTTTATGTCCACGTCCATGTTAAGAGGGACAATCATGCTAGCCACACAGTCCCTTCCAGACGCAAGATACAAGCATTGTATTCACATCATCTGTAAATCTGACGTAGACATGAATTATACAGGTTTGAACTTTAATGTTTATTAACCACTTTGGACTATCATCTTGAAACGACACCATTGATTTAAAATGCGCAACTGTAAACTTGTATGTCATCAGAACCCGAAAATCTCAAGAGTGTGTCCACTTCCCATTAAGTGTTTGTATCTTTCTTAATTAGGTGAGATGCAGCCAGAATATTTGTCGTTATCATTCAAAGTTGACATTTGATGAGTGACCCTGTTCTTCGCATACACAAAACATGGGGTAGGATTCAATTGTTTCTACATAACCAAAACTTGCATATGTAGGAATTTTAAGAGCTGTAAAATTGATTTTTGTTTTCACTGAAAAAGCTCTGATATTTTCTTATTAGTCCGGCACAAAATCAATTTGACCTGGAATTGTGGTATAAAGTTTTTTTCTTTACAGATTCTTGTAGGTTAGACATTGTCATTAAAGATTCTGGATGATGACAGCCTGTCATCATTGAGCATTTTGAGAAATTCAAGATAGCGTCCAAAATGTCAGAAAATAATGAGAATACACATACTACTATACAATGTGCCCCTTAAAATGAATAAAAATGCTATGTTTCCTCACAACATTAGCAGGTATTATTATATCTGGCATAATTTATTGGAAAAGGTCCCTCAGGACCTTTTCCACAGTGTTTACTTTGAATATGAAGAAAATTCTACCCATGATCGACTGCTCTCTCTCAATTACGCGTTTTGTCACATAAAGCGCTTGATAAAAACTAGTGAACCCGTCTATACTGACTAGACAGTTAACCGCAATCAATTAAATTTATCCATTTTTGACACTCCCCGTCAAATAATGGTAAAATCTAGCAAGCAGTCTCGATCGTGGTGACTGTCTAGGTTTAGATCGTAGATACCCTGACGAGGGGTATAGAAACTATAGGAACTCTATATGGCTGACTTTTAGTCCATCACATCGGTCCCATGGATATGTTTCTGGTAGTGTGGCTGCAGGTCAAAATTCAGCACTCTGTCACAAATTGACTGCACTGCAAAATGGTTTTCTACACATCGACATATTGATTTAAATCGTGTTCCCTTTAGTATTGGCTTTGGTTCCATAACATCAGAAATTTTGTTCAATGCCTTGAGTGACAGATACACACACTGGTCAAGCGTTCATAACAAGAAACGAAACTGAAACGTATGAGAATCGAAATTAATGACAAACCAGAGGATCAACAACACTGAAATATAGAGCAAATTTAAAGGAATCTCTTATATAACAAACGGCTGCTGACCTTTTCATTGGTTTCTTTTTAAAGAAGCCAACTTGTTGTTTCCTGGTTTAAAGATCAAAAATGACATCCAAGATGGCCACCAAAATAAGATTCCTTGGCAAATTTTAATGTCTATACAATAAATACATATTTAAACTTCTTATGCATATACATTTTGAACACATTTTGAGCAATTAGGCCTGAAAATGACCTATTAAGTTTAATTTTCTTTATAAATGTGTACGTAAGACCTTGTCAATAGACAATCCAACTTATGACACCCTGTCAGCATTGAACAATTTAACAAAATCAAGTAGACATCTGAAACTAATTTTATGTGCAGTTTTATGATTTGTCTGTAACAGAATAAAACTGCTATTTTGTCCTAGTATTTGGTACATATTGACATGTCTAACATTAGTTACCTTTTCCAGGCTTGAGTACAATATGGAATACAAGATGGCTGTCAGAACATTTAAATATTATGAACATTTTTCTAATACATACACGTTTGAAACTTTTGTCTATTTCTGATTTTAATGTATCATTATAAACTTTTTTTTCTCTTAGGAATACTAATGAAAAACTGAACAAGAACTTCACTGTGTAGATGGCGCTCACATAGTATGTCTGGTCAATAGTATCCTTGTGTACCAGATAGACACTGGTGTACGTTTTTGTTACTTTAAAGCTCAACACCTCAGAATTCCTGGTATCATTTGAAAGCAAGAACTACCATAGACATACAGCCGACAGACTAAAGTATAAAATATTGCTGAACACGATCATGCTCTATAAGGATTGGTTACTATTGCACGCTTCCATACTTTAAGTTCCTTAATAATTGAAAATGTCAAACATGCCCATTTGCCAGCATGTTTTAAAATCAGATCTGCCAATTATGTTGCCAGAGTCATTTTGGTGGCTGACAAATGAGAGCAAACTTTACCACTGCACATTTAATTGTACCTCTTGATGACCACCAGGCCGCCTTCTTAAATCAACTAAGTTGCATTTTCGAAGTGACAGTCATAGCGCCACATAGCGCTGTGGTTACAACAAAGCAAGATTAGGCTTGTAGGACATAAATCAAACGAAACTGTGAGACAGATGGTTTATAGACTGTGTCCTGGATATATGCGGTTTTATTGCATCTGCTTAAAGCACAGGTTGATATTGGAGTTTTTTTTCATAGGCTAGATTTACTGTCAAGTATGCATATTGACCAGGTTTTCTTGGTCTGTTTTGTATATTCCATTTAGTTTGACAGTGTTTTGCCATACTATGTTTCGTCTAGCATTTAAGTGTGTTTATGAGTAACTTAGATGTAATTTTTTGAAACCCTGCCCATTTTAGTACTTGTTCTTCATGTATTTTTCAAGCACACACTTCAGCTTGTGCCCTTGACATATATTTCATGCTCCTCTGACTGACCAAATTAATGTCAAATTACTTCGCTGGCTGAAAGTATAACTCTTTGAAATACTATTAGGCACATTCATAGACTTGAAATCCTTGATGTATCATTTCATGCCACACTTTTGGCTTTGAAATCATAAATGTTGAGGCTAACACTTGGATTGTGTAACCACACATGTTAATCTGTCATTGATATACGTTTGAAGCATGTACCTCGACATGGTATACTTGATCTGATTTTCACACTCTGTTGACTTTGATAATATTTATGTCAACGCTTGCATTAAGGTGTGTATTTCTGCACCCTTATTAGATGGCTTTGTGTGGGTCTGTGAATAATAATTTTCCCCAGACATTGATCTACATTGTATACTCCCTAGAGTTTGACACAATTTACATAGATTTTCGCATTTAAGTGCGTAACACCAATATCTGCAGATGTAGATCCTTAAATGATCATTTGCACATCCTTCAGATGAAGGACCATTACCCAAGGTATGCATGACCTTCACTATGTGTTGTTATAATTTCATCCATTGCAGTTGCAAAATTGATAGTGACATTCTTGTCATCAAATAAAAATGAGATCCCTTTAGAAAATACTAGTCTTTGTATCGACTACCATATTGAAAGTTGCAAAATTTCAGTAATTCTCTTTGGTTCCATGTTGCAAAATCTAAAGGGTCACTGACGAGACTTTAATAGTCGAAACCGCGGTATGGCCCATCCCCTTTCTCATTAATATGTTCACTGCTCTTAAAGGATCTCAGTTTTAATTTTTATTTGCTATTACTGCAGCTGGTGTTGTGCCGTGTGGCGGCCCTAAAAAGTCTCCCCGTACATCATCCATAGTGCAGGCTATATTTTCCTTTTGGTCCTTTGAGATCAGGGAGGATATTCTGAGAAATCAGAAATTTATTATCGGTTAAGATTCTTTTTCTTACCTATGTTTAATATATTTGGCCCCTTTAGAAAATACTAGTCTTTGGTTCGACTACCATGTTGAAAGTTGCAAAATTTCAGTAATTCTCTTTGGTTCCATGTTGCAAAATCTAAAGGGTCACTGACGAGACTTTAATAGTCGAAACCGCGGTATGGCCCATCCCCTTTCTCATTAATATGTTCACTGCTCTTAAAGGATCTCAGTTTTAATTTTATCCCTTGAGAGCAGTGAGCATATTCATGAGAAAAGGAATGGGCCAAACCGTGGTTTCGGCTAATTAAGACTCTTCAGTGACTCTTTAGATTTGGCAAAATGGAGCCAAAGTGAAATACTGTAATTTTGTAACTTTCAACAGGATTGTAGATCAAAAGACTAGTATTATCCAAACAGAGCCAAATATATAAAATGGTTAGAAAATGAATCTAAACCAATAATGAATTTCTGATTACTCAGAATACCCTCGCTGACAAATGCTGTTGATTTTTTACAGGTTATATCTTCTAGATCTGAGCCCTGTCCGTTTGTTCTGAAGCTATATAAATCAATACACTTTCAGTAAAGTAGCTAAGCTTGAATATAGAACAAGTCATATACGACACGACTCATAAATAAGATTTTTGTTTTTTTTTTTTACAAAAGTCTCCCCAGTGTACATAATACACAAGTTAGGCTTTATTTGTGTAATGGTATTCAGTTCAAGTGAAAGTATCTTCATTTATTATACTAATCTTATAAATGCCAATTTGATATTTTATCATGATGATGATAATTCTATGAATGAATGATAATGCTATTTTTATCAACTAATTCACACTGTGGCCATTTATTATGGATCCTATTCATAATGTGTGCAAAAAAATAAACTGAAATTACATTAATAGAATAACAGCACTGCATTGTGTTAAGTCTGCACTTTTTATAGATTCAAGGATAATCCAAAGCCTGAATTCCTTAACATATCTACAAAGCATTTGTTAAGATGAACCGTGTGGTATTTTTGTGTCTATTTTACACCAATAATATACAAAATGAGAAGCAATTTTGTTTTGTTCTGATGGCCATTTTGGATGCCATCTTTAATGTGTTCATTTTACAGCTTGCAAAATATATAAGCATCACCTGTCCTTTAACTTCCGTTCTAGATTTAATCAAAATGCAAACAAACATTCACTTTCGTATCAGTGTAATTAACTCATACATGTAGTTGGAAATCTGTAACTGGTAGACATTTTGGATGCCATCTTGAATTACTGATGTCACGAGTTAATTATTTTGATTCTATTGTGTCATTTTCTGATCCAGAAGAAGCTCAATTGTATAAAAAAATGTGTAAATAAATATTGGTAAAACATGTGAAATCTTAAAAAAAAATCTTATTTTGGCGGCCATCTTGGATGCCATCCTTGGTTTTTAAACCAGAAAGCATTAACTGAAGACAGTTGAGTTAATACCTAATAAAGTTGTGAGGAAACATAGCATTTTTATTCATTTTGAGGGCAAACTGTTTAGTAAACCATATGTATTTTCATCGTTTTAGACATCTTGGATGCCATCTTGAATTTCTCAAAATGTTCAATGATGACAGGCTGTCATCATCCAGAATCTTGAATGGAAATGTCTTACCTACAAGAATCCATCAAGAAAAAAACTTTATACCCGACTTCCAGGTCCATCGAAAATATGCCATATTCGTGCCGGACTATATCATGTATTCAAAACATTCATTGTGAGTACACGTAAGTCCCACCTAGCCGATGGGGTTCTAATGAGTACCCACAATCTATGTTTTGGATTAGAAATAAGAAATAAAACTAGGCATACCGCTTCACATCCCAGCTTTACTGTGTAAATGTAGAATATAAGGGGTTATACTTTTCATGGACATGGTTTAAGTGCGTACACATATTTCAACAACTGTTATTCTTCTGCACAAAGCAACAGTAGGCAGAAGTGCATCAATTAACATTATATATGAAGGAGTTAGTGCAAGAACATGTCTAAGTCCACTTTTGTGAAAAAAATGAGTTTTGGTGTCACTGCGTTCTACATACAAAAAGCTACATTTTGATATATAGTTTTAGGAGCTCAAAACAACCACATTAGGCAAATGAGCAATGTTGTCACTGTAAAATGGCGTATTTTACCAAAATACCAGCCAAAACTGGTATGGGAAAATTGGAGTTTGGACTAAGACACATTTTTGCATGAACAAATTTGATACATAATTATTTGATTTTTTTTTAATTTTCTGCCATATCTTTGAAATTCAACGAAATTTCAAGACATTTTAGCTTTTAACTCTATTTGAAACGACCAATAGTTTGGTACTATTTTCACATGCTTGTCAACCCTTCGTCAAAATTTAATGTTTTTCGCGTTTTTCTTGAAACTAACAAAAAATGGACTTAAACACGTTCTTGCACTAAGCCCTTCATAAATTTAAAGAAGTATTTATGACAAATGAACGATCAGCTACAGCATTTTCGTATAGTCCCCTTTATCGAGTGTTCTCTATAAAATAACGAACATGTTCTGGAACCGTAACTTTGGAAAAATGATGTCATTGTGTAACACCCTGAAGTCTAGTCCTTTTTACTGAAAGAATGAAAAATGTCATTTTAATCATCGTGAATTTTATTGTTTCGTTTGATAAAGTTTCTGATTGTTTATATAAACCCTTGAATATTAAAGAAAGAATATAACTGGATTAATAATCGTCTCTGGCATTCCGTTAGTAATTATTACTTGTTTATAAAGAATATATGATTTAATTAATACACATCTTTCATTTTTTATCGTGCATAATCGCGATGAAATTCTTTTATGTTCATAGTTTGCAGAAATTAGATTATTAGATGCGAGTAATTATGAATTTTATATTCATCTAAACGTGGCTTAGTATAATACATCACCCATTCAGCTTTTATTATACCGACGTCAACAAAAACGCCTCAGTCAACTTTGACACGCCATACTTCCAAGATTAACAAATATAATTATTTTAAATATTGGTCATATATTTTGCTAGCATTTTTACGCATTCGGAAATGCTGACATGGAATTATTCAGACAGCTGCTTGACCTGCTGTTGAAAACATACACCCCTCACAAAATCCCTATTCTGTTCATGAACCGGTCTATCAGGGATCGCTTCTTTCGATTACGGCTCAGTACCAAATCCTTGCAGGCCTAAGTCATTTAATCTTACCGAAACGAAAGCAGTGCATATTTTGTTTGTTTGTAAGGGTGGTTTTAGTTTATGTTATGCTGTCATATCTCACCAAAAGATTATTTACTTAAACGCAAAAGAAACATC
The DNA here is from genome assembly GCA_964017185.1 of Rugalucina vietnamica. Taxonomy (NCBI): domain Eukaryota; kingdom Metazoa; phylum Mollusca; class Bivalvia; order Lucinida; family Lucinidae; genus Rugalucina; species Rugalucina vietnamica. The sequence continues at coordinate 47,271,768 of OZ024882.1, read as the reverse complement.
CTCGTTTCTTCTACATTGCCCATGTAAGGATAATTTTGAAATAAATTATATTTTATATCCCAATAAAATGAGTAATAATTTGGCATAAACGGAATTTGACCGCATGTTTTCGTTCTGACGTTAATGTGGTGTTGTTTTTGTGAACAATTTGCGTCTAAAATATGGGTTTATATTTAGATTTAAAAACAAACAGCATCAATCGATAGCCTGGTGTCTTTAAGAGCGGAAAAGAACAAAAAGTTCGAAAATTATTTTTAGCACCATACTTAGTCGATCTGTTTCTTTGTTGACGTCAGCTTAACGTTTTCAAAAACATTTATATATATTCATTATGCTCGGCTAGGACGCGATCTTTTTGTCATTTGTGCAATTTACTTAGGGCTACATTATGCCATTAAAAGGTTTTGATTATTGATATCCGTTTGCTTGTTAACATCCAATTTCGTCCAAACTTAAACACGTCACTCGTACGTAATAAACGTCGACCAAGGCATACAATTTTCATATTTGCGTTTGTTGTCGTTTTTGCTTTTGAACTGGTTTGGAATTTCATTTTCGGATAAAATGTAAGGTATTATACATCTGTGACTTTTAAAAAGTGGGTTACCTTGAAGTTCCGACGTTTTCTCGGCAACTATAAGCCGCAGCGTTCTGATTTTCATGTTGTATTCAAGGCTGAGAACTGGACTTTTCAATCGTAATATCACCGAATGAAACGTTTTGGTCGATAAGAAGAAATCTGCATTTTATAAGTGTTGCGAAACTTTTGCGTTTAAGTATAATAACATAAATAATAGATGAACATGAAAATGAAGACAAAACATTACAATTCAGAAAAAATGACCAGAATAATAGATTATGAATGATGCAGATTGGGACTTATACAATTATTGTCCGCTAAGGGAACATGCTGGCAAAAATGAACCGACGTAATTGATGAAAAAAACTGTGCTTTCATAAAAGATGTCGACAAACCCTAATGGTGTTCTCATGCTTGGTTACACCTCCTATTATTATAAGTGTTTACATTTGTGTTAATTAGATGAAATGCAGCCCGACATAAAGAACATTGCTTTCATCGTTCAATGTCTAAATTTGATGCGTAAACCTGATTGTAAACTCGCTCTTCGTGTATCAAAACCAACGAGTAAGATACAACTCTTTAAGTGTATATTTCGACAACTAACTATTGAAATTTTGCACCGAGTAAGCGTAAGGAAATGTGCATAAGCCTGCATAATATTTGAAGAAATTTATATAAAAGAGAATGATAAACTGAATGATCCATCTGAAAAATGGATTTGTTGACCTTCATGTAAGAGATTTAATCCCCTTTTTCATATATTCTCTATAAAATGGAACCGTTATTTGCATTACGTTCTGCTTTGGTGGCAAATTCATTTAGTTGTGGTATACTAGGGAGAGAAAGGCATTTTGCATAAATCCAGAATGGTCTTTATTTTAACGTCATGTCTTTTATAGTCTCTCATAGCGCTCTAATAGAGCCGCTCATATATAGAAATTAATCTTTTATTACTATGTTTTTAAGCATATTGTGTTGTATGGTTTACTTTCTGTTGAGGTGAGACTTTAATAAAATATGTATTGTATTGTATTATCATCAGTCGTGATTTTTATTGTTTCGTTGTCGGGTAAAGTTTCAGTGACTGCTTGCTTTTAAGACCTACTTCTGAAGAAGCTAAAAGTGGTACCACTGCTTATTCAGTTAATGACCCCTAATGGTGCAATATAGTCCTTAGATCAAAGGACTGTCATAATGAGGTGATTATCACATCTCTGCAGGAGGTCATAAAGAGGCCTCTAAAGGATAATACCTGTAGTTCCATTGTTTATTGATTTTATGGTCCCTAATAACCTATGCAATAAAACTGCCTCCCTCTGCAATCAATATTGATTTTTTCCTGATTTGGCCCCTACCTGTATTCTGAGTCATTGTCAGGGCACTAGGTTTTCTAATGCACTGTCCTTTATCTAATGACCCTCAATAGACATGGAAATAGGTCTTTAAAACCTTGAATAAAAATATTACTGGATTAATCATCTACTCTGGCATTCTCTTAGAAATTATTACTCGTTTATACAGAATATTTGATTTATTACACACCTTTCATTTTCGATCGTGCATAATCATGTTGGAATTCTTTGATGTGCATGTTTTGCGAATTATTTCAATAACTACGAGTAATTATGCATTTATAGTCATCTAAGCCGTGACGTATGGTATAATTATGCATTTTATATTCATCTAAGCCGTGACTTATGATAAGATATCACATACTCAGCTGTTATCAGGCTGTAATAACAACACCATATTATTATTTCATTACGAAAACACGCCCATGCAATATACAGAGATTTTAAAAATTCTAAAAAATGATTTTTTTTTTATCAGAAAATGTTTGATATTTTGCTTATTTTTGTTCAAAACATTGATATTGGGTACCTAAAATTTATGTTTTGGAGCAAAAATAAAACATACATGTAGGTATACCCCTGCAAATCCCAGTTTTACTATACCTATAAAATTGGGGTTTAAAAGGGTAATCATTGCACGGACATGTTTTCTGATGTTATCACCTAGCTATGTACGGATCTATTCGGAAACACATCAAATATCAGACTGCGATATTTGTTTTGAATCTGTCACCGAGGACATCCATTTAAATAGCCCCAAAAAAGAAGCGGTCAGTGCAGTGAAGTAGTTGATTTAAATGAATTACATTTTCGTCGCCTCGTTGCCTGCCACTATAACAGGTGTTCGATAGTGTAACAGTCTCTTATATGTATTTCTCGAATGCCGCAATCAGTTTCATGGTATTACTTATTGGCAATATGGTGAAATTAATTACACCGTTATTGCCTGATAAATGTATGTAAATACATGTACATATATTCCTTTGCTGTCAGGCACATGTATATGTATAAAAAGCAAACAATGGCTGAGGTCATTTCGCATCTAACATACGCAAGCTACACGATTCTTTCACATGTTGTTAACATTATTGTAAAACTAGAGAAATTACTAGTAAATCGACTTTTGATACATACAATTTTAAGTCAACTTTTCGAAATTTGGTTTTATTTAACGTTTCACCCGAAGGACCGTAGATGTACGGGATCGGGAATCAAACCCAAGGCACCCAGTAAATAGGGCGAATGGCTTGACAACAACACATTGGAAGCTTCCATATAATCTTTTAATTTATGCTATCGTTTCAGGTTTTGTCCAAGTGTGTTTTTCTACCTACTGAGCGTGGTACCAGCCATATGGTTTCTGGAACTCCACGAGATGGAGGCAAGAATTAAAGATAAAGAGGCCGCTCAGCTCAACAATTCTATAACTGCCCCTATTTTCAACATGACAGAAGAGCAACTAAGCTTAGATGTAGCAGAGCTTGGGGTAAATATTTTCATTTCACTTATGCCTAGGTCACACTAGCACTTACGGTCGCTGCGGACGTTGCGGATAGGGCTTCCGTATTTGTCCGTCCTGTCCGTAACGATTCGAAGCATATCCGTAAAGTCCGTATCTGTACGTGCATTATTTACAGGGCACGGCAGATCCGCAGCCAAGATTTGATAATTGTCAAAAATCAGGCACGGATGAAAAACCCGTAATTGTCCGTGTCTAATCGGTATCAAAAAACGTATCTATTCCGTATAATCCGCGCACTGTTGATTGTCATGTCAATAGGTCGCACATTCCATTTACAGCGTCGAAATAGGTAAACATGTTATAAATAGCAATCCGGAAAGTGTACGCCTTTTTCCGGAGAATCTAGAGTTTTCCCTTTTATGCTAAATACATTTAGAACCCAATATAAGTTAAAGTTGCAGTCGTAGTCGTGATAGTATGACCGTGGATTACTAGGTGTTTAGGTAATAATTATATTTTGGTAGGCGTTCGAATCCCATTTTTGACATTTTTTTTTTTTTTTAGATTTTTCCCCTCTTATTAGTACACTATTGCCTGTATCTATTTTATAGTATGTTATGTTCCGCAAAACTCTCCAGATTCTAAGCCTATTGACCCCTGTCATGAGCTGTGTCCGCTGTAGCCACTCAGTCTTCAAGGATTTGGACATGCTGCTTTTCCTCTCTTCTTTCCTACAAGACTCGTATATATTCTTTGCTGGAATGTTTAAATGTTCTGTCGCCTTGTGTTCCACTTCGCAGAATGATGTGAATAACATTGGATACTGGATAGGTCGATTTGGAAAGCAAAATGAGTGTTTTAATAAAATAAATTACACATGTAAAACGTACATGTACATGTAATGCACCAGTCATTTATATCCACGGCCCCTAAAGGACCGGGAAATAGCGACGCTTTTAACTTTTCAATTTTAAAACCCCGCTAGCTAAAAGCCCGGCACTGCGGGGCCATATTTGTAATCATGAAGTCCCTGCTAATAGACACGGGCCCCTTAGGCTGACAATACTACGGCGAATCTCCAGTACTGCCGGGACTCGTCCAATGTTTAATCCCGGCACCATACCCACTTTGCCCCCGCTATACTGGGGATACGAATAACTGGTACATAATACAAGTGCCACGTACATATATATACATGTATGCACACATCATCCTTGTTAATACAGAAACTGAATAACTATTTTAATTAACTACATGTATAATTGCTTACTAGTTATGTATAAATTATATATTAAAATCGAAGTTATACTTTTGTGAGAGAATACAAATAAAATTCAAAAAATAAATAAATGGTTTCGAACCTCATCCCCCATCCTCATACCTGTACAAGATGTTGTAATGCACGACGGACTCGTAGCCACACGGTTAGTGTTTAACTGAGAATCAATGTAGAAAACGCACATGATTTAATACGCATGTTTACCTCACGAGGGCCTCATGGAAGATTAGCTATTGCAAATATTCTCATTTGTATATGTACATGGATATATGCTAAATATAGATACCCTCTTTACATAAAGTCTTTACTTACTTATAACGGACTTCCCGAAAATCTCCGGTACTACGCGTCTAATTTCGGCAGCTCACCTGTATGCCCGTTTTCGAGGATTAGTCGATATTTAAAAGTACAAAAACATGACATGTTTACAAAATTGGATTATAACTTAACGTATCTTGTCGTAAGTATTTGTTGCGGATCGATACTGTTTCATATGTGCTGTTTCGTTCGGTTACGGTCTTTGTTGGCGTACAGTTAGATGTATGTAATTAAAAGTATACCACTTTCTCACTGAATCGCCCGTGCGTCCAATGCTCACATATATGCACGTGCTTTCAATGCATTCCTTTTGCCAGTATGAAAAATATGCCGGCGGATTCCACAGAAGGAGATTTTGCATTGCTTTTACTAGCTGAGAGGCAGGCTGAAATATCTTAGAAAAATTGGAGAAACAACCAACGAACAAGCAAACACATAAATGTTACTCAAATTATAGTTTAATGAAAGTTATTTCCGTTGTTTTACGACTATCACTCGGTTGATCGATCAATCACTCGATAGATCGATCGAAAGAAGGATCACTTAATCGATCAATAACCCGATCGATCAATCAAAGCATATTATGTTCTGTAATTTCTTCACGTGCAGATACGGATGTTTCTTCCGTATCGAAATTTTGACTTTTTTCAAAATTTGGGCGCGGATTCTACGGACCCTGCGGATACAACACGTACAGCTACGGTCATATACGCATACGATACGAATTGTTACGTATATAACGGATAGATACGTGAGGCTTGTCCGTAGCGTCCGTTGCATCCGTATGTGCTAGTGTGACTGTACTTTGACAATAAACAGCGGTAACTTACATCACATTGCAGCGTTTTATACGCAAGAGAGCGTAACAAATGCGTATCTGAAGGTGCATGTCCTTGTCTAAACGTAACAGATGGCATCGAAAGGTATGTAGGCAAGTTACTTTCCGTATGTATCCGAATATACCCGTAACTATACTGCATGTATACTATAGGTAATTATAGTTACGTAAATTCATTAAGAACAGTTAGCCTCGCCCACTAATTCCTGCGGATTGCTACGTACAGTATCCGCAACTATCCGCAGCGTACGTAATAGCCTGGTTCCCGTCGTCAAACCGGAAACCGTTCTTGACGCCTGGCACACACGAATAATGGAGGCCTCCGGTGGACGAAAAAACATGGCGGCCTTCCCAGAGATTTTGTATGGAGACGGTAAGAAAATCGAAATTGTGAACAAACTGTGGGGCGGCAATCGACGGCATTTGGATTTTTAAGACAATTAGCATATGAGAAACTCGAAAATGAGGGTGGAAATGAATGCCAGAAATTGATATGTTCACAATCATCCCTGAAAAATCGGTAATCGACAGGACAAGTTAAAGCTTTTCTTAAAAGCTTGCAATCTTTCAGGGTCAGGTATGAAATCCTATGCTGAAACGAGCGTTGATATCCGAGCTAGATTTTTTGATAAAAATCACTAGAAATGCTTTTTGTGTAGAATTTGTAGGTAAAAACTTTTTTTTTAATTTATAAATGCACAATTAATCAGTTTACAGTGTGTAATTCACCTATCAAAGGGGGAAGGTGGACGTACAGGGGGAATTAGACAACAAATAAATCCCAACCCCTGAGAATTAAATAGAGCATCATTATCTAGGTGTGGCGAATTAGATGCTACACGAAAAAAACAATATAAAATATATAGCAAAATTGACAGCCAGCCCAGGGAATTTCGGATACCAAATTTCAATCTATGGGGAATTCTGGGGGAATTAGACCTCAATTTTTCAAAATTGTCTAATTCTCCCTGGGTATCCCGCCATCATTTGGTCTGTGTATTAGTTGAATGGTGATAAAAAGGATGTTGAACATGGTCTTTAATTTTCACATTCCAGAAAACCCAAGAACTGTAAGAAAAACAGGGCCGGAAAATTGATGCCTGAACGGAGAGAAGCTATTTTGACGAATTATCAATGCAGTATGCTGATTTCTATTGCTACATGTAAGTTCATTATGACATGACATTTCACAGAAATATGTAGAATTCACACTGAATTTGAATTGAAACTGATTTGCTGTCTGGTTATTGGGAAATGCGTGACTTGTGTAATTTTTTAATTAAATTATTTGAATTGCTTCAGCTGATAAGATATTTGTAGGCGCACCCACAGATATGGCAGAGGTATATTATTCTGCATAAGCTAAAACAGGCTGGGGTCCATCATCTACTTTTCACTGAAAAAAATGGGATCAGGCTCAAATTCAACCATTTGTGTTGCCTAATCTGTAAGTCCCTGTCAACAATTTTTCTGTCATGTTGACAAAAAGCGGCAAGTTTATGTAGGACATGTAGACGTAGTTGACTAGTTCTTTGAGGAGCTTTTAAAAATGTCTAGCTCTAGGACACTACAGGGCCCTTGTGCTGTTCTAGGCCTGGACCTCTTGCTCTGGAGTCTGACGCTGTACAACTAATTAGCTGCGCTGCCCTCTTTTTATGTGACAGTTATGACAGTTATTGTGTGCATTTAAAATTATTTCATAGTCATGTCTGTGCAAAATTATTTAAGGCCATAGAAAATGATTTGTTAGATTCTCATTCCCACCTGCCGCTGTTCAAAATCCTTCAAACTTTTTTTTTATTTTGGTCAGAAAAGAAAAAATAAAAAGGTGAAAGATAATGTAAAATATGAACCGTCTCTTGGGAAAACCAACAATGTGGTTTCTGAACAGGTCCGACAAAAACCGACCTGTACAGTCACAGAAAAGAAGTTGAAGCTTGAAATTTCTGATTTCAGAAGAAGAGGAAATGTACTAGTTAAGGTGAAAACAAAGTTTTCTGCAAAGCTGATCTGCGTCTTTGGTTTCCCTTAAGCAGATTGATGTTTTTCTCATAAGACGGCACATTATATTTCAGATACTTAATTGCCTTTGTGTCTTTCATTACCAAAACATGCCCGTGCAATAAACAGAGATTTTTTGAGCTTTAAAAATTGAAAATTTTCAGCTGAAAATTTTTGATATTTACTTATTTTTGCTCAAAACATAGATTGTGGGTACATGTAAGAACTGCCCAAAAAATGGAAATTTCCAGTAACACATGTGACAATCTGTGTTTTGAGCAAAAATAAGAAAAATAGGTATACCCCTGCAAATCCCAGTTTTTCTATATAAAAGTGGGGGTTCACAGGGGTAAGGAGGTACATACATTTCATGGACATGTTTTCCTGATGCACCCCAGAACTTTAAAAAATTTGGTTGAGAATCAAACTTTCTCTGGTCTAACCTGTGGTTGATTTAATACAGCAATAACACCATCATGTTGCAGTCATTAACCCCCCCCCCCCCCTTTCCTTCTTGTTCAAACACACAGTAAACAAATTGATTACAATAGTGATAATACTAAAATTAATAACATTGAATAAAATAGTAAATGATAATCATTCAACATAAATCCCAAGTAGTCATCTCATGTATCTTGGTTTTAAATTTCAGGGAAGAAGGTGGACTTTTCAGATCAACCAGTATTTGTACCAAGTATTTTCCCTAGAAACAAGAAAACACCCTGTTTGACCCATAGTGCCAGGAAAGCAGGTGAGGCATCGTGTATAATTATTTTAAAAACTGTTCCATGACTTGCACAAATTTCAGTCTAAATTGTTGGATCTCATGACCACAAAAAGCATGACCATACTTTTATAGGCTCCGGAAAAGATTTTGTTAACCAACAGTTCTCTGATTGATTAAACTTGTAAAACATGTAATTTGCTTGTGTGAATTGATGCTGAACGTCCCAGTCAACAGCAGAGGTCATGTCAAGATGTTTCATCCATTTTTATAAGAGACTTCTATCCGAAATTAGGATGTAACGACATCCGAAAAATGCTTTACATACAAACACCCAAGTAAGCAATTAAGTCTTATATGTATGGATGACTTGAGCCACTTTTCTTGGGCAGGCTCAGACCCGAGTGTTTCACCAGAAATCTGATAGTCAGTAGCCTAATAAGCTTTCAATAGATGCAAAAGCAGCCTATCTATTTCTTTAGTACCCAATGGGTGGGGGCTTTATTTGAGTTTATGCATAAATGAGCCGCGCCTTGAGGAAACCAGTCTTCAGGGTTTTCAACCAAGTTCGGCCTTAACCGGTCTGTTAAGTCACAGAAAAAGGCAAGAGGCTTGAAATTTCATATGTAAGAAGAAAAGGAATTGTACTATCCATGTAGTGAAAAAAGGTGCTGATCATCTGTGCAGTTACTGCACAGCTGATCTGTGCCTTTGTTTTCGGATAGGCAAAATCCGGCTTTCTTATGATGTGGCCCAAATATTAATTTTTTATATACAATAAGCTATTGAATCATTCTTCAATGTTCCTTCAAGTATCTGGTTATGGTATTTTACTTATATTTTCAAATTTTCTATATTTAATTTAAATGAAATAATTTCCTAGCAGAATTGTAGTCTCAAAATGTGCAACAAATATTGTAAAAATGGCTGAATTTTCAGATTAATAAGTATTTGAGCCAAAACAAAAGTACTGGTCAGTTCAGCTGTAACTCACTCTATAAACCTGTGATGCAGCCAAATTTCTTACTTGCATTATATTGATGCAACATCATGTCACATGACGAAATGGTGTGCGATGATAAGAAGTTGAATTAATTGGGCAACAACTGACACCAAAGAGTTACATGACATGTACTTGTTTTACTGTCAGTTGTTGCTTAATCAATCAAGTCTCATACATGTATCACCAGATTCGTTTTAGTCACATGTTATGCAGTGTTGCATCAATACGTCTTAAATATACTCTTTCAGGATATGACACACTATTACCTATGAAGCAGTCATGCTCCCAGAAGAGGAAGCGAAGTGACAGTGTCGGTGAAAACATGCAATCTGGTCGCCCCAAAAGAAGACTTACTTTTTTGTTAAACTCAACTGTGCCCAATCATGACTACAGTACAGGTGTCGCGAGACCTTAAGCGATCGCGCATCGCGAAAATTTTTTTAATCCCTTCTAAAAACGTTTGGCGAGTGACTCACATGTGACTTGCGAGTTTTTACTAATAAATTTGCGAGTTGCTCAACCCTTCGCGCAAAGTTCTTTTTGTTTGTCGCGCATGGATGTACATGTAGCATACATTCATTGTGCTCGATTGGCCTGATCTGCATCTGCATTCGGTTGCTACATAAACATGTATACATGTAAATATTAACTGAGTCCCAAAGCTTTTTAACAGATTGAGCATGTGCATTATTGCGTCTCGGTGTTTGATACGAAAGAAGTTAAGGACATGTACATACCTATGGTAGAGTCTACGGGTCATGTTTAAGCACTTTTGCTTAATGTAAACCTTGCTATATGTACATAATCCGGGATATGCTGCATTCGTGATTTGAATTGTGCATGCATGAATGATGGTATAAAAGAGTGATACATATATATGTGGATCAGAATGCACAAAAATGCAGTTTATAGTGTCTTAAATGATACTGCAAGCTCATGGAGTAAGCTGTACTGTCATCAATACCTGACATTTAGAAAACAACCTTGTGCAACATCGAGAAATTAAACATAAAGGGAACATGTTGTTGCACCTGTTTACTAAAGATACTGATTGAATACATGTACGTACATGTAGCTGACGTTGTACAATACAAGCAACTACATGGCGCACTTCCAGTGTTACAGTGTAGATTTGTACATGGGATGCCACTTTGTATATTTACATGTTTGTTGTAAAAATTGAATAAATGAATTTAGGCGTTGTCTGTTATAGGCAAATTCATCATGTCCATACACTGAAAACGTCAATTTCAAATGCCTACAAACGTTAACACCCTGAGTGACATGCAAGTTGTAAAATATGATGTTGATGACTACAAATTTTGACACAGTTAGACGTCATGCTACATTTGCATGTGCATTGAAATACCGGTTTCTTTTAAACTTTAAGTAGTCTACCACTGATACATTTTGTTTATTTGTGGAAATAAGATAAAAAAAAAGGTATTTTTATAGGAATCATCCACCCGTCTGTCGGTCCGTTCTTATCTAGATAGCTAGATAGAATCTATCTAATCTAATCTAATCTAATCTAATCTAATCTAATCTAATAGGGTGTTATGCTGTCAAATTATCAATCAACATAATTAATCTTAATTGCACACATTTATTGTCTGATTATGACTGATGCAAATGGAACAATTTAAGATCAAAGCAATGATTTGGATAACTTTTTTTAACTTAAACGAATGTTTAACACAGCTCTTCTTTTCAGGTCAGGGCAATAATGGATTAGTAATTATGGTAATCAGTCTAACATAAACAAAGTTAACAATGTTTCTAAACCAAAGCAAATTTTATACGTGTAAATAAATAGACTGAACTTATATATCGATCTTAAATTGCATCTGGCGAGTCATCTCGCAAACTCATTTACGTCGCGCATGTTAGAAAAATAGTTATGCGCGTTTGTGAGTGACTCGTGAATCACAAGGAGGGCATTGGGAGTAAAGATAACCCCCTACATGCAACATCGTGCAACTGCGCGATCGCTCAAAGCATCGCGACGACTGTACTGTACCTCAAACCTGTAGAGGAGGTTCCACAACTAACATTAGTGACTGTGCAGCTGGTACTCTGATGAAGATTCCAGCTCGTAAATTCTCTTTCGAAGAAGAACTGTTTCTTTATTGGAAACTTAAATGAGAATCTGGCTCAGTCCTTTGACATTAGTTTTAGTCACATTTTCAGTGTTTTCAGTATGTGTATAAATTTTCTATATGTCTTGAGTTACTGTTTGAAATGCAAAGCTCAGATAGTGATATAGCGGAGGGCTATGACTAATTATCAAACTTGAAAGTTGTGCTTGACAATATAGATTAGATGCCAGGAAAAAGACTTCTCCAATTACAAACATCATGATAGGGTGAAGATTCTTGTGGGACTGTCTCCAAACCAAGCTGTGAATTATGTGTTAAGAGCCTGGGAATGAAGAGCATCTGATTAACACATTGCAAATTAATGTACATGTATATTTTGTTCCACTTCCCTAATTGTGCTCCTCGACGTGAAGATGTCTTTGTTTCTTTGATTTGTGGTTAAACTGTTAACATCCCAGTTGACAATTTTAGCTTGAGTCTATTGAGCTATTGTAGTCGCCTCGGTCATGCTTGTTCCCATTCCTGTGCATGTAACACTTGTGGACGTTGTGGTATAGTTTTCTAGAAGTCCATATCTTGACAACAACAACCACTCATCAAAAAGCATTCATACTTGGACCATAGATACCGTGTAGGATTAGCTTTCATTCCATGGCATCAGGTCCCTGGGTCCAGGCCAAAGGTGGGGCTAGAGGTTAAATTTAGAATACCATTAATAATGGCTTTTTAGCTCACCTGAGCCGAAGGCTCACAAGGTGAGCTTATAGTATCGTAGTCGAGCCGGCGTGCGTCCGTCCGTCTGTCCGTTCACATTTTCAAACTTGAATATCTCTAAGACAAGGCCAATTGTAATCAAATTTTATCTAAAGCATCATTGAGGTGGGGGAAAGGTTTGGTTAGGTTTTGGGTCAGGTCAGATCAGAACTCTGGTCTCCATGGCAACAGATAGCTCCCATAGATTTACAATGGGAAAAACATAAAAAAATCTTCTTCTCTGAAACCACAAGGCCTAGAGCTTTCATATTTTGTATGTAGCAAATATATATACTTATAGGTCACAGTGACCTAGTATCATGTGATCAGTGGTTTTACCTTATATCTTTACACTCAGTATATTTTCTTACTTCTCTCAGATTATGGGTGAGTATGACCAGACCTTTGAACAATGTAATTATAGGTCATTGTGACCTAATTTCACGGTTTTGATTTTGCCTTATATGTGACTTTGCCTTATGCCTCAGTTGGTATATGAACATATTTCTTTGTATGACAAATTTACAAGGCCTTTGACCTGTTGAAAGTAGTTGTAGGTCACTGTGACCTTATTTCATGGTTCAGTGATTTTGCATTTTATCTTGGCACTCAATTGATATATGAACATATTTCTTTCACTGTATGTTTGTTTATGACAAGACTTTTGACCCGAAATTAGTTGTAGGTCACTGTGACCTAAAATCATGGTTCAGTGATTTTGCCTTATATCTTGGCACTCAATTGGTATATGTTACACCCATGGGCGGTTTGCCTTTATTACGTCAGGGTGAACATTTGTCACCACCATGACAGGCATATGTACCAGCCGGGTTTCAAACCCGCAACCCCTTGATTGCTAAGAAAATACACTATCCATTAAACCACCACGGCTGTATATGAACAAACTGATTTCATAGTATGTTTTCATATGACAAGACCTTTAACCTTAAAGTAGTCGTAGGTCACTGTGACCTAATCTCATGGTTGAATGATTTTGCCTTGTATCTTGACACTCAGTTGGCACTGTATATTTTCATGCTTATTTCAGATTATGAATGAGTATGAAGAGACCTTTGACCCCAAAGTAGTTATAGGTCACTGTGATCAAGATTTTGCCTTATAGCTCAGTACTCAATTGGTAAGTGAAAATATGTTTGCATATGATCAGACATAAAGTAATGCTGGGTCACTGTGACCTAATTCCAGGTTCCAGTGATATTGCCTTGTATCATGGAAACTCGGTATATGACCATACTTCTTTCACAATATGAGTGAGGCCATTAAACCTTAGTTAGAAATAGTTCACTGTCACCTTATTTCATGGTTCAGTGATTTTGTCTTATAGAAACAAGGCAAAAGGGTGTGGTAAACCTCAGGTTTTGATGAGTCTCTACTCCCATTTTCCCATGTAATGTTTGCTTGTCTTCATGTTTTATGTATTTTGTGCATTGAATTTAGTATTTTTAGATAGTAGTTGATATAATGCACATTTCCTGAAGTTTTCACATTTATCGGACTGATTTTGACTGAGTTTTTAGCCATTTTTATGTATGCAGTAATTAGACTTTGTTGTGACTCGTCCCACAAATACTTTTTCAGTCCTAGCAAACTTATCTTTTATGCAATTTTCATGATTTTTGGTAACAGTATAGACATTTATGTTATCTTTGCATTAGGCTGTAAATCTTTTGCATACTCTTCATATTTTAGATGTTAAATATTTAAGGGCCTGTGCTTTTTAAGTAAATGACTGTATTTTTTAATTAAATTGACTTTTTCTGGTGAGAAAACTTATTAAAGCAAATTATTATAAAGTCAGTGTTTATACATTTATGGAAATCTTTGATTATGTGAAATTTACTTCAGTTTTTATCTTGCTTTCTGTAAACCTAAGGGACCTTTTTGCTTGTCACCTTTAACACCTTTAAAGTTGCAAATGTGTAACTTTTTGGCAGTGGCTATTTTGCCGGACCCGGCAAAATAGCCCCTAGGAGCTATTTTGCCGGACCCGGCAAAATAGTCCCTAGGAGCTATTTTGCCGGACCCGGTAAAATAGCTATATTGGACTTATAGGCTATTTTGCCGGACCAAATACGTTTTAAAAATTTTATTTTATATTTCGTAAGGTATTCTAATCTCCATTTTTGTTTTATTTATCTATTTATTTATTTGAGATATTTCTCAATCAATAAGTTGCTTTTTGTGTCTTTTTTATGACCCAACTTTGGTAAAGTTAGAAGGACATGTTGCATTTGGCTTGTCTGTCTCTGTGTGTGTATGTGTGTCGGTGTGGGTGTTTGCTGGTTGGGGTGTATGTAAGTGGGGTTGTGTGCAGAGATGTGGTTGGCTGGGTCTTAAAAGTTGGTCACTTTTTTGAAACTTTGAAAAATGAATGCTAGAGTTTTGAAATTTTAGTTTTTGACCTCTAGCCCCACCCCCACACATGGACTCAAGAGTCTGACACTTACAGGGTACCTACCAGTGATTCTTTTACCTGTGCATCCTGCATCTTACTCATAATTTGGTCTCTGGGATGCGAGGGTTTTGGTCTGGTAGGTCCCAGGATGCAATGATTTTTGCAGGTTTGCCATGAAAAATAGTGCTTTGGACTCATAAAATGGTAGCTGGACCCATGATATTGAATCCAGTTAGTACCAAGGACCCATAGTCTCAACATTGTAAATAAATCACTGTACCTACTGTCTAAGTATGAATGCATTCCGACAAGACTTTGTGGATGTCAAGATACAGACTAACAGAAATTTATCATGGCATCTATCATATTCTAAAGGTGTCCTAGATTTTGACCTCTAGCTGTACCTTTAGGGACGGCACCCCATGAACTAAAAGTGAACCCTACAGGGTATATATGATCTAAATAGGAATATATTCCTATGACTGTTTACTAAGATATGAACTTAGAGAAGAAACAAGATGGTATCTGCAATGCAGATGAGTGTTGATTTCTACAATGCATATATTCTTGGGGATCATCAGTCTGTATTCTGGCTTTAATCTTCAGACCTTTTCATTACAATTTTTAGCTCGACTGCACAAAGTGCATAGAGCTATTGCAGTCACCCCGGTCGTCCACGTTCCCGTTCCCGTTCCCGTTCCCGTGCGCGTTCCCGTGCGCGTGCGCGTCACACTTGGGTTAAAGTTTTCTAGAAGTCCGTATCTTGACAACCACTCATCAGAAAGCATTCATATTTGGACCATAGATACCCTGTAGGGTTAGCTTTCATTCCATGGCATCGGGCCCCTGGGTCCAGGTCAGGGGGTGGGGCTGGAGGTTAAAATCTAGAACACCTTCAAAAATGGCAGTTCTTGTGTTAAAGTTTTCTAGAAGTCCATATCTTGACAACCACTCATCAGAAAGCATTGATACTTGGGCCATTTACACCCTGTAGGGTCGGCTTTCATTCCATGGCATCAGATCCCTGGGTCCATGCCAGGGGGTGGGGCTAGAGGTTAAAATCTAGAACACCATTAATAATAATGGCTTTTCTGTGATATAGTATTCTAGAAGTCTATATCTTGAAAACTTTTTATCAGAGGGCTTTCATACTCGGACCATAGGTACCCTGTAGGGTTGAGTTTCATTCCATGGCATCGGATCTCTGGGTCCATGCCTGGGGGGTGGGGCTGGAGGTTAAAAACTAGAACCCTAAAAAATAGATGTACTGCTGTGTAACTTTTACAAGGAGGCATATCTTGACAACAACTTATCATAAAGCATTCATACTTCATACACTTTAGGTTCCATGACATCGGACCTCTGGGTCGGAGTCAGGGGGGCGGGGCTAGAGGTCAAAATCTAGAACTCCCCGATTTTTTTTTCTTTTTATTTCTTAATAGAAACAACTTAGGAGGATGGTTGGTCATTCATCTTTTGACTTTGTGACACTGACTTGTGTGTCATGACGGTAAGGGTCGGTTGACCTACTTTCCATGGTTCAGTGATTTTGCCTTATATCTTGACACTCAATTAGTATATTTTCTTACTTCTTTCAGATTATGAGTTAGTCCGACCAGGCCTTTGACCCCAATATACTTATAGGTCACTGTGACCTAATTTCACGGTTCAGTGATTTTGCCTTATATCTTGACACTCAATTAGTATATTTTCATACTTTTTTCAGATTATGAGTGAGTATGACCAGACCTTTGACCCCAATATACTTATAGGTCACTGTGACCTAATTTCACGGTTCAGTGATTTTGCCTTATATCTCGGTACTCAAATGGTTTATGAACAAACTTCTTTCAAAGTATGTTTGCGTATGACAAGACCTTTGACCCTGAAGTAGTCCTAGGTCACTGTGACCTAGTTTCACGGTTCAGTGATTTTGCCTTATATCTTGACACTTGATTAGTATATTTTCATACTTTTTTCAAATTATGAGTGAGTATGACCAGACCTTTGACCCCAATATACTTACAGGTCACTGTGACCTAATTTCACGGTTCAGTGATTTTTGCCTTATATCTCGGTACTCAAATGGTTTATGAACAAACTTCTTTCAAAGTATGTTTGCGTATGACAAGACCTTTGACCCTGAAGTAGTCCTAGGTCACTGTGACCTAATTTCATGGTTCAATGATTTTGCCTTATATCTTGACACTCAATTAGTATATTTTCATACTTTTTTTCAGATTATGAGTGAGTATGACCAGACCTTTGACCCCAATATACTTATAGGTCACTGTGACCTAATTTCACGGTTCAGTGACTTTGCCTTATATCTCGGCACTCAAGTGGTTTATGAACAAACTTCTTTCACACTATATTTGCGTATGACAAGACCTTTGACCCTAAAGTAGTCCTAGGTCAATATGACCTAATTTCATGGTTCAGTGATTTTCCTTTATATCTCGGCACTCAGTTGGTATATGAACATACTTCTTTCACGATATGTATGAGTATGACAAGACCTTTGACCGTAAAGTATTCCTGGGTCACTGTGACCTAATTTCATGGTTCAGTGATTTTGCCTTATATCTCGACACTCAGTTGGTATTTTTTCATACTTCTTTCTGATTATGAATAAGTATGACCACTCCTTTAACCCAAACATACTTATAGGTCACTATGACCTAATTTCATGGTTCAGTGATTTTGCTTTATATCTCAACACTGAATGGGTATATGATCATTTTTTCTTTCACATTATGAGTAAGTATCACTAGACCTTTGACCCTGCAATACTTATAGGTCAGTGTGACCTTTTTTCATGGTTCAGTGATTTTGCCTTGTGTCTTGGCACTCAGTTGGTATATGAACACACTTCTTTCACAATATGAGTGAGATCTTTAAATCTTAGGTAGTTATAGTTAACTTTCATGGTTCAGTGATTTTGCCTTATTGCATCAAGGCAAAAAGATGTATGAGCATAATGCTTTGGGTTACTAGTCGGGTTTGGCCTTATGTTTGACAAAGGTCAGAAGCAGTCGAGCACGCTGTCCTGCGACAGCTCTTATTCTTCTTTTCTTAAGGGCCCCTTTTAAAGTGTCCCAGAATGCCAGCCATACTCCCATTTGTATCTGAATAAAGTCTTATATCAACATTTTCAGTATGTGTATTCTTATCTTAAAAACATAATTATTTCAAATAAATAGGTAAATAAAATAAAAAAATGTAGATAAAAAATTAAAAAATGTAAAATAAAACTTTTACTAAGTTTATGGACCGGCAAAATAGCCTATATGTATATAATAGCTATTTTAAAATAGCCTACATACTATTTAGCCTTATTTTGCCGGACCCGGCAAAATAGCCCCTAGGAGCTATTTTGCCGGGTCCGGCAAAATAGCCACTGCCTAACTTTTTAGGTCTGGAACTGGAAGAGTCCATTTTTTACTAGGTTAAGCAGATTTGTGTTAAATATATCAACTTTAAAATGGCCTTTTAAAATGCTTTTTGTTCCATGTATTGAAAGTTTTTGTCATATTAAACACTGTAGTTGTAACAATTTTTGTATATTTTGCATATATTTTAGCTTAAAACCTGCTTTTAAACTGGAAGTGACCAATAGGTAAGACAGGTAGCATTTTTGGGTATATAAGGGGCTGTTTTTCAGTGGAGCTATGGATTAAGTCCGCTCGGCCCCGGCAGACGTAAAACAGCTTAAACTTTACTACTACTACTACTACTTTTCATCACTTCACGTCCTTGAGGTGGAACCATGGATTAAGTCCGTTCGGCCCAGGATGACGTTAAAAGCCTGCACTTTACTACTACTTCTACTACTTTTCATCACTTCGTGGTGGAGCTATGGATTAAGTCCGCTTGGCCGCGGCAGACATAAAACAGCCTAAACTTTACTACTACTTCTACTTTTAATTAATCACTTCTCGGATTATTTATTCTGTGCTTCATTCTCCTCCCTGGATTAACAGTGAAATTCCAAAGGATTTAATTAATTACTTATTTTCTTATTTTTGGACTTAGCAAATTTTTGGCTTTTGAACATTTTACTTGAACATTTCACTTAGAATTTGTCTAAGTCCGCGAACCTTTTTAACTTAGTTAGTTTTGCACCTGTTTATTTTCTTAGATATTCTAAGTCCACATAATTGTAAGAACTTTGTAGCTTCTTTCTTAGCTGAATAAGTATTAGCATTTAAGAAATTAAACCTACTTATGGCTTTATTTCTAAATTAATTTACCCAAGAGTCATAATAGATTATGAAGCTTAAATTGCAATTTACTGCCTCTTTTGTTACTTTGGTTGCATAATTTGTCATTATTGCTGTTGTTCTGTTTACATGTTTGCTTTGACAATGCTTTTGATGAAAAAGAAAGATTATTAAAACTATATTTGTGAACTTCATTTCCTTGTTGTGTGGTCATTTTTAAGGGCTTAACAAGGGTTAGACTTATAATTTCTATGAGTTTAAGCCTGGTTTGTTAGAGGAGGAATTTCGGACTTATCAACAAACTCTTTCATGAAGATTTGGTCATCATTATTGACATTCTAAAACAAAGTCCGTGGTGTCGGCAATCCTGATAGAATCAATTTACCCAACATTTGGGGTAAAACCGCAAAAGTGCATACCGTGTCTGAATAAACCCCCTTAACTGCGCCTAAGATCATGAGCCTCAATACCATCTTCTGGTCTAGAGGCGCAGCCTGCTAATCTTCGCCGGAGTTTAAAAGACAGGCTCCAGCCAATTTTGGCAAGGTTTATTGCAAAAGTGTGAAAAGTGGCCTCGGCTCTGAATACATTAATCCGTCTTCAGCTCTCGAGGCGCAGCCGGCTAATCTTTTCCGGAGTTTGAAGCGCAGACTCCTGTCAATTTTAGCCAGGTTTACAACAAGGGCAAGCTTAAAAGTCAAGTTTGCCCTAATCAGTAATGTTTGACAAAAGCCAGAAGCAGCCAAGTGTACTGTCCTGCGACAGCTCTTATTGAGTCATTTTGAAATTGTGGGCAGACGACAAATGGACACCAGATTATGAGTACAATGTAAGCTAACCTGGAGAGCCTTAGGCCCAGGTGAGCTGAAAATTAAAAACCTCCTTGGCCAAGCTCATGTGCCGGTAAATGTCTTTTGTAGATTTGCAAAAAGCTGTTATCAGCCATACTTGATAGGAAACATTCCAACACCGCCTCTACAGTCTAAAATCCTGTTACTTTCTCAAAATAGGAAAGTAAGAATAGAGGGACCAGAAATAAATGCAACTTTCAGTATGCCCTATCCCCCCCCCCCCCTTAGTATACATCCCCAGTATAACAGTCACATCTTATATGATATTAAAAGAATATATTGAAAGCTTGAGGTTGATTTCACTGTATGTACTATGATCATTTATATTGTTTATCATGAGAAATGGTAAAAAATTGGCTAAGTTAAATAAAAGCTGTAAATGTCAAAAATTAACTTTTCAGCATGAAAATAATTCATGCACATCTAAAATATATCTGGAACAAATCTACAAAGAATTTAAAAGAAACACTGAAAGCCCTAAGAGGAGTTGATTTCACTAAGTATGCACTACCAACCATTATTGTATATAAGCAATGGTCAAAAATGATAATGTTGAAAAATGCTGTAAATTTGTCAAAAATTATTTTTTCATCATTATAATTCTTCATTAACATCTTCAATATGTGTGGAACATGTCTACAAAGTATTGAAAAGAAATACTGAAAGCCCTTGGAGGAGTTGATTTCACTAAGTATGCACTACCAACCATTATTGTATATAAGCAATGGTCAAAAATGACTATGTTGAAAAATGCTGTAAATTTGTCAAAATTCATTTTTTCATCATTATAATTCTTCGCTGACATCTTCAATATGTGTGAAACGTGTCTGCAAAGTATTGAAAAGAAATACTGAAAGCCCTTGGAGGAGTTGATTTCACTAAGTATGCACTACCAACCATTAATGTATATAAGCAATGGTCAAAAATGACTATGTTGAAAAATGCTGTAAATTTGTCAAAAATTATTTTTTCATCATTATAATTCTTCATTGACATCTTCAATATGTGTGGAACATGTCTGCAAAGTATTGAAAAGAAATACTGAAAGCCCTAGGAGGAGTTGATTTCACAAACTATGCACTACCAACCATTGTTGAATATGGCAATTTAATATCAAAAATAGGCTAGGTTCAAAATGCTGTAAATTTGTCAAAATTTTTTCAGCATAATAATCCTTCATGCATATCTTCAGTATCTCTGGCACATATCTGCAAAGTATCAAAAGAGAATATTTAAAGCTGTAGGAAGAGTTGATTTCACAAAGTATGCTTAGCACTATGGCAAATGTTCTATGCATAGGTTTAAAAAGTCCCATAACTCTTGCAAAACTGACCCTTTGGCCCCCTTAATTCATATCACACATGTGTTGTCTAATGTTGCAGGTGTGTTGAAAATTTGAAGAACATCGGGCAGAAACTACTTAAGTTATTCAGCAAAGATGTCAAAATGTTGACGGAATCACGGACAGGCTGAAAACAGTATACCCCCCTATAACTTCGTATTGCGGGGGGTATAATTTAATTTAAACTCCCAACATAAACATTGGGGTTAGTAACTCGAAGTCAATGTAAGTTCCCCTACTTAAAAAATACTTATGATGGTCTTAAGATGAATACTTTATAATTTACGCCCTTGCTGTTCAAGTAACTCTTAAGCTTTCGTAACTTTTTGAAAATTAAAGGTGCCACTTCTTGAGATAAAATGACACTGTGGTGGTCTTGAGTTTGACCATAAAGTTACAAATGTCATTTTCAGTTAGTCACGGGGTTAGTCATCATAATTCTTAAGAGATACGTAAGTTTGTTGTACGCTGATCTTATTATAACTTAAGCTTAAGATGGCTTTGAGTTACCAACCCCAGGTGGGAAAGAAAGACGCTCTTTCCCAACAAGGTAGCTATCCGGCTAGTCTCAACGAAAAGCAAAGACAACAAGCACAACAGAGATTTGATTGTGTCTTACCTAGTAGAAACAAGAACGCCGCGGAGGTCGATATCGCACCTGCACCGGGAAAAATAACTTAAAATGAGAAATATAGGTCGAGAGCACCAGGTTAAGGTGTGTTCTGAAGGGGTACGTTAAGGACATTTACTATGCAAGCTTTCACACTTGCAGCTATCACTGATGCAGAAAAAACAAACTTCGACATAAAAATTAACAAAGTCAATGGACCGTGAAATATAGTTCAAGGTCAGCGGGTCAAGGTGCATGCTTGAAGGGTATGTCAAGGACAATTACTATGCAAGGTTTCACGCTCGCAGCTATTACTGATGCAGAGAAAACAAAACTTTGACGTAAAAATCAACAAAGTCAATGGACCATGATATATATGGCAAGGTCAGCGGATCAAGGTGCGTGCTTGAATGGTATGTCAAGGACAATTACTATGCGAGATTTCACCCTCGCAGCTATCATTGATGTCGAGAAAACTAAACTTCGACATAAAAAATTTCAAAGTCAGTAGACTGTGAAATATAGGTCAAGGTCAGCCGGTCAAGGTGCGTGCTTGAAGTGTATGCCAAGGACATTTACTTTGCAAGGTTTCAGACTCGCAGCTGTCACTGATGTCGAGAAAAACAAACTTCGATGTAAACATTTTCAAAGTCAGTGGACCGTGAAATATAGGTCAAGGGTACTGGGTCAAGGTGCGTGCTTGATGTGTATGTCAAGGACAATAACTATGCAAGGTTTCAGACTGGCAGCTATCACTGATGTCGAGAAAACCAAACTTCGACGTAGATGGACAGACGGACGAATGAACGAACGTACGGACGGAAGTTTGAATTCCTATAGTGCACCCTGCTATAAGCAGGTGCGATAAAAAATTCAGTTTACAGTACACATTAAGCTTGAGCCGTGACATGAAAAAGCTGTCTTTGAGATCATTTTGCAGGTACTACACAAACCTGGCTATGCAGCTTCAGAAGATAGAATGAGGCTTAAAATTTGTTATGAGGCTTGTACTATCCTCAAAGCAATAAAATGCTTATCACTTTGGCAGCTGATCTGCATAGATCTTTGTTTTTGTATTTCTCGATGCAGCTCAAATTACTTTCGTTGCCTTCATTTTACATGGAAATTGATAAAAGCCACAACAGGGGTTTTGTTTTTATCAGTTACTATTTATTTTCTTCTCTTTTTTTTTCCTCAAAAATTGATTGAATTTTTTTTAAACCAGAGGAACCAGAGAACACTCACCTGATCTTGGAACATTTAGTCATATGAAATGACCATGAATACTCGCATACCTTTATTGACTTCATTAGTTGCCAGCATCAGCCAAGTTTCAGGTCTCAGGCTGCAATAGTTTCAAAACAAATCCACTGTTTCCATTTTTTTTTTTCATCTTAAAGCCAGTTTCCAAAATTGACCATGCCATAAAATAGGTCAAGGTCATCCCTGGGTCATCACTTCAACAAACTACGATTGGTTAAGGTCCCTGATGCTACATACCAAGTTCTGTAGAAGATTTTTGATCATTTGTGAGCATGCAACCCTCATTTCATGAGCTAAATTTCATCCCCCCTATGCATGAAGGCTTCAAATAAAATTTCCAATTCATAGGCTGAGAGGTTACTGAGAACAACAGCTCTTTAATTTTGATATTTCATTGGACTTTGGCCTTAATTTATGACATACCTTAATTAATTGTCTGCTCCTGCCAACTTTCAGGTCTCAAACTACAAAAGTTTCCAAAATATCTATTGTTTTCATTTCACTTCTTCTCATGTTCAACCCTATGTTTCCAAAACTGACCTAGCCATAAAATTGGCCAAGGTCATCCTGGGGTCATCATTTGAACAACCTATGATGAGCTGGAGTCCCAGATACTACATACAAAGTTCTGGAGAAAATAAATTAGCATTTGTGAGCATGGCAGTCATGTTGAGCATTCCACCCAGATTCTGCGCATAAAATTGTGTTCCCCCTAAGTATTGAGGCTCCATATAAAAGTTCACTTTCATAGGCAAAATGATTTCTCAGAAAGCATGATCTTAATTTTTTATATTTCAGCTACCTTGGGTTAAGGTCAACAAATGACCTTGACTTTAATTAATCACAAATTTTCATTGACTCCATTAGTTGTCTGCGTCTAGCAACTTACAAATCTCAGGCTGCAACAGTTTCCAAAATATCCATTGTTTTCTCTTGTTCCCATGTAAAAGCCTATGTTTCTGAAATTGACCATGCCTTAAAAAAGTCAAGGTCATCCCAGGGTCATCATTTGAGCAAACTACGATGAGATTGAGCCCCTGGTGATGCATACCAAGTTTCATGGAATTCGGTCATGTGACCAAGAAATCACAAGCGAAATTTCAATGCCACTATCCTATGAGGCATCACATAAAATTTCACTTTGATCGACCAAGCAGTTTTACAGAAGATCTTTGAAATTGTTACTTAATTCTTATATTTCAATGACCTTGAGTCAAGGTCAAGAAATGACCTTTACCTTAAATAATGACATACCCTCAATGACTCCATTAGTTGTCTGCATCTAGCAACTTTTAAGTCTGAGGCTGCAATAGTTTCCAAAATATGCATTGTTTTTGCCTTCTCCTATGTAAAAGCCTATGTTTCCAAAAGTGACCTTGCTGTAAAATTGGTCAAGGTCATCACAGGGTCATCGTGCTACTGATGCTACATACCAAGTATTGTGGAAATCAACCCACTGGTTCTGGAGAAGAAGAGTTTTGAAGGATTTTTACAATATAAAGGGGTTGGGGCCATCTTGGTCGCGAACAAAAATTTCAATCACACTACCCATGGAGGCTCTGTGTAAAATTTTAACTTGATTGGCCAAGCGGTTTCTGAGAAGATCTTTGAAATTGAGGACGACAGACAGATACCGGAGCATGGTCATCCTATAAGCTCACCTCTTGAGCCTTCTGCTCGGGTGAGCTAAAAACTATTGCTTTGAACGTACATGTATAAATTCTATATAAACATATATATATATATATATTATCCCACTTTTATACAGCAAAACTGGGGTATGCATGGGGTATACCTATTTTTATAAATTTTGCTCCAAAGCAGAAATTGTGTGTACACTTTAGAACCAGGGATTCTAATGTGTACCTACAATCTTTGGTTTGCGCAAAAATATGAAAAACTTCCAAAATTTTTCAAATGAAATTTTCAATTTTTACAGCTGAAAAAAAAAAAGTCATATATTACATGGATATGTTTTTGCAATGTTGTGAACCCAGACTCTTGAATTTCTTGTGTGAAGGCTCCAATTATTTTGAAATTTATTTGTTGTGCAGGCTTGGAGGACATCAAACTTTTTGCATGCTCAACTCAGCTGAGTTTGAATTTTATCCTGCTCGTAAATACTAAAATGCCAACAACTTTTTTAACATTTATTGGCAGCCGCAGCATCAGGGCCGCCTATGTGTACATTGTAACTTTAGCTTTATTGATTTGAACTGTTTTCCCATAAATTTATGAGAATTAGAAATTTCATGTTCAAAGAACTTGATGATGAAAAACGTTTTATGAACTTTGAGCTACACTTTCTGTTTTTGTTTTTTTTCATACTGGCATACAGCAGGTTCTGATTCTCATTATGCAACTTCAGTCCATGCCATTTTCTCAAGCCCTTAACACGCACATTTCAATGAAAACAGAAGGTTTTCATTAAAATATATCTGTTTAGTCACTAATAGACAATGTCACAGTCTAGTACAACTAGGACAGCACTTGTCTTAAGTGAAGACACACAAGCTTCAGTCTGAAACAGAAAAGATAACCAGATTATGATAAAACAAAAAGAAAAAAATATGGTGTAAAAATCTGACAAAACAAGCTTCTAGTTTAGAAATCCTGCAAAAATTCAGTATCTTTGTGGTTTGTTTTTTCTTTGCATTCAAGTTAGGACTTTTAGTTTGTGTCATACATGTGATACCTCCCTCATCATCAGGGAGACTCCTGGATATGAGCTGAAACATTTCTTCTAAATGTACCACTTTTTAACAAAAATTCAAAATCTCCCTGAAATGAATCAGGGATTTTCCTATATAATCTACACATTTTTCAAAAATCTCCCTGAAATGGAAGAAAAATCTCCCTGATTCCTCTTTCAAACTCATCACATGTATGTTTTGTACAGATACACATACCATATATCAAGTACCAAATGTTCTCAGTGAGTTGCACAATTAGCAAACTCATTCACTCAATAATTCTTATGTGACCAAATCAAAAGTGATGATGTCCTAAATTGTCTTATGATCATGTTTATAAGACACTTCGACCACAAGGTGTAGAACCCTAGCTTATAGCAAATCTTGAGGAAGGACTCTATCTCAGCCAGTATCACCTTCCTGATTCTTTCCAGGTATTTTGCCCCTTAATCACATCAGGGAATTGTTTGTGGAGTAAAATTGAAATTATTCATCTCTGGTGTTACAGCGCACTACATCAGGAAAACGTGTCCATGAAAGTAGACCCCCTTGAACCCCACTTTTATACGAATACTGGGGTTTGCAGGGTTATACATATACCTATTTTTCTTGTTTTTGCTCCAAAATATAGATTTTAGCTGAGATAAAGATGTATTTGTATATGTCTCTGATTTTAGGTACTCATTAGAACTGCCTCATTGAGACTGTTCTAACTTGTACCCACAATCTATGTTTTGAGCAAAATTATTAAAAATAATTTTTTCTATTGAAAATTTCCATTTTCTTACAACTTTAAAAATTTCTGAATATCGCACTGGCATGTGTTTGTAATGAATTGGATATTATTCAACATACACTGTACTGAACAGACAGTACACCACAGCCTATTAACAACATTATTGTTGGGGTTCCAAGCCAGTTTCTGAGTTAACTGTCCAGGACAATTAACTCAGAAGACAGTCCAGTCTGTGTGATGAGAGGAAAATGATACATAGAAAACTTAGTGTCATTATGAAAACATGACCATACAATAATCAAAGACGTTTGGCTTTCTGTAAATTTCAGTAGATTTTTTTTGATATTCCTGCTCAAAATATTGATTGTTGGTACATGTTTGTTTTTCCCAGGCCATCCTAATGAGTACCCACAATCTATGTTTTTGATCAAAATTCAGGATAATGTAGATGTATACCATTGTATACTCCAGGTTGACAGAATAAAAGTGGGGTATACATTTCATGGACATGTTTTCTTGATGTAAAACAACCAATTGTGGTCCAGCAATGCAATGTGTTATACATGTTATGCAGTAACTGTATGCAGTAACGATCCATTTGTTATAAATATAGGTATATCAAAAATACTATAACTTATAATATAATAATAATAATTTAGAAGTGACTCAAGTATTATCTACAACCCCCCCCCCCCACACACACACAAACAAAAATAATTTAAAATAAAGATATTCATTACTTTCTGACCCCTCCAAACTTCCACAAAATATGGAAATCCAAATTTTTGAACCCCCCCCCCTCATTTTTAAAATAGTAAGCTAACCTTTATGCCGGAATTTTGAGTAACCTTGCCCCCTGGAGGAACAACCAACTGCTTCTTGGTATTACTTTGGGGAGATTTTTTCTTGCTTATTGGCAAAGCCCATCACAGCTGTATGAACAAAATCCTAATCTTTTGATAATTTTTGATTTTGCGATTAAAGCAAAACAAACATAAACTAGCAGCCAGAGAAGACTTGGGCTAGTATGAACCCAGAACCTATCCACTCTGAGCCTAATGATCTAGTCCACCACCAGGCCACCACGCTTCACAAAATTATTATTTTCTAATGAATACTGTACATGTATATGTCATTGACAGTCTATTATGAACACCATTTTGGTCCAGCTGATAATTATTAAATATTTTTATTTTAGGGTTTTTTTTGTTTGTTTTTTTGTATCCAGGCTTACCATCCCAGCCAACAATTTTTCAGTCATGTCAGAACGGAGATTATTTTGCCTACTGAAGTCTTAAGTACAATGGTCCTGGACAAAGTGGCTTTGGTCCAATGTAATTACTCATTTTTTTTTTGAAAAGCTTTAACTTGCACTTGTGTCCTGAATCAAGCCCCCCCCCCCCCAAAAAAAAAAACAAAAAAACATACTTTCTGTAACAACAGCCAGGGACTTATTTCCCTCTTGGAGCACCCCTGTAGAGACATTGTTAATTTGGGGTGTCACCAGTAAACCACAGGTCATTGATGGTTACTCAATATTGTATAAACTTGGGGTAGTGCGGCTGCGAAGTACATTGTATATAGGTATATAGGGTGCATAATTGACCAGTCTAACTGGTCCAGACCTTTTAGCCTCGTGTTTATGATGCCTGAATGATTTCCACCCTGGCAATCGGGGTTCGAGGCCAGCTCTGGCTGGATGTTTTAATTTACAGGATTATATTTCTCCTACTACTACATTTGGTGCCTGGTGCCAGGATGACTATCGTCAGAGCCCATGGGCGAAGCTGTGTCTACAGAGTCAGAAAAGAGCCTTGGAATTCTTAAACATTTGTAACAAATGTTTCATTGTAGCATGGAGGAATGTAGTAGTGCGGCTGCAAAGTACTTTGTATTATAGCATAAATGACCAGTCTAACTGGTCTGGACCTTTCAGCCTCGTTGTTATGACGCCTGATTTCCACCCTGATAATCGGGGTTCGAGGCCAGCTCTGGCTGGATGTTTTAATTTACAGGTTTATATTTCTCCGCCTACTACCACACTGATTGCTTTAAATACCCCAGTATGTCCCAAATACTCGAACCTAGAATCACTAAATTTCGGCTATTTAGACTGTTTAATGGTTATAGAGCGTCAATGACCTGTGAGTAAACCATGCAGATTCAGATTCGATTGAATGTGTCTTGCACTAAACAAAATAAAATACAGTGTATTATGAAAGCAATCAGCCTCGGTTTTTGTGTATTCTTTACATTTTACTTGGGCCAATGTATGGTAATTAATTTACCAGCAACAATGCCTTTTTCATTATATATATATATATTTTTTGGAAAAGCTTTAACTTGTACTTGTGTCAGAATCGAGCCCCAAGAAAAAAAAAAAACATAGTTTCTGTAATAACAACGAATCTGAAACAAAGTTAGCATCACAGATTTCAAAAAGAAGGTTGAAAGAATAAAATACTTCAGTTCCTCACATTTGCCCACGCCAGAAACAAGGCTACACACGAAACAAATTGGTCTGTGTGTTGTGACTAACGGTGCCGCCATGTTTTTATTTACCCAATGGCTTCTGCCATTATACGCATGTGCCTGACTCCGAGAATGATAATGAAGGAGTCGGGTACCAGACTACGTACGTAATTGCTAGTGTGACCTAGGCATTAAACCATGTATTTCTGTTTTCTTTCATTATTAGTATTATTTTATTATATATTATATATGTACTCTCCTTTAAGGAGGAAATAAAGAATCAATCGACTATGTAGGGGTTTTTACTTCGTGTCTAGTGTGGTTTCATTGCTTAAACCATTTATCTGTTTAGAACTCTTGACAAGAGTATTTTCATCTGGAAAATAAGTTTATTATTCATTTTGTCATGTTGTTATGTCGAGTGGTAACGAATTATTGTTTGGCACATAGAGATTATTACGCGATGCTATTGTCATTTGTTAAGAAAAGGATGCTTAGAAATTAGTCGCATCGTGAAAAAAAAAAAACGGATTTTCGCCTATGCGAAGACAAAGGTGCAGATCAGCTTCGCCGTAACCGCGAAGCTGATCAGCGCCTTTATTTTTGCTACACGGATAGTACACTTCCTCTTCTTCTTAAATCCAAAATTTCAAGCTTCTAGCCTGCTTCTGTGACTGTACAGCCCGGTTTGTGTCAGACCTGGTCGGAATCGCAAATTGTTGGTTTTCGCAAGCACAGGCTCATTTGTTAAATGAAGGGTGCTTAGAAATAATGCATGTATTCATCAAGAGCTGTTTAGTCTGCAGAATATCATGAATAATGTGGACCGTATCATGCGAAAACCAGATATTTTCCTATCCGAAAACAAAGACGCTGATCAGCTGTGCAGTAACTGCACAGCTGATCAGCGCATTTGTCTTCGCTACACGTATAGAGCAAATTCCTCTTCTGCTTATATTCCGAATTTCAAACTTCTAGCTTTTTCTGTGACTGTACAGGTCAGATAGTGTTGGTCTTGGTCGGAAACCATGAGAACTGGGTTTCTGGCGTTACGGCTCATGTTGTTTATGAGTGTTAGGTAACAAGGCTTAGAATCAAATTTACGCCCAAAACAAACAATCGCAAGGTTTCAATTCATCAAGTGCATGTTTTAAAATAGATTTGAGCAATGTTTGGTTTATATATCAATTGTTCAATATGTTTTGTAGATTGTTTCCTCAAACAAATTTATCATGTTAAAGTATTCCTTATGCTATTGGTGTGAACCGAAACAATGACGCTGGAGTACGTAAATGTACGAACGTATAACTATATAAAAGTTGGCAGTACATTTTCGCTCATTTGTCACTCTCAAAGGCGTAAATATTTACAAACTTAAACTTGCAGAGTTTTTGATTGACATGTGAAAGTATTTTTTGTTTATTATTTCATTTACCTGTCCTACAGTTGCAGATATCCATACCCCTTGCACTCTCCGCCGACCTCTGGCTACGAGTCTTGGAACAATTTCTCCTCCTAATGTTAATCGTGGGTCGCTGGGTGCTTCCCAAAGGCGCCATATCTCACGATCAACTATCTCAGTTGTTACTAGTGTATGTGGGAACGGCTGCGGATATTGTGGAGTTCTATGAGGCTTTTAGTGAGGACGAGGTAATAAAACATGCGACGGACACAGAGAACTTCATAGTTTAGCTGAAATTAATTGTATATTAGTTCTAAGATATCACGCACACACATGCAATCATAAAATATTGGCAAAATGTATTTTCATCATGAATATGTTTCTCGGATATCATTTTCACTAACATTCAACCAAGTAACAATAGCCGCTATCGTGAATGGAAAGCGGGATCACGAGTGTGTAGGCAGGATCAAATTCAAAGTCCTCTTCATAAATTTATCACGGGGCACCTGTAGCTTCTAATCGAAGTCGTGCATGGTATTGAAATAATTATTGCGCCTATTCAAATTAAAATTATCATGTTAAATATAATCATATTTCTGCGTTTCTTTCAGGTAAAATATAACCGACTCCTATGTTACATTATCCTCGGGATCTGGTCACTAAGCCTTTTCCAGTTCTGCCTAGTTCTAACTGCCGCCAGGGCGAGAAGGGATCAGTGCGGAATCCCTAGCAGCCAAGAATACGAGGGCCCTATCAAATGCTGTAACCCCGAATTATACGGAATACTGACTTCGATAATGCTTCAAGACGGGCCCTTCTTGTGTATCAGATTAATGCTTATATTCAAATACCATGTGGTTTCATATACAAATATGTTTTTCACTTCTAAAAATTCACTTGTGATTATCCTGCTTATTTATAGACTTATAGTGATTCACACTACTGCAAAATCTGACAAATGGGAAGAAAAGATACTGAGTCCCGCTTTTCGGGACGCTTACCCCCGATCAGGGCCTAGAAGTGGACGCAAAATGAACAAGAACTTGTCATCTAGTACACCTAATGTCTTCGAAATACATTCAGCCACCTTGAAAAATGGACATTTAAATGGGAAAGGTGGACTGCCGAGGTATATGTTGCATAATGATATGGAAACGAACAGTCTGAAAGCGTACAGAACTAATAATAACGGACAGTCGCACAGATTGGATCTCCCTGTCGAGAAAATAACAGATAAAACAGGTGGTTCTGTCGGATGTATCAAATCAATTTGAGCCTGTGTGTGGGTTTCCGACAAGGTCCGACACAAACCGGGCTGTACAGTCACAGAAGATGGTTAGAAGCTTGAAAATTCGGATTACAGTAGAAGAAGGATTGTACTATCCGAGCAGCGAAAACAAAGGCGCTGATCAGCTGTGCAGTTACTGCACAGCTAATCTGCGGCTTTGTTTTCGCTTATGCAAATTTTTGGTTTTCTCGTACAGCGGCTCATTTAATGTGATACAAATGACATGTTAAGATTAAGTGCTTTACTAGCATTTAGTCGAATTAAGAAAGAAAATAAAGTTCGGCACGAAATGTCATTGAATAAAGAAAATTCAAAACAATGTGTTAGAATAGCAAGCTGAACAAGATTAAGTTACACAGTCCATTGTAAATGCAGATGAAATGGAATTGACGATTATCAATAGATACGCTCTTGATCTACATGTAACTTGTTGATACTGCAGAAATTTGAAAAGTATTTGAATGAGAAGATGAAGTTATTTATCAAGAGTGAAATACTCGTGCGCTATCATTATGTGCTACAAGACGCAATGTTCAACGCAACTGGATTACATTTTCACTGAAAAGCTATAAGTTGTTTTGAGTTGCGACTATCAGAACTTTGCACGGACAATCATGGGTGAGGACGACACAAATTTTACAAGACCGCTGGCGGTCACGATGAATTTTAATCAATATATACATTTACATGTTCATTTTAGTGTAAAATATTGGCATTACCTACCGTTAGGCCACTTTTTTAAACAATGAAATTTTTGCTTTCGATTAGTATTCATAGTTTACAGGATCTTTAAATGAGGTTTTGTATTATTATTTTACACTTTTTATATAGCTTCATCAATGACATATTCTTTAATTTTATGCGCATTGTAGATACCTTGAAAATATTTGGCGACACTTGCATGTGTCTTAATCACGACAGCACACATGATTTTTATTGATAAAGAATGGCCACTGTCACTGGTATGGCAATTTTTGGAGAGTTTTTAAAACATAATAAGACTCTGCCCACACTGAACATTTAATAGATTTTTCTAGGATGTTCATTTTTGCTCTATCATGTTTTCTATATGAGCCGCATCGTGAGAAAACGGGATTATTGCCTATGCGAAAACAAAGGCGCAGATCAGCTTCGCAGTAACTGCGAAGCTGATCAGCGCCTTTGTTTTCGCTACTCGGATAGAACAATTCCTCTTCTACTTAAATCCGAAATTCCAAGCTTCTAGCTCTTTTCTGAGCTTGTACAGGCCGGTTTGTGTCGGACCTGGTCGGAAATCCCGAAGACCGGTTTTCTCGCGTCGCGGCTCATATAATGTATCATTACAAATTTACACGTGTATCTGTTTACATGAGTGGCTATTTCATATTTTCTGTCAGCATGACTTGCTGTTTGAGCATATTTGGCCAGAAGGCTTTCTTCAAGTCATTGTTATCATTTTCGACATTTTCTTTTGTTTCATTATAATTGTAACTTTCAACCAATATGATGTCAAATCATATTTTTTTCATTTGATTTCATAGACATATACACCTTTGTCGATTCGCACACCGTTGCGTGCCGTGTCCTGAAATAGACAAGTTTAAGACACGTGTTGTTGACGCCACTTTCTTGTCGGTTAACGCCAATGGAAAATGAATTTGCTTTGTAGTTCATGTGGAAAAAACATAAAAATGAGCCGCTGCATAAGAAAACCAACAATTTGCATATGCGAAAACAAAGTCGCAGATCAGCCGTGCAGTAACTGCACGGCTGATCAGCGCCTTTGTTTTCGCTCAATAGAGAGTGCAATACTTCTTCTTATTAAATCCGAAATTAAGGTTTTAGTCTGCTCCTGAGATTGTACAGGCCAGTTTGTGTAGGACCATGTCGGAAACCCAAATTGTTGGTCATCTCACGCACAGGCTCATATGACTTTGTTCACCTGGCAGTATGATGTCTATGACTGGCGCCATTTGTTTCATTGCATAAACCCTCTTATCTTACATTCGTTTGACTTGTTTTTAATTTCCAGTTTACAACGTAATTTAAATTGAAGCATAGTATGCAAGCACCTAAGCGACCTGCTTTCTAACCTGCCTGCTTTTAGCTTACTTAGATCGAGGAACAGCTGACCAGGGACGCCTCCTTTCTTATCAGTATTATTCCAATGCTGTGAAATAATTCATAGACTTTCATAGTTTTGGAATCTTGGGGTTTGGCATACAAGGTAAGCGTTTATTAAATAATCACTTAATGTAATCAGGTGGCTAATGTGCTCTCATTTGCCACCTGATGTAATTCACTTGGAATCAAGTACAACGCATACGCAATTGTGTCACAACTTTTTGAGATTGTTTCTTAAACATGTATGGCTCAACCTTGTTAGGCTTTCTGTTCGAGATCAAATCGTCTCCAATTACTTTAACATGCCTAATAATTTTGGAACGAAAACACTTAATGTGATGAGAAATATGCCGTTGACTTAACAATATTCATCCCAGATGTTGCCACTACTACTGTGGTTGGCCGTGATGAATAGGACCGGGGTCTGGGCCGGCAATCTCACCACAATGACCCTGATCAACGACTGGACGGGGCGACTCCAGGGCGAATTTAACATCCAGATCCCAGAGGACTCGGTGGGCTGGGAGGTCATCATAAGGTTCTCGGAACCCGTTACTAAGATGGATGTAAGATTTTGAGATAACCCCTAACTTTGTGTACACAGGCAGGCACGATACAGAATCAAATCGTTTATCAAAAAGGTACAAGGAGGCAATGATCAGGAAAAGGCGCAATCAGATCCGAAAACCGAGGTGGGAAAAACTAAATTGACAATTAGGTACTTATACTTAGAAAACATATCGTAAGACGAGTGAGTAGCTATTTCCCAATAGGCGGCCACTCAGTTACCCGAACTTAAATACATATATGATTACATGCATAGGGTTTAAACAGCATAAAATTCGACTCCAAAACATAACACAAATGGAATCACAACAGAAGTATCGCCTTGGAACGATTAGAAATATAAAATTACGATTAGAAATATAAAATCAGTGCTTGAGATAGAAGATAGAGATATGAGCACCAAATCAAGTTTAAGACGTTCAAAAACTTTGACAACCAAATTCAAGTCACTTTACGTTTTCTTCCTACTTACGTCGCGTGGCCAGGAACTAAATTCTTATCGCACAAATAGTGAAACGTGCTTACCGTTTGCTTTAAATGTTACCAAGGAATGGATGGGTGACATCATTTCACATTCCCCGGATATGAAGACATACACGCTGGTGAACAAACAACATACGGGAATACAACGTACCGGAAACCAATTGAAGATCACAGTCTTTTGTGAGTAAAATTATATATACATCATTTTATCATATGACGTCGCCGTTTTCCAATGGATAACGTCGTGCAATAAAAAGGTGTATGGCCACACGTGCGTTAACACTTTTGCGGGAATACGTGTGTAACGTCATTGACGACGCCTGTAACGTCTTAAAGCCTCTCTGAAGGATTTCGACATACCTTGGGAACAGACTGCACAGGAGCGGTCAAAGTGGCGAGGTCTCATCAACAAAGGAGCAGCTCTACATGAAAAAAGATAATATGTGAAGCTGAAAGAAAGCGCAGAGAACGCAAAACCAATACCAATAGGCCACCAGCTGAGTCAATGAAACTGACTTGCTCTACTTGCAACCGACAGTTTAGAGCTAATATCTAAAAACTTGCCTCTGATAATGGTTTTTCGCAGAAAATTTTTGTATGGGGGACAACAGAAAAATTACTTTCATGTCAAAATCTTGATCTTAGTTTGTCCTAGTTTGATCTTAGTTTGTCCTAATAGGACCTGCAAAAATTTTGAAAATCGGTGAACAAATAAACTTTTAATGGCCAAAATGAATTTTGCATAGGTATTTTGCATTGGCATGGGAGATAATCGATGATCGTGAAAATGCATATTTTTCGAGAATTTTTACCTGATCATGAAGATTTTGTCTCAAGTATGTCATTTGTGTCAATTTATTATGATTTTGAGCAATCATGATTAAATAGCTAGAATGTTTTTTTGCGGGAAAATATTTACCTCCCTTCCATGAGATTTTTGTACAGGAAATCCCTATTCAAAAATGTTTTTGACTAGAACTTTTTTATTTGTCAACCGATTTTCAAAATTTGTGCTGCACAATTTGCGACAAACTAGATGCCTAATTGTGCCAAGAAAATATTTCTTCTACATTTGAAGAATTATAAAATATCTGCGAAAAACCATTATCACACACTACGAAATAGACTATAGAATTGGCCTGTCATCAAAGAACTCAACAACACACACGAACCTCTTCAAGAAATAATGATGGTCTTTCTCAATAGTGAGCGATGAACGAACAGCAATGTAAATTTCCATTTAAGTATGTCCAATTTGGAGGCAAAAAAAAAAATCTTTTTTTTGTAAGTCATATGATAAATCGAATCTTACGATCGTGGTCATTTCAAGGCTCGTTTAATAAATTTCATATGAAATTACCATTCGTGTAATATACTCTATTTAATGGATGATGATTCATGTCGTATCCAGACCTTACTGTACCGTCAAAGGATAAAACGTTTGACCCCATTGTCAATCATTTAATGATTGTAAAAGGTACAAGTAGGCAACGATCAGGAAAAGACGCAATCAGAAAAAGATTCCCACTCCAAAAACCGAGGCGTAGTGGATGAACGACAAAGGGTTTAGCAATAATGTGCAGTTTTGAAAGAGAGACGTGAAACGTAATAGCCGTATAATACTTGATCAATTTTTCTAGGTGATTATGTTGGCAATTCTGCACCTACAGCCACGGCTGAGTTTGTCAACTTGGGACACGACAGCTGGGTACCTCCCTCCGCTCCACCAGATAGTAAGCTTTTTTCTATATAAATCCATGCAATACCTGATTACATATAGCTTATCCACGCTCCATCTATTCTCGAGGTGTTACAGTGTCCTTGTTCTGAACGGACATGAAGCACCAAGAAAACATACATAAAGATACATAAAGAGGCAAAAGATAATGCCTCAAAACATGTAAAATTAAATCCGCGGACACAAATGACGC
This sequence comes from Rugalucina vietnamica, assembly GCA_964017185.1. Classification (NCBI taxonomy): domain Eukaryota; kingdom Metazoa; phylum Mollusca; class Bivalvia; order Lucinida; family Lucinidae; genus Rugalucina; species Rugalucina vietnamica. The sequence continues at coordinate 47,234,973 of OZ024882.1, read as the reverse complement.
GTAACAAACAGGTCTATTAACACATTTTGAGGTATGAAATCGCCCATCGCTATCATTTAGGTGAGTGCATTTTTGTTTTTAGGGGCTTCAGGTGTGATTTTAAAATTGTATTGCATTTTTCGATGCAATTCTGTGAAGCAAACAAAATAGCTCCAAATGGCACGCCGCGTTGTGCGGCACGACATTTGGGGCTATACTGTTTGCCTATGTCCCACAAAAAAGACGCCAGGCTTAAATGAATTAAACGCGTTCTTATATAAGAGTTAAAAGGTACAAGTAAGCCTATCAACTTATCCATTCAGGAATACTTTGCTAAACGCTGATGTACTTTATGATGCAGCTGATGGTACGAAATATGACCTTAACGAAGTCCTTGAAAAGTCCATCCTATTTTACGAGGCGCAAAGATCCGGCAAATTACCGCCCATTAACCGGATACCGTGGCGCGGGGATTCCGCATTGAATGACAAGGGCGACAATGGTGAAGATCTTACAGGCGGATGGTATGATGGTGAGGATTATATCAACGCGTTTTGGAAAACGAATCATTTTGACCAGAAACACCTAAACACAATCTACAACATTTTAAATGTAACACAATGACCACTGGTGTGTCAAAGATTACATGTATGTAATGGAAATACTAAGAATAGCTGAAGAATCTTTAATAAAGGTTCATGGTTACAGGCTCGATATTTTGTTTTGGTACTTAAGGCATTTGACTGAAAAAAAAAATATCGACAATAAGCCATTAGACATATACAGAATTTAAAAAAGCGTAACGATAGAAGACTTAATTCAAGAAGACACAATATGCCCTTTATTCTCAAATATTTAGCGGTCGGAGTTCTTCCTCTTAGATTTGCAGTAGTGAAAGAACAGCAAGTTTCCAAACTAAAATTACATTTTTGTCACGTTAAGCTGGCGATCACGTTAAGTTCAACTTCCCAATGGCATTTACCGTGACGTCACTGGCTTGGGGACTTCTGGAGTTCAAGGACGCCTATGCCAATGCTAGCCAGCTGGATCATATGTATGATTGTATCAAATGGCCACTAGACTATCTACTGAAATGCCACACTGCGGACGAAGAATTTTATGTACAGGTTAGAGACAATTCACATTGTAGGCTTATACTTCAGCAAAGCCTATTTTCGCAATCAAGTACCTCTTTTCGCCTCTTTTCTAATTCTAAGTCCATTCCGAACAAACATGACACCAAAACGCATTGCTTTAAAGGTTGTAACGCCGTATCAAACATAATAATTTGACAGCCGTTATTTCACGCGGTGTTTGTCTTAAGATTTTCAGACTGTTTAGCATAGTTTCAATTACAACTTGCTCGGTACCAAACACACGTATTACTTCAATGCATTTTTAGAGAAAGAGGATGTGCACTTAACCTTAAATTCCCGATAAAAAACGTTTCCCCCATATCCAAGACTAAGACCACGCCCACTGGGGCTGTTCAGAGTACATAACAATGATAAAACACAGCCTTCAAAATAGATTCCGCATATCCGGGCAGTTAGCAGTGGTTGTAATTAACTTTACAATATCGTTTAGGTTGGTGATGGCGGCCAAGACCACGCCTATTGGGGTCGTCCAGAGAACATGACAATGCCAAGACCCGCCTACAAAATAGACCCCGCCCACCCGGGTAGTGACATGGCTGCTGAGGCTGCGGCGGCGTTTGCAGCTAGTTCGATGGTGTTCAAACATAAAAGTATGTCCAAAAATGCTAAAAAAAAAAAAAAAAACAACACTTCAAAACCGTTGTCTTGATAATCTTGACTGTCAGCAGCTTTCGTGTCTTTTTACTATATTTGCTGCCACGATCTGCTTCCAAACGTACGAGAAGGACTAAACAGACAAGAAATAAAGACGTTCGTGTCCTTTTTTATTAGAATTTAAAGCGTTTGAACACATCTCTGTAAAATAGAATTGCGACAGTTTCTTTAAGTCCTGATATTGTCACCTCAAACTCGTTCAGCGTGTGTTTGTATATACCACTATATAAAATAAGAATAGATGGCCTAGGAATTGACATAATTCAAAATCAAAACACATTACGTTATACTTTCAGATGCTACGTATGCTGCTACTCTTTTGGAACATGCGAAGAAACTGTATGCATTTGCTGAGAAATATCCAGGAAAATATAGCTCCAGTGTCAACGCTGCTGCGGGATACTACAGGTAAGAGGACGTTAAGATGTGTAACTGACCGTTCCAATGCGGCACTTCTCTGATGATTGAATTTGCTTTATGTTATGGTGTCGATTGTTGTGCCTGTTATACACGCGTTTGTAAATCAAGTTTAACCCATATTTGATGAATGGGTTTTCCCATCATTATCAATTGGTTGAGTCCACTTTCATTTTTTAGGGGCGTCAGGAGTGATTTTGCAATTTCATTCAGTTTTTCGATGAACATTTTCTAAGCAAACAGAATAGCCCCAGATGGGACGCCGCGTTCTGCGGCGTCACATCTGGGGCTATTCTGTTTGCCTTTGTCCCATAAAAGGGACGCTAGGCTAAATGAGTTAATTATGATAACTCAGTGACCACAATTCGGGAAATAGCTAAATGATCAGCACCCAAGTTATCGTGTATTCTGTTTGCATCAGAGCCAATTTGTGTTTTTAGGGTGGGTCTTTGTATTTGACTGCTAACTTTTACCTTGAATTCTAGCAAGTTGTTCATACTATATCTATGAAGTAAGAATGTTGTAGTTTACTGATTTAGAATCATATTCATTGACGAAATAAATTTCACATTCCTAATCAAATTTTAGATCCATGGATGAGACTGACGAGATGTGTTGGGGCGGTGCTTGGCTATACCTGGCTACAAAAGATCAACAATATCTGACAGCAGCAGAGTCCCACTATACCCCCGGGGCAGCGTGGGGACAGAGTTGGGATGAGAAACTAGCTGGATGCATGGTAGGTTTCGCGTCCTCTGATATATATGTTTACAATTGATTTTTTCTTTATGACTGTGGTGCGAGATAGTTTTATTCCTCTGGTGGCCGACTGCTTAAGGAATTGGTCCTCATGAAAATCATGACATGACATGGTGAGCGAGGTTATAGCCAACGAGAAAAGGCGTCTTTATTGCACACAGTCACTATTTGTAGGCAAGATTTGTTTTATCTATCACTTGGTGATTTTACTGTTTTAGGTCCTGCTGTACAAGGTGACGAACAACACTCAGTACCTCACTGATATTGAAGCAACGTTTAAGGACTGGATGCCCGGGGGCACAATTCCATACACACCCAAGGGTCTGGCCTACCGATCTCAGTGGGGGAGTAACAGATATGCAGGTGTGTCCGTACTTCGTTCCTTTCCAAGCTGAAACAAATCTGACAATAATCAGTAATAAAGTTTGCGTTGGAATTGTATAGTTTGGTATCACCAATGCTGTTTATAAACTTTAAAGTTACGTATTTTTGGAAATTGCAAACAGATATTTTTTTTTTATTTTTCCCTCAAATTATCCCAAACCAAAGCGCAAGTACAATGTCAATTCAAAATGCTACTAGAAGCGTGACAATACCGATATCAAAATGTTGTGTCAATATCAATGCACAATATTGCACATCGGCAATCCTTCTTGGGACAACGTGCTGATGGTAGGCAAACTACCACACGAGAAACCAACAATTTTCATAGGCAAAAACAAAGGCGCAGGTCAGCTGTGCAGTAACTGCAATTCCCCCTCTACTTATACCCAGAATTTCAAGCCTCTAGCCTGCTTCTGCGGCTGTACAGGCCGTTGTATAAGACGTGATCGGAAACCAAGATTGTTGGTTTTCTCATGCACATGCTCATATAATTTTCGTTTAGCTAACATGGCTCTGATAGCAATAATGGCGGCACAGCAAGGAATACACCGTCACGAGTATGAAACCTGGGCTGAAAGTCAGATCAACTATATGCTGGGTGACAATGGACGGAGCTACGTTGTTGGGTTCGGGACAAATCCACCCACTCAGCCTCACCATCGGGGAAGGTATGCAGAACATTGGAAAGCAGCACATTTATCGATGTTTATAGTTGAAAAATTTCGGCAAATTAGGCTTTTTATTTCATCAATGATATGTTATCGCTGCACCAGTTAATAGTCACCTGTCTTTAGGGAGCTTGCCCAGTAACAGTGTGGTTAACATACCTGATCCTATCTTCATGACCTTATTTGTTGGTTCTAGACGTCTTTTCTAAACCATACAACTTAACGACATTTTCAGAGCATTTGTATATTATTTTTGATCACACTTCTAAGTATCAGAATGCCCTATTTGGTAACACGGTGTTCTTAGAGATTACTGACCATTCATAATTTCAGCTCTTGTCCAATGTACCCAGCCCCATGTTCTAGCTTCAACATGCAACAAAATGGCCCCAACCCCCATATCCTGTACGGAGCTTTAGTAGGTGGTCCCGGGCAGAATGATGATTATACGGACAAACGGTCAGACTATGTACACAATGAGGTCGCCTGTGATTACAATGCAGGATTTCAATCAGCAGTTGCAGGTACAGGTTTTACACCATAGCAATCAAAGCGTTTCTTTTCTAGCTTTCCAAATCGACCGGTTTATTTTAGATAAGACAATAAAACGTGTGTGGATACGATACGGGTGGTTGTAGCTGACACGTATCTAAATGCAAATCAGTGCATGCAATTCAACTGCGAAGCTTATCAGCGCCTTTGTTTTCACTACACGAATAGTGTAGTTTCTCTTCTGTCTAAATTAAAAATTTCTGGTCTCTAGCCATCTTCTTTGCTTGTACAACTCGATTTAAGTCGAACCTGTTCGGACAACACATTCATGCCCAAACATAAACATCATAGCGCCGGAAATTGCCGAAGATTTACCTGTTTCCGTAAAAGGTGTGAACTAGTTTACCTGTCCAATTTTTTACATGGGAACAATAGGGACATTAAGCAAAAACTCAATTAAATACCTTTTCTTTGCAAATGTCATATTTTTTCCTGTTACCGTTTGAAAGAAAATTTTATTACCTTCAAAATGATATCAATTTTATTAAATTATTTTGTCATCTTCGTGGTAACTGGGGCTCAGAAATGTGACTGGTGTGCGTCATATCTATTTGATACTGGTTCTGTGTCAAATATACGAATGTTCGCATTTTACATGGGTCAAACTTTATTTTCTTTTCAAATGCGATTATTTTTCCTGTTATCATCTTATTCTTTGTCTTCTAGACTTTAAGCTGATATATAATTTGTAAGAGTATCTTTGTCCGTTTTAGTTCCTGATAATCCCGAAAATCGGTTTTGAGCATTCAGAAGCCTGAATAAATATCAAATTTTTCTAAGTCCGTTTCCTTGACTGAGCTATCGTGACAGTGACTCCAGGCAATATACGCGCTATTTGATACAGTAATGAAATTAGGACGAATGAAAAAAAGCAATAATCTTGAATTTTGGGCGATATTTTGTTATATTTCCACAATTTATTTTATTTGTTTAATCTATTTGTTTATTTATTTTTTTTTTTTTTTGTGTTTCCACGTGCAAGCTATTTAGTTATAAGAGCTTAAGATCATGTGCAATCATTTAAAGGTCACATTGAAATCAAATAGTTCGGTATGTAAATGCAAGTGCAAACATCTTTTGAAAATTAATTTTCCACCCATTTAATTTGAAAATTACTTCAACCAAGACAGATGTGAAATTTGTTGCGAAAAACAATTTCAATTTTCGGTCAGTTTCTTTGATTAACGTCTTCACAGTTTCACAGTGACACTTTCTACTTAAGATGTTTGCAAAACATATATGGCCAAGGTTTGTGTGCTAACTAACCATGGCTTCTTTCAGCAAATAAATTACAATCACATTACGAAAACTTGTCCATGCAATGTACAGAGATTTTTTAAGCTGAAAAAAAATAATGGAAAATTTGTCAGAAAAATCCATATTTTTTATATTTTTGCTGAAACATTGTGGATTCGAAAAATATTAATCCAAGATTCACGTTAGAACCGCCTCGGCGGAAACAGTCAGATAGCGTAAGTTGTTTTATCTTATAGATCTACTTTCATTTTAATAATAATCATGTTACTAGAATTCAGTACATAGATTTTATATGCCAAATTGATCCGTCTTTCTTTCTCATGTGTGGTAGCCGGTACTAAATGACATTAGGCATTTGCTTAGACATAAAACTATCTTTCTGACAATTATCAAAATGTACAATAAATAAATTAGCGATGCTAGTAATTGTGTAAATTGTTTAAACTAGAGCAGGAACAAAAACGTGGTATGTTTTCTTTCTTTCAAGAAAACAATGCTTTGAGCAAAAATATTCAAAAATATCTTCCTTTTTTTCAATAACAATATAAATTAAATATAAGTGGTCCATATTCACCCAAATTACCCCATATCTGACAGGAGCAGAATTTACTTGAGCCGCTATATAAACCGCATTATTCTTTCTTTCTTATGAGTGATAGCCGGTACCAAATGACATTAGGCATTTGCTTGGACATAAAGCTATCTTTCTGACAATTGTTAAAATGAATGATTGTCTGTCTTCAATCTCTAATGTACTTGTAATTGCAATTTAGAAGAGGAAACGTAAACCATTTACTCCACCATTGCACTAATTGTTTGCTAAGAAAACACGATCGTGTTGTTGTTTACCTGGGGCTATAAGGCACGCGCTGGCCATCAAAATTTTATTACAGGTAACAACCTTTTAACACCTGCGAATAGATGCACAATCTTCCACACAGGACACTGTTGTGACAAGATACCCGCTAGTTGTCAAACCGCATCACAATAGGTTCATTTGGCGCAGTCCCAGATCAGCATGGGCACGTATTCTCACTTCATTCGGGGAATAAAAAATGCGAGTTTATAAAAGTAACTTGCAAACTTGCACTCTATAGATATGCATGTTGGTCTTAGTCTTCGCTTTACAAACATGTTATATCTTAATTGATTTTGTCGTGCTATGGCTCATGTAGTTGAATTTGTGACATTTTGATGTCCAACCAAGAACACTCGATAGAGCCCGCTTGATAACTGCAGGCAACTTGACAAAAAGGCAGAAGTGTCAAGTCAGAAATCTGATCAGGCAGACAGATTAGTGCAGGCAATAAATGACTTAGGTGTGAAATTTAATGTGTGGAGAGTCACACAAATCCGGTAATCCTCAAGTGACGTCTTTAACAGTTTGTGACTACATGAAGTTAGCAAAGTCCTTGTCAGATAAATTACTTTTCATTATTAACAATGACATTCATGACGATGAAAGTATTCTTGTGGCGAGAAATAGCCGACATACACAATTTCTTGACGCAAAATAATATTCAAGTCCAAATGGAAACATTGTTTGAGCGCATTAGAAAATGGTTAGAAACATTCCTTGGTTTAGAAAAGAAAGGTCGCTTTGGATCCTCGCGCGTAACGCCGTACATGCATTGTCTCCTATATGAGCCTGTGCGTGAGAAAACTAACAATTTGGGGTTCCGACCAAGTCTGACACAAACCAGGCTGCACATGCACAGAAGATGGCTAGAGGATGGAACTTTTGGATTTAGAAAGTAGAGGAATTTTACTATCCATGTAGCGAATACAAAGTCGCTGATTAGCTTCGCAGTTACTGCGAAACTGATCTGCGCCTTTGTTTTCGCATATGGAGATTGTTTGTTTTCTCATGCACTGGCTCATATCATGTGCCCAGCTTTGTAAATAGATACGGGACTGCTCAATTTCAGTGGTCAAGGTGTAGAAAAATGAATGTTGTCAAAATGGTTCATCAAAAGCGCAGCAATAAACATGGCCAAACGGTTGATGAACTTAAAACGCGTAAACGAATGGAAGTTCTGACAGAAGCCAAAAAAGAAGCCACAATACTATAAATGAAAACTACTGGAAATTAGAATCAAGGTATTCTCGACGTAATGCAATCAAAAAGCCTCGAATCGAATTCGAATGAGAACCCGCCAATGAAAAAATATAATGAACTAGAAATTAATTCAGTCAAGCTTTTTAATTTTTTTCTCAGTCTTATTGTATATAACAAATTTATATTTATATGTTTTTACATCATTTTACACTTCTGTTTATTATTTTTATTTTATTGTCTGTGAGCGTTTAATAATTTAATTTGTTGAAGTCATTTACCAAACTACAATTCGAATTATACATTTGATGTTGGAATGTACAACGTGATATTATATATGTTATGAAAGTCTTTACAAAATAAATTTACAAACTATTAATTTTTGTCTCCTTCCTATACAAACTGTGAATAAGGCACGCGTCAGGAGCAATGCAAATAGGGATCTACTTCAACAGGTATTATCACTACAGGTATAATCGGATTCCTTCGCGCCAGGTGTCCGATGAATTGCACAGGTAAATCTGTATGCTAAAGACAATTATATCGATACTTTGTCAGTGGCCTACAGGGAAATAACTGCATCAATGAATCGGCTTATTTTACGGAAATTTCGCACTTAATTCCCTTGGCTCAACATGGCTTTATGTTTGGGCATGGATTGTTTATTTTTTTTTACATGACGCGGCTCATTTCTGCTTTACAGGTTTAAAGGCTCTATACATGCGCAAGGAACTACCGTAGAGTGTCATACCTGACTCAGTACACGGTTGTATTAGATACGTGTGTAATCATTCAAAGTACAATGTATATGAAAATAATAAAACTGCTAATCAAAAGCGTATCTTTATAATTGGGCATGGATGTATATTAGCATATGGTAAGTGTGTATTTGATTTGCACATGAGCCAAGCCAACGCAATGATCTTGTATAGTTATGGGAAATGTCGTCCATGATCTTTGTACATTCTTTGTTGATAAAGTTTCAATTTTAAAATACATGCACCCTTGAGCCTTACATAGTTTTGGGAAAGGATGCGTTTATATATACACTTAAGAGCCCCCCCCCTCCCAGGGGGGTCTTTGCTCCCTGCTCCCTGAAAGAAAAATGACCTTTCTCCCCAGCTCCCTAAAATGTTTTTCCTCAGTCCCCTGCTCCCTAAAACCCCAAAAAGCTATGCTTTCTCCCCAAATCCATGAAAATAAATGACCATTCTCCCCAAATCCCTGAAAATAAATAGCCCTTTTCCTGAATCCCCAAAACCCTTGAGAGGACCTCACTTTAGAGCATGCTGATATAATAATGTGGATATTGCGATGTGTGCAGGCTTACCTCTGACTTTCTTATAGCAAATGTCAAATTCACTTTATGTCAAAGGTAAACTTGCCCCTGCCATATACCCGTGCAGAGATTTTTTCAGAAGTAAAAAATTGATAAATTGTATCAGAAAAAATGATGTTTTTCTTATTTTTCTCAAAACATAGATCGTGGGTACACGTTAGAACCGCCTCGGCGTGGCGGTTCTAACGAGTACCCACAATCTATGTTTTGTACCAAAAATAAGAAAAATAGGTTCACACCTGTAAACCCCAGTTTTACTGTATAAAAGTGGGGTTTAAGTGGGTATACATTTCACGGTAATGTTTTCCTGATGATGTCAGAGATAAAGCGTCATTGTCAATGAAATCACGCTATAAAGCTGTATTGGATAGTCTGTGTTTTTCTTTGCTCAAAATATTTTTAAAAAGGAATAAAATGTACATTTTAAACCAAACCAAACTAGTATTTTGTTCATTTTGTCGAAAATGAGTGTAGGAAAAAACACACCACGGACATAACCCCCACTTCCATTTTGGTAAACGTGGACCAACCCCCCCCCCCCCCACGTATGTTATTTTTGAATGCGGACATAACACCCCACGCCCAATAATATAACGTGGACAAAACTTCCCATGCAGATTTTAAAATTAGGACAAAACCTCCCTCATGTTGAAATCAGTGGATTAAAAACTGGACTTAAATGAAAATGACAATCTGTGACTTTGATATTATATTCAGTAAATTTGGATATAAACAATTCTGCAAAAAGGCAAAAAATTAGTTAAGACTAGCATTCTGACAAGGTCAGACACAAAGCTATTGCACAAAGTTCTCCCATGCTTGAAAAAATGAAACATGCCATAAAAAGGTACAAGTAGGCAAAGATCAGGAAAAGGCGCAATCAGAAAAACCGAGGTGGGGAAAAAACCAAACTAACAATTATGTACTTATACCATGAAACATATCGTAAGCCGAATGAGCAGCTATTTTCCCAATAGGTGGTCACTCAGTTACCTTAACTTAACTAAAAATATGAAAACATACATAAGGCGCCAACAGCACAAAAAAAAAAAAAAAAATAAACACCAAGACATAAAACAAAAAGAACCACCACAGAAGTATCGACTTGGAACGATCAAGAAACGCAAAGTTACTGGCGGGCTTAAACCGGTTTTACAGGTACCTAACCTCACCCTCAGCTTCTGCAGTGGTTCATAACATTTAGTTAGTTCTTCGGTCCTCGTGGTGAATCTCTAACTAGTCAATGAATCATCAAGAACAAACAAATAAATCATGATAAACATCTTGATGAATCAAAAACCAGGACTCACAGATTGAGTAATTAAGCTGCCCGACGATGGAGATCCCTGGGCGCCGAATAACCTACTAACTCCGGAGCAAAAGAAAAACACCAGTTGGACCCCGGTGGGCCAAGCAACAGACAAGAAGCTCCGGCCCCAACCAACTAAAACGAATAGCTTTAAGTCGGGGCCATCATAGAGTCTGACGCCTGACCCACCGGCGTGCAATTAAAGAAGGCAGCATAGTTATCAACCATGATTGGGTTAAAAACTAAGCATGCAGACTGTCGCATAACATTTAAGTTATAACCTATACGTCTGTAACGTGTTATGATTTTTCTGAACTGAAAAGAAAAATCATTTATTCCTTTAAGTTTCTTAAATTTGTAAACCAAGTCACCATAAAATTCAGGTTCCGAAAGGCCCTCACTTATGTAGTAGGAGAGCATTTTTCTGAAATTTTACAAGTTCACTTTAAACTTCGTAATTATCTTTTTCAAAAGTATTTCTTGTTTTATATACATGTAAGGTTGGTAATTCATCATAAAATAATTCCTTAAACATCAAAAGTCACATTTTTTTTTGTATTTTATATTTATTATTATATATTTTCTTGAGCAATTTCATGTTTATCTAAAGTTAATGATGTTTTCTTATATTTTCTAGGGATTAAATAATAAGGTTCCAAAACGTTTCTCCTGGAATTAACTTTAAATAGTTTTTCAGTGCATCTTTGGCACTTATATTTTGTTAGTTTTTAGTGCATATTTAGATTGACCATATTTGGCAGTCTATAGGTTGTATTCTCTGGTCAAGTCAAAGGGTATGATAAAGGTGAGTTAACTCTTTTTAGTCCGAACTCTTTATAGTTAGGAATTACTTTTCCTATTTTTTATTAATTGGTGTCAAGATTCTCGTAATCTTGAATGTTTTCAATTTTGCTAATTTTTCATAAATTTTGAGTCTTTTAATAGGTTAAACAGCTGGTTCTCTCCCCTTCATCACTACTAGGAAACTTATGTAATTTTTTTTAATACACAACGCGAATCTTCATTGCAATTTTTGACATATCTTATGAATTTATTTGAATTATTTTGAATATACATGATACTAGTTGAAACTCATTGTTCTTTGTCAATTTTATAGTTCTATAAAGACATCCCGAACTTCTAGTTTTTGATGTACGATCACTGAGGGTTGGCTGCTAGCTGCCAATACCCTCAGACGTGGGCCACTGACCGTCAGCGTCCGACTATATCCGCAACCGAGCCCAGTCTGTAACTTGAATCAGAAATCAGCAATTCAAATGGCATGTACCCCCAGGGGTACAGACATGACCCATGTTTCCGAAACACCCTCAGAGAATAGGGGATACCAAAGTAATATTTCACAAACAGAGGCCTGGCAGGGGCAAATAGGGAGCAGCATTTCTAATCAAACACATTCCGTGAGACACAGGGGCTTGTCGGTTACTTTTGACCCGAATCTTACTTATCAAAGCGTGTCGTCGGGGGACGAGAACGGTTCATATTGGTCGATGAATGCAAAGTACTCCAATGCCCCAACGCATTCTTGCGCAGGGGACATGCATGGTCAGAATCAAAATGTGGGAACACCCGCAGTTAACAGTAATCAGAGCCAGCCTAATTACACATCTTATTCAGAAGCTTGTAGTACTAACCCAGCCTCACACTGTTCAGCTTACTCATTAGGGGATCGAACTGGTCACTACAATCAAACATCGTCCACCCCTACCCCTCGGGAAAATTTTCAAAACTTGAACGTTGATTCATGTAACATAGCTCAAGGACCTGGTCAACAAACTGGCTATGTTCCTCAATATCAACCCATTGCTACGCCGCAGTCCAACATACAGTATACAGGCAGGGAGAATTTAACCCACAATTTGGGGAATCAAACTAGCTACTCATATCAAGCACCGACCTTGCATTCTCAACAAACATATACATACATGCATAATGGTATGCAAAGGTATGGGAATCAAGTTAATTACCCACAAATGCCCGTCCCATGTACACAGTCAGGCCTACAATATTCTTACCTACCATCTCATAATACAGGTCAAGCATACGGTACTCAAACTGGACATGTGCCACCACAGCAAATTAATTTTATTCCTAGCTCCAATGCCCAACCATATAACGTACCGCCACTACAGTCAGTACATATACCCAGGGAGTGCGCTGATTATCTTGAACAATCTAGGCTCTTGACAAATCCTCAAGTACAAACACACAATGCAATCATGGACCCGCGCATCGTAGTACAAAGCCATGGGGATCGAACTAATGATTTGAGCCAAAATCAATTTAGACTTGCAACATGCCCAACTAAGCAGACTTTGAATACTCAGACTTTAACTCAAGTGCCTGGGGAAATCTCTCAAGGTTTTACATCACTTAATCTTGATTCGTTTGTCACAAAAACACCACAGAATACCCAAATATCTCAACCCAGTGGTGCATTAGCTCGGAATTATTCCATACCTGAACAAACGTCATTAGGCGCAGCCTCAGCGGAACAGCTTTTGAATCAATTAAGCCAGGTTCTAGGGGTGTCAGGTTTGAGTCTCCCAAACAGTAACTGTAACCAACCCATCAGCTCAACGGTAACCGTTACTCAGCCTCAGATGCAAACCACAGTGGTTCAAAGTGTTCCTCCGCCCAATCCCGTTCATAATCTGTCAGCGTCAAACATAGTGCCGTCGGTTACGCCGAATACGTCGACCGTCACAGAACAAGGCAGGGTTAAGACCTTGGAACCTGATTCATTCGATGGCTCTGAGAAGGGGCCTGAAGTCTCAGAATATCTCATACATTTTGAACAAATTGCCCTATGGAACCGTTGGAGTTCGGATCAAAAGGCTCGCATGTTAACCATAAAGTTAAAAGGTGAAGCCCAAAAGTTATTAAGCACCCTTACCAGTGCCCAATTAGGTGACTTTGAAATCCTTAAACAAGCTCTATTTCATAGGTTCAGCCCAAAAGAGAGACAACTTGCTTATCGGTGCGAATTTCGTAACCGGAGAAAACAAAAGAATGAAAATCCTGTTGAGTTTGCCTCCGCTCTCAGGTGTTTGGTCGAAAAGCTTACCCCGACCTGTCCGTAGAAATTCTTGAAATACACCTCGTGGATCAATACGTCATGGGTCTGGGGTCACTTGATCTTCAAAAGCATGTGCAGCTTCAACATCCAAAAAATTTGGACCATGCCGTCAACTTGGCGTTAGAGTACACTGCAATCTGTAACATAAACCCAGATAAGGTAACTAAACCGTCCTTGCTTGACTCGAATGAGAACAATAAGACCAATGCAATTACTTCCCTTCAACCACTTGAATCAAGCCCTGCAATTGATTGTGAAAAATCCATGACTAAGTTCTTTCAAAAAGTCTTAGATAAAAGCTTAGAAAATGTCTTGAAAGAAAATACATCAGGGGGGGATAAGTCAAATAACTACCATGATAGCTTGGCACAAAATGTTAGGTCCTCATCCTCAAATTCTGATAATTCGGGACAACAATACGGTTCTAAGCAAGTATCAGTTGATGAAACTACGGCCCAAAAGCGTTACAGCCCAAAGAAAATTGTCTGTACGTATTGTAGAAAATACAACCACACAGAAAATTTCTGTAGGAAGAAGCGCTATGATGACGAGAAACGTCAACAGCAAAATCAAAAGCAGCCGTTAAACGAGAACGGACTGACTCAGTAGTAAAACGGCCTGCGAGTCAGTCCAAAATCACAATTGGCCACGTACGTCATATGAGGATGAAAAGTCGTCCAATTTTCAAAATCCCTGTTCCCAGCTAAGTTCAACGGAGCAAATTTTAAGTTGAAGCAAAACTGAAAGTTACAATAGGGAGCCTTTAGAGATGTCAGGTCACCAATCAATGAAACAACATGAGCATACACTTCCTGTTTCCGACATGTCTACTGAAGCTACCTGTATACACCAGCCACTTGTTAGTAACACTCAGTTGTTAAATCAAACCTCCGTAATTGGTAATTGCGAACAGCAGTTTAAAGAACAAGGATCTCGTGTTTCAACAATGACGACTTGTACAAAGCAAACACCTTTTGTTGAGGACCTGTCTAGGGAAATTTCAATTACAAATATGAACAAGTGTTTAATTTCACAAAATGCCTGCACTGACCTGCATGAAACACAGGGTCAAATCTGCAGACTTGAGCAACAAACCTTAGAAAGGGGGATAACTTCGGAGGGAAATAGCGTTAAGCAACTACCTGTCAATAATAAGTCACTTCAAACAGCAAACATGAGCAAAAGCCTTAATGCGTCTCACCAACTCACCCAAAATACTCACAGTAGGGAGAGAACAGCTGGTAATATTTCTTCTGAGAAGGACCTCACTAATGAGCCAATGACGGGAACAATTCGTCCGATACAAGCGTACTCGGAAAACGAATGCACAAATGAAGCTGTATTGGGAACCAAGCATCCTAGACAAATGTTAACGGAAAACGGGAACAATTCTAACAATTTTTGTCTGAAACCTAATGTTTCAGAATATAACAGTCACATTGATGCTGTTCCTCAAAGCCATTTAACATGTACTCGAAACACATCTAACCAGATTCCCAATACTGTTTCATGCATGCATTATGGCCTCTGTGATGACCCGTCTGTGAGAAATGAGCCTTTGGACTTTGCTTCATCGTTGCATCGTGAAACATATGCAAAACAACTACAAACGAATGAGCATTCCAATTACTTGATACCGATGCAACCTGCTTTAAAGCACAAATGCTTCGATGATGCAACCCAAACAGGTCTCTCTGGCATGTATAATCCATCACAGGATTCCGTATATGATAGTACATGTATAATGTCTAAGAATGACAATATAATAGATAACTCATCCTTTAATCATAATTGTTGTTCAAAGTGTTACCCCATACACACAAATCCCACAGAACATTCCAGTTATCCATTTACACTTGTAAACAAGCCGACATTACATTCACAAAATAGTCTGGCAGTCGGTCACTTGAATGGAAATGCAACTTATCAATCAGTCAAACATATGCTATCACAAAACAGTGTTAGTCTGGACGCCAGGGCTCCAGAATTTCATTGTAGAAATAGACCGGCAGCCAGTCTGTTAGAACAAAACAAAACAAATAGTGCAGCAGGTATGTCATTGAATGTGTCAAATAATGATAGTCTAGACGCTTATTCGCTAGAATGTCATATTGGCAATAGACCGGAAGCTAGTATGTTAGAACAACAGAAAACAAATAGTCCGGCGGGTATTGCAGTAAATACGTCAAATGACGATAGTCAAGGATTCAATGCACTAGAACGTCCCTTTGATCATAGACAGGCATCTAGTCTTATACAACAGTCAAAACAAAATAGTCCGGCAACCACTACGCTACAGCTTAGTTGTAATCAATCAAATGTTGATAGTCAAGGCGCCAGTTCTCTAGAATGTTACTTTGAATATAAACCAGTGGCTAGTCTGTCAGAACAACAGAAAACTAATAGTCCGGCAGCCAAGCCGTCTGTTCAGTCAAATTTGGCTACTAGCCTAGATGCCAGTTCTTTGATTAATCCTTCTGTTAATACTCCAACACTCTACATGACAAGTAAACAAGACGGAAATAGCAAGGTACATACTCTGTTGAATAATCATACTAAACAACAGAGTTTAAAATGTGGACACAAAGTCCTGACGCAAATGTCAGAGAACACTGGAAAGTCTATTTTATCTTCATTTACTGATGTCAAATTAAATGAAACCGAGATATCTGGTGAGCCCAATTCATCTGGTAAAGACAGTATCATGAATACATTGCCCAATAATGAAAGTCTTCATTGTGGTGGGGCTCTAGTTTGTCTCCCTCTGACAAAGTGCCCACTGGTATTTCAGAGGTAGATACATTAGACAGGGATCACAATGAGACAAACCCTAATTTGATGGCATCTGCAAATAACAAAACGGAACACCGCTTTCAAAATGATGATAGCATCTCGGTTACTGAACAGGCTGGTCTGTCTGCTACTGGTAAAGTGTCTGAAGGCACTCCAGAGGTAGATACCCCGGATAATTTTCTGTTTGATGATCAAGAAGGTTTGTCATATGCCATCAATGGGTCATGTTATTATGTAAATGGTAAGGTAGCCACATACAAAGGAAAGTTTTTGATTGATACTGGCTCCAGTATAAGTGTAATAGCCGTAAAGGTGCTACAACACTTGAGTTCAGATATTCCTATCCAGTCTACTGATAGAAAAGTGCGTACAGCTAACGGGGGTTTACTAGATATCAAAGGCATATGTTGTCTTCAGATTCTGCTGGATCACTTGGTATTTAATCAAGAGTTCATAATAGCAGACATTGAGGAATCCATCGGGATTGTAGGTGTAAATTTCTTAGATGACAATGGGGTAGATGTCAAAATAAGAAAGCGTTTGCTTAAATCAAAACAAGGAAAAATCAAATTACACAATCGAGGTGCTCAAGTTTGCAACGAACTTCAACTATGTGAAAGTATCAAAATTCCAGCTCAGTCTGAAGCATTTGTTAAGGCATATATGCCTGAGAAGAGTAAGCCGCAGTTGAACGTGGTAGAGCCTACAAATAGGTTTATCAATCAAGGGGTCCTTATAGCCAGAACATTGATAGATTCTTCTGACGATCAGATGACAATATCAATTTTAAATGTAAGTGACAAATCAATTAAGTTGAAAGAGAATACTACCCTTGGAATAGCTCACCCAGTTGATCAGGTTTCAAAGTATTCAGATTCTCCTGAATGTGATATGAAGCAAGAGCCTGTAAAATGTCCAGACCATCTGAAACCTTTGATAGATAATTTGAGCTTAGATTTAACTGAAACTCAGAAACAAAAGGTAGAACAGTTATTAGGTGAATTTCAAGATGTATTCATGTCACCTGGAGGAAAACTGGGTCAAACATGTCTTGCTGAGCACTATATTGATACGGGTGATCACAATCCGTTCAAAATGCCTTGTCACCGCATTCCTTTATTCAAAAGACCTATCATTCAAAAAGAAATACAGAAAATGCTAGATCAAGATGTGACCGAGCCCAGTGCCAGTCCTTGGAATTCTCCTATATGTTTAGTATCAAAGAAACAATCAGGTGAATGGAGGTTTTGTGTTGATTTGAGAGCTTTAAATGCAATTACCAAGCTAGACACCTATCCACTTCCTCATATAGATGAAACCTTAGAAAGACTTTCTAATTCTGAGTATTTTAGTACATTGGACATGGCATCTGGTTACGGGCAGATCAATTTAAACAAATCTGATCGTGAGAAGACAATTTTTGCGATACCAGGCCTGGGTTCGTATTCCTTCAAAGTCATGTGCTTCGGTTTGAAAAATGCCCCTAGTAGCTTTTCTAGATTGATGGAAATCGTGCTAAAAACCTACAGTACGAAAAATGTTTGGTTTATTTGGACGATATTATCGTCATGGGAAAAGACTTTGACACTGCACTAGAAAATCTAAGGCTAGTATTTTCAAGGCTAAGGCAGGCAAATCTTCAGCTAAAAGTAAGCAAATGTAAGCTCTTTCAAAAGGAATGTGTGTTCCTTGGTCATATTTCCTTTGGAAACTGGGGGGTCCTTTGTTCTTGACACAGATTCTAGTGGGTATGCTATAGGTGCTGTTTTATCACAGTACCAAGATAATACTGAACGTGTCATTGCCTATGGCAGTCACACTCTCAATTCTGCCCAACAGAATTACTGCGCAACGAAACGGGAGTTGTACAGCGTTGTATATTTTATGCAACATTTCAAGCAATATTTACTAGGACGTAAATTTATTGTACGCACTGACCATGCTCCCTTGGTTTGGCTATGTAATTTCCGGGAACCTTCAGGTTTGTTGGCTAGGTGGCTTAGTATATTAGGGTCTTATGAGTATCAGGTAATTTACAGGCCAGGCAGGTTACATACGAATGTTGACACCATGAGCAGGAAACCTAGGAGAGCCTGTCCATTTCCTGATTGTAGAGACTGTGTGCCTCCGACTACAAACGTAGAAGTGACACCTGTTTCAGGTGAACAGGAAATGGAAGGTCAGGTCTTTGCAAATGCAACAGAAATCCCGTCTGACGAAACTGAATTGGTACTAATTGGCTTGGTGTTTGGACAAATGAAGAATTAAGACAGCTTCAGAACAAAGATATAAGAATTCATGAAATTCTCAGACTCAAAGAGCAGTTTCAAGAAAAACCAAGAAAAGTCAGATATCAATCAGATCCATAGAGATGTCATAACTTACTGGAATCAGTGGGACCTGTTGCATTTGCATAGGGGTTTGTTGTACAGAAAAGTTGAAGACAGTAAGGGTACGACTTTGTCGCAATTAATTGCACCAAAAGAGATGAGAGATCTCATATTTTCCCAATTACATGAGCAAAGATATGCCGCTCATCTTGGCAGGGACAGAACTTTATCTGCTGTTAAAAGAAGATTCTATTGGCCGGGTATTTCAAAAGATATTGCCATGTGGTGCAGAGAATGTCAGATCTGTGCGCGGGGTGAAGCAGGTCCTGGTAGGGGCCGTGCTGCCATTGCACAATTTAGAGTATTTAGGCCAATGTCAGTAATTGGTATTGATATTCTAGGTCCTCTAGTACCTTCATATGCTGGAAACCAGTACATAATTGTTGTGAGTTGTTATTATACAAAGTGGGTCGAAGCCTTTGCAGTTCCTAACCACACTGCTGCAACCGTAGCTGACAAGTTAGTTCAGGAAGTATTTTTACGGTTTGGTTATCCCATTCAGATACACAGCGATCAAGGCAAAGAGTTTGAATCACAATTGTTTAAGGAGCTGTGTAAGCTTTTAGATATTCAAAAGAGCAGGACCACTCCATACAATCCAAAAAGTGATGGCTTAGTGGAACGTTTCAACCGCACGCTGATTGCCATGCTATCGCTCTTTGTTGACAAAAATCAAAAAGACTGGGATGATCATTTGCCGTATGTAGTTTCAGCTTATCGTGCGACACAGCACAAAAGTACTGGTGTAAGTCCAAACTTGTTGATGTTCAACCGTGAGATAGACTGTCCAATTGACGTAATGGTAGGACAGCCACCCGGCACAAAAGAAATTGAATGTCCTATTCATTACGTTAGATGGGTACAATCAGCAATGCTAAACGCATTTGATTTCACACATGAGCAACTTGGGTTAGCTGCATCTAGGCAGAAACGTGATTACGACCGCAATCTTAAACCTAGAGAATTTAAAAGGAATGACTGGGTTTGGCGCTTCTATCCTCCCACAGCTAATCAAAAATTAGGTATGGGCTGGGTTGGGCCGTATTTGGTGACACAACGGGTGTCTCATTTGAATTACATCATTCAAAAATCAAAAGACAGCGAACCCCTGGCTGCTCATGTGGATGATCTGAAACCATTTATAGGGAAAAAGCATCGAAAAAGCTGGTTGGATGAACCAGTCAGAACTGAATCTGACTCTGAAATTGTGGCAGAGCCTGTCATAGCTCCAGAGGCTGACAGGAACGTACACGACCGTCTGGGCGATAACCCAGTACACATTCGGTCCAGGAGAGGAAGGCCAGTAATGCCGAGAAGTATATATTCTCCCTAAAAAAAAAAAAAAAAAAAAAAAAATCAAAAAAAAAAAAAAATCTGTAAATTGTTGTTTATACAAATTCTTTGTTTTTCCTCATGCTACCATAAATGTTCATCAGATGCTTTCTTTCCCAGTAAATTGTTGTTTAAACAATTTGTTTGTATCTTAAATGCTCATTTTATTGCTAATACAAATGTCTTTGTATGCAGTTATTTGTAGAATGATAATGTCAGCATACAATTGCACATTGTATAATTTTGCATTGCATTGCATGAATTATGCTGATAGACATACTAATGTTTAAAATTCATTTAAAATGTTACATGCACATTTATGATTAAGTCAGCATGCGATATTGCATTATATTGCATGAGCTATGCTGATGGAAATATCAATATTTGATGTGCACATTTATTTATTAATTATACGTTTGAGATCTTGTCAGCAAGCAATACTGCATAATATTGCATGAGTTATGCTGACGAAAATGTCAATATTTGTTGTACTGTATATATGTATGATAGTTAAGAATTATATTGCATCATCATGCAATTTTACTACATTGCATGCTGATGGATATGCTAATTATACTTAGTAGTAGATGTGATTTACAAATATAAAATTTACAACTTAAAAAAATCAAAAATGGTGTCTGAACATTGCTTCAGAAATTTTTATTTTTGGTTGGGGGTGCATTGTCTTTTTCAGATGTCTTCTAAGATTGTTGCTACATTTCCCCCGGAAGGCATGAGTTGCCCCGTTCTTGGGTGTAATGGGTACACGTTTCTGCGACACAAACAGTTAGTTTTTCATTGGAAGAAATATCATGAACCAGTGGTCACTCTGTACCGATGTGAATGCTGCCAGAAGTTCTTTGGAAGAAAGGGCGATGCTCAGCAACATCTGAAACGGCAACATAGACCCTTCATCACTCCAATGACGAAGCTGAATAGCTTATACATTCCACCTGGTAATGCTAGTCTACCAAAAGCCAATAGACAGCCGGAGACACCAACCACATCCGGACACCTGCCTGATACAACAGCTGTTACTCCGGAACAAATTACACGTCGAGCCGCTCGGGACGCTGCCGCTGAGGAGAGAAGACTTCAAGCCGCGGCAGCCAGATCCACCCCATTGTACCGCATGAGTACTCGGGAGATTGACAACATACTACTACCGGACAGCGAGCCAGAACAGGACTATGAGGGCGTCTGAAATTCGTGTTTAAGCTTTTGTTTCTCCCCTGAATGAAATTTAATGTACATCAGCTGTTATAATTGATTTTTTTTCCTCTCGTTGTTGATATTCTCATAGGCATTGGTTGTTTTTATTTCCTTCTTCTTAATGTTTTTTCCTGAAAAAAAAAATAAAATTATATTTTTTTATCAGAAAAGGGAGCATTGTAGTAGGAGAGCATTTTTCTCAAATTAAATAATAAGGTTCCAAAACGTTTCTCCGGGAATTAACTTTAAATAGTTTTTCAGTGCATCTTTGGCACTTATATTTTGTTAGTTTTTAGTGCATGTTTAGATTGACCATATTTGGCAGTCTATAGGTTGTCTTCTCTGGTCAAGCCAAAGGGTATGATAAAGGTGAGTTAACTCCTTTTAGTCCGAACTCTTTATAGTTCGGAATTACTTTTCCTGTTTTTTATTAATTGGTGTCAAGATTGGTTTTTGATTCATCAGGATGTTTATCATGATTTATTTGTTTGTTCTTGATGATTCATTGACTAGTTAGAGATTCACCACGAGGACCAAATAACTAACTAAATGTTATGAACCACTGCAGAAGCTGAGGGTGAGGTTGTGGCCGTGTGGGGCCGGTTTAAGCCCGCCAGTAACTTTGTGTTACTGATCGTTCCAAGTCGATACTTCTGTGGTGGTTCTTTTTGTTTTATGTCTTGGTGTATAAAATTTTTGTGCTGTTGGCGCCTTATGTATGTTTTCATATTTTTAGTTAAGTTAAGGTAACTGAGTGGCCACCTATTGGGAAAATAGCTGCTCATTCGGCTTACGATATGTTTCATGGTATAAGTACCTGATTGTTAGTTTGGTTTTTTCCCACCTCGGTTTTTGGAGTGGGAATCTTTTTCTGATTGCGCCTTTTCCTGATCTTTGCCTACTTGTACCTTTTTGTAATCTTGAATGTTTTCAATTTTGCTAATTTTTCATAAATTTTGCGTCTTTTAATAGGTTAAACAGCTGGTTCTCTCCCCTTCGTCACAACTAGGAAACTTATGTATTTTTTTAATACACAACGCGAATCTTCATAGCAATTTTTGACATATCTTATGAATTTATTTGAATTATTTTGAATATACATAGTTGAAACTCATTGTTCTTTGTCAATTTTATAATTCTATGAAAGACATCCCGAACTTCTAGTTTTTGATGTACGATCACGGAGGGTTGGCTGCTAGCTGCCTATACCCTCAGACGTGGGCCACTGACCGTCAGCGTCCGACTATATCCGCAACCGAGCCCAGTCTGCTACACTTAAAAGCGGTGTGATAGCTAACGATGACACAGGGCGACCCCGCGCTACGAGTACTGGTGAAGATGACCACGATGGTTCCAGTGTAGACCCACTCCCGGAGCAGATATAGGGAAACGTGGGGAGAACATTGAATAACTATAAAATACCCCCACCAGAAAACAAAGACGTGAACACTCTGCAAAATCAGTATCAAAAGTTTGATTCAACTTTATCAAACCATAATTTGTGCAGTTTAAAGCATATTCAAATAGGCTCTCTTAATGTGTGCGGACTGAGAAGGCGCTTACGGTATCCAGAGTTTCAATCATTAATCTCAAAATATGACGTTTTCTGCGTGCAAGAAACAAAATTAGATAACATTGATGTGATTTCGTTAAATAACTACACCTTCTTATCTCAAATACGGAAGCAAAAATTTATAGAAAGGAACTTTTTGAGGCTGAAATCACATCAATGTGCGTTTCATGCAGTAGAGTTGTCCTGGTAGGTGATATGAACGCCAGAACTGCAGATGCCCAAGACTACACAGAGGCTGACCCGTTCTTATTTGATTATTTTGATTTAGACAATGAACTTTTGGAACATTTTAATCAATCAAATGTATATGAATCATGTAATTTATTACAAAATCGGAAAAGTTTAAATACCCAACAAACTAAGTCAGGCGAACACCTACTTTCTGTACTGTAATAATTTAATTATTTTAAACGGAAGGTCGGGAAAAGATGCAAGAATGGGTAAATTTACGTTCAAAGACTGCTCTGTCATAGATTACGCTATTGTCACCATTGAAACTGCGAAACATGTACAAAACTTTGATATCATAAAACTCGATCCGATATTTTCGGATGGCCACTCATTGGTACATTTTCAAATACTAGGTCACGCCTCGCCTACTCAACGAAAACATAAAAAATCAAAATATAATAAAAAATGGGAGGAAAACAAAAAGACGGAATTTTTTGAAAATTTAGACCAAGGGAAGATTCTGAATTTACAAAATGAAATACATACTAAACTGAACGATATAGAATGTGTAGATAACAATGATATAAATAATTATGTTCAGCAAATTTCTGATATTTTTCACAATGCAGCACAAAAAACGTTTCAGACACAAAACTATTTTGTTAGCCAAAACAAGAATGATAAAAAATGGTTTGGAAATGAATGCCGTGTGGCAAGATATGAATATAACAAGGCAAAGACAAACCACAATAAACATCCGAACTTGATAAACAAACAATCCTGGATAGAGAAAAGTAAAATTTATAAGGCTACAATGAATAAATTTATAAATAAAGAGCAAGTTAAAACCCAAGAAAACTTACAAAAATTACACTCTAATAAGCCAAATGAATTTTGGAAAACCTTAAATTCGCTTCAGAAAAAAAACAGATAATCTTGAATGAATTTTATGAATATTTTAGAAATATTAATTCCGCAGAAAATATCGAGGACGATCAGGAGGTTGACATAAATCTACATGACAATAATGACATTTTAAATTCCCAGATCACAGATCAGGAGATAATGAATTGCATCAAAAATCTTAAAAACAATAAGGCTTTTGGAAATGACATAATCTTGAACGAATATATTAAGACCACGGCTAATCAATTGTTACCAATATATACTAATTTATTTAATCTTATTTTTGAGACTGGAATAATTCCTGAAATATGGCTGGAAGGTATTATCCACCCAATCTATAAAAATACAGTAAATGCCAAAAAAATCCGAGAATTATCGCCCCATTACAATTTTGAGTTGTTTTAGTAAGTTATTCACGGCTGTTCTAAATACCCGTCTAACAAAATATGTAACCGACAATGAAATTTTAGAAGAAAATCAAGCCGGCTTCCGGAAAGGCTACTCAACCTCTGATCAAATCTTTTCTTTACATGCATTAATAGAAATAATGAAAGCTCGGAAAATGAAATTATTTTGCGCCTTCATTGATTTTCGGAAGGCCTTCGATTCCGTTTGGCGAACAGGTCTTTGGTCACAACTTATTAAAACCGAAATTGATGGAAAATTTTTGAGAATTATTCGGAACATTTACCAAGGCATTAAATCATGCGTTAGCTTGAGTAGTCAGAATTCCAATTTCTTTTACTCAAATGCAGGTCTTAGGCAAGGTGAGAATCTTTCGCCCTTGTTATTTTTCCTTTTTTTGAACGACCTCGAAAATTTTATGATAGCACACGGATGTGACGGTGTAGACATTGATTGTGTAGATGAAAATTAAACTGGTCGTGTACACGCAATTACTACTCTTACTTTATGCAGATGATACTGCAATATTAGCAGACAACGAAGAATCACTTCAACACAACTTAGATGAATTTTTTAAATTTTGTAAAGCTTTGAGACTTTCAATTAACTACGCTAAAACAAATATATTGATTTTCGAAGTTACAAATAAAGAATGTTTTCACTTTCAGTTGGATAACAATAAAATTGATATTGTTGACACATTCAAGTACTTAGGCGTCACATTTTCTAGCAGCAGAAGTTTTCTTAAGGCCAGAATGCATGCTGTTTAACAAGCGCGGAAAGCTTTATGCCTCCTATATAAAAGAATAAGATATTTCAATTTACCTCTAAAACTACAAATCAAATTATTTGATCATACTACAGTACCAATTTTACTTTATGGCAGTGAGATTTGGGGTTTTGAAAATACGGACCTTATTAAAAAATTACACAATGAATTTCTGAGGAAAATTACTAATTTGAGGATAAGCACGCCTATTTACATGTAACATGCAGAGCTTGGTAGGTTTCCATTAGAAATAAATATAAAAGTACGCATGATAAATTTTTGGCTTTCAATTGTTACGGGTAAGCCAAGTAAATTTTCATATATTCTATATAAATGTCTTTTAAATGACACTGACGATGGTATATATGAGCATAAATGGATTAAGTATATAAGAGAAATACTGCACAGTGTAGGCCGAAGTGATGTGCTTGAAATCAAAGACTTTACAAATGTTAACATAGCTGCACTGAAAAATTCAGTTATACGAACCTTAAAAGATCAATACATGCAGAACTGGGAAACAAAACTCGAGAAATCTTCTAAAGGCCAACATTATAGATTGTTGAAAAATGAAATGGCGTTTGAAGGCTATCTTTCTAAATATACTAAGAAAATTTATTCCCCATTGTTAAAATTTCGCACATCTAATCATTAATTGCCCGTAGAACGAGGACGATGGGAAAAGAAAAAGCAAAATGAATGTGTCTGTACAATTTGTAATCGTAATATGATAGGTGATGAATTTCATTACGTTTTAGAGTGTGAAGCGTTTAAAGAAGAAAGACACGCACTTGTTAAACGCTATTTCTACAAGCACCCAAATGTTTTAAAATACAGTGAATTAATGAATAACTCAAACGACACAATAATAAGAAATCTTAGCAAATTTGTTGATTTGATAATGAAGAAATTTGAAAATATTTAGCGATCCACAATCGAGATTTGATTATATTGTATACATGTACATGCAACGAACTGTTATTATATAGATACTACGAGAAAACCTGTTATAATCATATTCGTATGATAAGGTTACTCAGCAAGGCATATTAGAAGGTACAAGTAGGCAAAGATCAGGAAAAGGCGCAATCAGAAAAAGATTCCCACTCCAAAAACCGAGGTGGGAAAAAACCAAACTAACAATCAGGTACTTATACCATGAAACATATCGTAAGCCGAATGAGCAGCTATTTTCCCAATAGGTGGCCACTCAGTTACCTTAACTTAACTAAAAATATGAAAACATACATAAGGCGCCAACAGCACAAAAAAATTTTAAACACCAAGACATAAAACAAAAAGAACCACTACAGAAGTATCGACTTGGAACGATCAGTAACACAAAGTTACTGGCGGGCTTAAACCGGTTTTACAGGTACCTAACCTCACCCTCAGCTTCTGCAGTGGTTCACAACATTTAGTTAGTTCTTCGGTCCTCGTGGTGAATCTCTAACTAGTCAATGAATCATCAAGAACAAACAAATAAATCATGATAAACATCCTGATGAATCAAAAACCAGGACTCACAGATTGAGTAAGCTGCCCGACGATGGAGATCCATGGGCGCCGAATAACATACAAACTCCGGAGCAAAAGAAAAACACCAGTTGGACCCCGGTGGGCCAAGCAACAGACAAGAAGCTCCGGCCCCAACCAAGTAAAATGAATAGCTTTAAGTCGGGGCCATCATAGAGTCTGACGCCCGACCCACCGGCGTGCAATTAAAGAAGGCAGCATAGTTATCAACCATGATTGGGTTAAAAACTAAGCATGCAGACTGTCGCATAACATTCAAGTTATAACCTATACGTCTGTAACGTGATATGATTTTTCCGAACTGAAGAGAAAAATCAGTTATTCCTTTAAGTTTCTTTAATTTGTAAACCAAGTCACCATAAAATTCAGGTTCCGAAAGGCCCTCACTTAAAAGTGTCTTTAACCCAACATTATATTTGGAAATCAATTCATAGTGTCTACGATAAAATTTAGAAAAGGTTTTTCGAAGTTTATGATACCGATAGCCCTGTTGGAGAAGTTTTGCCGTTAAACATTTATTTCGAGCGTTGAAGTCTGTAACATGATTGCAGACTCTAGCAAACCTAATAAGTTGCGAAATGTATACACCATAAGAAGCACGACGAGGAACGTCACCATCCAAAAAAGGAAAATTTACTATATCAAAATCAAAGTCATCGCGCTTATCATAAATTTTAGAAGAAACAAATCCATTTGCAACAGAAAGATGTAGATCTAAAAAGGGGGCTTCGGTATCTGAGATATTAGCTTTGTTCAACTGAAGTTCAGGTGGATAAATTTGATTGACCATACCTTCAAAATAAGGGTTGTCAATGTTCAAAAGGTCATCGAGGTACCTAGATGTGGAATTAAAAGCCTCGATAACATCAGCTTGATTATCATGGTTAAGAGAATCCATGAAATCTCTTTCGTAGCAGTATAAAAATAAATCAGCTACGAGAGGTGCGCAATTTGTACCCATCGGAATTCCAACAATTTGTCTGTATAACTTGGTCCCAAATCTAATATAAATATTATCAAGGAGATAGGATAAGGCGTCGCACACATTCTGACATGACCAAAGGGTATACCGACTTTGGTCAGAGGAAGTGAAAAAAGCCTTTCTATCATTACATGCCAAATAAAGTGAACCATAGTTTTTTAATGCCCTTTTGAAGGTCCACTCTATCAAATCCAGAAGTTTTTCTTTAATTAGATTATGTGGTAATGTTGTATACAGAGTAGAAAAATCATATGTGGACAAGCTTGTCGCACGGAACCCTCTATACTTCAATTTACTGAGCACCTCACCAGAATTTTTTATTGACCAAAACCAATGTTTATTTGAAGTTTCATACACTGTCTCACAGTATCTTATAACATGAGATTTGATAGCAGTAAGACAAGAAGTTAATAGTTTAGAAAGTTCAGTGGTAGTACAAGAGCTAGAATTTGCAATAAATCTAGCTTTGTATGGTCTTTTGTGAAGCTTAGGTAACCAATACATCGTAGGAAGTTTGTCTTGGCCTTCATTGACACAAACAGAAAACTTAACAGGTAAATCGTTTAAGTGGGCATTTACTACAGACACCTCATCAGTATCTGTCTCCAGATAAGCCCTGGTACCATCAAGCTCCTGCTTTAAGGTGTTAACGTAGTGAAGTCTACAAACGACAACAACATTGTTTGCGGCTTTATCTGCCGGAACCAAGACATACTTTCTATGAAATTCTTTGATACCCTGCTTCAAATGCCTAAATGACGATTTGGGTTTAGGAGGTAAAAGATTAGTATTTTGTGAATAAAACTTAATACGTTTATCCACGATAGTGAAGATACTTCTTTTCCATTCTTTAAGAGCATTATCCTCAACACCCTCTCGTTTACACCATCGATTACCGAAATCATTTAATGCAGATGCAATCTCCTCTCTACATTTGTCGAAATTAATGTAGGAAGGGAATCTATATTTCGGACCTTTAGAAACAATTTTGCGAATTCTAGAATCCGAAATTATTTTTAAATTTCCAGTAACTATATGTCCAGCTGGTTGATAAACATATTTTGAATCTTTACAATCTCAAGACTTAGGAGTATTAGCATGGATATCAAGATCAGAAACAAGTTTATTGAAATTAAAAATAGTATTTCTGATTGGTTTGTTATATTTGTAACAAATAATAGGAGGTTCTGAATTTTGGAAGTAGGTAGGTATAGACTGTATCACTGATTTATCCTGGAATATGCTTGGTAAATCAATAAAGTCAATTCCTTTATTGATGAAAGGAATTTTAATAAAACTTCTAATGTGATTAGATTCGGAATCAATAAATGGACGAAGAGCATGCTGAGTATAACATCTTGTTAACAGTGCAGCGTCATACATTTGATGATTTCTATCGTAAAATCTATTAGCCTCTGTGTCCAGGGAACGTAATGCAGCAATAGGTAGAGAACTAAGATAAGACAGCATTGGATGTCGACCGTGAATCCTTAGTTTAACAGCTAAATCATTAAGGGAAATGTTCAATTTCAATGCAGCGCACCGTTTACGTTTGTCATTACCCCTTTTCCGTATACCATGAGATCTAGATTTACGTTTACGAGACTCTGAAAGTGTAAGTACATCAAAATCGGGCATTTTGGAAATATTGCCTTCATGGTAAATGTTGTCGTTAAATCCCAGTGGAAAGGGTGTTTGCAGTAATTTTATCCATTTAAGTTCAGTTTCAAATCGTTTAATATTTTTGAATCTAACTGAAGAATTTTCATCATATGAGATTTTCTCCACTGGTTGAACTTTAACATCATTGGGAGAATGACCAGTGCGCTTAAAATGCTGGTACAGAAAGGTATCATTATTTTTGGGCTTTCTGATTCTACGATAGTGCTCACCAAGTCGTTTTTGCAAAGTTCGACAAGTTTGTCCAACATATTGCATCCTACAATTGTTTGTATTTCAAGTAAGAACATATACAAGATCCATTGATTTTCAGTCTAAATCAGAATCATTAACCACTGAAAATGTCCTACCATTCACAGATGAAGTGATAGTAGTCTTAGAGCATAAATGATTGCAACAGTTGCACTTCTTGGCATTGCACTTAGAAATACTAGGGTACATTCCAGGTCTCTTGAACGGATTAATATATTTACGTAAAATTGGTGATTTGAGTGGAGATAACCTAATCTGAAGATTATTACGAAACATATGAGAATTAGAAGCTCCGTGTAGATTAACAGTAGATGCCGAAAATAAATTAAGAGGTGTCACCCTAACAGTAGGTAATAAAGTTCTACGTGACCGCTTTGAGCAAAATGACAAGTGTGTTTGGCTTATAAAAAAACGAAAACAGTAATGATAATTAACATAATAATACAACAGATTAACACGTCTTCTCGTAAAGCTGTTTCATTGTACCCGGTTATTATTTGGTAATTAGTCATTTATGATTTACAAAAGGTAACAAAATCTATGTATCCTGATCAGACGCTTTCCATGATACGGTATTTTTGTCTTACAATGATCTTGAGTTATGAGCGTGGGCGATCAGGCGACTTCTGTTGAGTCGGATGGTCGCACGCTAGCATATCATAAGAGTCATCAAATCTTCAATTGTACATAATCATATGTTAAACTCACCGATCAGGCTCTAAAAGACCCAAACCATGATAGAATGAGAATTTTAAGTCCGCTACAAATCCATACAGCACTAGAATGACACGAAATATATTTATGAATAACATTCCCATAACCCACGTGATGTTTATCAATTTGTGGCCACTGACCCTGCAAATCTGGTTTAACACGCCTGTATTCATACCGATGAATCGCCTTTCATTGAATATTAACCGGACTTCTTTTTCGGCACGTGGAAATGATGCTCCACACCTACTATTGTTATTGATGATAGCAATCAGACCTTGAATTATGTATGTTAACACATTTACGTAGTACTACTAAAGTTTATTTATCCGCTTGAAGCCTAAAATGTTGAGACATGCTTTGTTCTCTCCCATAAATGCCCCTTATCTAACATTTATGATCAATACACCAGACCCCCCCCCCTTCCCCACCCCCATATGTAAGCCCAGCTAACAAACAAACGTTTCTAAAACGTTACTGGAACGTTTTAGTTTGGTTTTGAAAACGTTTGGTAGTTTGTTTTTTTTAGGGATTTTGTGGAATTTCCAAAAAGTATTTCTAAACGTTTTGGTAAAACGTTTTTTGTAAACTTTCCCACGACCTAAAGGTAACGTATAGTAGCCGGTTAGAATAGTTTTTGAACCTCTGCGCCACCCCTTCAACTCTAGTTCGTCATGAGGATCGGTCCCCCTAATTCTAGGGAAAACACCACCTCTCCCAAACTGAGCTGCATGAGGATCGGAAATCCAAAACTGTTCTATCCGGCTACAATACAAATTTTATATTGCAAAGAAAGCTGTGCATCTCTATCGTTAACGATTTAACCTGTTTGAAGGTTAAACGTAATACCAAAACATCATTTAACAATACAATG
This sequence comes from Rugalucina vietnamica, assembly GCA_964017185.1. Lineage (NCBI taxonomy): Eukaryota > Metazoa > Mollusca > Bivalvia > Lucinida > Lucinidae > Rugalucina > Rugalucina vietnamica. The sequence continues at coordinate 47,203,759 of OZ024882.1, read as the reverse complement.
ACACTTTGTTTGTTTATTATTATTATTATTATTATTATTATTATTATTATTATTATTATTATTATTATTTAGGGTCCAAATGACCATATGGTATTCTCTAGAGCCTTGTGTCGTAGTTTCTGCTCATAACCTTTTTTCTATAACACCTGTAGGGACCCTACATATAATTTGAGAAACGTTATTTCAGAACGTTTCTAAAACATTTCAATAACGTATCTTGTACAAATGAATTCGAAACTCTTCGAGGCGCTTAATGTTAATGAAAATTGCAATGTCTTAATTATACACTATATAAAGATTAGTATAATATTTTCTGGACCAGGCGATGGCTTTTTATGGCTAATACTCGCCTCATAAAGCACAAAATATTGATAGCTGCGAAAACACATGACGTTTCAAAAATATCACTACAGCCAAAGTTTCATTCTGTTGATTTATTTTCCTTTACATCTAGGTAATTTAGATACAACATAAATGGCAAACAAAAAGCTTAAACCCACATTAGTTCGGAGCAACATTGAATAAAAAGTTGTATTTACCTTATCGCAGTTTCCTTTGTTCTCGCGTTTTGAAAATACCGGAAGCTTCCTCCACGTGGCATGCCTGTGCTTCGAAAGTTTCGAAAACGTTTTTTAACGTTGTAATGGAACCAATTGAAAATCATACAAAAATGAAATTTGCGCATGTCGTTATGTCGCGGTCTTGTATCTTTATTTTAGTAACTCATTTAGTAAGTCTATTTGATTTTCAGATTTCGGCATGTATATTTGTAAAACGTCCTTCAAACGTTAGGCTCAGCAAAACGTTCATACAACCAAAGTCGAACGTTGGTATAACATTCTAAGAACGTTAAGTTCACCCAAACCTTCATACAACCAAAGGCGAACGTTCCAAAAACGTTTCTTGTTAGCTGGGAGGTAATTGCTAACGTACTTATCGCTGCAAATTTGTAATTTGTAAATGAGACACGCTGCGTAGTCTGCTCGGCAAACTCGTTTTAATCTTACATATCAACGACTAACAAGACGGGTTATTTTCATACAATGATTGCTTCCGTGACTGCACGGATCAGACGGAGATAAACATGGCCTAACCCTCCCTGGAACCGAGCATGCTATGTGACGTGGCTCATATCTCAAATACTTTAAATCTTTTCTCTTTGACGTCACTGTATTTGGTATGTATATTGAACGTCCCATATGCTGTCTGCGTACAGCCTGGGACTGTTTCTTTACATTTATTTCAATAAAGTGTTGTTCTGTTCTGTTCTGTTCTGTTCATTTCCATGTGAATTCTTTTGATTTATTAGAATGTGCAATTTTATTTATTTATTTATTTATTTATTTATTTATTTATTTATTTAAATGTGCTATTTGAATTCATTAAAGTCAATAATTCTGCAAAAATGCAGATAATTAATTATTTAATTTTATCTAGTGATTTAAATTAAGTTCTCTGTGTTCTCCATTTCTTATGTACTGAGTGTTTTTGTACATGCATTGTAAATGTGCTAATTGAGTGCTATTAATTTGATTGAATTACCTAATCAATTAATTAATTGTAACAATTAACATAAACACATTTATAATTTGTACTAAAATGGTTGTTTTCTATTGAAGTCAGAATTTTAAATGCCTGTTTGTCTGATTAAAATGATTTGAAGTAAAAAATGATTTGTTGTGTTATTATTTTTGTGACAGCCATATAAGCATTACCACAACCAGATCTGTTCAATAAAAAGTTCAAATCCTAAATAAGTTCATATGCAGCTTTCATTTGCAAAATTACAGTAATGGCTCCATGTTGCTAAATCTATAGGGTCACTGAAGAGGCTTATGTAGCCGAAACCGCGGTATGGCCCATCCCCTTTCTCACTAATATGTTCACTGCTCTTAAAGGGTCTCAATTTTATTCGTGAACTTTGATAAAGAAAAACATACATTTGGCTATGGTTTCATGTCCAAGTCATCAATTTTCAGTTATGTTATATGGGGAGCTATAAGACATTCATATTATCTTTGATAAAGAAAAACATAAGTTTTGTTACGGCTAAATATTCCACCCATCAATTTTCAATCATGTCATATGGGGAACTAAGAAAAACATGATCATGGGGGTTTGTCTTAATTTTCTAATCTGCATGGAGTGTTATGTCCATGTTATATTATTGGGCGTAGGGTATTATGTCCGCGTTCATAAGAACATGTAGTGTGTGTGTGTGTGGGGGGGGGGGGGGGGGTTGTCCACGTATACCAAAATGGACGTGGGGGTTATGTCCGTGGGGTGTTTTGTCCATAAACCTGTGAGAATACTATTCAATAAAATTCTTAAAGTTTTTAAGTTCCATTGTCTGTACCTTCTGACTGTCACTTCACGTGTCGCGAAACTTTAAAAGGCAAAATGCGTCACGTTACCAATTGATAGTGCTGCATTGTATTTCACCATGCTGACATTATTGTTATATATAATAGAGCCGGGACGCAATGGAACATGTTTTCTGTGTACTTTAAACTTGTTCCGAATAAGTCTTATACAATGCGGCCTATATATACAGCGAAAGAAAATGTAAAAAATACTTTGAATTTAAAATGAAGAAGTTTTGTAATATCGTATGTAGTGTAAAATGCCACTGGTCAGTTTATGCCAAAAACAGCGTATACCAATTATTAAGGCTGACTTTATGAAGTCGTTATCTAACAAAAGGATTAGATTACAAAGCCCATGTTTATTATCAACATTTAAATCGGCACCAAGACAAATTACTTTTGTCTTTTTAAAGCTATTTTGACAGGAATCCAATTAGTTTCTTCAGATAAGTAGATGAGCGCAGGTCAAAAGCAATTGGTAGCTGTACCAGGAATATACAAAGTGTTACTTAATACAACATTATTGTGAAAATGACGGTAAAAGTTTACGTTTGGCTAGGGGCGGGCACAAGTGTCGGACACGCGTCTATGGAACTTGGTAATGGAACATATATCAGCTGTTGGCCTGGAGAAGAAGAGGAACAGTATGACAAAAGAAGCAACAGTGTGAAAAAAGATATCCAGAGGGAAAGACGCAAATATGATAGAATGTTTATGATTGAAGAATTAGACGAAGAGAAGATACAACAATGGTGGGGTAGTTTCGAGAAAACCTGGAATCCGTATAAAATATTTAAAAGATTTTTGTATAAGAAAAACAGCTATGTGGCAGTGATGGAAGGGCTGCTCGTGGGAGGATCTGAAAGTATGCTGAATCTTTCAGCAAAAGTATACATGTATTATAAAACGTTTTTTCTTTATGGTCCATCTGCTGTGGTGTCATATTGCGAAGAAATTTGCAGCAGTTACTATGCAGTTAAACGGAATCCCGAAGACAATACGTACGAAACATTTCGGGTACATAATAGAAAACCCGGTTTTATACCTAACTTCGTCTACTATGGTACAGTTCGTAAGTTTTATGGAGTACCTGCAGAAAAGATGCGACGTGATATTGATAAGGAACATATAGTAATATATATATGATGACGTGCGAAGCCGTTGGACACACATTAGAATAGTGCAGAATAAAACAAATAGAAAGGAAGGGAGCAGACATTCTAGATGTTCACGCTAAAATTATGAAATAAATGCACGACTGAACTACTTTTATTTTAGCCCCGCCCCTACTGACTGTACGTCAGGTGACTCAGAATAAAGAAGCAACTACATCAGTTCATACTGTCTGATTTTATGATTGAGAAAAATGCGTTTTATGTTTCGATCAAAGCATTTATTTGTGCCGCAGGCATCATATTCCAGTTTGTGCACCTCTTTGTGCATGGTTTGCTCTTCAAATGACATTTTAACAATTTTCCCCATTCCAATGCATGGGCGACCTTAATTGACCTTGTCGTGAAATAGGTCAAAGTCATCCAAGGGTCATGATTTATTCAAATTTTGTAGACCTCCATTCCTAAATTTTTCATGCCAAGTTTCAAAATCATAGGACATGAAGATGTTTTAAACGTTTTTGTTATTTATAGCCATTGTGGCCATTTTGGTCATGTGACCTTGACTATTTATGCAAACTTTCATTCCCCAATTCCTAATTTTGCTTCACATAAAATTTGGCTCTGATTGGCCAAGACGTTTCCAGAAAGAAGTTGTTTGAATATTTTGGTCATATTCATGTATATAGCCCCAGGCAGGGACAGACAACCCCCTGGGGCCAAAATATTTTAATGAACATAAATCTTCTGTCCATTCGCTAATTCCTAGCAAGTTTTGTGCCATAAAATGACATTTTTCCTATTTTTCCCATTCAAATGCATGGGTGACCTAAGTTGACCTTGCCGTAAAATAAGTAAAGGTCATCCCAGGGTCATGATTTATACAGACTTTGTAGAGTTCTATTGCCTGATGCTTTATGCCAAGTTTCAAAATCATAGGCCTTCTGGTTCTGGAGAAGAAAATTTTTTAAAGGTTTTTGCTATTTATAGCCATGGCGGCAATCTTGGTCATGTGACCTGGACCATTTATACAAACTTTCGTTCCCCCGTCCTAAGGACTTTCCGATCACCCCACGTATAAAGTAAGAATAGAGGGATCAGGAATCGATGCAATTAAGTTTAAAGTCCCAACATAGGCACCAGCTGGGAAAGAAAATACATAAAACACGACAAAACATTTTCCGACAGACGCAGAATGACTAACTCTTTCCCGACAAGGTAGTCATCCGGCTAAGATTCAACAGGAACGAAAGGCATCGAGCACGACAGAGGCATTATCACTCTGCATCCTGCACAGCTGATCAGCGCCTTTGTTTTCGCTACACGGATAGTACTATGCCTCTTCTACTTATATCTAAAGTTTCGAGCTTCCAGTCTGCTTGTGTGACTGTACAGGCCGGTTTGTGTCGGACCTGGTCGGAAACCCAAATTGTTTGTTTTCTCACGCACAGGCTCATATAGAAAATAATAATGCTGTGAGGGCTGCATCGCGAGATACTGTGCAGTAGAATTCCAGCCTCAGATCGACGGTTTACAATTTTGAACATATATATTCAACACTTTGTGATACATCTTAGCAAAACTGTCACTTCCTTAACATATCCTGACTCAAGGCGTAGAGATATCATATGATCGAATCTTGTTAATAGGAAACTAAAATATCAGCTTGTAATTATGTCGGTGCACATAGAGAACAGTCCTTAGAAGAAAGAAGATAACCCCTGAAAGAATTCGAACTCTGAACTTATGCGTAGAAATCTAGATAGTCTACCACTGAGCCACAGAGCCACTTCTTTGGATATTTGATTCAGTATCGATTAAGTCTAATAGAATATGTTTTTTCTTTTCTATTTTTTTCAAACTTGTGTGTTTCTTTATATCGTTCATTGCATTTTGCTGTTTTGTAGCTTTCATCATATTTTAAAATCAACTACATACAAATTGTTTGTTTTATTAATTCATGACTTAGTGTACCAATCAACAGCTTTGGTCGGTACGTTGCCTAAATTCTATGAGACCTCTACCGAATATTATGATGTCAGGACACCAAACATGTGCTCGAAAATAATAACCACCACAGTAAACAACTAAAAAGGTACAAGTAGGCGATCAGGAAAAGGCGCAATCAGAAAGAAAGTTCCATTCCAAAAACCGAGGTGGTAAAAAACTAAATTAACAGGGGTACGTATACCATGAAACATATCGTAAGCCGAATGAGCATCTATTTTCCCAATTGGAGGCCACTCAGTTACCTTAACTAAAATATGGAAACCCACATAAGATGCAAACAGCACGAAAATTTTAACACCGAGATATAAAACAATAAGATCCACCACAGAAGTATCGCCTTGGAACGATCAGTAATATAAAATTACCGGCGGGCTTAACCCGGTTGTACATGGTCATAACCTCACCCTCAGCTTCTGCAGTGGTTCATAACATTTACTTAGTTGTTCGAATGTCTAACTAGTCAATGAATCATCAAGGATTGCGGGTGTGCCAAGTGGTTTTTCTCGGAGTTCTCCCGGGGCTCTCCACGTACTGATTGACTCGTCTCATATTAGCTGAAATAATCTTGAAAATAATTGTTGATATGCTCCGGTCATGCATATGTACAATAAATTTGTTTGTGTTTTATCATTGTTTAAGTGTGAATTGCAGACGAGTGTATTTAAGTGTAAATAAATTATCTCTTGTTTTTGTTGCAAAAAGAATTGGTCATGACTTGGTGATTTTTAATGGAAAACAATATTATACTGGTGTTAAATTACATAAGAAACATAAGAAACGCAATTACAAAAAAATATTTTCATTTATTCATAAGTTTATTATAATGCGTACATTTCATGATAAACTTAAGTCACATAGGCCTGGTGTTTTATGGGACATAGGCAAACAGTATACCCCTAGATGTAACGCCGCAGAACGCAGCGTCACAACTGGGGCTATTCTGTTACCACTGGGAATTCCCATCGAAAAATTAGATAAAAAAATAGAAAATCACTCCTGATGCCTCTTTAAGTGAAAGTGATAATGGTGGGAAAGTCCATTCGTCCAAAATGGATTTATTTTTTTATTATATCAGCATTTGGCAGCAGGAGCAGCAGGAAGTTGGTTGTTGAGGGCGAAATGTTTCAGACCTGAAAAAGAGAGACAAAATGTAATGCAAAAATATATATGTCGTTTAAGCATAAACATTTCAAGCACTTTGCGCTCAATCAGATGTCTGGTCAATCGAAGGTCATTTTCATCCATTATATCATCAGTGGTCCCTAATGAACCGACAATGGCGATTAACGCTTAGTATTGGACAATCTCGACTCACTATTCTGCGACATATTAAGGTGCAAAATGCCATTGTATAAATAGCATTACGAGTTTTTCCTTGCAATGCATTTAGACCATTTTCTATGTTATTAAATTTGTGTTTATCTCAAACGACCAAAAGAGGAACACACGGTTCTTACGTTTAACTGTTAGTAAGTAATAATTACTTCATTTAACTATTTGATCCATTGTCAGAATTGCATGGGGCTAAAAGTGAGACTTGCACAGATACAATGTTATTTAATCCAATCTATAGTGTTACTGTATGTATACCTGCAAGTGCGGACTGGAAGCCAGCATTGTAGTCACACGCAACTTCGTTCTTCACGTAGTCTGACCGCCTATCTTGATAATTATCATTTCCGTCAGGACCTCCTACCAGGGCACCCTTCAGGAGGTTGGGGTTGGGTGCCCCAGAATTAGCGTCACACCATGTGGTAGTGGTGGGGCAGGAGCTGCATCAGGAAAACATGTCCGTGAAATAAATATCCCCTTATACCCCACTTTATATAGTTCAACTGGGATATACAGTGGTATATCTATGTTTCTAACTTTTGCTCCAAAACATAGATTATGGGTACTCGTTAAAACCACCTCGCCTAGGCGGTTCTAACGTGTACCCACAATTTACATGTATGCTTTGAGCAAAAATAAGAAAAATATCAAAATCTTTCTTCAGAAACTTTTCATTTTTTACAACTTTAAAAAATCTCTGTATATTGCAAGGGCATGTTTTCGAAATGGGAACAGAAATATGCATACATGTACAGGTGCGTTCACTTATTAATATACCCCTGCGATATTCACAAATAAATTGACAACTTCTCTTGTTTTTTAACAATCGTCACTGGCAAGAAATAGACAACTGGATGAATTTGTTCATATAATATGTTAAGCATGTCTATAAGCATTTACTCTGTATATAAAACTTCCAGATCGTGTGATGTTGTATGACTTAATTGATTACATAACATATGGAGCTAAATTTTTTACAAAAATTTCGCTGATATTCGAGTTTCAAAGATTCCACAAGGAATCATGGTTAATGGTTTTTAATTTTGTTTATAAATTATGAAAGAATAGCCAATTTTGTACTAAGGCTGAAAATTTGGTGTCTTTATGAGCACTATTTACAGAGTTACACCCTGATTTTCATTTATTGTGTAATTTAGAATTTCATGATAAAGCGGTTGTTACAATATAAAACTAAGCATTTCAGTGTTATATTGCAAGAAAACAAATATTCTACTAGGACGGTTATTCGACCAAAGCTTTCTAGTGGGTTTCTTTATAAGGTAAGCACGTCTTAAAGCAATATGGAGTCACCCATGACTTTCTATTCTGCCAAATCGTGGGTTGGCATTTTATCATACAGTTTCATGATTTTTTCCTACGCACCGAGGGGCTAAGTGGGCTAAATTATGTTGGACAATGATTCACATCTCCTCTTCATGATATTCCAAACCTCTTCGATGGCGATTAAGTCACGGAAATTAACATGCCAATAAAGGATGTCAAATGGTATTTATGCAAAGCAAATGTTCTTTGTATTCATCCCTATTATTGATATTAGAGGAACGTCTGTCTTTGAATGTCCTGGTGATTTCCTTGATTTTATGCCTAAACAAGAGGATTTAAATATTATGAATATGAGCAGTGAGAGATAGCCTAAGTATGAAAGTTTCTCTGTGAAAATCCTTGTCCCGTATGGTATTCTGTGCCAAGAAACAAACCATGAATTGTATGATGAAATGTCAACCCACGTTTTGGCAGAATACTAAGCCATATGTGACTCCATAGTGCCTTAAGGCATGCTTACCTCATCAACGGACCAACTAGCAAGTTTTGTTCGTAAAACCGTCCTGGTAGAATATTAGTTTTCTTGCAAAAAAAACACTTACATGCTTAGTATTATATTGTAAGAACTGTTTCACTACTAAATTCTACAATGCACAATAAATGAAAATTAGGGTGTAACTCTGTAAATAGTACTCATAAAGACACCAAATTTTTCAGCCTTAGTACAAAAATGGCTATTCTTTTATAATTTATAAACAAAATTAAAAACCATTAACCATGGTTCCTTGTGGAAGTTTTGAAACTCGAATTCAGCAAAATTTTTGTCAAAAATTTAGCTCCATATGTTATGTAATCAATTTAGGCATACAACATCACACGATCTGGAAGTTTTATGTACAGAGTAAATGTTTATAGACATACTTAACATATTATATGAATTAATTCATCCAGTTGTCTATTTCTTGCCAGTGACGATTGTTCAAAAACAAGAAAAGTTGTCAATTTATTTGTGATTGTCGCAGGGGTATATTAATAAGTGAACGCACCTGTAATGTTAGATGAAACGTGAAAAAGAATCAAGTGCCCAGTGAATCTCGGAATCAGATCAGATGGTAGTGCATGAGAGAGAGCAGCAACAACAACAAAAATAACAACATAACTTACCCATACATATGAAGTCTGGTAAAATCTAATTATATGTACATTTACTTTTTTTAAACAATTATACGAAACTGCAAATGCAGTACTATTTGAGCCGCCGCATGGGAAAACCAACAATCCGCATAGGCGAAAACAAAGGCGCAGATCAGCTTAGCAGTAACTGTGAAGCTTATCAGCGCTTTTGTTTTCGCTACACAGCCTATAGTACAATTCCTCTACTTTCTAAATCCAAGATTTCCAGCCTCTATCCATCTTCTGTGACTGTAGCCCGATTTGCGTCAGACCTGGTCGGAACCCAAATGGTTGGTTTTCTCACGCTAAGGCTCATTTGTCTTATACTGGTAAGAGGAGCAACTCGTACCAATAAATCCAGCAGCAAGAAATACGTTGCCTAGCTTCTGCCTGCTATTAATGATTGATTTCCTCTCAATGTCTCTATTTAACTAGTCTTTCAATAACGTTCATTGCTACATGTACCTGGCCCCGAGGTTATTTTCATGCTCAACTCAGCTGAGACTAAAATTTATCCTGCTCATAAAATATCAAAATTCCAAAAACTGTTGGCATTTTGACAGTTATGTACAGGAAAAATTACTAGTTTTTGAGTTTTGAACCTGAATCTTCCACTTATTTTGACTATTTCAACATTTAGGAGCAGTTGGAATTTCATGCTCAGATGAGCTGAGCTTGAAATAGTTTTATAACATCGGGCCCCGGTTATCGCCATGCATTTGATGCTAGTCGATTACATATAACAGAATGGCTCGTAAAATATAAAAAGGCGATTTTAAACGCATCAAATCATCAGTGAAGTACTGGTCATGAATTGGCACATTTTGCTAATGTTGGGTACAGGTATATAGAGTTAAAGTTACGACATTACCTTAATTGTTGACTGGGACGTTAATCCACAAATCAAACAAACACACTTGTCTAGCAAATAAAGTGGCTCAAAATAAAACAACAAAAACGATTATACACATACCTGCCCCTGTGGTGGGGATGTGTGGGGTAGTGACTACCGAAACCAATTTCAAAACTCATATGTTGTTTATTGTCCCCGAGTATATAGTTTATCTGACTCATAGCAAATTTCTTGAAGGCATCAGACTGCAGTCCGTCAGCGGCGGCCATGGTGGCGACAAACGCAGCGTTACCTGTAAGACACCAGATTGAGCCTTCGCACGTGAAAACCAACGATTTGCATATGCGAAAACAAAGGCGCAGATCAGCTGTGCAGTCACTGCACAGCTGATCAGCGCCTTTGTTTTCGCCACACGAATAGTACTGTTCCTCTTCTACTTACATTTAAAGTTTCAAAATTTTAGCTTTATGCTGTGACTGTACAGCCTGGTTTGTGTCGGACCTGGTCGGAAATCCAAAATGTTGTTTTTCTCATGCACAGGCTCAAATAGACTGCTTGCAATTGCGATAAATCACAAGCATGACTAGGGGTTACATGGCACATAACAAGAATTAAGTGTTTTATTGGAAGCTTCGGCGGGCTGTGGTCCGTTAGCATGGTGACGCAATGACGGCATTGTCTGCCATATGTGGACAATTCAAGAATGATTATGATTATGTTTAAACACGTGTACCCTGTAATGCAACCCGGAAGAGGCAAAACTGACAGCAACAAGCACCAGTACGTAAATGTGAAACGGTGGGCCCTTTGCACACTTTATATCACAATACGGTATCGCCTATAAAATACACAAACTTTTGTAACTAACCTGCATATCTGTTGGCACCCCATTGGTCTCTGTAGGCCAGTCCACATGGAGTGTGTGGAACGCTACCCCCTTGCATATATTGTCTTACAAAGGCTGTAACGTCTCGGCTATATTGAGCTCCCTTAGTTTCTTCGTACAACAGCAACTGCAAAATAAACAGCGACAATCGAATATTTTCTGCGCACATATTTTTACTTTTGAACCTGTGCGGCTTTGCCTTAGAAAAAAAAAACATTTCCAAAGTCACACTTTGAAGTTTTCCACACATTGACGATGACTCGCAGATGATTTATCGCCTTTCACCATATACGCATGATAAGCCTCCATACTTTTGTTTGAAAGACCTGCGTCCTATCACTTTGTATACACCAACCAATTTCGGAGCGTTTTCCATATAATGGATTCTGTAAAACGCATACATGTGCACGTACGTCAGACAAATCTTGGATAAGATTTGAATAAAATTTGCTGAGTGGCTATTGACAATTTGATACAGATGGTCCAAAATTTTGGTAAGGCTAATCGGGATCAATTGAAATTCATCATAAAACAAACACATGCACTTTTTAAGTTTTTGTGACTTTATAACATGTCATCTATCCCTGGATTAGTTTGTGATAAAGAAAAACTTACATCAGCAGCAACGTTCGTGTCGTCCCATGACAATGCCCAGGGAGTTCCACCGCCCCCGCGGTTAGCCTTCGCCTCGTTAAGATAGGACTGTGTCTTTGTTGCTTTGTATAGGAACATTCCAGCTACAGCTAGCTCGTCCTTGTAACTTGTAGACCTGCAGTTATACATTACGAAAACTTGACCATGCAATATATGGAGTGTTTTTTTTTTTTTTTTTTTTTTTTTTTTTTTTTTCAAAAGCAAAAATAGATAATTTCATTGGAAAAAATTGATTTTTTTTATAATTTTGCTCAAAACATTAATTATGGGTACACGTTAGAACCGCCTCGTCGAGGCGGTTCTAACAAATACCCAAAATCTGTGTATGGGTATAAGGTGGTAGGCCTATATATTACAATGGCATGTTTTCATGATGTTGACACATTTGACTAAAATAACTTATATGGACTTTGGGGGTATAAGGTCATGACAATTGTTTTGAACTCTGTTTGTGTAATGGATTTTGCATTGTTCATAGCCACAGGAATGTTCTCAAGTAAGAAGTCATCTGGACATGAAAAATATGCGCAGGACAGCTATAATGTATGTGGTGACAATCTGATAGTACTCACAATGGTTACAAAACTAATAACTAGTGGAAAAAATGCATTTATCCCAACAAAATTAGGGTGGGTGCTGTTATATAACACATCCTGATTATTGTCTGCATTTCACTTTTATTTGCAGTACCATGGGAAGTTGATTAGAAAGTATTCGGATTTCAACTGTTTCAAAACTCAAGAAGGCAAAGTTACCCGTAGAAGTTCTTAGCCTGTGGTACGCTGTCACTGTATTTGCCTTGATGCGACTTTGCGAAAGTATACAAGCTCTTAGCAGCGGTAAGAAGTCGGTTAGCATAGCCAGTATCTGTAAGAGAAGAATAACATGCACGTGTAACAGAGAAAAGCAACTTGTCTTTGACCCGCTTCCTTACATAAAATCCTTAGGTTTTACATGAGTGTTTTTATTTGATAATGCATTTCAGATGTAATGACATCCCGATTTTGAGTCGCCTTAAATGGAAGCAATTTCCCGATATGACCATAGTTGTTGACTGACAGGAACATTAAACAAGAAATTAAATCAGGTATAGTCTTCATAATACCATTTCCGTAAAAAGAATAACAGCCAAATATCCAACTTGCGTATCATAAAAGTGGGATATGCAGACCTATACAGTATTGATTGATGAGTATTGAGACGGAAAATACTCAAGATTTTCAACCGAACAGGTTTGCTTTAAAAAAAAAAAAAAAAAAAAAAAAAAAAAAAAAAAAAAAATCGCTGTTATTGCATAGCCATGGGTCTGTAATGTATCTTACCACCACAGATATCCTTGAAAACAATTGACCCGGCTGCAAAGGCGGCGGCCGTATCCCCAGCCACATCACTGCCCGGCCGACTGGCGGTTATCTTGAAGGCCGGACGATTCATGTTCATATTCTCCGGGCGTCCCCAGTAGCCGTGGTCTGCACCGCCGTCACCGACCTATGACATAAGATACAAAGTGACAATCATATTATTTCATTTTGAATAGTGGATACTATACTTAAGGAATTAAGAAACGCAACAAACACTTTGGGCTTTTGTAGGCTGGCTTTGTAATGCAAGCTTGTAATGTAACTGATCTTATTACATGAAAACAGTACCTAAACGCCAAATTACAAGAGTTAAAGCCACTATGTCGGTTACGTTTACTTGATGGCGTGGCATAACCTCATTGACCCACAGTGGCACACGCTAGAAACATGATCAATTAAAGTCAACTTTGAACCAAAGCCACTTTTATTGTTTCCAAATCTGTTAAAACTGATTGCAGAAGTAACCATTGACCCTTTGGTAGCATTAGGTTATGAATTTGGGACGTTTAGCGTCACTTACGTCAATGCCAAGACAAACGTAGGTGTCCTAATTCTACCATTACGAAAACTTGCCCATGCAATATACAGAGATTTTTTCAGCTGTAAAAATTGAAAATTTCGTTGGATTTTTTAAGATATTTTTCTTATTTTTGCTTAAAACATAGATTGTGGATACACGTTAGAACCGCCTCGCCGAGGCGGTTCTAACGAGTACCCACAATCTATGTTTTGGAGCAAAAATAAGAAAAATAGGTATACCCCTGCATACCCCAGTTTTGCTATATAAAAGTGGGGTTCAAGGGGGTATACATTACACGGACATGTTTTCGTGATGGGTACCTGTGGCGTCATTGTTGCTTGAATAGTATTGTGGTGCCGTCTACGGGTTTGATAAATACCGTATGAACACCAAATGCCCACATCGAATAAGGAAAATGCCGTTAATTGCTCAATATTCATTAATGTGCACTTTTGCATTCCGTTAACCAGATTTAACACAACATGAGATGGCACCAAAGTATGCAATGACACCAATCTTTATTAAACATTTTAAAGTCGACGTCAGATTACCAAGTATTTACAATATTTGGAATCTTCACATTCGTCCCGACGTTTACGTCACAATTAGCTTTTTTCATGGTTTTTGACGTGTTGACGTTAATTTTATCAATAAAATGACGTTTTCTCATTTCATCACATGTCATAAGCAGTCTGGAAGACATTTCTTAAAGAGATTTTATCAAAACGTCAAACACATACGTTACAGTTAAACTTGCACGTGTTGCGTATTTTAATTCCTTAAGTATACATGTATTTATATAGTGAATGCTATTTGAATAGTGAATGCTATTTGAATAGTGAATGCTATTTGAATGGAATAATATTTGAATAGTGGATACTATTTGAAAAGTGAATACTATTGAGTGAAGATGAAATTTAATATGGTTGCCACTTCACGTGAATCGTAGACGCTATTATTATAAGTTTTGTAACAGTATATTCCCATGCAAATGTGGTCGCTTTTAACGAAAACAATATACTTGTACCAAAAGTGAGCACCGACCAAAGAAGTACGTAATCACGTAAAAAAGGACCAGAAAAGGTTTTAAGGCAGAAGCTTAATCTAGTGACACTAATTTTCACATACCTGTACATATAGTGTGTTCTGAGATGGGATCCAGCACTTAAGGAAATAGTCCAGCGGCCATTTTATCATGTCACACATCATCTGGGTCTGTCCCGTGGCTTTGTAAGCGTCTTGGAAACGGATGAATCCCCAAGCCAATACCCATGTCGAGTACGCCATTGGTAGGTTGAATTTCACGTGGTCGCCGGCTAGTCAAGAAATATAAAAAAATGTGCCCATTTCATGACAAACATATACGAGCGCCGCATGGGAAGCCAACATTCTGCCGAGGCGAAAACAAACTTTTAAGGCGCTGATCAGCTTCGCAGTAACTGCAAAGCTGATCAGCGCCTTTGTTTTCGCTACACGGATAGTACAATTCATCTACTTTCTAAATCCAAAATTTACAGCCTCAAGCCATCTTCTGTGACTGTACAGCTCGGTTTGTGTCGGACCTGGTCGGAACCCAAATTGTTGGTTTTCTCACGCACAGTCTCATATAGTATTCTATGATAGGGTCCAACATTTCTAAAGGTCTGTCCTGTGGATTTGTAAGCGTCTTGGAAACGCATGAGAAACCAAGACATCACTCACACTGAGTACGCCACTCAGGTATGAAATAGGTTGAACATCACATTGACACTAGCTTTTCTTGCAAAAACTAGTGAACGTTTCTGATGTGAAAGTAGCAACAACTCATTAACTGTGGGAGTCCTCATTTTAATTCATCATGGCGGGCATCATCAATACATTTCCGCGACTAGCCTATAGGACTAAATGTTTTGAACCCCAAGTATGTCTTTTCAGAGTGTTTTACCAAGACTTTAATTGTACTTTTTACATAAAATGAAACAGCTCAGTGGTTAAAGTGACCGCTTCGGAAGAGGGAGGTATGGGTTTGCACCACAGCCGTTAAAACAGCTTACGGCTCATAATGCATAGATAAGTACTGATAAATGTTTGTTATGTTTGTGATATAAGTTGTCATAAAAACAAAATACCCATATCATGAGTGGACATGCTTATAAACCTACCGTCATACCATCCACCACTCAGATCATGCCCATTATCACCGTCATTGACTGCTGAGTCCCCGCGCCACGGTATCGGATTATTGGCCGGAAGCCTCCCGGACCGCTGGGCGTCGTAGAACAGTATGGACAATCCGAGAGCTTTCCCGTAGTCGTATTTCATTGTTGAGCCTGAGATACATACATATTCATATAGTACGTGTACAGGTATATCGAATACGATAATGTCAGAATAATTGTCATGAAGTATTAAACTTTGAAATATACGTATACACGAATACAAAGAGAGCAGTGAAAACAATTTTGGGAAACAGAATGGGTCATACCGCGGTTCCGACAAGTAAAACCATATGTACATATGTGAAATAAGAATAGAAGGCAAAGAAATTGATATAATTAAAGTAAAAATCCCATCCCCAAACTATGTGTCTCTATAAACCTTTCAACATGGATCCAGCAAAATCAAGTCAGTATATTTATTACCTCCGCCTGTTGATGTCCCGGGTGTAATCGGGTTACCGCCCCCACTGGGTGGATTGGTGGCAGGGGGCTGGGTGTTGTGGCTCCCAGATCCCGACCCACTCCCCGACCCTCCACTACCACAGGGGCTCTCGATGTACGACCTGGCGGTCGGGGGCGTCGAGCTAGAAGTCCGAGCCACGAAGTTCATCCTGAGGTCTTGCCCGGGTTTGAGGTTCGCATCCCAACCCACGTTCTCGACTACAAATTCAAGACCACCGTTCAACTTGGTGACGACATGGGCATTCCATATCTAAACAAAAGTTAAAGGGACATATTTGTATGAGAAAGTTCTACTTGATTTATAACCTAATGTATTTTATTTGTCCTTTTGTACATATATGAGAAAGTCAGATGGTGACGAACAAAATTTAGACTCGGAACAGGAGTCCGGAATTTCGGCTAAAATGCATTTAAAACTGGAAGAACCATACCTTTAGATTAAAAGAAATCAATGCGCTTAAATTGGTTCGTTGAGCATAATTACAGATGGTGATTTAAAGTGGGCTAAATTGGCTTATGTTTAATGATGTGATGCGATATTCACTATGTTCGCTAGTCGCAAGAAAGTACACACATTATACAGAACTGAAGAAGAAGCCTATTACCTGTAATCTGCATGTGGAAACATACCTCGATCGAGTTTACGGGCGTGGAAAAGATGAGATGTGCCTTCCACCCTTGGCAAGCATGGTCTGCGTGGACAGTTAGGAAAGCCTCGAACCCTCCGTTCCAGTGGTTCCCGATCTCGATATTGCCGGAAACCAGCTGTATTGACAACAGGCAAAGTAGGCTGAACGCCGCGGACAGCATTCTGAAACAATGCGTGGGTAATTTGTTTTCTATAAAACTGACGTTATGAAGAATTAATTTCAAGTGATAAATTAAATTCATTTTTCATTACTATAAACTGATTTGCAGAATTTTGACTTGATGTTTTCATGTCATTTTTGCCTAATAATGGTAATACAAAACACAGTTCCCAAACGGACACATCCCATTCAATAAAATTTCTATTGACAGATAAATATTATTCAATGCAAATCCAATAGAATACTGTCCAGCAAACAAAAATGTTATACAGATGGGCTTTCAAATCAAGAGAAGCGGCTATAATTTGCAAATCGGGCACATACAGTTACATAAACAAATGTTCATGCATTGTATTGATATTCTTAACATTGCTATCTTCTTTGGGCTCAAAGCAATATCATATGAAGACATTGGTTTGATTTGACACAGTTTAACTCATGTGTGGCTAGCTATTTCTCTGATGCGTTTGCCAACCGTTATCCCAGAGCGTACAAAAATAAAATAAAAACACATATTATAGCAACTTACATGATTCCTGTCCCAAGGAAGACGACAACAAGAATGTCTTATCAAGTGTCCTGGGTTTCTAACCTCACAAAAGCTCGCTTATCATGTTGATTTGGGTCACCTTTGTTATTTTTGAACCCTAGATTTTTGTGTGTCTAAATACGAAGTCAGCTATGTGCCGCATCGCGAGAGATATCGTCTTTTGAGTGCGCGAAAACACGACCAACTGGCTTGTTAATATACATGTATACATAATACATCTATGTTAGTTTGAGCATCGAAAAGTTCAGATTAAAAAAACAACATGTCACAACATGTCAGGCTACGTCCACACAGTAAAAACCAAACAAATTTATAGGTTTGGCAAAACAGAAGCCCCATCTTACGTTTGCATACACAAGGAACAGTTTGTTGATGGACATACGACAGTGGCGGCCCCCGTGGCCGAGCGGTTAAGAGCGCTGTTTCTTAATCACTCGATCATTTCACCGCTGTGTCTGGTGTGGGTTCGAGCCCCGCTCAGGCCACATGTGAGACAAGCCAAGTTCTGCTTGCGTGTGTGTCAGGTGGTTTGTCTCGGGGTTCTCCCGTTTTCGCCCCAACTACTGATTGGCCCGTCTCATATTAACTGAAATAATCTTGAAAGGGACGTAAAACTGAAAAAAAAATGTATATAACACCTACATGTACATTAAAAGTGCATATGAACTCGCAGCTGTATAAGAAAAAAAGTACAAGTAAGCAAAGATCAGGAAAAGGTGCAATCAGAAAAAGACTCCCACTCCAAAAACCAAGGTGGGAAAAAACCAAACTAACAATCAGGCACTTATACCATGAAAACACTTCGTAAGCCGAATGAGCAGCTATTTTCCCAATAGGTGGCCACTCAGTTACCTTAACTTAACTAAAAATATGCAAACATACACAAGGCGCCAACAGCACAAAAATATTAATGTATAAGAACACGAATACGAACACCAACAATTGCATCTGCACAGCTGATCAGCGCCTTTGTTTTCGCTGCACGAATAGGAAAATCCGTCTTCTTCTGAAATCCGAGATTTCAAGCTTCTAGTCATCTTCTGTGACTAACTCACGGGCTAATTTGTTACTAAAGAATAAGGAGTATAAAGAATCATATCTAAAGCGCATCTTAAAAGCGTTATAATATCTATATTCTCGTTTTCAGATCATTTAGAGAAATTCAAGAAGTCATTCTCGCGACATTTTATTTGGTGTCAGTAAGTGCACCGTCAAATTACATGTGCCAAACATCCAATAAATCATAATTATAGTTCAGGGGGGCTTCTTGGAAAAATCTTTCCCGATTCTGTAATTTAATGCAATTAAATGCGAATCAAATTGCTCGCGTGAGGCTTCAAATGCTATTTTGTAAGGCAATATTAAGTTCACGGTGCTCATTTTCAGACATATAAGGATAAATGATCACTTAACCAAGTTGAATGCACGACCTAAAATGACAACTGCTTCTTTAGAATCAACCAATTCCTTAAAATCACATATGTTTTCTGGTACTGAGACGAAATCTAGTATTCTCCGTGCATGTATTTTATGATAACAGTTGACAGAAAGGTATATATACTCATCAAAAGAAGTCTTACCAAACCAAATATTTATGTGCTATATTTAAACCAAATTTTGTCTCAAAGAAGGCACAGAAATGTTAGGTGGTGCAAAACTTCTTTTGATAAGTATAATATTATGCAACTGGGCAATATATGAAAGAATGAAAAACATGAAAAATATATGGTTGAAATTATTTCACCTGCTGAAATACGTATGCTATCTGATATGTATCCACAGGAGCGGATCCAGGATTTCTGGACGTGGGTTTCAACTCCATCGAGATGGGGTTCGTTTTCAACATTTTACTTGATTTTTCATAAATTTCTCCATGAAACTGAAATAATTTGGTCACAAAATGGGGTCCAGGCAAACCACCCGAATCCCCTTTAAATCCGCCACTGATCCGTAGAATAAATTGCTTCAAACATGCCATGCGATTCTAATTAGGTAAAACAACTTTGGACAAACTGAGACAAGTAAGGCACTGGAATAATGTTAACAACAATTTACAAATCGTCATTACTAGATTTAAAGCAGCAAAATCAAAGGGTATATTGGGTCAAGATCGCAACGCTAAAACAAACAAATCATACAATCTTCATGAGGAAAACACGCCCATGCAATATACAGATATTTTTTGAGCTTAAAAAGATAAATATTTTCAGGTAAAAAAAATATGGTATTTTTCTTAGTTTTGATCAAAACATATATTGTGGGTACTCGTAAGAACCGCCTCACCGAAATGTTTTCGATGAAATTTTCCATTTTCACTGATGAAAAAATCTATCTATATTGCATAGGCAAATTTGCAAAATGAATCTACATCTTTATGTCAATATAGGAACTGACTATCATAGCGGATTTTCAATTGCAACTGACAGCATCAATTGCAACAGGCCACATACATGTATTTAACAAATCCATATTGCGTGTCCCTTACAAGGGCGAGACCATTAAAGTGCAGTCTACAAAACCGCTAGGTCAATGCCCTTATTTTGTTCAGTTTTAGACAAGAATGACGTTTTTCCGATTTGGACATCATATCAGAAAAACATGCCCGTGTAATGTATACCCCTTTGAACCCCACATTTATATAGCAAAACTGGGTTAAGCAGAGGTATATCTATTTTTCTTATTTTTGATCCAAAACATAGATTGTATACATGTTGGTGCAAAAAAAAAAATCATATTGTTTCAGCTGAAAATTTTCAATTTTTTAAAGCTTAAAAATCTCTGTTTATTGCATGGGCAAGTTTTCGTAATGACAGACATTCACTAAACAAGTTCTTGGTGTATTACGTTCAAGTTTAATCGAGAAGAAATGCGATTTAAATAGTGCAAACGTATCCAATAGTTCTCCAGTTGCATTTACGTCAAATTTTGACAAAGTTTTCTTGGACGCCATACTAAGGACACATGTCCGTGAAATGTATACCCCCTCATACCCCACTTTCATATAGCAAAACTGGGGTATGCAGGGGTGTTCTTATTTTTCTTATTTTTGCTCCAAAACATAGATTGTGGACACTCGTTAGAACCGCCTCGGCGAGTCGGTTCTAACGTGTACCCACAATGTATATTTTGAGCAAACATAATAAAAATATCAAAATTTTTCAGCTGAAAATTCTCAATTTTTAAAGCTAAAAAATCTCTGTTTATTGCATAGGCAAGTTTTCGTAATGTAAGGACAAATGGTCATTACATAACCTAGGGGTCGTTTCGCACAATCGGTTAGTGTCCTGTGTGAAATTGCGTTCATCTTATGTAAACTATAATCCTGGCCGAATACAGATACCGTCGCTATCAAATTAAACGATGTCATTTCGGCTTAAATATCTAAATATAAGCTGACAAGGAATGAATTAGTTTAGGAGATGGATCATTTCAATTGGCGCCCTTCTGTAAATCTGTTGGATTGATACGGCTCGAAACGTAAAGAAACTAACACAATTGATGCTGCATCCAGGAAAGACCCCGCCTGGTCTGGAAATTTTAACTGACCGATCTGAGTGCTCGCTAGACGTTATGTGGAATATCTATTATTATAACCTTTTTTGGAGCCGTTTGCAAAGGATCTGATCCAGTTATCACATCAGAATGTCTGATTTATTATTGGAAGGCAGAGTTGGCCACTAACTGATAAGAAAAAGTTGACCTATTTAACAATATATTGTTTCCGTCTATCCACATTGATTGATATTATTCACTCAATTGAGACAGTGTCTTGAAAGGTGTCATCATGTCTAAAAGGGTACACTTTCACGTCTATACATCAAGCATGATTAAAAACTCCAAGAATTGAAACACTGAAATTTAAGATCCCAATCATTTAGGCAAGATGAAAAGGCCATCACAAAGCGTGAAGGGCTAGATGACTAGCTGTTTCACAACAAGTTAACCATCCGAGTATAATTAACCAAATCAATGCTTTGGTATCTTAAAGAATCGCAACAAAATGTGATCAAGCGTAACAAGAACGTTTCAGAATCTTGATGGAAAAATGTACAAGTAGGCAATGAACAGGAAAAGGCGCAATCAGAAAGAAATTCCCACTCCAAAAACCGAGGTGGAAAAAAAACTAAATTGACAATCAGGTACGCCGGATGGCTACCTTGTTGGGAAAGAGCTAGTCATTCTGCTCATCGAGTGTGTTGTCGGCAAATGTTTTGTTGTGTTTTATGTATTTTTTCCCATCCACTGTCTATGTTGGGACTTTAAATTTAATTGCATCGATTCCTGGTCCCTCTATTCTTACTTATGCTTAGAAAACATATCGTAAGTCGAGTGAACAGCTATTCCCCAATAGGCGGCCACCCAGATTCCCGAAACTATGAAAACGTACGTATGGTTCAAATTATATACTAAAATCATGACGCTCCTCCGATGTCAAGACAAAGCTAGATCCGCTTTGTCACGATCTGTCACGCTAAATACTTCGATCTCCTCTGGGTTCGCCGATATATCACTGATAAAAAAAAGACACTAGGCAAAAACATTTTGGACTACCAACATTTTTCAAACTCTGCTCAGTTTATTATTATTATTCAAACGCAAGATAATTGACAACACTGGTTTCTGTAATAAATTCCTGATCAGAATAAAAACCAGAGAACCAATGGTCCTGTAAACGCTCACCTGAGACCTGAGATATATATTAATAAACTAGTTTGACATTTTTAGAATGGTAATATACATTTATATAACTCAGGGCAGGGTCAGAATAACCCCTGGAGTCAATTTTGTTTCAAATCATAAAAATTCAGTACATTTGCCAATTTACTGCAAGTTTTGACCCTTCAAATGAATTTAAATAATTAATTCATGGGCGACCTTAGTTGACCTTGCCGTAAAATAGGTCAAGGTCATCCCAGGGTCATGATTTATGCAAACTTTGTAGAGCTCTATTTCTTGATACTTCATGCCAAGTTTCAAAATCGTAGGCCTTCTGGTTCCGAAGAAGAAAATATATATATATATATATATAGGTTTTTGCTATTTATAGCCATGACAGCCATCTTGGTCATGTGACCTTAACCATTTATACAAACTTGCATTCACTCTTCCTAAGGATGCTCCACATAAAGTTTGGATTTGATTGGCCAAGCGGTTTCAGAGAAGAAGCTGTTTGACTATTAAGGTCATATACAAGTATATAGCCCCTGAGAATATACAGACAACCCCCTGGGTCCAAAATATGTTCATAAACATACATCTTTGTCCATTTGTTCATTCCTAGTATGTTTTCTGCCATTAAATGATATTTCCTATTTTTCCCCTTTCAAATGCATGGACAACCTAAGTTGACCTTGCCGTAGAAAAGGTCAAAGTCATTCCAGGGTCATGATTATACAAACTTTGTAGAGTTACATTTTCAGATGCTTCATGCCAAGCCCTAAAATCACAGGCCTTCTGGTTCTCAAGAAGAATATTTTTAAAGGTTTTTGCTACATGTATTTACAACCATCATGGTCATGTGACCTTGACCATTTATACAAACTTTCATTCCCGCTTCCTAAGGATGCTCCACATAAGGTTTGGCTTTGATAGGCCAGTTGGTTTCAGAGAAGAAGATGTTTGAATATTATGGTCATTTACATGTATATAGCTCCGGGGCAGTGGCAGACAACCCCCTGGTTTTCATAAACATAAATCTTCTGTCCGTTTGCTCATTCCTGGCAAGTTTTCTGCCATAAAATGACATTTTCCTATTTTTCCCATTCAAATGCATGGGTGACCTAAGTTGACCTTGCCGTAAAATAGGTCAAGGTAACACCAGGCTGAGGGTCATGATTTATACAAACTTTGTACAGCTCCATTGCCTGATGCTTCATGCCAAGTTTCAAAATCATAGGCCTTCTGGTCCTGGATAAGAAAATTTTAAAGGTTTTTGCTATTTGTAGCCATGGCGGCCATCTTGGTAATGTGACCTAGACCATTTATACAAACTTTCGTTCCCCCTTACTAGGGATGCTCCACATGAAGTTTGGCTTTGATTTGCCTAGCTGTTTCAGAGGAGAAGATCTGAAATTGTGGACGACGGACGCCGACGGACGCCGGAGCATGGGTAAACTATATGCTCACCTGTGAGCCTTCGGCTCAGGTGAGCTAAAATCCAAAGTCTTATAGAGTTATTGCCGGTATCCTCTAAACTCTACAGGGGTCCTCCGAAAAGTGACCCAAAACTCAGTTATCTGTGTAACCACCATTTAATTATGACTGCAATTACGAACACTGAGGAACACAAGTCTGGAATTCTGGTGCATTTGTCCTCTTAGGAACTGTTGAGGGTCTTGTAATGTGCTGCTTTGCTCAAGGGGAACGACAACAGTTTGCATGATGATATCCCAAACACGCTCTATACACGATAAATCGGTCGAAACTCGAAACTGCAGTAAAAAGTCATGATCAATGCTGCGTTTCATTTTCTTTCAAGTTGGAATAGGGGGAGCTGCTTGACCCTAAACAAGCCTTTTTGGTGGCAGCGGTGGGATAATGTCAACTGCCAGACCGGAGTTGCCTTACCCATGTAGTTCCCAGGCCAAGACTCGGTACGAGCCTTCTCGGAGGGGGGAGTAATTTGACGGGGTAAAATACGTTGGTGCAACGTATTAGCGGCATATTGAGTGCTTGTAATATGCAAATTTCAAACTCGAAACTTTGTGAATCGAGTAAGTGTTGAGTATATAGGTCAGTCAACCATCCTTGGTGAATGAGCATGCTTTTCCACCGACGGGGTTTGCTGTGGCTTGGCCCGGCTGTACGTTACACTTTTATACAGTGACTTTACTTGAACGGCTACGTGTGCGTAATGTTTCGAAATTCACACTACGAAAACTTGCCCATGCAATAAACAGAGAATGTTTGAGCTATAAAATAATGAAAATTGTCAGCTGAAAAAAAATTGAAATTTGCAATCTATGTTTTGAGCAATAATAAGCAAAAATAGGTGTAAATGTACCTATGCATACCACAGTTTTACTATATAAAAATTAGATTCAATGGGGTATACATAATGATAATACGGACAAGTTTTCAAAATTCAGTCGGAACATGCGACCTGTCTGCAGATCCCTTAGGCCTACCAGTCAGCAAAAATGTAGTCGTTAACGGCTCATTTGGTGTTGGTCTAAATAAACAATACCTCCATTTATGAGAGTTGAACGACAGAAAGGCTGACTGTTTATTTTTTCAATTGCAAATATTACCTAGATTTAACCGTTGGTACAAATAGTTTACATCACGAAAACATGTCCGTGTGATATACACCCCCTTAAACCCCACTCTTATGTAGCAAAAATGGGGTTTGCAGGGGTATACCTAATTTTCTTATTTTTGCTCCAAAACATAAATTGTGGGTACTCGTTAGAACCGCCTCGCCGAGGCGGTTCTAACGTGTACCCAAAATCTATGTTTCGAGCAAAAATATGAAAAATATCAAAAATTTTCAGCCGAAAATTTTGAATTTCTAAAGTAAAAAAATCTCTTGTTTATTGCATTGGCAAGTTTTCGTAATGTTAACAGCTCATTTGGTGTTCGTCTAAATAAACAATATTTCCATGTATGCGAGTTTAACGACTGTTTATTTTTTCAGATTTAACCGTTGGTAGAAATAGTTTAAATAAAAAATATCAGTGATTTGGTGGTCAGTTTACAGAAGGCCATGATGAGTGCTGGACGATTCGCTGCTTCCGCTCTGATCCTGTGCGTGATTAATGTCCTAAATGCTGACATAAAATTACCAAGGAAACATTTCGTAAAGTGGGGTGACTTCGAATCGAATGTGAGTGATTTTATTTGACGTTTCGAAAATTGGCCCATTCGTTAATGCAGATATTTTTTGTAAAAAAAAAAAAAAAAAAAAAAAAAAAAAAAATCTTTAAATCGTTTATATTTTGCCCAAAACATTGACTTTTGGTATGTGTACGTTAGAGCCGCCTTGCCAAGATGATTCAAACGAGTACCCACAATCTATGTTTTTGGATAAAATAAGAAAAAAAAAGTGTATACCCCTTTACACATCAGTTTTTCTATATAAAACAAGAGTTCAAGCGGATACACGTTACGTTCACGCGTTAGCATCATTATGAAACCATGCCCCTGCAATCTACAGTGCTTTTTACGTTGTAAAAATGAAAATATTCAGTAGAAAAAAATTGATAATTTTGATATTTTTCTTATTTTTGCTCAAAACATAGATTGTTGGTACTCGTCAGAACCGCCTCGGCGAGGTGGTTCTAGCGAGTACCCACAATCTATGTTTTGGAGCAAAAATAAGAAAAATAGGTTAACCCCTACAAACCCCAATTTTACTTAAAGTGGGGTATAGGGGGTATTTATAACACGGACATGTTTTCCTGATGATGATGCCGTTTAATATACGCTATTTTAACATCTATACTCAGTACATAAAGAAACGCAAAACGTAGATTTTCTGTTATAACTTAAACAATTTTATGGATAACTAATTCCAAAATTACTGGAAACAAAGAATGACATTTTCCTATCCGCAGGCCGAATTCCATAATTTTACAAGCACGGAAACATTATGTTTTTCTGTGTCAATCAAGAGCACCCGAAAACAAAAGGTCGCAAGAATTTGTAGTGATAAATATCCTATTCAATTCCTTTAAACAACTTTTATGATCACTTCGATATTTCATCATTTTTATTGCTTCTCGTAAATCAGAATTGAATTTGTGAGTCACTCAGACTAACTTCAGACTAACTTGGGCTGCTATAGTCAACAACATGAATAAATGTCCAAAATGCTCAAAACGATGGTCAGTCTGGCACACTTAAAATGTGTCATAAGTAAAACGTTGGGCTTGGCTGTAAGATGTTTGAGTTACTACTGATTTCAGAAGAATAATGCAGTCTAAAACACAGGTGTATACTGTCCATAAAATGTAACGCACTTTAAATTTTTACCAAAATTTGCAAAACTTTAAGAACGAATAAAAAGTGAAGTCGGGTGAGTAGTAAATTGCAAATAACGCTCAATCGAAGTTGTATACTGTAGTAATGTTTCATGCTGTCAAATTCTAAATTCTTGCTTTAACTTTGAGTTTATCAACAATAGACATTGTTTTCAACGAACCGGAAGTTCTGACAAACGACCCAAACGTTTTACGAGTGTAACATTTAAAAGAGTCACATTTATGTTAACTTACATTATTTACTCGAAATAGCGACATAATTTACCGAAAAGTATACCAAAATGCCGATTTCCGAAAACTTTGTAATTTTTCATAAAACTCGTTTTTAAAAAAAAAAATGGCAAAATTTTCCTCTAAATGAAATTCAATTTATTTTGTGTATTTATGATTTTCTGGACCACAATGAATATACTAAAGGCAAAACGGATTTTAATTATTCTCTCATTTGTGATTTTTAGGAGAAAATGTTAATTTCACAAGTTTTAGCCTAAAAATGATTCTCACTTTCACTACGCAACGAAACTCAGTTGTGAAACCCTCATGTGAATGGCGAATCTTTAGAACTACTTAGATTTTGAAAATAAATTAAACTTACGCGAAAAAAATACAAATGAAAAATTTGCGTTTCTTTTTGTATTGAATCTACATATACTGAGCGACAAAAGAAACCCGACACCTTTTGATATCATAAAAATTACGCTTGGCGACGGGTGAATTATTTTTCGTTAATTAATCTCTTATTATCGGCTAGTGATTCTAAAATCAATTTAGGGAGTAAACATTTGGTATGAACTGTAAAATTGTAAACTGTACTTTAAGCATCTAGTTTATTTGCCTGTGCAATGCTATGATGGTCCAATGGTTACATGTCAAAACGTAGGCAGTAATCAGGAAAAGTGGTATTGAGAAAGAAATTCCCAATCCAAAAACCAAGCGGGGGGGGGGGGGATAAATAAATAAACACATAGGTATTTATACTACATAAGAAAACAAATCGTTATACTGCGTTTACATTATGTTCCCGGCGGCCCCGGCAGCCCCGTTTGCTAGAAACGTAGCGTGCCGTGGAGTTTTGGTAATATATTTCTCTGATTTTCAAGATCCGTCACGTTTTGTTACGTTTTCTTACGTTGTATTACGATATCCGTAACAAGCCGTGGTAGTGATAAGCCAGTGTGTCACGGAGGCGCTACGGTACGTTACGGTTATCCACGATCTATCACGGTTATTAGCACGTTCTATTACGGCCTGTTACGTTCTGTTGCGGTCAGTTGCGTTTTGACCAAGGCGTTACACGTTTTTTCGTTTATCTGATTTATACTATATGAGCCGGTGCATGGGAAAACCAACAATCTGCATAGGCGAAAACAAAGGCGCAGATCAGCTTCGCAGTAACTGCGAAGCTGATCAGCGCCTTTGTTTTCGCTACACGGATAGTACAATTCCTCTACTTTCTAAATCCAAAATTTCTAGCCTCTAACCATCTTCTGTGTGTGTACAGACCGGTTTGTGTCGGACCTGGTCGGAACTCCAAATTGTTGGTTTTCTCACGCACAGGCTCATATTTTAGGTGGCGTCAGACTCAGGCCAATTGATATGGAAGGTTATGTGGGAGTTTACAACGGATAACGCAACTACGATTGAATCATCGTATGGACCTGAGCATGCTTTCACTATCGGGATGGATTCGGTTCGAGTTTTGGTGGACCGCTTTGATGTATCGATCGATTTGTGAGTAAAATATGTTACAGTCGCTCGTTTCTAGCGCTTTGTTCTAAACGCAAGTATAGAACAAACCGGAACTGATAACAATAAATGTATTTGTTTGTATTGTGGTTTAGCGTCCCAGTCAACAATTTTCCAGTCATCATAGTCGGAACGGAATCATCGCTTCCTGGGTTTAAACAAGTACTCTATGGAGTTAAAAAGGACACTATATTAAGTTTAACAAGACGCATCAGAAGAACGTAAGTGAGTAATCTGATTAGCACAAAAAACAACACCAAAAGACAAAGATAGAACTGCGCAAAAAACAAAAGAAAATAAACAACATAAAGATAGGCCTAAATTGCAGGAGAACTAACTTGGAGCAGTCAAAGATTTACTGGATGTTTTATGTTAAAAAATCTTGCTCAAAACATTAATTGTGGGTACACGTTAGAACCGCCTCGCCGAGGCGGTTCTAACGAGTACCCACAATCTATGTTTTGGAGCAAAAATAAGAAAAATAGGTATACCCCTGCATACCCCAGTTTCACTATATAAAAGCGGGGTTCAAGGGGGTATACATTACACGGACATGTTTACTATCTCATTACAGAAATGATTATGCATGCACTTTTGGTCCATCAGGCTTATTTTCGCTCCTCGATTCTCCGACCACTTATAACAATGATTCTGAGCTGATCTTGCAAAGATTTACCGACGGAGGTAGGTTATTCTTACTCATTTACGAAAATATGTCCATTTCAATACATGTATATACATGACTGATTGTATAATTCATATGTTTTTTGTTTTGTTTTTTTTTTTGCTGTAGAAATGGAAACTTCAGTAGACAAATATTAATATTGTTAATATTTTTGCTCAATCCATACATATTTTAGATTTTTAAATTTTGCTTTAAACATTGATGATCAGAACCGAGGCGGTTCAAACGAATACCCACAATTAGAAATAAGAAAAAAAAAGCATTTATTTCATGGACATGTTTATCTGATGTAACCCATTTGTGGAGAATGGACTCGCCTATCAATATTATCAGTAGACCTTTTTTGTTATTTTACTATTTTTGCTTAAAACACAGATTTTGGCCACACGTTAGAACCACATTGGCAAGGCGGTTCTAACGAGTAACCACAATCTATATCTTTGAAAAAAAATAAGTATACCCCTGCGTACCCCAGTTTTACTGCATAAAAGTGGGGTAAAAAGGTAAAAGTGGGTATTCATTACACGGACATGTTTTCCTGATACATGTAGATGTGGCGTTTCTGCGGCGTCATATCTTGGGCTGTACTGTTTGCCTATGTCCCAAAATAGGTTTGCATGAGTTAATGACAGTTTAAAATATAGTATGTGTCTCTGCGGTAGACCAAGATAGGTTAGCAGCAAAAGAAGTCAAACAATGGGCATAGTGACTGAAGGTTCTTAATCTTTAAATTGGTTTGGGTGGCCAAACTTAAATTTCCTACTTTTCCATGATTCAAATCAATTGCAAATTGCTCTGGTCAACCTTGAAGAGAACAGCTAAGATGGCCAAATCTGTTGATTTCAATTGTGTACCAATATAACATGCTTTATAAATCAATCACCACATGAAGATTGTTAGGAACAATATT
Organism: Rugalucina vietnamica; assembly: GCA_964017185.1. Classification (NCBI taxonomy): domain Eukaryota; kingdom Metazoa; phylum Mollusca; class Bivalvia; order Lucinida; family Lucinidae; genus Rugalucina; species Rugalucina vietnamica. The sequence goes on along the minus strand of OZ024882.1, from coordinate 47,173,867 downwards.
TTTATGTTGGCAAGTTGATAGGGTAATCTCTTCACTAAATCACAAAGAAGTTAACAGTCTATCAATGAATGTTTGCAACATTAGAAAGAACTTAGGTGTTATTTTGCCCCCGACTGTAAGAGTCAAAGGCCCATCGATTATATTGCAATAACGCAAAATAACATTTGAGCCATCTCGTGGAAAAAAAAACAACAATGTGGTTTCCGACCAGGTCCGACATAAACCGACCTGTGCAGTCACAGTAAAGAGCTAGAATCTTGAAATTTCGGATTTAAGTAGATGGTCTAGGAGCCAATCTGAGATACATGGGTTATTTTAAAAGTTTGTTCCACCCCTCAGGAAGAAAAACTTGGTTACTACCATTAGTTAGGGACATGTCTCAGGGTCTTGGAAAACCATGTTTTACTAAGTTTTCTGTGGTCATAAGTCTGTAAATGGCCTGTCACTTACGTAACCTGCAGGCCTGGAGTTCCCGGGCTGTGAGAACACATTATAATGATTTGTGTGTAAAAGTCAAGAAAAGAACACAACTTTTGTCATGTTTTATTGTACACTGAAAAACTAATTGTTTTCGATCAAAATTAGAGTGAGTTTGTTCAGAAGTGTTACATATGTTACATTTCTTCTGCCTCACAGCTGAAATAAGCATCTATGTTTGCCTATTGCTTTTTCATACTTTAAAATGGATCTGTGATTGATATTGGGTTTTAATTATTCTGTCCTGTCTTGACCAAACCAACAAACTGATTGCAATTGTGGTCAATGCACAATCGTAAGCACTATATTTGACTTAGACAAAAAAAAATGTGCTAGCTCCAGATATACATGTATGAACGTTATTATTTCAGGTACATGATTAATATTCATTCACCCGATGAATACAGTGTATATGATGTAGGAAGAAAACTTCCCATTCATAATTGAATACATATGGTTGTGAGTTTCAAATCTGTCGCGTATGTAACAAGCATAATAAATGTCACGTATGTAACATACATGAAAAATGTCGCATATGTATGATGAATGACAGATTTCTTAACCACAATCTATTGCCATTTGTAGGATTCGTGATGGGTTATAGGATGTACCTTGTAACCTTAGAACAAATGCACATGTGCGCTAGTTTGGTCGGAGGATCAGTTTAATGCCCATTTGTGTCAGGTAAAATCACACAGTGTTCACCTACTGCCCTAATAAGCAGAGGAAGCAATGTGAAACACCTATCTTGGCAACTGTTAGAACTACAGAGCAGAAGTACGGGTATCAAATGATTGCTTTGGCAATGCTCTATAACCATGAAATAAGATATAAATATAAATCTGACTTCCTGGTGTTTGAATATTAATGTGAACTCTATATATTAGAAACTAATCACAGAAAAATGGATTATACCAGCACAAATGCTTGTATCACAGCAACCAAAAGCTCTAGAGAGCTTAAATTGGTACCAACTGATTGCTATGACAATGTTCTATAACCATGTGATACGATAAGTTTACACGCTGACTATCTTAATGCTAAATTATTAAGAGAGCTTCAGATATTAGGGAAAAATAACAGATAAATGAAGGGGGTATACCAACAAAATTGCTCCAGTATCTCAGCAACCAAAAACTAGAGCTGAAATTTGTATAAAATGATTTTTATGATAATGTTGTATAATAATGTGATAAGATACAGAAAGAAATCAACTTTCTTGTTGTTCAAATATTGATGAGAACTTTCAGTATTAGAGAAAAATCACAGAACGACGGAGGGGTATACCTACAGTAAAATTTATAGCTCAGCAACCAAAAGATAAAGAGAGCTGAAATTGGTAACAAATGATTGCTATGACAACATTCTAAAACGCCAAAATACGATACATAAATAATCAGACGTCTGTGTTGTTTGAATATGGATGAAAACTTCAAATATTATAGACAAATCACAGAAAATGGAGGGTTGTATACCTGCGGAAACGCTTATACCTCAGCAACCAAAAGCCATAGTGAGCAGAAATTGGTATCAAATTATTGCTATGACTATATTCTATAACCATGTTATGATATATATAAATACGCTGACTTTCTTTTTTACTCAAATATTTAAGAAATCTAAAGATATAAGAGTATAATCACTGGCAAATGAAGGGGGTATACCAATAAAACTGCTAATATCTCAGTTGCCAAAAGCTCTAGAGAGCTGAAATTGGTATCAAATGATTGCTACAATAATGTTCTATAATCATGTGATAAGACACGTAAATAATCTGACTTTCTTGTTGTTGGAATATTGTTGAGAACTTTAAATATTAGATAAAAATCTCAGAAGAATATAGGGGGTATACCAACGGCAATGTATATGTCTCAGCAACCCAAAGTCCTAGAGAGCTGAAATTGGTATAAAATAATTGCCATGACATTATTCTATAACCATGTGATAAGATACATTAACATGCTACTTTCTTGTTGCTCAAATATTTATGAAAACTCAAGATATCAAAGAAAATTCACTGACAAATGAAGGGTGTATACCAATAAAACTGCTAATATCTCAGTGACAAAAAGATCTAGAGAGTTGAAATTGGTAACAAATGGTTGCTATAATAATGTTCCATAAGCACGTGGTAAGACATATAAACAATCTGACTTCCTTGAATTTCGAAAATTAATAAAAACTTTAAATATCAGAGAAAAATCACGGAAACATGGAGGGGGTATACCAACAAAAACGTTTATAACCCAGCAACCAAAAAGCACAGAGAGCTGAAATTGAAATCGAATGATTGCTATGATAATTTGCTATAACTATGTGAAAGACGAATTAATAATTCGACTTTCTTGTTCTTCGAATAATGATAAGAACATAAAATATTAGATAAAAATCACAGAAAACTAGAGGGCTATACTAGCGAAAACATTTATATCTCAGCAACCAAGTCTCCTAGAGAGCTGAAATTGGTATCAAATGATTAATATGACAATAAATTATAACTGTGTAATAAGATATATGAACAAGCTGACTATCGTGTTGCAAAACCTTAAGTAAATTTAAGAAATAAGAGAAAAAACACAGACAAATGAAGGGGGTATACCAATGAAATTGGCGATATCTCAGCAACCAATAGCTTTAGTGTGCTGAAATCAGAATCAAATGATTGCAAGGATCATATTCTATACACAAGTGATATGAAACAAAAATAAACTGCTTTTCTAGTTTTTCGAGTATTGATGAGAACTTCAAAATTATAGAAAAATTACAGAAAAATGGAAGGGGTATACCACCGAAATCGTTAATATCTCAGCAACCAAAAGTCTTAGAGAGCTGAAATTAAAACCAAATCATTGCTTGGACACTGAACGTTCACCCAATGATAAGAAATATAATTTTTCTGACTTTCTTGGTGTTCATATATCAATGGGAACTTTAGATATTAGTTCCCATTGAATGTCTACTGCATATTTTGTTACATACGTTACCATATGTTGTACAATGAATAATGTTCATAAAAAGCAGCTGTTTAGCTTATTTTTCTTATTTGCTAATTTTTGTGTTTGTTTTAACACTGAACTTCATAAAAATATACAAAATGTTTATTTTATGGAGATTCTCATGAAATTGGCAACATGTCACATATGTAACGCATTCAAAAGGCCGCTTCATCCAAACGCCCAAAAGGTTTATGAGCAACAGTAATATGACTATGTTCTTTTATCATTAGTCAGGTATGACTAAATCATTATTTAAGCTTGAAGTTGTAGGCGAAAGAGCAAGTCAATATGTCGGTTACCATATACATGCATGTACATGTTATATATGTTACCAGCAATGAGTAACAATTTTCACACTCGCACACAAGATTTGATGGTAAATATAATAATCCTATTACTGATACAAAAGCTTAACCAGTCCATCAATAGTTGTTTCCAATGAACGCATATAGCTAGTATCTAACAAAACAGTGTGTGTTGTTATTTTTTGTCTTATAATGCAAATGTTGGAATTCTAGTATATGTTCCCTACAGAATTGTGTTCTATAAACCTGGGAGTATTCCAAAACATCATATGTAGATATTGAGCTGGATCCATGACAAGTGATACATGATATATATTGTTCACATGTACCAAAATGCAACAGTTTCTAGTTATGTCTTAAGAATATGTACAATATGTATAAAACGTAACGTAGGTAACGTGAGAATCATATGTAACATGTTTGTGGCATACCGAATATCTCAAAACTGTGTTAATTATATTATATTATAAGCATTTGAACTTGAAACACTTATTATGTGGTGAATAAATGGATCAACAGTAAAATATAATTCGAATAATGTTTTATTGTACTTTATTGACATCCCAGCGGTAACATACTTTACATGTCTATTTTGAAAATATGACCACAGATAACTTAGTAAAACATGGTTTTCTAAGCACCCTAGATGTATGCCTAATGCATGGTAGCAATGGAATTTTTCTTCCTGGGGGGTGGAACAAGACATTTTTTTTTTCATTTTGGCTCCTAGACCAAGAAGAGGAATTGTACTATTCGAGTAGCAAAAACAAAGTCGCTGATCAGCTTTGCAGTTACTGCGAAGCTGATCTGCGCCTTTGTTTTCGCCTATGCAGTTGTTTGTTTTCCCATGTGGCGGCTTATTTGTTATCGATTTATTCATTATACTTTCAAATGACACAAACGGCATTAAGATATGTTGAACTGAAACGTTAGGACAATTTTTCTTGTAAACGTGATAAATTTTCCTTGTTAAAAGGAACGCTTGGATGGTCTGTATATACCATTATTTGTCCGTGTGGTGTGGTTTTTCGTAGGTTTGTGGAGTTTTTCGGTAACTCGATGGATCGCATCGGTCATGAACACTTCCTCGCTACGGTTGATTTCAAGCTTTCTTACTTGGTCGGACCCACGACAAAGTTCCGGGTTTTAGCATTATCCGTCCAGAACGCCAACTAAATGTTTAACGTTAGATCCAAGTACGTCATTCTTCCCACAAGTCCTAATAAAAACGGCGGAGAGCAAGTCTGGTTTCCGTCTTCAATTGCTTTATTATGCAAGAAGTGTAGCAAAACATTGCGACTGGAACCAGGCCCCTGGATGTCAAAGGGAAACCCAACAAATTAAAGGAAAAATCCCACAGATTGAGGAGTAATCCTCGTTCCGTTTCAATTGCTTGACGCTGTCGCGCCAAGCAAAAATACATTAAGTCTTTGGACGAATACTTTTGTCCACCTTCTGTAATTTATATTTGGTTTTACTGTTCTAGTATTCGCCGTGGAAGGTTACCTCTATTTCCTCAGTTCCAACCCATCAGTGTACCTCTGGATGTATGAATGTGAAACACCTACAGTCATCGACCGAACAACATGTCCGACGAATCTTACCACCATCAAATTTCTCTACAAGCAAGGAATAACCCCGTGAGTATGCTAGACCAATATCAATTTTATTTACCTTATGACTGCAATGTTAATCATGGGGAAATATTTTCCATACCTTACCGCATACGCGGTGTCTAGGGCAGTTATGGAGGTAGAGAAAATACTTTTACACCTGCCTGGAGGTAAGGAAAGTACTTTCCTTACTTCCAGATCGGTGGTGAAAGTGACTTTCCTACCTTCTGACAGCTGATGAATAAAAATGCACTAAAGCGTGGGTATCCATTCTGATGCAGACTTCACCAACGTAACTGCTTTTACTTCCTTGCAAAAATCTACGTCATCAACATGACCAGTGCACATGAATATCAATTGCGGTGCACTGATCGGACTGGACAGTTACACTGAGCTGAGACTCTTCTTGAGTTGGAATTGGTTTCTGGTTCTCATATTATTGTTAGTGGGTTATTGTTGTTAAAGTGCAAGAACAATTAACCAGAAACCAATTTCATACATTTTTGCATTGCGATTATGTTTATGATAAATGACCAGCTGTATCCCTTAAATACAGTTGGGCATTTGTACACTGGTCCCTAGCCTTGCCCAAGGCTTAGAAATAAAGAAAAACACCTTTCGTAATTTTCGTTTTTTTTAATCTCTGCGGCTAGTCTAGTCTATAGATGGGGCTCGATTTCTAAGCCTTGTAAAATCCGAAATCAGCAGCCTCAGAAATCGTAGGGCACATTTATCAATGTCAGAATCTTAACAGCAAAGTGCTTAGTGGTATTCAAAGGTTTATGACCCTGTATTTAGACAGATATTCAACACCATCTTGCACCTGATAAGAATTACATCCTGAATATTCCACATGAAGAATTGTAAAGTGAGTTTGACCTTTGTCATTACGCAAGTTACAAAGGTGCCAGCAATTTGTAGAACATTGGAGAAGCAGTGCATTCATGAATTTTTATGGTTTATTGATTTAGGCAAACAAATAAAAAGAATATACATAAGTTAAGCTTTATTATGCTGCTGATCAGTTAGGGTGTACTCTGTCTGTCTGTCTGTCTGTCTGTCTGTCTGGTTTGATTTGATGCTTCATACCCACTGTCATCAGCTGAGTAGCCTGAGGTCTGATATACAAATAACTCAGTTTCTAGGCAATTACCAATATTTAGTGCATATTTCTTTTAAAAATTGATCATCAAAAAGCTATTTTCAGGGCCAAACCAATGCAGCATTTTGCATAGCTGCTATATGCATAACAAAACGTTTTGGCCCCTGCCCTTTAGGCCCTTATGAAATGGATGGGCTGCTTGTGCCTCCAGGAGAAGCTTCCACACAACAAAATGTCCATCTGATTATTGGTTTACCACTCAGGTCTGAGCCTGCCCAGGTCTGAGCCTACCCAAGAAAACCTATGAGCAGCCGCGTGAGAAAACCAACAATTTGCATAGGCGAAAACAAAGACGCAGATCAGCTTCGCATTAGCCGCGAAGCTGATCAGCGCCTTTGTTTTCGTGTAGTACAATGTCTCTTCTTCTTAAATCCGAAATTTCAAGCTTCTAGCCTGCTTCTGTGACTATACAGGTCGGTTTGTGTCGGACCTGTTCGGAAACCACACTGTTGGTTTTCCCACGAGGTGGCTCATATAAGCCTTATTGGCTTAGTTTGGTGGTTATATTTGAAGCACTTTTTGGATGTCATGACCTCCAATTTTAGGTACAAGCCCCACAAAATAGAGGCAATGTCCCGACATGACCATTGCTGTTGACTGGTACGCTAAACCACAACTCAAACAAACAAACAAATAAAAGGTCTGGTATAACAATGCAAATGTCTGTATTAACACGAGGACCGTATGTAAGACTGGCATTAATGCTAAAGTAAAGATATTATCATTAATAATAGATATTATAATTATTGGTGTTGTTGCTGTTCTCTGACAATAACTAAGTTCAAAATTGCATCAATATCAGTGTATGTAAAAAGTGCAAAGTATTTTGGGAAAACAATAAGTAAAAATTTAAAAAAAATCCCATTCATTGTTTCATGAGACCAGATTGGTTTCTGAATGCTCAATTCATTTCATCAAAGAAACTTTCAAGGCTGTAAAACCATCAACCTACTGAAATAAAAATAAACACTGGTGCTAATCTCCATCAAGGAATTAGAGATGGTCAATTTGATAGCCATTTACTGTCAATCATTTCTCAGAGGGATTTTGCTTTTTACTAGTCTGTAAAACTCAGCCAAGATGATTGAAGAAAAATTCATTGATAGACTAGCTTAGAGACTCGAGAAATTTCAATATAAAGAAAATAATAAAAATGAAAACAATAATCATATGACATAAATATGTTTTACAGACTAGTAGCTAGTCTAACTGGTCCCCTAACTTTCTATGAGGATTTTAGAAAATTAGGTCCATCGGTTTCAAACCTTACAATTACAAACCTACACACGCTATATATACTTATCTGAAAATCATTACGAAATGGTATTACGTTTTAGCATATAAAAGAAAAGGTAATTTATATTTGCTCTCCCAGTTTGTTAACTGTTTCAATAAAAGATAATTTCTATTGTTGATTAGACAATTTGAGAAAGAAACGGTCAATACAAAATAAAAAAATAGGTTTCAAAATGTTTTAAATGCACAAGGGAAGATACTCCATTGTGATCTATTTTTGACAATAGCGACGCGGTACAGTTAACAAGCCCCCTCGTTTTGCACGTGCAGTGTTCGGTCAATAGTTACACCGCGAGAAAAGTCACTTTACCGGTGTTCTTTATCGTTGTGTAGATCTTAAAAACTAAAATTTCACTATGTGGGGTCATAAGGTAAGTTAATTACCCGCTTCGCGACAGGTGGGCATGATATTTTCCTGACCTGTCCCGCCAAAAGCATGTACCTCGAGCCCTTCGGGCTCTCGGTACATGCTTTTGGCTGGACAGGTCAGGAAAATATCATACCCACCTGTCGCTCAACGGGTAATTACTACTTATCTATCTATTGAAACGGCGACAATTTCATTGCTGAAAGTTATTCGCAGGTATGTCTTATATGTGTGTATGCATAAATTTCTAAAAAAAAAAAAAAAAAAAAAAAAAAAAATATTTACTAGTAAAGATGTATTCCTAACGTTATGTTTGGTTGATTTTGATATCAAAATTTTTAATCTTTGACATTGCAGCAAATTAAAGATTATAGATGATAACGCGAAACAACTCGGCGGTTCTAATGAGTACCCACAATCTATGCTTTGTTGCCTAAATAAGGAAATATACATGTATAACCAACTATGCGCTCAGTCTATCTATAAAATCCACGCCTAATTTCAGCAACCTACCGGAGGGCATACCACCAATCTGCATAGGCGAACGCATAGGCGCAGATCAGCTTCGCAGTAACTGCGAAGCTGATCAGCGCCGTTGTTTTCGCTACTCGGATAGTACAATTCCTCTTCTACTTAAACCCGAAATTTCAAGCTTCAAGTTCTTTTCTGTACTTGTACAGCCCGGTTTGTGTCGGACCTGTTCGGAAACCACATTGTTGGATATTTTCAGCGACCGACCGGAGGGCATACCATGGGACCGGGCACTCCAAGACCTATACCAGGCCACCAAACTTAGACTGGAGGACGTAGACGGTGAACTGAGAGCAGTCTACAAGTATATGGTTATCAATAATAGTAAGTGTTTATTTTTTATTATTTTTTTTTTTTGTTATTTTTTTTGTCTTTTTTTTTTTTTTTTAGTTTACGTCCCTTTCAAGATTATTTCAGCTCATATGAGACGGGCCAATCAGTAGGTTTGGCGAAAACGGGCGAACCTCGAGAAAATCCACCTGACAAACCCGCAAGCAACCGTCTCACATGTGGCCAGAGCGGGGCTCGAACACACACCAGACACAGCGGTGAGATGATCGAATGATTAAGTGCGATATTGAAATATCAGCGCTCCTAACTTGTTTTGTATTTCTAAGACCCTTTTGCCGAAATGCCGAAACTTAAAGAAATAAAAGGTACTTATCTTGTTAGCTCACCTGAGTCGAATGCTCACAAGATGAGCTTATAGGATGGTCGTGCTTCAGCGTCCATCTGTCGTCCACAATTTCAAAGGTTTTCTTCCCTGAAACCGCTTATACGATCAAGCTGAAATTTTATATGGAGCCTCCCTAGTGGCATTAAAATGTTGTTCGCGATATCTTTGTCGCATGACCAAGGTGGCCACCAAAGCACATATATGGTAAAACCCTTCCAAATCTTCTACATGTACTCCAGAAGCGGTGGGCCGATTTCCACGAAACATCGGGGACTCAATCCCATCATAGGTTGAAGAAATGATGACCTTGGTCTATTTTACGGCAAGGTCAATGAAAAACAAAATAGGTTTTACATGGGAAAAGACGAAAACAATGGTTAGTAGCCTGAGACTTGAATGTTGCTAGATGCATACAACCAAAGGTCATTTGAATACCAAACATTAGACCACTTTAGACCATAGTTTTCTCAGAAATCAGTGGGCCTATGAAAAGGAAATTTTATGTGGAGCCTCCATGCTTGGAGGTGGGGGTGTAGGCTCTTTATTCTTCTTAATATCAAGAACAGGTGGGCCGAATTTCACCAAACTTGGCATTTAGTATCTGGGACTCCAGCCCATCTTAGTTTGTTCATATGATGCCCCTTGACCCATTTTACGGCAATGTTTGTGCATGGTGCAAACTTAAATGAAAGGATATTTTAGACACTGTTGCAGCCTGAAATCTGAAACTTTGCAGAAGCAGACAACTAAAGAAGGAGTACGATTAATTAAGGTCATGGTCATTTCTAGTCCTTGGTCAAAGTTCATTAAAATATCGAAATTACAGACCTGTTTTTCTGAGTAACCGCTCAGCCAATGAATGTAAAATTTTATTTGAAGCCTTCATGCATATGTAGAATGAAATTTTATTCATGAAATTAGATCTGTATGCTCAACATAGCTGTCATGCTCGCATTTTAACTCCAGTACCGATTGGCTGATAGTCCTTAAACTTGATTTATATCATGAGTGGCCTCTTAGTTTGTTCAAATAATGACTAAATTATGACATTGACTTATTTTACTGCAAGGTCAATTTTGAAAACTGGTTTTCACATGGGAAAAAATAAAAACAATACTTTTTTGGAAACTACTGGAACCTGTGGGCTGAAACGTGGCGGATGCAGACAACTAATGAAGTAAATGAAGGTATGTGAGTATTCAAGGTCAAGCTCATTATATGATGACTTAATACTCCAATATCAGGCTTCAGGTGAGCGTTCTCGGGACCAATGTCCTCTGGTTGATTTAAAAAAGGCCAAACTGTTAGGAGACAAAGAGTGCTTGTTAGAGAAAACAAAACAAGCTTAAGTTAGTTATTATCTTTCTTGGAAGACACATATACATGTAATTCGTAATAGCGAGTCCAATGACAGAAACGGTTATATAGGATCAAACCTTTATATTTTATTTATAATAAGCTTATTACATATACGGACTGTGGTATACTGGAAAACATGTGTAGCCTGTTATAATGAGTTTGAACTGTGATATTTGAATATAGTTGCACGAAGTCAATACCAAAGCAGCTGTGCAGGTCATCAGGAAAACATGTCCATGAAATGTATACCCTCTTAAACCCCACTTTTATATAAAAATTGGGTTTGCAGGGCTATACCTATTTTTTTATTTTTGCTTTAAAACATAGATTGTGGGTACTCGTTAGAGCCGCCGTGCGGTTCTAACGTGTACCCACAATCAATATTTTGAGCAAAATTATTAAAATTATAAAATATTTCCGATGAAATTCTTACTTTTTGCTTTTGAAAAGAATCTCTATATATTGCATGGGCAAGGTTTCGTAATGAATAAATAAGACTTAACTTTCTGAGATTGACAGCAGGAAAAATTCATCGAGTTCAAAAACCCTCAGTGAATACTTAAAAAAAAGTAATAGATTTATGAAATAGAGCAATGTGAACCTTTGACTTAATTGAAGCTTCCTAACACTTAAACGACGCACCAAAGACAAGAAAACATTACGAAAACTTGCCCATGCAATAAACAAAGAATTTTTAGCTGTAAAAATTGAAAATTTCGTTGGAAAATTTTTGATATTTTTCATATTTTTGCTCAAAACATAGATTGTGGGTACACGTTAGAACCGCCTCGCCGACATGTTTTCGTGATGCATGCCAGAGCAACAGATAGTTTACCACGATGAACCAGACCATCGCCAGCCCTCTCTATTATGTAAATGTCTGTAACGTACCTTTTTCAGAATGCAAGTAGACGGAAAGAAGAAAAAAGAAGAAAAGTAATATTATGTTGTGTTTTTGTATTGCTACTTATATCAAAATCGCAAAGTTGCATTATAAACATACAAGTACCTCTTTTTTATTCCTTAATTTATTCTTGTCTTCCAGTTTTATATACATGCACATATCAAATATCAATTCAAATCTATTGTTCATTTCACCGCTACACGATGGCAGCACTTATTGTTTTGTTTCATTTGGTAATAACAACTGATCACGCAAGAAATACAGGAACATTTTATCCAGAAACAAAATATGCACTCCAGCGGTTAACACTATTGTAAAAATAATGAAAATGGGATGTACAGGATGTACATTATCTCTTATTTTCGTATTTAACCTTAGCTTGTGAGTATTCATTTATTTTTCATCGTTTTTTTTTTTTTTTTTTTTTTTTTTTTTTTTTTTTTTTTTGTAAAAACAAAAATACAGCTTAAATATCGTATTACATTTCAAATTCATCTTTTCTTAATGACGCAATTCAGTTTTTACTAAATAATCTCCCCGTATATCATCCACAGAGCAGATTATAATCAGGAAAACATATCCTTTTAATGTATACCCCCTTGAACCCCACTTTTATATAACAAAACTGGGGTATGCAGGGGTATACCTATTTTTCTTAGTTTTGCTCCAAAACATAGCTTGTGGGTACTCGTTAGAACCGCAACTTTTAAAATCTCTGTATTTTGCATGAGCATGTTTTCGTAGTGTTATCGGTCCTTTAAGGTCATTGACGGAGGCTATTATGAAAAATCAGAAAAATAGTACCGGTTTAGATTCATTTTCTAATCAACATTTAATATAGTTGGTCCCATTTGGATTATACTAGTCTTTGTATAAGTTGCAAAATTACAGATATTCTCTTTGGCTCCATGTTTTCAAATCTTTAGGGTCACTGAAATGGCTTAAGTAGCCGAAACCGCAGTATGGCCCATCCCTTTTCTCATTAATATGTTCACTGTTTTTATTTTATTAGCTATTACTGCAGTTTTTGTTGTGCCATGTGGCGACCCTAAAAATCTCCCCGCATATCGTCCATAGTGCAGTTTAGTTTATATTTACCTTTTGGTCCTTTGAGATCAGTGAGGGTATTCGAGGGTATCATCATTTATTATGTTTGGCCCATTTGGACTATACTAGTCTTTTCAGCAGCTTACAGTAAATTTCCTTTGCTGCATGTTGTTAAATTTATATGGTCACTGAAAAACCTTAAGTAGTCGAAACTGCGGTAATATGTTCACTGCTCTTAAACAAACTCAGTTGTATTTTATCAGCTATTACTGCAGCTGTTCTATCGTATGGCGGCCCTAAAAAGTCTCCCTTTACATCACCCATAAGGCAGATTATATTTTCCTTTTGTTTGTTTTTTTTTTAGATCAGTGAGGGTAATCTGAGAAATCAGAAATATATTATCGGTTTAGATATGTTTGTATACAAGTCTTTGTATCGACTATCCTGTTGAAAGATGCAAAATTACAGTAATTCTCTTTTGCTCTATGTTGCCAAATTTGTAGGTTCACTGAAGAGGCTTAGGTAGTCCAAACTGCGATATTGCCCATCTCCTTTCTCATCTGTACATGTATGTTCATTGCTCTTAAAGGATCTCAGTTTTATTTTAATTTGCTATTTCTGCAGCTTATGTTTTGTCGTGTGGCGGCCCTAAAAGTCTCCCCTTACATCATCCATAGTGCAGGTTATATTAATTTTTCCTTTTTTTTTTTTTTTTTTTTTTTGAGATCAGTGCGGGTATTCTGAGAAATTAGAAAAATATTATCGGTTTAGATTCATTTTCTAATCAACATTTGGCCCCATTTGGGTTAAACTAGTCTTTCTATCGACTATCCTGTTGAAAGTTGCAAAGTTACAGAAATTCTCTTTAGTTCCATGTTGCCAAATCTGTAGGGTCACTGAAGAGGCTTAAATAACCGAAACCACAGTATGACCCATCGCCTTTCTCATTAATATGTTCACCGCTTACTTTAAAGGATCTCAGTTTTATTTTCATCAGGAAAAATGTCCATGTAAAGTATACCCCCTTGAACCCCACTTTATATAGCAAAACTGGGGTTTGCAGGGGTATACATATTTTTCTTATTTTTGCTCAAAAACACAGATTGTGGGTACTCGTTAGAACCGCCTTGCCGAGGCAATTGTAACGTGTACCCACAATCTATAATTCGAGCAAAAATAAGAAAAATATCAAACATTTTCCTCTGAAAAATTTCAATTTTTGACCTTAAAAAATTACTGTATATCATATGGGTATGTTTTCGTAATGTTGCTTTATAATTGACCTGTTTAGATAAATTGTTGTTGTTTGCCTATATGATCTCGTACAAGTACATAGTTTTTGGTCTGTCAATCAACTATTAATCAAAACAATATCTCGTTTTACATCATGATAATTTGTCCATGCATTGAATACCCCCTTAAACCCCACTTTTATATAGTAAAACTGAGATATGCAGGGGTATGCCTATTTTTCTAGTTTTTGCTCCAAAACATAGATTGTTGGTACTCGTTAGAACCGCCTCGGCGAGGCGGTTCTAACATGTACCCACAATCTATGTTTTGAGCAAAAATAAGAAAAAACATCAAAAGTTTCCATCTGAAAATTTTCAATTTTTATAGCTAAAAATCGCTGTGTTTGCATGGGCTAGTTTTCGTAGTGAGCTTGCCGTTTAAATAATACGTCGTGCAGGCACCAATCTTTATATTTTGAAACGCCACTTTGTTGTGAACATCTAAAGATGAATTGTGAAGATTCCATAAAACTCAGATATTCAAGAGGGGATGATTTTTAGGTGATGAGTTGCGGACTGAATTTTAAATGAATGGGTTAAATGGCGTATCTATTGTTTAAGGCCCGGGCCCACTCATACGTACGACTGCAGAAACTCAAGATATTCTTAAGATTTTGAGGATTAAGACCTATCATTAGAAAGGATTCCGGAAGAATTCATAGGTTTCCCGCCCAATAAATGTTTTTCTGTCAGCTTTTTTAATATCTATAGAGTATTTGTTGCATTCTCCGTGAAATAAAACATTTGATAACAGCAACAGCATGGTCGAAACCTCTTAATGTATTTTTTTTTTATTTTCCAAATCAAGAACATATCTTATACAATAACACAGTTACTGTACTATTTCCCATTATATGTACACATTATACTCGTTTTAAAAGACTTCATAATATATTTAGACTAGTCAGACATATTTATATATTATTTTTTTTGTTATTTATTTTGAACTGCAAGAAACCACAGACAATAATAACATACATACAATGTCTTATTATTCTAAGTTATACGAACGGAGCAAAGAAGAGCAGCAGAATATTTAGATATTATTTGTATTCAAAGATGTGTGTGTGTGTGTGTGTGTGTGTGTGTGTGTGTGTGTGAGAGAGAGAGAGAGAGAGAGAGAGAGAGAGAGAGAGATGGTAATGTAACATTTGCGTGTTATACTGACGGTCGTGCTGCTCAAGAAAATACCACTACGCGGCATACTATGTCTGAAATTGTGACCATAGAAAAAAGGAAATCAAAACTGTTACAGATCATTTTGGTTCATTGTTCACGTGAAATGTTAATCTAAAATGCCAGCGTAGCGATACCACATGAACGAGTATGTGTCCATTATTTTGTTTTCATTATTGCCGTGTGGTCTCTTGTAGCCTTACAGGGGTGCTGTTGTCCGTATACTTAATTTTACCGTTCGTATACTTAATGTTACGTATACAAAAAGTATTTGCTAGAGTCTGCAATTATTTTGCGGAATTCAACGCGCGAAATAAATGTTATAAAGCCAATTCTCCAGCAGGGCTATCGGTATCATAAACTTCGAAAAAAAATCTAAATTTTATCGCAGACACTATGATTTGATTTCCAATGCATTCGCTTTTACGTGACAGCTTTTCGGATCCTGAATTTTATGATTACTTGGTTTACAAATTTAAAAAAAAAACTTATAGGAAGGAATGATTTTTCTTTTCAGTTCAGGAAAAAATCATTACACGTTACAGATGCATAGTTATAACTTAAATGTTATGCGGCAGTCTGCATGCTTAGTTGTAGTCAAAATTAAACGAGCTTTCGGTGTATAACATCCAAGGTAACTTGAGATGAAATGCGATTTACATAGTACATTATCCAGTACTAAACACTCCAGTAGCGCTATTCAGAAATTTGACACTCTTTTCCGGGAGACGATACCAAGGGAACATGTTTTTGCATTTCTATATGCAAGGACAAAACCGAACAATTATCATTACATAACCAATGAGTCGTTTCTTACAATCAGTCCATGACCTACAGCTGTATATGTGTGAATTTGCATATAAGAGAATCGTATGTAAACTCCTGACCGAATACAGATAGCGTCGGTATCAAACTGAACGTTGTTGTTTCGAACGAAGTATCCTTTATCTAAATATAAGCTTAAAAAAGAATGACTTGGTTGATACGATGAATCATTTCAATTTTCACCCCTTGTAAATCTGTGGCACCGCTGCGGCTCAAATTCTCAATGAACTTGATCGTGTGCTCAAGAAACATTAAGCACGGTCTGGGTATCTAAAAAAATACACAAACGAGTGTCCATCAGAATTAACGCAGAATATACAGATATATAGTATGCATCAGGATAACGCGTCACTGACATGTACATGTATACGCCCTTGAACCCAATTTTTATATAGCAAAACTGGGGAATACCGGGTAAACCTATTTTTTTCTATTTTTGCTCCAAAACATAGATACCCACGATCTATGTTTTGATCTATGTTTTGAGCCAATATATTAAACATATCTAAATTTTCCAACATACTTTTCAATTTTGAAAGCTGAAAAATTCTCTGTATATTGTAGAGGCTTGTATAGGGTATTTTGGGATACGGTATATTGGCCTATTTTTAATGGATACTGGGATATTTGTGTTTTTATTTTGGGATATGGTATATTCAGGAATTTTGGGATATGGGATATTGGAATTTATTTTGGGATATGAGTTAAATTATTTTTGGGATATGGGATGTTTTGGACGTTTTTTGGGGATATGGGATATTGCCTACCCCCCTAACCCAGCCTCATTGTATGGACAAGTTTTCGTAACGCAGCTCCGGAGCTGGTCCTTGAATCAAGCGATCATGACCGTGTGATAAATACTTCCGTTCACCCCAGCTTTATATTTTGCAAAAGTGGTCTTCAGGGATGTATAATGTATCATGTTTATTTTCTGAACCATAATTTTGGGGTACTCGATGAAATCCTTTATATGAGGCGGTCCATATCTACCGCGCAAATGTATCTACAACGCTTATTGAACAAAATAAGCTATTTTATAGGGATTTTAATGTTTTATGGCTAACAGATAGCCTCAAAAAGGCATATTTGTCCATATTTTCGTAATGACGAACAATATTTTTCTAATAATAAGGTACCTGTAATTATTACAACAAATTAATTGTCAAAATATTTTCATTACCCTTGTTGCCGTCAGGCTTGTTTCAATTTGTCCCACAGCATTAACTGTAATGCTTAATTTGATCTATTTATTTATATACTTATTCTCTTTTCATAAAGTAACTGTTAAAATATTAATGCAATTTTATATTTTTATGTCATTCAACCATTAATCGGATCAGTGTCCTGCATTTAGCTTGCATTTTGTATTTATAAATAACAAGTATAAGCTTTTACAAAAAGCTTGGTCTACGCTTCGCATATATAAACTTGAATGTCAAAGAATCTGACCGTACTCCCATTTCATCGTGGTTCATGTGACTGAACAGAAATAAAACGTTGCGCGGTCAAAGCATTCATACCTGATAATCGACCGTCACAGTACTGTCGGTTCATTTCATTCCGTTGTGGCTTGGATAGAATGTAATTGGCTACACGGCAGGTGGGGTGCGGTCAAAGCTTTCAGGCCTGACCATATAGCGTCACAATACCGTCGGTTCATTTCGTTCCGTTGTTGCTTAGATAGAATGCAGTCATGCACCAGTTCCACGAATTTAACAATTTGCCCCATTTTTGATACCTACTGCACCATTGGTACAAATGTTACCAACCAAAGGGAGGTTTGCCTGGGTGTTTTGGGTGTTTACATGGCCCTTGGCGAAACGACCCGGAATCCTACTAACACGATGGTCAAGCCACTAGACTCAAACGTGCAGTTGCAGTTGTAGAGAGGTGTACGAGTAGTCTTGTAATTTAATTAAAAAGTAGTTCAATCTCAAACTTTAGAGTAGTCTACGCGCTGGCGCGTAGACAATAAACGATCTTGGGTCAGTTGTTCAAAATTAACGATGTCGTTAGTTAACGATTCGTTAAAATTTTAAATAGGAATAGTACAAATACACTGTTATTTTTGTGAAAAAAAAAAATGTGAGAATCCAACGCAATGGATTATGTGCAGTGTATTTGCTTTTGTAGTCGGCATTTACTTAACAAGTTGAGGTCTTAACGATGACGTTAAGCTAACGAAGTTTTGTACAAACGAAGTTGTGTACAATTGGGTCCAGGATTTTACTAAATGAAACGTCCCATTGCTAGTTTACCGTTTACCGCCATACGTTTGGTCGAGACGTGGATCCAGTTCTTCGCCCACGGTGCTTTTATCAGATCAAATGCTTCATCTCTTGACTTTTTCTTCCAAAATTCTTCAAACCCATGTATCTGTTTCATCGGAATATGATCAAGCATTTTTAATAGCCACAAGTGGCTCGCTTGCATTCAATGGAGTAATAGCGTTAATAGTATATAGTTGGCCGTTGGCAATAGCGGTTTTGGCAATGAATTGACACCTCGGCGCGTAGGCCTGCCCAAAAAATCCTGAAAATTTGGAGGAATTGTATTCACAAATAGCAAACATGTTAACACACGTTTAAATTGTGATTATTTGACATTGATGAGTTCATAGTTTTATTAAAGAATGCAACAGCGCGGTGATATATTTCAAACCTCGACCTTAAAATGTTTTACCACT
Organism: Rugalucina vietnamica; assembly: GCA_964017185.1. Taxonomy (NCBI): domain Eukaryota; kingdom Metazoa; phylum Mollusca; class Bivalvia; order Lucinida; family Lucinidae; genus Rugalucina; species Rugalucina vietnamica. The sequence goes on along the minus strand of OZ024882.1, from coordinate 47,155,155 downwards.
TAACCAACATGTACCATGTACCGTTCACCATAGCATATCACTGACAGAAGTCACATAGTGTCATTGCCAAATGCCGAAACGTTAATAAATAGTGACTTTACATTTTATATATATTTTTATCTTTTTTTTCACATATTGTCGTCTAGTAAAATCTCCGAAAATCTTGTCTCACGTAAAATCCTGTCTTCCTCTTCCGGGCTTCGCACGTGCTTACGCAACTCTATCCCATCACTCGTCACGCCCGTAATATTACTTATGTCATCGGCGATGTTGTCTTCACCTTGGTACTTTTCGACTTGTCTCTGAATGGACCACAGGAGGTATGGTCGGCTAAGAAAGTATCCAGCACCACTGCCTAACATGACGGATATGAAAATCCAGACGTTGAACGTCATTACGCATAACATCATGACGTATGCAGAGAACATCGATAAAGTGCGAACACAAGATAGAAGAACATGGGCAAGCACTCTCATTGTCTTCCTTTTCCTGCAAAGCATTACGGAAACACGCCCATGCAATATACAGAAATTTTTAAAGTTGTGAAAAAAGAAAATTTCATTAGAACAATTTTGATATTTTTCTTATTTTTGCTCAAAACATAGATTGTGGGTACACGTTAGAACCGCCTCGACGAGGCGGTTCTAACGAGTACCAACAATCTATATTTTAGAGCAAAAATAAGAAAAATAGGTATACCCTTGCATACCCCAGTTTTACTATATAAAAGTGGGGTATAAGGGGGTATACATTACACGGACATGTTTTCCTGATGGTTAAAACATTGATCAGAGCCAAATTTATACCTTAAAACCTATGTAGGGAAGCTACTAAAATGGTACAATGAGACTTGCCGTAAGACGAGTGAGCAGTTAATACACATGCACTCTGAAATGTGGCCACTCATCTTAACATGAGAAGATATATGGCAATGACGAGACTAAACAGGTACAAAGATAATTGCTGAAAGTTCAGAGAGTAATTGGCAATTTTCATTTTAAGAATCAGTCATAATTACAAAGAAATTGGTAAGCAATGATCAAGAACTATATAGTGCAATTAGACCCCATGAATTGCATATCGGACAATTGGGCATTTCAATTTGTTCATATTTTTCGGGTTAAAGCTGAAATACAACAATCAAATGTTATTCTTACATTATGCGTATAGTGTGACTTAGCCTGTCATTCAGGCCATGTATTAAGACATTGGACTCTACCAGATATTCTTCTTACTGAAAGATATTTAGTTGACTGTTACCAGTCTAAGTGTGCCTTAGCTTTCCTTCTTTTAATTTGGCTTACCACACAAATGTGTTTAGGTTCAAAATATGATAGACGTAGTTGATGCTTTCATACACGATGCTCAAGACCGCAGAAAACAGGACAGCGCACAAGAGTCCTAGAAAGGTAAATAACAGCATGGACAAACAGAAAAAAGGTGATCATACAAGCGATTTGTTTTTCATTTATTTATTTCGAAATTAGAATCATCCTTTTTGAAGACATATTTGTATATAGGGGATCTTCCACTCGTGGTCATTTCATATGAAATTATATAAACTCGTTCGCTAAAATGATAGTACAATTCCTCTTCTTCCTAAATCCGAAAGTCCAAGCCCTCTTCTGTAGCTGCACAGACCGGTTTGTGTCGGACCTGGTCGAAAACCCCAAAGACCGGTTTTCTCGCGTTATATAATACCTATGAAACGAGTTTTAAACACATCGTGTCGAAGGTCTCTGTTGGTTCTGTGTTGCAATAACTTAATAGAAAAAAAATGTGACAATGCTTGTTGAACAAATTAAAATCCGATAAAACTACATAAATTTAAGTTCCACAAAATTAAAGCACATTTGCAGTGCAAATATCTATACAGTGTATTTATCTTCAATTATTGTGCAAGGGGCTGAGCATTAAACATGCTGATACCTGGCAGTGAATTTGTTTTCCAACCTGATCCAAGGAAAGAAGTCTCTGTGTGCAGTGAAAACCATTGCTGTTGCATCTATAATAAATGAGCATGTGCGTGAGAAAACCAACAATTTGGCTTCTGACCAGGTCCGACACAAACCGGCTTGTACAGTCACAGATGCAGGTTAGAAGCTCGATATTTCGGATTTAAGAAGAAGAAGGATTGTACTATCCGTGCAGCGAAAATAAAGGCGCTGATCAGCTTCGTGGTTACCGCGAAGCTGATCTGCGCCTTTGTTTTCGCACAAGCATTTTCGTGGTTTTCTTATGCAGTGGCTCAAATAGAACATGCTTCAGGTAATAGTAAATACAAAACTATAAAGCAATAGTATGCAATGACAAGCTACCCGGTGTAAACAGAGCAAAACCATATTCTAAACTTTATTAAAAGGAGATTTTCGGAAAGAGCTAATTTGAAATGGTACCAGTGTTTATTCCATTTGTGATTTCTAATGGTGCGAAATGATCCATAGACCAAAAGACTGTCATAATGAGGTGATTATCTAATCTCTGCAGAGGGTAATAAAGAGGCATCTATAAGGTGATACCTGTGGTACCACTGTTTATTGGTTTTATGGTCCCTGATAACCTACTCCCTCTAAAATCATTATTGAGTTTTCTTTTGGGTGTCCCTACTGTATTCAGTGTCCTTGTCAGGCCGCCAAGTTTTCTAGTGTCCTCTCATCAAATGACCCTCAATACATAGGAACATAGGTCTTTGAGCGCTTAATAAAATAATATATTGATGTACTGGTGCAAACATAGCATACGGTGACAGTTCATCCGAATGGTGACAAGTAGATCGAAAGTTGTAGTAGAAAGGTATAAGTAGGCAAAGATCAGGAAAAGGCGCAATCAGAAAAGGATTCTCACTCAAAAAAACGAGATTGGAAAAAAACTAAATTAACAATCATTGTACTAATACCATGAAAACATATCCTAAGCGGAATGTGCAGCTATTTTCCCAATAGGTGGCCACTTACTTACCTAAACTTAACTAAAAATATGAAAACATACATAAGGCGCCAACAGCACAATAGATGCGTTTTTGTCGTATTGTTTCTTATCTGTTCTATTCGTTACTATACATTGTAAGACCTAGTTGATTCTTAATCATCAGGAAAACTTGTACGTGAAATGTATACCCCCTTGAACCCCACGAGGCGGTTCTAACGATTGTCCATAATCTACATTTTGGAGCAAACATAGGGAAAATAGGTATACCCCTGCATACCCCAGGTTTGCTACATAAAAGTGGAGTATAAGAGGGTATACATTATACAGACAATGTTAGCGTGATGATTGGAGATTCAAGTCTTCTTCCTTACCAAATATACAGTCAGACATAAGTTAAGCATCACTTGAATATTTTCTGGCGGTAAACAGTACACCTTTCAGAACAGAAATATTTTCTTTGATATTTGTGATATTTGATATGTGGGTGATAATTTAAAGCAAATCCGGATTAAATCAATCTTAAGGTAAACAACGAGGCTTTGTTTATGCAGGCATACCCCTACATAGTCAGAATTCACTGTTTCATTATTCATTTCACCCTGCTTTGTACCATTGATTTTAACCTAGAAATGTTTAGTACTAAAATATTTTTTGTTTCTTTGTCCTTTACAGGAGTTATAGAACTAATCTAGCTTGAATGCAAATCTGTCAACTTTTGGCAAATAGTGCAATTAGCATAAATCCAAGATGGCCGCCGGAAATCTGTGAAATTTTCAAATCCCAAAAAAGTGTAAAATGATAACTTCATATTTTGACAGTTCCAACACCATAATCAATCTGAAAAATTCAGACAGATATCTCGAACACATAAAAAGTTATAGAAGTTTAAAGAATGGCATGTTACATAGTGAAAACGTCATGTTTAATAAACAAGCAAATAACTTTTCCTGCATCTTCTTGTAACTGCCATTAAAACATTGAGTAGAAGAAAATTTTTCTGGCACATTTTTACGATATAACTCTGGCTTCTTTCCATGCCTATACCAACTCAGTGGCGAACGTATAAGGATCGGTTAAACAACTTTAAATGGCATACCCCCAAAATAGGGGTAGGCGTATTCAAGACACCGTAGAACTTGAGCAACAAGGCCAAATGCCATTCTGAAAGGCCTAACAAATCAGGGAGAGACGCGAGTTAAAGACCCATACAAATTAAATTTTGTTTTAGCAAGAAATTTACTTGAAAAACACATTAAGAAAAAAATAAGGGTGATGCTTAACTTATGTCTGACTGTATTTTGTGTCCGAACTATTCAGAGTAGTTATACAGGACAATCCTTTATTTATATACAACGTAACTACATGTACGATTTGACCTCCAGAGATACATGTAGGTTTTCTTTATTTTTTGAAGGTCTGCTCTAGTAAGGTTTCTATAAATATATTTACGTTATGGTTGGTAGCCGATTGGCCATCGTTTTAACCTGGTGACAGATGGTTCTTATTAGTTATTCCATTGTTTACAACCTTTTTGTTTGTTTGTTTTTCTTTTTTTTTTTTTTTTTTTTTTTTTTTTTTTTTTTTTTTGGCTAGGGATTCGTCTCCTTATTTCTCCACAATGCTTATTTCTTAATTCTGACAATTTTCTGACATGAAATGTAATGACTTTCTAATAGTTTTATGTGTCGAGGGTACGAATTATGTTGAATTTGTGACTGTGACATGGTAACAAAGTTGCTCGCAGATACTCAAAAGCTGCATGTAAAAAAACTTAGTCTATAGCTGATAATGGATATACAGATGCCCGAATAATTATAAAAATAATGTAAAAAATCAAAATCGTCAAACAAAATGGAACTTTTAACTGAGGAAATAACGGTTAGAATATTGGGTCCAAAAATCTTACTTTTCAAGGTGAATGATTAACTTCCTAACTAAACAAAAATGCAATGTAAAACGATGCGCCACTACATATCGTGTTACCAAGAGCAAAAATACATTATTTATGAGGATACAAATTGGTGTCAATTGCGACATTTGATATTAACTCATTTAAGCCTGGCGTCCCTTTTATGGGACATAGGCAAACAGAATAGCCCCAGATGGGACGCCGCAGAACGCGGCGTCCCATCTGGGGCTATTCTGTTTGCTTAGAGAATTTTCATCGAAAAATGGGATAAAAATTGAAAATCATGCCTAACACCTCTAATAATGAAAGTGGACTCACGCAAATGATAACGATGAGCAAGTCCAGTTAAACACAGTGTACTTGAACATGTGTACCACAAGGACGGTGTCGTACGTATTCCAGGAGGACGTTAACGTTTAAACGATGAAATGTGCACAAATATAGGCAAACATCAGAATCCGCATTTGTGTTATGTATGACAGTTACTTATTGAAAGATGTGCATTCAATACTGGTAAACTTCCCAAGGGAGTATGCCCAGGAAAGTATGATGTTATACATATGATGTTTACTTGTTGTCCTTAGCAATTATTTACTTTTAGTGTCCCAGATATTGGATATAAACAGGTTGTTTACTTTAGAATTTTCTAGAAATTTCAAATTGTTCTTTGACGGAAAAGTCCGGAAAAATCTGGAAGAACCTGGAAAGATGTAGAATCTTCTAGAAAAATCTTTTTTTATGTCAAAAGAATATTGTGGAATTTTCTGGAAGGATAATGGCCTCTCTAGAATATTCCAGAACATTAAATTTTGGTAAACAACTTGTTATTTTAGTATATGATATCATAGAATTTGCTGGAAGAATCCTGAATGTTCCTCAGTGCTATATAAGGGCTACAAATTTTCATAAGGACAATCTTTGGGTACTGTTTATATTAAGAAGTCAAAATCTATCTTACTGGAATTTAAACTTATTCTTGGATTACTTTGTGATATTCGATTCTGGATTGGGACATAGTGCTATTTTGAAACAAACTTTAATTCTTGGGATAAGAAACTGATACAGACTTGTGTTAAAAAATTCTGAGGGACATTCAGACATTCTTTAAGGGAATTAACATCTTGAAAGGTATTGTACATTCATTTTTGTTTGATTGTATATATGCTTTTGATTGTTTCACATGTAATTACTGGTTAAATCACTTCTAAATAGATTTGTTAAATTTTAAACAAAGCTTGTTGCTGGCTAACCAACTTGTTGGTTTCCTTAATCTTCTAGTTACGCCTGGCACGTAACAATTTGCAAGACCAAATTCGCCCACCGATTGAAACGTGTTAATGGTACAAGTAGGCAATGGTCAGGAAAAAGGTGCAATCAGAAAGAAATTCCCACTCCAAAACCAGAGGCGGGGAAAACAAATTGACAATTAGGTACTTATACTTAGAAAACATATCGTAAGCTGAGCGAGCAGCTATTTCCCAATAGTCGACCACTCAGTTTCTCGAACTTAACTAAAACTATGAAAACGTACATAAGGTTCAACCAGCACAACAACATCGACTCCAAAACATAAAACAAATAGAACCACAACAAACGTAATGCCCTGGAACGATCAGTAATATAAAACTTTTGTGTGTGTGTGTGTGTGTGTGTGTGTGTGTGTGAGGGCTTGCATCGAGTTAACAGGACCCTAACCTCACCCTTATCATCTCCAGTGGAACAGTAAAGATAGTAAATAAATAGGTAGATCATGCTTCTATTCTAACACACTCCACTTGATTCATATTTGCATTTATCAGCTTTAATAGAAGTCATGTGAAATAATTTTCAGGCGGAAAATGCCATATAGCACACTGCTTCATTGAATAATTGAGCCGCTTGAATGATATATTTGTCTACACAGTCAACAGTTGCTAAGAATTAATGGACTTTTTTGCTTAACCTATATTTGACGAATGGATTCGCCCACCATTATCATTAGGGCGAGTTCACTTTCATTTTTAGGGGCTTCAGGTGTGATTTTTAAATTTTGTTCAGTTTTTCGATGAAAATTCTATAAGCAAACAGAATAGCCCCAGATGGGACGCCGCGTTCTGCTTTGCCTATGTCCCATAAAAGGGACACCAGGCTTAAATGAGTTAAACTTACATCACAATTTGATCAAAAGGTCAGACCGTATTGTTGTTGTGTGAAATAGTTTGGATTCTATGAGAAATTATGTTTGATTCTTTTGTCTGCCAGGGTTTTTATGAAGATTAAGTTTTACCTGCAAAAGTAAAATAAAAAAAGCGTATCGACTCATAAGACTTTACGACACTACTACATCAAAAGATAACAATATCCGGGACGTTCAATATCTGGGACGTTAAACGTCTAAGCATAAAACACTTAGCATAAAACCCTAAGCATGAAAACACTAAGCATAAAATATATATACAATGTGGTGAATGTCATAAACGTTTAAAGTGTTCGGTATATGTATTTTTTCCGCCAATGTCATCCAAGTCCAAAGTTTATGCAAATAATGCAGACAGCAGAATGGATTAAGACAGTTTGCTTTGATGTTATAAATGCAAAAAAAAACGGTCTGTCTTATAGCATTTGATGGTCTCTAAAGCCCAAATTGTGTTGAAATAAATCAGGAAAATATTTAATTAATATTTTATTGTATCGTTATCAATTAGGTGAACCAACTTTAATTTTAGGTGCTTCGGGTGTGATTTAGAAATTTATTCCATTTTTTCCCAATGAAAATCCTCTTTTTAAGCAAACAGATCAGCCCCAGCTGAGACGCCGAGATCTTCGCTGTCACATCTGGGGCTATACTGTTGACTATGGCCCATAAAGTGGACGTCAGGCTTATATGAGTTAATAGAGTTGAAATCAGAACATTTCTACATAGTCTGTCTGTGAGATTCAACAATATGCAGCCAGTAAATGTCCATAAAGTTGGATGCCTAATGACCACGCTTATGAAGATAGTTTAACATTACCAATATAAACGCTATTGATCCTTACGTTTGAATTTACTTTTTATTTTTGGAAATTAAATGTTTTCTTTCATCTAAATTGTGATGTGCGTGCCCGTCCTCATAGATATTTAATATTAAGTAAAAATTAGCAAGTTGTAAATTTCATTTGTAGAGAAATGTTTCTAATTCTCCGACATTAATTACATTTAATTGTTTGGTGGTAAGGCAGTTTTTCATTTCCTGTTGATTACCTACTTGTAACTTTTCATTCCCATATTATACAACAATTTAGAAATCGACATTGAATTTCCTCTCAGTTAACCTGCATACATTTCTTGTCTATGGGTATTAACATTGTATCAATTTTACAGTATCAATAAAAAAATCCCCTCTCTCTCTCTCTCTCTCTCTCTCTCTCTCTCTCTCTCTCTCTCTCTCTCTCTGCCAGAATATTGCACTAAATCTGTACCATAACATTTCGGGAGGTAACCGCGTTTTTGTGACCTAGGATTAATTCTGGGACTACAAATGCTTTTGAGGTCAAAAAATATTTCCCTAAGGCCTACGTCGTATCTGTGATATTTTAAGATCGTTAAACCTTTGCTGTTGTCGAACTATGTGACAAATGTACTTCATATACTCAGATGTTTTCATCGAATTTGTCACAAACAAGAAAAAATCCATCTAAATTTTTATCAAACGAGTCGCGGAAACCATAATGCAAAATGCATTACATCGACTAAGACCATAAGCAGAAGGTACGTGCATATCTACTACAAATGTCAAAGGGTCATCATTGTGAATCCTGTTTGACCAAGCGACAATGAATAACCATGTATATCGGAGGTTTTCACACACAAGGCTCTCTCAGAATGTGTTTTCTTTATTTGAAATAAATAAGAAATAGAACAGTAATTTGCACTTGCTCATTTCAGTGATTTCCTTATAACATACTGTTTTCATCATCTTCGTTTACCGCAGGCTAAGATGGCATCATGTTAAAATATGAAATCTGAATTACAGTGTTCTTCTTTCGCTTTCAGTAGATTAAATTCTCATTTAGCTTAGCCGTATTTGCTTCATGTCTAGACAGAAGATGGGAATCAGAGGGATACCACGCTGATGCAATACAGTACATATTAAAGCTATAAAAATAGGAAATGGCCATTTTGTCATAAATGTATGTTCAAACATGATTATTATTGTGGCAGGTGACTTAGCGAGCGCCCACACTTAATGTGATGGGTAAACATATACCCATTAACACAAGTTTTAGTATATGAAAATGATGCATAATGTGGTAAACATGTTAAATGCTTATAAAAACGGTAATCGGCGTCCAGTCGGGTTGTCTATGGTATGCATCTTCTGTATATTCTGTCTGCCTTTCTGCTATGTTCATTGCCCTTGGTTTTGTTTGAGACTAGCCGGGTGGCAGCCTTGTTATGAAAGATCTAGTCATTCTGCTATTCGGGTGTGTTGTCGAAAAAAATGTTTTTAATGCATTTATTCCCATTTGCTGTCTATGTTGGGACTTTAAATTTAATTGCATCTATTCCTGGTCCTCTTCTTTATTAGACTGGTGTCATATGAACATCAAATACAACAGTACAAATCAGGTCGAGGTGATCGAAACAATGATATGGAAATAGACCAAGTAAGCTGTAGTCAAATGTCTTGGTGCCCTTTAGAATTCTTTAAATAAAATCACACAATTTAATTTCAGCCTAATGCAGCATATCACCCAGACTATTTGTCTAACTTCAGAAGCCATTAAAATTGAAAAGTCTCGGCGTTTAATCATATAACTGCATGTGCTGCATTTGCAAATAAAATTTTTTACTTATACATTGGAATCTGTACCGCGAAAAATATAATCGGTCGGCCCTCCGAGGTAAACAGAAGATTGGTCAACGAGGCAGACTTAACAGTTATAACGAAAATACGTCCATGAAAAGTATACCCCTTGAACCCCATTTTATATAATAGAAAAAAACTGGGCTTTGCAGAGGAAACTATTTTCATCTATTATATTATAATCAATATTATCTAGTTTTTCTTTGTTTTACTCCTAAACATAGGTTGTTGGTACTCGTGAGAACCACCCTTACAGCAACACTTTTGCATATTGAAAATAAGGATATATTCCTATATCACCCTTCCATAACAATGTTAGTTATGTTACATTTAAAGTTTAATAAGGTGATAATGGTATTTGCATGTCAACTTTATTCTTAGTAAGGCATATAAATCTAGAAAACGCTGCGCATATAAGATCAGGATCCGTGTCTTTTTGTACAAATTTCGTTGACACAGAGTTGGTTTCGTATACAATTACTTTAAAACGACAATTAAATAAAACATATTAAGTTTCTTTTATACAAATGTGATCTTGAATGTATAATTATATGTTATATGATACGAAAATAGTTGACGGGAGAGGGCAATGATAGGCTTTGCCTAAGCTCAATCCTTGTCGCATATATGTATTTGTATAAATATATATATATGTTGGCAGAAATTTCATAATAAATAAATAAATAAAACATCGATGGTAATGCCGGCTCAAATATCTCAAATTTGGATAACAAAATGCTTGCTGTGTCGTGGTTGTGTTTTCCGAACACGTTCCTAGTACTGTTTCTGTTTGTGCCAACGAATTCCTGCCTAATAGACATTTTTCACTTTTGAACGTAAATGCTGCTGGTGCGTGCGGTTACGACTTTCTGTGTGATGGGGGACGACTCGTGAGGGCATATGTGAGACTAAGACGAGGGGCAATATGAAGAATTACACAGTCAAAACTACCAACAGCCCAACGGAGACGAATTAAATAAGACATGCAATAAATGTTATAGTGTAGGACGTCTATCTCTGTAGCTCAGTAGGTAGCAAGCTAGGATTCAAAACGAAAGGTTCTGGGTTCGAGTCCTGGTCGGACCGCTTTTTTTTTCTTTTCTTTATTTGTCTCCCCTGTGACAATAAAACTCAGGAAATAAAAAAAAAAATGTATTATCAGCTGATTATATTTATTGGCGAATGCAAGAATCAGGAAATGCCCTTTAGTCCAGTTGCCAAACATGGATTTGGCCTGTGACCTGGAAATGTGTGCCGCATAAAATGTTTTTATGGATTTCACTTCTTGATACCTTTCAGACGAAGAATCCGAGTGATGCCACCTTGGCATCATTGAGCATTTTGAAATATTCAAAAATTCAAAATGGCCGACAAATGGCGGAAAATATTGAAAAAAATCAACATAATACATGTATGTTAATTAAAAAGCTCACTTCTCTTGTTGTCCTTACTGTCTTTTTCTGGTTCATCAGACCATGCCAGTTCGAAAACTGCATCATGAATTGTTTGAAAATATCAAAAATCAAGATGGCGTCCAAGATGGTCGGCATAAACAAGAAAACAGCATCCCAGAGTTGCATACAATGTTTTGTATGTTCATTTTATGTTCTTATTAACAAAAACACCATAATTTAGTTTTGTGTATGTTTTGACGCGCCAATCATAACAAAAAGGCAAGATGGTGACCAAGATGGCCGCCGAAAAAAATGATATAGAGAACTTGGTCTCTAATAAACTGTCTTAACTGTCTTGTTTTTGACTTTACTTTATTTTGTTAACAGTTCAAGTTTGAGTTTAGTTCTGACCCAACATCATAACAATGATGCAAGATGGTGGTCAAAATGACCGCCTTAATCTTAGTATAAGGGAAAATGGCCTCTGATTCAAAAAGCTTATCTAAATGTTTATTTGTTAAGTTTTAAGTAAGCAGAGTAAACAGAGGGATGCAAATCTACATCGTATAATGAAAGATAGAATAGGCACTTTATTCTAAAACCGAGATTAGGTATTCGTCTGTGTCATTACCATTGTAATACTTAGCAAAGTCATCAGCTATATTGTTCAACTATTGCAACAATTGTTTCTTCAATTCAATTGCATTTGCAAAATACTGTACAGGCTAATTGATTTATGAAACGCCTCTATTTCGATGATGAGCATGGTTGTTCAGAAGCATACCCACAGCAAATCATTCTACTTGAAGTATACTATCTGTTGCTGCAGCCAGACTGTCTACTGGTGTAATTGGCATAAGCGCTCAGAACCCTTCAACATTATTTCGACCACCTGGCTTAAGTTGGATATAAGATCATGCACCCTTGACCAAGCGTGGATTGTCAAATGGACGTCTGGACATGTATTGGTTGCTCATTGTTTTGCGTATATGGTGATTATATGCATTAAGCTTGGGAGTGTTTATTTGCCTTTGCTAACCGGTTTTACATTAAACCGTATATCTTACAGAAATAATTCTACGTTGCTGCCATAACATCCTCCAAAAGCGATAATTCCCCTGATATTATCTGGTAAAGGCTTACTCAGTTTAAGCGTGTCAAGTATGAAACCCTTTGACATTGATTTCAAACTGGACTGCAAGAAGGAAGCAGACTACGGTCTGATGTTTTACCACAACCCAATATTTACGGTCCTTCAAATGTCTCTTTTATATGGCCCATTCCCTTTCGCATTAATGTTCTCTGCTCTTAAAGGGACTTGGTTTTACTTTTAATTCTTTTCGGTTTACATTGATTGTAGATACTTAATCTTGAGCAATACATAGATGTTTGTGTATGACGTTTACATATTTTCCTCAATGGTTCGCAACCATCTCACTTCTTGCCTCTGTTACACTATGTCTACACTATGTCTCACCTGAACTGCGTTAGCGTTGGGTCCGAACACGATCGGTGGGTGTGCTTTTGATCCGTCTGTGATATCACATCCCTTCTTCAATGTGAGATGGTCACAGTTGCATGCACAATCATGAAATACCTAAATCATCGTAATTATTTTCAACATTGGTTTTAAAGATGTCATCTGCTGAGAAGTTCGAATAGTGTTGAGAGAATGCTAGTGCTTTTTGTCAAACCTCTTGTCTTGCTGGAGAAGTTTTGGTTATGCTTTTAATGCTACAGTCAAAGTGACAATGGGTCGTCCACAGAATAGCACAGCCCATCGGTGATGCAGTACAGTATCAGGCCAGCGCAGTGTATGTGGATTTCTCAACTTGTACATTTTGCTTCCAAACATGTTATGTGTTCGTAATCCTCTTGTCCCCGCTGTCCCCAACATTGAAGAATGTTGTGAGCCAACTCCTGAGGGTATATCATGGCAAGGTAAATTAAATCTGATTAAAATCCGATGTTATTTACATTTCTACACAATAACGTTACTGTATGTAAATAAGAAGAAACATCTGGTTTTAATCAGATTGAGGTAAATCTACCTGGAAGTGTCTTGAATAAATAATCTTTGCTTCAAATGCATTTGTGGCTTTTACTAAAATGAGTTTTGCGTACCGTAATTGTAATAGCCATAGAAGTGATCAAGTGATCATCGTTTGGAAACCAGCCAACTGTTTCAAGTTCATCCATCAATTTAAATCCATGTGCTAAGAAGACTGAGTCAAAGTTTACACGTGTATTTATTTAAAATATGACAACAGCACATTATATATAAAGTTGTGATGTTGTATTTCTCAATATTCAGAGTTTCTGTTGAACGTTTTAAACCTTTTCTGTTCTTAGCATTAGCGTCAGTTCGACTCTTCCTTTCATCTTTTTGAACCAGCTTTATCTGCATTTCTCAGTCTGTTACATCCTTTCCGAATATGCTTCAGACCAAGCGCCTAGCGTTTTAGAGCTCTGCAGATGGATTCACTAAATTATCTTTAAAAATACAGTCCTCTCCTCTTTTTTATTATATTAAAACTGTAAATGTTACGAGTACTTTCATTTAGTGGTGTAGATTGATTTGCTTCCCTCCCTTTATTCTGCTGAATCAATATGCAACATATTAAACTAATGTTTTGTTCAGTGAAGAAGACCTCAGTCGTATTAAAATTATGTAGGACACATACGCCCCAGTATCATTTTGCAGTGTCAGAACAAAACACGAACATTAAATTGCGATGTTTACACCATAAAATGATCATTTCAAATACAAGTTATTCAGTATTAGCAGCACCGACTGGAATGCTGCTGTAGCCAAAGAACATTAAAGCATGAATATGATGATCCTCTTGGTCACCATCTTGTTTTATTGTTATCAAGTTGGGTCAAATAATCAAAAACAGTTCATTTGTCAACATAATTTAAACATTTGAATTACAAAACATTGTGCAAATGCAGCAATGGAATGCTAATTCAATCAGAAATTATGTACTCATATATTATGATTATGGCTGCCGTCTTGGCCACCATCTTGTCTCATTTTTTATAATGTGGGAATAAACAATAAACCATGCTGCTCACAACATTATATGAGCATTGCAAACGCGTTACATTTAGTATATTCTGCACAGGAATGGTGTTTTAATCAGAGAACACAACCTTTTAAATTATAATTATGGTGGTTGGCCGCCATCTTTTTTGCTGTGATGATGTGGGGTCATAATCGAAAACCAAACACTTACGTATTATGTGTACAACAAAAATGGCCTTCGAAGGACAATTTACTGTTTTATGCAACACTTGAATGCCGTTTTATTAAGAAAATATTGCTTTTAGTATGATTGTGGCAGCCATCTTGCCCGCCATCTTGCCTCATAATAATGACATGGGGGTCAAATCTTAGAATTATCATTATCTTTTTAATATTGTTTACAGCGTAAATTGAGCATTTTAAACACAGAGAAATGAGTTTATTAAACCCTGGGGTGCCGTTTTCTTGTTTATGGCGACCATCTTGGACGCCATCTTGATTTTTTCAAAACGCTCAATGATGCCAAGGTGGCATCATGCAGTTTCTGAACTAGCATGGCCCAGTGAACTGGAAACCACAATAAAATTTCATGCGGCACCATCTTCCAGGTTATGCTGATGGCTACTGGACTACTTGTGCATAAAATACTTAAATCGTAAAGGAATTGAAGTGCGAGACGGCACCTCACATTAATGTTTCTCTCTTGTTGACTTTTAACCTGTTGAAATCGACAGCTCGATCGTATTTGTTTTGGTAGAAGAGCTGATCTTCGAGCGATCCTCATGTCAATATTTCTTTCTTGGGGACATAAAAATGTTCATATTCTGAAGGCTTGTACAGGAATAATGTGGCTAGGATAAGTTAACCACCCTGAATGATTTTAAATGTTTTCCGCGGACGTAAGGCACTAACTCAAATAGTATAGTGTACCTGTACAGACATATGTATATATATAAGGTGTAAAAACTACAGTTTCACGTGCTGTCTCGTGAGCGAACATAATTCATTTGGCATGTTTATACATGTATTTCAAACAGATACTCGAAAGCTTGGTGGGGTTTATTTGGTTGATGTTTCGTTTTGATCCCATACAACACCCATCTGCATGTCATAAGGGCAATATCCTAACTACATTATGCATATAGCCATACTAATAATTTGAGGTTTTGTAGGCCTTCAACAGTATTTCAGCCATATCGAGTGCGATAATTACGAATTTTAGATGATTTTTGCAAGCCACAGGCTTTCTGTATGATCCTCATTTATTCTCTTGTAGTATGCGTGCTGTTTGTCTGGTTTACTTCAAATAAATATAATTAATCTTCAAACTAACACAGTGTTATTTTCAAGTAAATAAATGATAATTAAACTAAGAAACATCTAGTCTTTTTTTTTGTTTTTAGCTCACCTGAGCCGAAGGCTCACAAGGAGAGCTGATAGGATGGCCATGATCTTCGTCGTCGTCCACAATCTTCTTCTCTGAAACCACTTGGCCAATCAAGTTGAAATTTTATGTGGAGCCTCCTTGTGTAGCAGCATTTCAAGTTTGATCGCGAAATCCATGTCACATGACCAATATGGCCGCCACGCCCATAAATGGTAAAAAACACTCAAAAATCTTCTTCTCCAGAACCGGCGGGCGGATTCCCACTAAACTTGGTATTTACCATCAGTGACTCCAGCCCATCAAAGTTTGGCAAAATGATGACCCTGGGATGACCTTGACCTATTTTGCGGCAAGGTCAATTTTGGAAACATAGGCTTTTACATGGGAAAAAGTGAAAACTATTGATTTTTGTAAAACGATTGCAGCCAGAGATCTGAAAAGAGGTAGATGCAGACAACTAATGGAGTAGATAAAAGTATGTGATTAAATTAGGTCAAGGTCATCTCTTGACCTTGGCCAGTCTGTTTTCCATACACACTTTTCATACATCTTCATCTCTGAAACCGCTTGGCCAATCAAGTTGAAATTTTGTGTGGAGCATCCATGGGTAGGGGGAACGAAAGTTTGATCATGAAATCCGAGTCACATGACAAAGATGGCCGCCATCAGTGACTCCAGCCCATTATAGTTTGATAAAATGATGGCCCTGGGATGACCTTGACCTGTTTTACGGCAAGCTTAATTTTGGAAACAGGCTGCTACATGGGAAAAAGTGAAAACTATGGATATTTCGAAAACGATTGCAGCCTGAGACCTGAAAAAAAAGGCAGATGCAGACAACTAATGGAGTAGATGTAAGTATGTTATTAATTTAGGTCAAGGTCATCTCTTGACCTTGACCAGTCTGTTGTTCATACACACTTTTAAAACATCTCCATGGCGGCCCCCGTGGTCGAGCGGCTGAGAGCGCTGTTTCTTAATCACTCGATCATCTCACCGCTGTCTCTGGTGTAGGATCGCGCCCCGCACTGGCCACATGTGAGACAAGCAAGGTTCTGTTTGCGGGTGTGCCAGGTGGTTTTTCTCGGGGTTCTGCCGTTTTCGCCCCACCTACTGATTAGCCCGTTTCATATGAGCTGAAATTATCTTGAAAGAGACGTTAAACTGAATATAAAAAAAATCTTCACCTCTGAAACCGCTTGGCCAATCAAAGTGTGGAGCATCTATGGGTAGGGGGAACGAAGGTTTGTTTGTGAAATCTGGGTTACATGACCAAGATGGCCGCCACGCCCATATATGGCTAAAACCACTCAAAAAATCTTCTTCACCAGAGCCGGCAGGCCGATTTTCACGAAAATCGGTATGTAGCATCGATGACTCCAGCCCATCATAATTTGATAAAATGATGACCCTTGGATGACCTTGATTTGCGGATCCAGACATTTTTACGAGAGGGGGTCCAACCAAAATGGTAAAATATTGTCGCAGACGAGGGGGGGGGGTCCAACCCCCCAAAAAATCCCAAAATTACCTTTTTTAGGTAAACTTTTCAGATTCCGGGGGGGGGGTGGGGGTTCGGACCCCCGGTGAGCGTTTACAGGACCATTGGTCCTCTGGTTTTCATTACGTGTTGCTAGACGGAATATTTCCATCGGTATTCTGTTAGACCTCTCCATACACAGAAAAGGAGCGAGGTCACGAAGTGTATCGGAGTGCAGGTTAGCCAGCTGATCAAACGTGCTGCGAACCTTGCTTAACCCTAAAACAGGACAACAATATTCTGAATTTTAAGCGCGCATACACACTCTAACTCACAAACACACACTCACGCAAACACGTTCCGTAGAGGACTTTGTCTCGCAGTGGCTCAGTCAGTCGCCTCTTAAAATCACATGGCAAATTAAATACGTAGTTGATATAAGACAGGTACAAAATGATTTTAATAAGAACATTTGACTCGTTTCGCAGGTTGAGCGCGAGAACGAAACGCCTACAAATGAAAATTGTTGTCTTTCCGTTAAACTGTCTAATTCTGATGGAACAAGGAACCAGAAGTGACCTTTGACACGAAATATTTTCTAAAATCGCATCATATATATATCACTTATCATGTTTGCCATTAAAGATGCGTTACTCGTTCAATGCGAGTCGGATTTACAAATGCTTGGCGCGAATAAAATGCCTCCATTTTAACAGCTTCCAATGCAGAATTCGATTATTTTAGACACTCGTGTGTATAACTAGGCGTCGCTCGTTCGATAAACCGAGGTCCCGGCTTCGTATGACCATAACTGTTGGTGGGAAAAACCGATATCAACTATTTATTATCGCCATGTGACATTTTACATATACGTACATTGGTTCTGCTAAGCTACATTTTCACGTGTTTTTCGTGAACGCACAGAAAACTTTATACATGTATACATGGCATGATTTACGATTTGAAACATAAGTTGATCTTTAATTTTATGTGCAGTTTTTTATTCTACGCCTTACAACGTTTTGACATATTTCAAGTCATCTCGAGCATGGTCGGTTATCCATATCAGGATAACGTGTCCGTGAATACCCCATGAACCACACTTTTATACAGCAAAACTTTGGTATGCATGGGTATACCTATTTTAAGCTCACATGAGCCCTTAGGCTCAAAAAGCGAGCTTATAGGATGACCATGCCCCCGTCGTCCGTCCGACGTCGTCCGTCAACAATTTCCATGATATTCTCCTCTGAAACCAAATGGCAAACCAAAGTTAAACTGCTTGCGGAGCATTCTTAGGAAGGGGGAACGAAAGTTTGCATAAATGACCCAGGTCACATGACTAAGATGGCCGCCATAGCTATAAATAGCAAAAACCTTTAAAACAATTTCTTCCCAGAAGCAGAAGTCCTATGATTTTGAAACTAAGTTTGAAGCATCAGGCAATAGAGTTCTACAAAGTTGGTATACATCATAATGCTGGGATGACCTTGACCTATTTTATGGCAAGGTCAACTTAGGTCGCCCATGCATTTAAATGGGGAAAATAAGTTAAAGGTAATCAAATGGGTGGAAACTCGCGATGAGCATGCAAAGGTACTGAAGATTTATGTCCGTGAAAACATTTAGTCCCCAGGGGTGTGTCTGCTCCTGCCCGGGGGCTATATACATGCATATGACCAAAATATTCAAACATCTCTGCAACCGCATGGCCGATCAAAGCCACACTTCATGGAAAGTGAACGAAAGATTGTATAAATGGCCGCCATGGCTATAAACTGTAAAAACCTTTAAAATGTTCTTCAGAACCAGTAGGCCTATGATTTTGAAACTTGGCATTAAGCATCTACAAAGTTTATACATGGCCTAAATCATGACCCAGGGATGATATTGACCTATTTTACCGCAAGGTCAACTTAGGATGCCCATGCATCTAAAAACACAGATTGTGAGTACTCGTTAGAACTGCCTCTGCGAGGTTGTTTTAGCGTGTACCAACAATCTATGTTTTGAGCAAAATAAAAAGATAAAAATGTTGAACTGAACATTTTCATTTTTACAACTTTAAAAACCTTGTATATTGCTTGTTAAGGTTTTGTTATGCTAGCGTCAAGATACACGGCACCATTTTAGTGCACATGTATTACACATGCTGACAACAGAGCTACATGTACAACACCTTGATCATTCTTAACCTTATGGGCATTTTTTGCGTCCGGAATCGAGCGAGCACAAATGCGCATAAGCTTCCGAGTTACTCAATCAGAATTTACATAAATAATAAATTTAATTGGTTTGTTGATTTGAGGTTTAACGTTAATCCAACAGCAAAGGTCATATGGAAACGAGACATCAGTTTATAGTATCATCCGACAAACTTAAGGATCCCGGGATCAAACCCGCGGTCCCTGGTTCAAAAGGACGAACACATGCCGTTAACACTAACTGTTTTCGGCTTGTCAAGAAGCAATGTGCTTTGATAACTGATCCTGCTTGATATTTTTTTTTTTTTTTTTTTTTTTTTTTTTTTGAAAAAAAGCAATATCGCTTTGGCAACAACCATCACCAAGACAATGAACACTTCGTCGTAGGTTGCTGCCCAATTAATTGATCAGTCTTACAATCACAGGTGACACAAACCAAATTCTGCTTGTGGGTGTGCCAAGTTGTTTTCTCATGGTTCTCCCCCCCCCCCGGGTTCTCCCCTCCCCCCCCCCACCTTGTTACTGATTTATCCGTCTCATATGAACTAAAATAATCTTGAATGGGGCGAAAATTGTATAAAAACGAAATTATGATCTGAAATGAGCACAATCAGACTCTTATCTGTCAAGTAACAATAGAATGACCTGGAATCGATACAATTAAATTTCACATCCTCACTAAGGTGGGCGTAGTGTAATTCTGGGCCCTGATTAGATTTTAACAGATAGCAAAACTTCTCCGATGTTACTCGCGCCTATAAGAAAAAAAATGCATTTACATTCCATCATGCACGCATGCTTAATGTAAACCATATAACGAGAAATATTCGGGGTCTCACGTGCAAATAACAACTATTTACATACTGGACCCTGGTCTCGACCGAAAGACGGAGTTACGCGTTGGATTGAACGCGCGGCCCGTTTTACGAGGCGACTGACTGAACCACTACGACATGGAGTACTTTATGGAAACACTTTAGCAACTCATAAAAATAATATTGTGTTAGTTTTATTGTAATCATATTTATTTGAATTCAACCAGGTAAACAACACGCATACAATATCACACAGAATAAATATGGATCAAAAAGAAAACTTATGTCTTGCCAAATTAATTTACTACATCGTAACCAGCACACTGGATATGGCTGAATTACTGTTGAAGGTCTACAATAAACAAAATTAGTTGTGTGGCTTGGCGAAATGTAGCTACATATGGGATGTTGCCTCCATCGCACTTCGTATGGCATGCAGATGACTGTCGAATGAGCGAAACTTCGACATCAAGCTGATATAAATCTGTTTGAAATATAAACAGATGAATTATGTTCGCTCACGAGACAGCACGTGAAACTGTAGTTTTACATCTAATAAACACAGATATACATGTATCTGAACATGTACATTATACTATTTGATTTATTGTCTTGCGCATTTTAGTTCAGTTTTACGTCCCTTTCAAGATTATTTCAGCTCACCAATCAGTAGGTGGGGTGAAAACGTGAGCACCCTAAGAAAAACCACCTGGCACTCCCGCAAGTTGAACTTGGCTTATATCATATGTGGCCAGTGTGGGGCTCGAACACACACAAGACACAGCGGTGAGATGAACGAGTGATTAAGAAACAGCGCTCTCAACCGCTCGGCCACGGAGCCGCTTAGTCATAAGAGGCGGTCAACCTATCCTAGCCGCATTATCTGTACCAGCCTTCAGAAAATAAATGTTGACGTAAGGATCGGTCGCGGGTCCGCTCTTCTGCCGATTACGATCAAGCTACCGGCTTAAATCGGTGAAAAGACAAGAAGACTTAGTGAAAAACCTATACGTGCGGACTGCCTTCTCACTACACACTTTAATCCACAAATTAACGATTTTAGTATTAAGATGCGAAAAAAAGGAAGCAATTAAGAATAGAAAAAGAATTTTTGTCCTAGCCGGACTCGAACCCAGGACCTTTTGGTTTCATTCCATACATGCTACCTACTGAGCTACAGAGTAAGACGTCGTGGACTATTTCTTTTTTGCCTGTCTTGTTTAATTGGTCTCCGTTAGGCTATAGGTAGTTTTTACCAAGTAATTATTCATATCGCCCCTCGTCATCGTCTCAAATATGCCCTCACGAGTCGTCCCCCATCACACCGAAAATCGTAACCGCACGCGCCAGCAACATTTACGTTCAAAAGTGAAAAATGTCTAATATTATAACATTTTCAGTGGATATTTTTTCTTTGACATTTTGAATAAATACATGAATCAGTGACAGAAGAGCTGAAATTGATATTATGCAGACTGTTTTGCACTGTTTTTCCATCACCACATATTGATATGAAATATCTTATTAATTGTTGAATGACAATCCCCATCTCTTTGACGTGTGCAATATTTTATCAAAGGTGTCATTCTCTCAAACAAGTGAAGCAGATTAAACAGGAGAAGGATCTTGTTTTCTCTTCCTGTCAATTCAATAGATCAAATTCTGATGCATAATGTACTGGTCACAGCAAATTCGACACAATTACACGTATGCACAGCGGCGAGTAAAACCCAAATTGAGATTCACCAAAGCGTACATGTACGTGTACTTTTTTAATTATGCAATACTTTTGTTGTGTTTCATGCGCAACTTCTATCGATAATATTGATACATCCGACTGAATTATAAAAAACAAAAACGCTGGTTTGTAATTATACGGATTCTTAGTCTGTTGCATCTAGAATTTGGTTTAATTGTGAGGCAGCTCGTTGAAGTCAGGAAATAAGATTTTCTGTCATCATTCAATTGCAATAATAGACAATTTGCCTTCTCTGATGTAAGGCAATGGCCTGATGATAGTGGCATGATTATTTAATATTGACTAAATGCGGTCGTCTTTCTAGAATATTAAGACTCGATTTCAATATCTGACACCAAATTCAATAGAGGTTGTAAATTTAACAGCACCCGACATGACTATATTTGTTGGCTGGGGCGTTTTACAACATATTACAAAATACAATTTTACCATTTTCAGTCATTTCAGTACGAAGCGGCACGGTTTCCTGCTGGACATTAACCAAAAATAGTTTTGAGGTGAGTTCAGGCGTCTAGTGGGGGTTAAAACACAGGAACCAGTCTGACGCTAGAAATACCACCAAGGCATTTGCCTTTACATTATGAAAACGTGTGCAAATATACTGCAAAACTTTAAAGTTTTCAGTTGAAAAATTTACATTGTTTTTCTTATTTTTGCTCAAAACATAGATTATGGTAAACGTTAGAACCATCTATGCAAGTCGGTTATAACAAGCGCCCACAATCTATGTTTTCGGTCAAAAGTCAGGAAAAAAAGGTAAACCCGTGCAACCACATTTTTTCATTTTGTTTTGTAATAGGATGACATGGCATTGCCCGTCGCTGAACATGTCGGATATAATCTTCATTACGAAAACTTGCCCATGCAATATACAGAGACTTTTTCAGCTGTAAAAGTTGAAAATTTTCATCAGGAATATTTTGATATTTTTCTTATTTTTGCTCAAAACAGAGATTGTGGGTACACGTTAGAACCGCCTCAGCGAGGCGGTTCTAACGAGTACCCACAATCTATGTTTTGGAGCAAAAATAAGAAAAATAGGTAAACCCCTGCATACCCCATTTTCGCTATATAAAAGTGGGGTTCAAGGGGGTATACATTACACGGACATGTTTTCGTGATGTTAATTTCCTTCTGCATTTTCCGCTAATAAATGAGCATAATAGGACAGTTGCAAGCAAACACTGGTACACAGTAGCCTCTGATATAAAGTGAACAAATTAAGGCAATTACGCTCGTATATGGATAAAATAACAGTTGATGCTTCATTGTAAGCATAAAATGCACGAAGTTTGTTTTATGTTACATACGCCATATGTTATATACAAGGAAAAATAGCAAATGACAATGTAGACTGAAGAGCAAATAATGCATTAAGATGATAACTTAAAAGTAGAAAGGTAGTAAATTAATAGTAGAGTTAGTTGGAGAGAGAGAGAGAGAGAGAGAGAGAGAGAGAGAGAGAGAGAGAGAGAGAGAGAGAGAGAGATTTATGTAATAATTATGGTTTTAAGATCCAGTCGATAAATCTTCAGGTATTTTGTGACGCCATCGAGTTGAATAGTATGAATATGCAAGTTTAAGTTAATTCAACACAGGATGTGGAACTCCGTAACTTTATGTTTATGCTAGTAATGCACTTTTCTTACATTTGTGAGATTATTTGGTGAATACATATACATGTAAAGCGGCCCGTATTACTACCGGCTGTTTTTGCAGTGCACTTTGCATAAAACTGAATGAGAGAATTATGTAACACGTCCACAGTTTAAAATGTATGATGCAGCCAGTACATGTTACCATTTGCTAAGTCCTACACTGTACAACCACAAAATTGGTTAGAACTCAGAAATTTATTATCGGTTAAAAATCATTTTAACATATGTTTAATACTGTTGGCTACTAGTCTTTGTATCGACTAACCTGTTAAAAATTGCAAAATTTCAGTAATTCTCTTTGGCTCCATGTTGCCAAATCTATAGGGTCACTGACGAGACTTAAATAGTCGAAACCGAGGTATGGCCCGTCACCTTTCTCATTAAAATGTTCACTGCTCTTAAAGGATCTCAGTTTTAATTTTTATTTGCTATTACTGCAGCTGGTGTTGTGCCGTGTGGCGGCCCTAAAAAGTCTCCCCGTACATCATCCATAGTGCAGGTTATATTTTCTTTTTGGTCCTTTGAGATCAGCGAGGATATTCTGAGAACTCAGAAATTTATTATCGGTTAAAATTCATTTTTTACATACGTTTAATACTGTTGGCCCCATTTAGATAATACTAGGCTTTGTATCGACTACCCTGTCAAAAGTTGCAAAATTTCAGTAATTCTCTTTGGCTCCATGTTTCCAAATCTATAGGGTCACTGACGAGACTTAAATAGTCGAAACCGAGGTATGGCCCGTCACCTTTCTCATTAATATGTTCACTGCTCTTAAAGGATCTCAGTTTTAATTTTTATTTGCTCGTATTTGTAGAAGACCAAACACAGATTAGGTTATATACAGAGCGTCAGTATCTGATGCTATTTGATTGGAAAAATAAATCCAGCGAATATAACTAAGCGTACAATAATTACGCTATTCCTTCCGGCAAAATTAATTGTCTTGTCAGCGTTTGTGGCGTTGAATACTCCCAGCAGGCACATGACGTCAGAATGACGTCAGATCAACGTCGATGCGACGTCATGACGTCGCATCGACGTTGACATGACGTCATTATGACGTCATGTGCCCGCTGGGCTGTATGGAAGGTATGATTTTGCAGTTTCTTATGAATGTCTTCAGGAAATGACCAGTCTTAGATAAACTGTAAGACTCGCGTACACATTTTTGTTCCCGTTAAAAAGCGTGATCGACAAAATTTGACATTGTCATAAAATAGGTCTCGGTCAACCCAAGGTCATGATAAACATTTAATTTTACTTTCCGGACATAACAATATTCGATGAAATCGATTTTTTTTAAATGTTTTACCCTACTGTTTGCTTTGCATTTATTGTCTAAAATAATAGTCCTGTGAATTAATTTCGCTTCTCCATGCGGAATATGCCAGATAACACAATGCTTCATTGAATTATGGAGGCGCTGGCATGATATATTTGTCTACATAGGTGACAGTTGCCAAGAATTAATGGGCTATTTTCAAGAACTTACATTGGGCTTAGATTAAGGCGACAGTTCGCATTGTTAATGGGCTGAATTATGACTTATATAAAGTTTTGGGTCGTTGAATTCTGTATAATTCCATAGTATGATCAGGTCATGTCTCAATGTGTTAATCTATCTTGAGCTTTTTCGTTTTTTGATTGACTTTTTTCTTGAAGCTATGTTTGCCTAAATACACATTATGATTGCTTGACAACGCCAATTACGCATTCACGGTGACGATATGATACCGTTTATCATAAGTTCTTCATATGAGACTTTAAACCGAGAGCTCTTCCCCATATGACTTTAGCGGTTGAGTGGGGTACAAAGCATCAAATCAATCAACCGGTTAACCAAGCCGTATATGAGCATTGCATGATGGCGTTTACAGTAACGGTGTGTTTATATTAAATATTTTTTTTTATTTTTAATCTTTTGTAGAGTAACAGCTTGCAGATCTGTACAGCTAAAGGATTCGTTCACCCGGTGTGGTAGTAAGCATCTACATAATAGCCCGAGATCCAAAATCCAGGAGATGTCAAAATTTTGGTTTACCCTACACGATCTTGGCCTTAAGGTTTGATGGCTTTTTTTGAAAGATATATGATAGTAGTCTATGAAACAGGTCCGTGTATAAAAATTTAGGCCGGCGAAAGTCTTCAAAATGGCCGCCATCCAAGATGGCCGCCAAAATTAGGAATTGTACAGGTTTGTGTAATAAACTTTTTCATTTTAGATTTTGTTACATTTAACTGCATTCAGTGTTGGTTTTCTATAAACTCAACATATGTTGAAGCATATTAAGTTTATTTAACACAGTCTGTATGTTCTCATGTGTTACATACATTACTTTTTAATGCTATCTGCCATTAAATGATAGATTGGCTGTTATTGTTTGTTTGAGTGGTATCATTTAAAGGTTTAAGTGTGTTTTTGTATTTAGTGCAGTGAAAGACATAAGGAACATCTATATAAAGCAATTTTAGATACATAATCTTAACACTTAAGTCAACAATGGGTCTTTGAACGCATAAATCCGGGTTCACACTTGATCACTAAAATATCATAAATTCACATATTTTGGGTTTGAATACATTAATTGAACAGCTACTTATGTTTTATCAATAAAACATAAAATAGAAATTTGCATTTTTAAATTAATTTGATTTAGGACGATTTTGATGTTCCCACATGTTACATACGTTACACCATTAATGTTACATGCTACAAAATCATAATATCCATTGTTACTGTATATTTTAGTGTTATTCTTTAAAGTTTTTGTGTATTTTTGCATTAATATTTTTACAAGACACGAGGGGTGTCTTGCTATAGCCATTTTTTGGTGTGTTTTTTTCTGCTTTTGTTGGTCAGCAGCATGTTTTTGGAAGGCATAAATAAAGGTTCAACTCGATCACTGAATACTGATACATTTGGGTTCTTAACACACAAAATTTCAACAGCTGCTAATTTTTTTATGAATTATAATACAAATGTCGTAGCACATTTACCTCCAATTATATTTGAATGTTCTCTATGTTCTCAAGATGTTGACAACTGTTACATATGTTACTTGTCATAGGATATCCCATAATCCCATATAAAATCATTATTTGCCTAATCTTGTTTGTTTAATGGTCCCAATTTCTGTTAATGAAAGCCTATCTTGTATTTTCTTTATAAAAGATTGTGACAATTTTAATCAAAGTAGATTTGTGTAGTTTTGAAGACCATGTTGGTGTAGTATTATACCAACACACTCCTAAACGAGTGCTCCTTGTTTTGAACCATGCTGACACGGAGTTACATTTCCATAACCCATATTTGATGAATGCATTTTCCCGTCTTTATCATTCTGGTGAGTATTCAGTACTTAGGGGCATCAGGTGTAATTTTTAAATTCTATTCAACTTTCGATGGAAATTCTTTAAGCAAACAGAATAGTCCCAGATGGGATGCCGCGTTCTGCAACGTCACATCTTGGGCTATTCTGTTTGCCTATGTCCCATAAAAGGGACGCCAGGCTTATATGTGTTAAGCTAGTTAAGCTAAAGGTATCTGGTTAAATGTCTCTGTCAACACAATACTCAAACATTATTTGACTGGCATGTTAACCTACAACACAAATAAAACATTTTGGTGATCAAACTGGTTTTACTTTCATTAACTTTTGTTTAAAAACAAACATGCCCCTTTACTTGAGGCTACTAGTTGTATTAAACACATATAATCTTTGGTCTTAACTATTTACATTACATGTACATATTGTTGTTTTATATATATTTACATGTATATATATAATGTTATGTGTTAGAATATTTTTCTTTATTAACACAGTGTAGATGTTTTAACTGTTACATATGTTACTCTTATTGGCATACCCATAAAATCAAGAGTTTGACCATTTTTGTTCATTTTTAAACTGTTTATAGTAATTTTATGATTTATTTTTTTTATGATTGAACTGGTAAACATGTATTAATTTTGCAAAAGATTTATAACATTATCAGATTATTAACTTTTAAGTTAAACGTTAAATGTCTCTCAGCTAGTTCGCTATGCTAGAGCCTGTTGTAACTACGAAGACTTTGTTGATAGGGGGAAGTTACTCACCACCAAATTGTTGTCACGGGGATATCGCAGGACCAAGCTTGTGTCAACTCTTAAAAGTTCTATGGGAGACACCATGACCTTGTTGATCCCTACAGCGTGGCTGTGTCTAAACTTGTGACTGACCTTATGCCAATTGGCAACAATTAATAAGGCTTTCAATTACTGGACATTCTTTTCTTACCAGATATTAATTTTCTCCGCTTTGTAATCAGTCATAAGGACATGGCGGGTGCATTATAATGGGCAGATGATGCTCACCCTTCGCAAACACCTGATCACACCTCCTGTTATTGGGGGATCCATGCCTCTATGGCTACATATCTCGTATTTGTCAATGTTATTATGGATTTTTACGAGCAAGAATTACGATTTCGGTACCTTGACCCCTTTACTTTGTATTCTTTGGAAGTGGCATAAACAATTAACAGGAGAAGTGTGGGTACATTATACAATTTCTGGCAATGAATAAAATATTGGAAACAGTGAACACCCTCAAAGGGGTGAAGTAATGGGCCATACTGCGCAATTTCAGGTAATGAACCCTCATTAGTGACCCTTTAAAATGTATACGATAGCCAGATAAATACACTGCAAGTTCAAAAATTTACACAAAGGAAGTCTAAATTTAAGACACATGCCTAAATTGGGTCAGATAATTAAAACAATGTTTAGAATATGGCTCTCAATGTACATACTATGGATGATGTCATATTTAGACATTTTATCTTTTTATTCATCATCATCTGCTGTTTGGATATACATTTCAGACAATACCACTCAAAAAAGAAAGTGACATGGTGGGTTAAGCATATCAAAATTTAAATGATTGAATCAGATAGGTAACAAAAAGACACTCATGGGAGACAAACCCCTTTTCCCGTAAAATCTGATCCAGTAAGTCATATATGTATAAATGAATTGATCCCATTTTTAGGACTTTCCCAGTCTAAAGTTCTATACACAGTCGTCTTCAACTAAAAATAAAATTGAGATCCTTTAAGAGCAGTTAACATATTATTGAGAAAGGGGATGCTTGGCTACTTAAGCCTCCTCAGTGACCCCATGGAGCTTTTGTATAGAATATTATAGAAAAGTAACGTATGTAACAGTTGAGTACACGTAGAGAACATTGAAATTATGTACTTGTATATTAAGTTTAAGATTCTTATAAATATAATATTTATGTGTTCCGACCCGAACTATTTGAGTTTACAATATGTAAGTGATCTAGTTTACCACAGATTTATATGTTTAAAGACCCATTGCTGACTGTCAAAGCAAATATCGCATCCAAAATGTCTTTATCAAAATGTCTCCCATGTCTTTTAATGCAATAAATATAATACCAATTCAAAAACCTAAGAGCATATACGCCATTTACAACAGTTGTCAATATATTGATTCTGTAGGATATATCATTTAAGATTAGTGATGAATGTAACAGTTGTCAACATCTTCAGAGCATGGAAATAATGTTAATCGTGTTATAGGCTCCTTAGAAAAGTAACGTATGTAACAGCTGGGTACATCTTGACTCTAAAACATTTGAGTTAAAATTCTATTACATATGTTCAATCTATAAAACCCCTTCAGCTGTTTTATCAATGTGTTTGACCCAAAATATGTGAGTGTATAATATTTTAGGGGTCAAGTTTAAACCTGGATTTATGTGTTTAAAGACCCATCGCTGATGGATGGAGCAAATAAAGCACACAAGCTAACTTAATAAAGATATTTTTTCATGTCTTTTAATGCATTAAATACAAAATACAAAACAAAAATCAAAAACTTTAGAGAATAACATTAAAATAAACAAGAATAGTCAATATATTAATTTTGTAGGAAATATTATAAAAAAGGTAACATATGTAACAGTTAGGAACGTCTTGAGGGTATCAAAATTATATAAATGGAGTTAGCGGTTCTAATCCATATAATCTATTAACAAATCATCAACAGCTGTTGATTGTATGTATGATCAGACCCAAAATATGTGAGTTTACCCAAAATATGTGAGTTTACAATATTAAGTGATCAAGAGTGAACCTTGATTTATGTGATAAAAGACCTGAGGCTGACCACCAAATGCAGATAAACGACCCAAAGAAGCTTTATCAAGATGCTACTCAAGTCTTTTAAGGAACACTTTGCATAAACACTTCAAAAACTTTGAAGAATGGCACTAAGATAAACACTAATAGCCAATATTTTCATTTCTCGCAAGTAACATTAATATAGTAACGTATGTAACGCATGAGAACATCAAAACTGGGTTAATTCAACTTAATATGCTAAAGCATAATGTTGAGTTTATAGAAAATCTACACTGAAAGCACTAAATGTAACAAAATCTAAAATGAAAACGCTTTTTACTCAAGCCTGTATAAATCCTAATTTCGGCGGCCATCTTGGATGGCGGCCATTTTGAAGACTTTCGCCGGCCTAAATTTTTATACACGGACCTGTTTCATAGACTACTATCATATATCTTTCAAAAAAAGCCATCAAACCTTAAGGCCAAGATCGTGTAGGGTTAACCAAAAATTTGGACCTTGGATCTCGGACTATAAGAAGACAGTTGATTGTATCAGCAATCAGTAAAAAGTTTCTGTCAATCATTTCCGGTGAAAATTCGCGCATGCATTGCGGTGCGAGTGTGCTGTGGCTGATTTCTCTTGGCAACAAAAGCGACAATTATGGTGAATTCTTGTTGCTTTTTGGTTGAAATTAATATTTCTGCAAAAATAAAAGGTTAACGAGGACAGTGCACATGGTCAGAAAATATATTTCAGTAATTTGTATCCCAGGTACATTCGTACTTGTTTACAAAGTGCATCGGTCTGCTGACCTCTGAGCTCAGATTTTCCCCAGGGAAATGTCATTATTTTGTCAAATGGGCTATTACCTTTTCGTTCCATTCATGATACTTTGATACATCCATGTTCAAATTTTCGGTGAAAATCATCAGAAACATGTATGCATATTTAAGAGATGCTAATACCAGCCTTATTCAAGTGCTCAGAACTCACTTTCATGTTGACAAAGCTGTGAAACTTTGCATGCCGAAGTAAAATTGATCAATGTCTATCTAGTTAAAAGGTAAACGAGTTGAGATGAAAACGCTTTCTTTCAAAACTGTACGAATCTGCAAGCTATCGCTCTAGTATTCCCATATTCGTTCGATTTTACGCAAGCTTTACAAATGACGTCAGAACTCAAAACGAACATTTGCGTCTGACTGTTTCTTGTTTGAATTGGTGTTTAACGTTCCAGTCGACATCTATGGTCATCTCAGGACGTTGGCCTCATTTTATGGAACTTTTACCCTTTACCCAATATTAAGATGTCATGACATCCATGTAAGCCAATAAGGCTTATACGTATGTATGGTTTGACATGAAACCACTTTTTCTGGATAGGCGCAGACCTGAGCGGTTAACGAGTAATCAGATAATCAGTCTGTAGCCCATAAGTTTTGCCTGGAGGCACACGCAGTCCATTTATTTCTTTAGGTCCCAATGGGCGGGGTCCATATTCTCACCCATCCATCGCAAATATTGCAGGAGGTTTGGCAACCTTGAACTTATTCGTTTGGCGTATCATGCTTTGACCTCTCAGATTGCCAGGTGTGAGAACATGTACATATCGTATTTGTAGCAATTCATTGAAGAACTAAAACAGAATATAAATGTGACAAATCAGCGTAAAACTGATATCCCTTTAGTTAATAAAATCAAAGTCTCCGTTTTATGCAAATGATACAGACAAAGTTATAGATTATGCCATTTTGCGTTGATGTTGTTATAAATGCAAGAAACGGTTTGTCTTATAGCATTTGATGGTCCCAAAGCCCAATTGTATTATAGTAAATCAGGAAAATATTCCATAAATATTTTATTTGCCTTAATAGAGTTGCAGTCAAAACATTTCTGTATAGCCTGTCTGTGAGATTCAGCCATACATCAGGAAAACATGTCCGTGCAATGAATACCCCCTTAAGCCCCACTTTTATATAGTAAAACTGGGGTATGCAGGGGTTTACCTATTTTTCTTATTTTTGCTCCAAAACATAGATTTTGGGTACTCGTTAGAACCGCCTCGCCGAGGCGGTTCTAACGAGTACCCACAATCTATGTTTTGAGCAAAAAAAAGAAAAATATCCATTTTTTTCTAATGAAATTTTCAAATTTTACAAGTGAAAAAAATTCCTGTTTATTGCATGGACAAGTTTTCGTAATATGCAGTCAGCCAGTAATGCCCATAAAGATGGCTTCATAATGACTTTAGTTATCATTACGAAAACTTGCCCATGCAATAAACAGAGATTTTTTAGCTTTAAAAATTGAAAATTTTCCACTGAAAAAATTTTGATATTTTTATTATTTTTGCTCAAAACATAGATTGTGGGTACACGTTAGAACCGCCTCGCCGAGGCGGTTCTAACGAGTACCCACAATCTATGTTTTGGAGCAAAAATAAGAAAAATAGGTATACCCCTGCGTACCCCAGTTTTACAGTATAAGAGTGGGGTTTAATGGGATATTAATTGCACGGACATGTTTTCCTGATGTTGAGTCGTTTCACATATAAATATGGTGCTATAAATGGCGATAACGTTTGACTTGTTCACCTTGGCATCAAGAAGATATGTCCATGAAAAGTATACCCCATTATATTGAAAAAATGGGGTTTGCAGGGATATACATATTTTTCTTATTTTTACTCTAAAACATAGGTTGTGGGTACTCGTTAGAACCGCCTCTACCCTGTTAAAAGTTACAAAATTACAGTTATTCTCTTTTGCACCATACTGCAAATCTATAGGGTCACTGAAGATGCTTAAGTAGCCGAAACCGCGGTATGGCCCACCCCTTTCTCATTAATATGTTCACTGCTCTTAAAGGATCTGTTTTATTTTTATTTGAGCAAAAATAAGAAAAAAAAAAAAAAAAAAAAAAAAAAAAATAACCTCTTTGCATAATTCCATGGGCATGTTTCCATAATGAGGTGATTTCATCCATTCAATATGCGTGTTACGGCATGTTCAAGTAGCAATGAGTCTGGTTAATTTAAATGCGTATTAGGTGCAAGATTGTTTAGCATTTTCACTAATCTAATTAAATGAGAAAAGTCCTTACATAATGCTTAGAAAAAAAATCACATTAAATTGAAAGACTGTTGGGCAGGTTTTCATTTCTTATATTGCGCCAAACTATCATTTAGAACTTGACACGGACTCGTTTCCTTTCCATTAGAATTGTCTATGGACATAGGCTTTGTAGTTTTATGTGATGGACATACACTATTTGATCGTCTCCTGTTGACAGACTTTAGGTCAATAAAACATGGACATAATTTGTAGCAATATATTACGGAAAGGAAACCGCATTTTTTGTGGACTTTGATTAAATCTAGGCATATGACTGCTTTTAAGTTCACCAAATATTTCCCTAAGGGCACCGTCGTATCTGTGGCGTTTTATGCTATATTACCCTCAATTAACATTGTAAGGGCGTTGAACCTGTGCTGTTGTCGAATTTCGAGACAAATGCACTTCATACATATTTATTCCTCGTATTAGTCGCAGACCAGAAAATTCCATAAAGAGCCTTACAATTTTCTGTCACGCGTTTAATATCAAATCAGTAGCATAAACCAGATGCCAAATGCACAACAATCTAGAAATCATTATTTTAAGTAGCAAAATCAGTGTGATCCCAGGGGATTTTGTGCAGTGGTAAAGTAACATAAATATGAGGACACAATCAGAAGCAAGCTATGCGTCTACGTATATACCCGTAGATAGGTTAGAAATAATCAGGAATAAGATATTTAGGAAAATACGTTCCACAGAGAGAGAGAGAGAGAGAGAGAGAGAGAGCAATAGCACACGGGGTTCTCACAAAATGTGACCTGTTTGCTCGAAATCAGCTTGAAGTAGTAAATGGTTATTCCGGCGCAAGGATCCAGTGTTTTTTTCATAAATATGTTCTGTGCTCTTAAGGAGCTCATCTTTTATTGAATTCAGACGTTTTCACTAGTAAGCTTTTCCGTATTCTATACTAGTGGTTTCATTATCCACAGATACCGCAGGCTACGTTAGATGACATCTTCTTTTAATCCGAAATCTGGATTACATTTTTTATTTCGATTTGGACAGGGTGTTATTCTCATTTAGCTTAGCCGTATTTGCCTGATGTCTAGACGGGGATAAGAATCAATACAAAAACCCGCCCTTGTAATATACAGAGTTTCCTTACGCTATTAAAATGATTATTTCAGCGATGTTTTATAAATATTTTGTTCTGTTCGCTCAAAACATTGTGGTGGACGGTTCCAGCGAGCATCAGCAATCAATGTTTTGGGAAAAAAAATGAAAGAAAATTATACCCGTCGTACACGTTATTATACTGTATTAACTCATTTAAGCGTGGCGTCCCTTTTGTGGGACATAGGCAAACAGAATAGCCCCAGATGTGACGCCGCAGAACGCGGCGTCCCATCTGGGGCTATTCTGTTTGCTAAGAGAATTTTCATCAAAAAATTGAATAAAATTTAAAAATCACGTCTGACGCCCCTAAAATGAAAGTGGACGCTTCCAAATGATAATGATGGGAAAATCTGTTTGTCAATTATGGGTTAAGATTGGAGTAAAAAGACACGGACTTATTATCCTGATGTAATGTGACGTTTTATATGCAGGTCGAAAGAACATTTCTCTTCAGCTTTATCAACTACAACCATTACGAAAACTTCCCTATGCAATTAACTTCCCTATTCAATTTTCAAAGTTGTAAAAAATGAAAATTTTCTGTAGATTTGTTTTTTTTTTATTTTTGCTGAAAACATACATTGTTGGTTCACGTTAGAACCGCCTCGCCGACAATGTATGTTTTGAATCACAAATAAGAAAATTAGGTATACCCCTGCAAACCACAGTCTTTATATATTAAAATGGGGTTTAAGGGGGTATACTTTTCAAGACATGTTTTCACGATGTAAGATATGTAGAACCGAGTAAGGTTAAGTCAAATATCTTGGTGCCCTTTAGAAGTCTTTGAAATAAGATCACACAATTTAATTTCAGCCTCATTTAAACATATCAGCCAGACTATTTGTCGCGCTTCGGAAGCCACTAAACTTTAATAGTATCTTCGTTGAATTATTTAACTGCATGTACTGCATTTGCAGATCAACTTACAAATTGGGATAACTACAGTCATCAGAAAATATTTTTAATCAAAGTACTTGTTGGAGGTCTAAAGGCTATGAGCTGGCGACCGGATTTTGCGTTCGGGACCCTTAGGAAAACAAAAGGTTTTGTATCGAGGCAGACTTACCAGTCGTGTTACGCATTATAGATCTAATGTTGTCTTTTATAGACCTTATCTCTGTAAAAATATGATCAGGAAAAGGCGGAATCAGAAAGAAATTCCCACTCCAAAAACCTAAGTGGGAAAAGCTTAATTGACAATAAGTCTCCCCGTACATCATCCATAGTGCAGATTATATTTTATTAAGGTCCTTTGAGTTCAGTAAATATATTCAGAGTGTTCAAAACGCTCACGTTTAGAAACATAATTCTAAGCAATGTTGAAACTATTTGACCCCGTTTAGGAATGTGTCTTTGAATTACACTTCTCGTGTAAAGTTTCGAAATTACAGTACAATAGTCTGGCTTTCGTTGCCGGTTTATATATGGCTACTGATGAGGGTTCATTACCCGAAATTACGCAATATAGTCCATACTATCTCCCTTTGAATGTTTTACTGCTTCCAAAGGATCAAACCTTTATTTTCATTTGCTATTACTGCAGCTGGTGGTGTGCCGTGAGGCGGCCCTAAAAAGTCTCCCCGTACATCATCCATAGTGCTGATTATATTTTATTTAGGTCCTTTGAGATCAGTAAATATATTCAGAGTGTTCAAAACACTCACGTTTAGAAACATAATTCTAAGCAATGTTTAAATTATTTGACCCCGTTTAGGAATGTGTCTTTGAATTAGACTTCTCGAGTAAAGTTTCGAAATTACAGTACAATAGTCTGGCTTTCGTTGCCGGTTTATCTAGGGCTACTGATGAGGGTTCATTACCCGAAATTGCGCAATATAGTCCATACTATCCCCCTTTGAATGTTTTACTGCTTCCAAAGGATCAAACTTTTATTTTTGTTTTGTACTAAGAAAACATATTGTTAGTCAGTAGAACGACTGGTGGATTCAGAAGGTTCTAATTAACTCCTTGCCCTAGGTATTTTGTACAAGTAAAGGAGTTGAAAAATTTGATTGCCTTAATATTCTGTTCTGTGGCTCAAGAGTTTGACTTATTGTCTCTGCTGCCTTATCCTATTGAAACAGATATAAAATACGATACAAGTTTTAGATATCAAATCTTGATGCAATATATGGATGATCTCAATTTCTATTATAAATTTACCCTGGAGAGTTTTAAGTTAGTCGTAAATCAGAAATGGTTTCCATCAACAATGTATGAACATTCAAATCTAGGATGATAAATTATCTGAAATTGAATCAGTTCTTCAATACTATTAGGGATCTATCATTTTTATGGCTTCCTTTTGAATGTTTATGAATAATGGATATGCAGAACGTTTAACTCATTTAAGCCTAGCGTCCTTTTTGTGGGACATAGGCACACAGAATAGCCCCAGATGTGACGCCGCAAAATGCGGCGTCCCATCTGGGGCTATTCTGTTTGCTAAGAGGATTTTTATCAAAAATTGATTTAAAAATTGAAAATCACTCCTGATGCCCCTAAAAGTGAAAGAGGACTCACCAAAATGATAATGATGGGACAATCCATTCGTCAAATATGGGTTTATGGAAGACATAGAGGACAAAATGCAGCCATCCGTTTTCTTCAAAGGACAAATAGAATAAAAATGTTAATGTTTATGAAATCAAAAAGAGAAAATATACTGCTGTTGATAAGGTGAGTCTCCACTATAAAGGAGGACTACTCGACCCCTAGGGCTTACAAGACGTCTACATGTGACATGCCCCGTTATCCTGTTGTGTTCACGGAACACGGAACCAAATGAGTCAGTGTGTTTTGACACGACAATAGACATTGCAATGAGTATACGAATGGACTATGAAGTTATGATAGTGGACTGTCGGAATCAACACTTTTACATAGCATTTATCAATTCTTAAGCCCCCCATTTAATTGTAATTAAATTTAATTTGATTGTAATTGTTCACATCGGGTTTCCTGTGAACGTTTGGGTCATATTGCACCGGTTACTGGCCATATCTTACCTAGGCTGTTCCAGTAAAATTACCACGTGAAATTTGTGTTGCTATAATCCGCGCACTGTTGATTGTCATGTCAATAGGTCGCACATTCCATTTACAGCGTCGAAATAGGTAAACATGTTATAAATAGCAATCCGGAAAGTGTACGCCTTTTTCCGGAGAATCAAGAGTTTTCCCTTTTATGCTAAATACATTTAGAATTAAAAATAAGTTAACGTTGCAGTCATAGTCGTGATAGTACGGCTGTGGGTCACTAAATGTTTAGGTATCGATTATATTTTGGTAGGCGTTCGAATCCTATTTCTGACATTTTCTTTTTTTTTTTTTTTTTTTTTTTTTTTTTTTTAGATTTTTCCCCTCTTATTAGTACACTATTGCCTGTATTTATTTTATAATATTTTATGTCCCGCAAAACACTCCAGATTCTACGCCTATTGACCCCTGTCATGAGCTGTGTCCGCTGTAGCCACTCAGTCTTCAAGGATATGGACATGCCGCTTTTTCTCTTCTTTCCTACAAGACTCGTATATCTTCTATGTTTAAATGTTCTGTCGCCCTGTGTTCCACTTCGCAGAATGATGTGAATAACATTGGATACTGGATAGGTCGATTTGGAAAGCAAAATGAGTGTTTTACTAAAATAAATTACACATGTAAAACGTACATGTACATGTAATGCACCAGTCATTTTATATCCACGGTCCCTAAGGGACCGGGAAATAGCGACGCTTTTAACTTTTCAATTTTAAAACCCCGCTAAAAGCCCGGTACTGCGGGGTCATATTTGTGATCATGAAGTCCCTGCTAATAGCCACGGACCCCTTAGGGTGACAATACTAAGACAAATCTCCGGTACTGCCGGGACTCGTCCAATGTTTAATCCCGGCACTTCAGTCCCACTTTGCCCCCGCAATACCGGGGATACGAATGACTAGTCCATAATACAAGTGCCACGCTAACATCATCCTTGTTAATACAGAAACTGAATACTATTTTAATTAACTATTGCTTACTAGTTATGTATAAATTATATATTAAAATCGAAGTTATAAGTTTGTGAGAGAATACAAATAAAATTCAGAAGATAAAAAAATAAATAAATGCATATTGGTTTCGAACCTCAGTCCCCATCCTCATACCTGTACAATATGTTGTAATGCACGACGGACTCGTAGCCACACGGTTAGTGTTTAACAGGGAATCAATGTGTAAACGCACATGATTTAATACGCATGTTTACATCACGAGGGCCTCATGGAAGATTAGCTATTGCACATATTCTCGTTTGTATGTGTACATTGATATATGCTAAATGTAGATACCCTCTTTACATAAAGTCTTTACCTACTTATAACGGGTTTCCCGAAAATCTCCGGTACTATGCGTCCAATTTCGTCAGCTCACCTGCACGCCCGTTTTCGAGGATTAGTCGATATTTAAAAGTAAAAAAACATGACATGTTTACAAAATTGGATTATAAGAAGTTTTTTTTTTAAGTTGCAATATGCCTTTTTTGTTATTTAAAGTTTTTTTTCTTTTGTTCGTGTTTTTATTTTTTAATGTCGTCTTAGAAATACGTCGGTTAAGTATGTATATTATAGTAAACGAAGTAAATACTATTTTTCTCTTTGCATGTGTTTGGCTCTTCAAAAGCATTTTCTCGTATTTTAGCGTATTGAACCTCGTATATACATGTATATCATCCTCCAATAACAATGTTATTTATGTCACACTTAAACCCCCGATAAGTTTGTAATGATATTTGCATGATAACCACATAATACGAAATTCCCGGCTATATCTAGATAATGTAATTGTCGCGCAAACAAGATTTAGATTCATGTCCTTTTTGCTCAGATTAAGTTGGAATGTCGTACAATGAAATCAGGATCCTTTTTTATTAGTCAGAATGTATGGATAAAATGCTTAAAGTCTCCCTGTACATCATCCATAGTGCAGATTATATTTTCCTTTTGGTCCTATGAGATCAGAGAGGATATTTTGTGAAATAAGAAAAATACGAGTACGTATTATCGATTTAGATTCATATTCTAACCAACGTTCAATGTATTTGGCCCCATTTTGATTATACTAGTCTTTGTATCGACTATCTTGCTGAAAGTTGCAAAATTACTGGAACTATCTTTGGCTCCATGTTGCCAAATTTAAAGGGTCACTGACGAATCTTGAATAGCCGAAACCGCGGTATGGCCCATCACCTTTCTTGAAAATTTGCTCACTGCTCTTAAAGGATCTCAGTTTTACTTTTATTTAATTCCAGTACAAACAATTTTAATTTAAGGCCACTCGCCTCTAATTCGATGTAAAAGTAATTTGTCAATAAGCGGACGACACCTCGGTCTCAGTCCCTATTCTTAAAAATGTGTCGAATGGACACCATAATTGTCACTTGGGTGAATCCGCCTTAATTTGTAGAGGAGAACAATTACATACGCTTTAAGCTTCCATTTTAATCCTAATTTGTATTGCATGTAAATGTATGTATTTGGCCCCATTTAGATAACACTAGTCTTTGTATCGACTACCCTGTTGAAAGTTGCAAAATTTCAGTAATTCTCTTTGGCTCCATGTTGCCAAATCTAAAGGGTCACTGACGAGACTTCAATAGTCGAAACCGCGGTATGGCCCATCACCTTTCTCATTAATGTGTTCACTCCTCTTAAAGGATCTCAGTTTTAATTTTTATTTATATACATGTATGTATGTGATTTATTTGAATAAATATATTGAAACTAATTTCTATTTCATCTTTTTACAAAATCCGTATAAGTGAACAGTCACAAATATGAAGCCGTGTTCTTCCTGATAAGGTCACCTACACATACAGGGTACAGGTGGAGGAATGCGGTGATCACACACATACATATGTACATAGCATGTCTTGAGTGATTTGGATTTCTTTGAATTTGTTTGAATTGATACTTTACGTCCCAGTCAGCAGCAAAGGTCATGTCGTGGCGTTGCCTCCATTTTATGGGGTTTTACGCAACATTCAAAATATGTTTCATAAACATAACCACCCAAGCAACACAGTAAGGCCTATATACATGTATATAGATGGTTTGACTAAACCACTTTTCCTGGACAGGCTCAGACTTGGGCGGTTAGCCAATAATCAGATGGTCGGTTAGTAGTTAAGAAGCTTTGCCTGGAGACCAAAGCAGTCCATTTATTTCTCCTAGGCCCCAATGGGCGGATTTGGATTTTTATTTTATTTTTCGACGGAATACATCTAACTAACCAGAATAGCCATCCGTACAGGGTCCCATTTCTTACGCATTATTTCACGTGTGTGTTGGATATTGTTGTTATTGTCATAACGCATTCTGTCTATGACACTTTGATTAAATACATCAATCAGTGACAGAAGAGATGAAATAGATATTCTGCAGACTGTTATACTCCTATTCATCAGCACATTTTATTGCAATGATTGAATAAATGAGCCGCCTCATGGGAAAACCAACAATCTGCATTGGCGAAAACAAGGTCGCAGATCAGCTTCTCGGTAACTGCGAAGCTGATCAGCGCCTTTGTTTTCGCTACTCGGGTAGTATAATTTCTCTTCTACTTAAATCCGAAATTTGAAGCTTCTAGCTCTTTTCTGTGCTTGTACAGGGCGGTTTGTGTCGGACCTGTTCGGAAACCACATTGTTGGTTTTCCAACGAGGCGGCTCAAATGTTGAATTGCAATTTCCATCGCCATCACGTGTTGTGGTAAACTTCATATAAGGAATACAGTGTTAGTTTTCTAGCTATCTAATACCACATAAATTATAATACACATAAATGTTTGTTATCAATACTTATCAATAGCTTTTATGAATATTCATTGATTGCAGATGTCCTTTCTGATTTTTCTCCAGTTGTAGTATGCTAAATGTAGTAGTTCTCTTTAAATGTCCTGTCTCCTCAAATTGTAAGCTGCTAAATGTAGTTTTAATGTCTATTTTTCTTTCTTATTATTTTTCCATGATTTTCTTAGTATCCAACGTCAATTAACTTCACTATGACGTCGATGTCGCGACGTCGACGTCTTTTGTCTTAAATTAACTTAATGTTATTAAAATTAACCACATGTTCATAAAATTAATTGTGAAATGAAAAGAATTAATATTTAAAAAGTAATAATCATATGGCAATTAATAATAATAATATATAATTGAATATTATGTAAAGAAAATTATTTTAACTGTTCAATGTGAATAAAATCATGGTATTTCCATGACACGTGTGCCATATTCTACAGGAAAGTGTCATTCTCTCTGCACAAGTGAAGCAGATTAGATAGAAGAATGGTCTTGTTTTCTCTTCTTGTCACTTCAATAGAACAAATTATGTTGCAAAATCTATTGGTCACAGCACATCTGACAAGCACAACTTGTCGGCATAGCGGCGATTTTTATCAATATACAGACTGAAAGATCAGTCTTATTTAAGTTTGAAATGTGTTGTGTTGCTTACTTAAATTTAATTGATTCGTCTGTTTATAATTACTTGTGATTCTAAATAATTATGAATATTTATCTACAAAATCGCTTGTTTGATTGTCATCCGTCTCATTTATGTCAGGAAATAAGATTTTCTGTCATAATTCAAATCTAATAATTAACAGTTTGCTTTCTCTGATTATCAGCAAATGCCCTGATCGTCCTGACATGTTTATGTAATATTGGCTATATCCGTCAGTCTTTCTCGAGTATGTAGAATCGGTTTCAATATCTGACAAGAAATTCAATACAGAGGTTAGTAAGTTTTCTAAACGTAAATAGTCGGGACTTTGAAACGTTTACATTCCGTCGCTTGAGTCACTGTCTGCTTATTTGACTTGCCAATACAGAATATAGGTAAATCACTAAGGCTTAAGGGTGAAGCTTGTGGCAACCATGAGGAAACATGTCGGCGCATACCCGCTTTAACTCCGCTTTTATATAGAATAACTGGGATTTGCTAGGGTATACATATTTTTCGTACGTTTGATCCATCTTGCACTTCAAGCGTCATCAGAAAAACATGTCCATGAAATAAATACCCCCGTATACCCCACTTTTATGTAGTAAAACTGGGGTATGCAGGGGTATACCTATTTTTCTTATTTTTGCACCAAAACATAGATTGTGGGTACTCGTAAGAACCGCCTCGTCGAGGCGGTTCTAACGTGTACCCACAATCTATGTTTTGAGCAAAAATAAGAAAAATATCAAAATTTTGCTGATGGAATTTTTATTTTTTACTACAGGAAAAAATCTCTATATATCGCATGGACATTTTTTCGTAATGTGTTGTAACATGTTTGTGATGTTGTGTACATTAGTTTCCTTCCCACCTGGCATCTGGGGTGGAATTTATATAGTATGTATATTTAATTATATATTCTCTTTATCTGCGGTTTTTACTCTAAACCAAGAACC
Organism: Rugalucina vietnamica; assembly: GCA_964017185.1. NCBI lineage: Eukaryota > Metazoa > Mollusca > Bivalvia > Lucinida > Lucinidae > Rugalucina > Rugalucina vietnamica. The sequence goes on along the minus strand of OZ024882.1, from coordinate 47,112,951 downwards.
AAACCAAAAGTAACTTGTCATGCAAAATATGCGTTTACGTTTGTATTCCCTGAAGCTCTTTTCGTTAGTTTCTTAAATACCAGCACAACCAAAATATTAAAAGAAATGAGAACTATTATAAACAAATACAATCGACTCGATGGCGTTTTAAGGTCCGTACATTGTAAAAATATATATCTTTACAGTACAGTTGTACACTGTGCCATTTATTTAATTATTGGGCATAAACATGGGTTGTGTCAAAAATGCAGCCTAATTGAAATGGTGAAATATCAAATTTCAACGACCTAGATCTTTGTAAAACTTTTTTTTGTGCTGTTGGCGCCTTATGTATATCATCATATTTATAGTTAAGTTTAGGTAACTGAGTGGCCACCTATTGGGAAAATATCTACTCATTCGGCTTACGAAATGTTTTCATGGTATAAGTACCTTATTGTTAGTTTGTTTTTCCCCGCCTCGGTTTTTGGAGTGGGAATCTTTTTCTGATTGCGCCTTTTCCTGATCGTTGCCTGCTTGTACCTTTTTATGTCGTGAAAAGTCTGTTTAAGAGCATTAAATATTCATATCACGTTTCAATGTGATTAAAACCACTGCACTTAAAAAGTTCTAATGCAACGACATGTATTGAATTGAGTGAACTTTTGTCAAAATCAAGAGTGATTTCATTTAACATTGCATACAATTTAGCAAAACTAGATAATTACAAATTGCATCTCATTTGCAATATATTACATCGATGTTTCTCTGATTTGATTGAAGTCGCAGGTTAAAGTCCTGACACAAATTCAGCTTCTCGAGGTTTTATTGAAGTATTGTCAAGATAGAATCAGTGTAATTTTGTGTTTTCTCGCTTGGCTGTGAGAAAAAATTAATGTTGCTTTTACCCCCACTTAGAGTTAAAATGCACAAGAAAACAATGGTCAGGAAATTGCGCAATTACAACGAGAGTCCGACTCTATTAACCGAGATGGGAAAACCCCAAACGGCCAAACAGGCGCCGATACAAAGAGAACATATCGTACACCAAATAACAGCTATTTCCCAATAGACGACATTGCAGCTACCAAAACTTAAGTAAAAAAACGTGAATACGTACATAAAAAGTGTACACAGACCCAAAACTTAGCACGAAACATCAACTAATTAGAACCACACCATAAGTAGCGCCTTGGAACGACCAGTCCTATAAAATTACCAGGAGAAGAATAAACCAGTTTTACAGGCTATATTCGAGATTAGGAGTCTGTTGCAACACCTTGCAGAATTAAACGACTGTCTTGTTATACGATGAAAGGCAAATATTTTGACAGTGTCTGTCAATGAACATGTCCATGGATCTTTAATTTCCTTTTTTACATTTTCTGCTCATGACCAGCTTATGACCATGGATCTTTAATTTCCTTTTTTTACATTTTCTGCTCATGAACAGCTTATATAGTTGTAAGCAAATATCGGTACACAGTAGCCTTTGATATCAGGTATGCACGTATAGGCCATTAACCGCATTCCGTACAAACTCAGGCAACTGTATGGATAAAATTTCAGTCTGGTTATGCTTCGTTGCTAGCATAAAGTGTACGAAGGTCATATCGGGTTTCATGCGCCATATGTTGTTGCAATTTAAAGTAACCAATCACAATGAAAACTGAAGAGGCAATTACTCATATGACAATGCAACAGCTAAGAGTTAAAACAGAGAGAGAAATGGTGCGAGGTACAAAGAGTTTTGTTTAGTGGCCTGATAAATCTTCAGTCATTAAGATTTTTAAAGTTGTTAAAAATGAAAACTTTTGGTAAAAATAAAATGATATTTTTGCTCAAAACATAGATTGTGGGTACACGTTAGAACCGCCTCGCCGAGGCGGTTCTAACAAGTACCCACAATCTACGTTTTGGAGCAAAAGTAAGAAAAATAGGTATACCCCTGCATACCCTAGTTTAACTATATAAAAGTCGGGTATAAGGGGGTATTCTTGGCACGGACATGTTTTACTGATGGTTATTATGTGGCCTGTATATTGACGTCACGATTTTGCATAGTCTAGACGCACAGAATATGGAACTCCCTGATTACGTTACTGCGAGTGTTTCACTTTCTTACATTTGTGATATTATTTGGCAGATATATGTAAAATCCGCGTTGGGGTAATGCGTACATTTACCCCTAGCGTTGAACATAACCGGTTGTTTTTGTGGTGCAATATAGACACAGTTAAATGAGAGAATGATATAAAATGTCCCAAAATTCATAGCATGTTACAGTCACTATTTGTTACAAATTGCAAAGTCCCACGTTATACAAACCGAAAAGTGTTTTATCTGTAGAATTCCAGATACATATTAGGTTTGAGACAGAGCATCAGACTCGTTTTGATCGGATAAATAGCTACAGTTATAACTTAACATGCTTAATGTGCAACAACTTTGCTATTACTTCCAGCAAATTAAATTGTCTGTTACGCTTTCGTAGCATTGAATACTATATATCGAAGGTCTGATTTTACAGTTTTTTTTTTAAATATTCCAATAAATTGGTCTGACAAATGTCAGCATTGTTTACACTTTTAATTCCCAGCGAAAAGCTTAATCGACAGATTTCCAATTGTCGCAAAATAGGTCACGGTCATATCAAGATCATGATTAATGTAAAATTTCCCTGACATAGCAAGTTTCGTTTAAATAAGGTAGAACTTATAAATGATCAGGAAATGGTGCAATCAAAAAGAAATTTTCACTCCGAAGACCGAGGTGGGAAAACATAATAGCAGAGTGGGAACACAAATAAAACATATGATAAGCCGAATGAGCACCTATATCCCAATAGGTGGCCAATCATATGTGAATCCGTTTTTATATCCAGTAGTTTTACATTACAGATCGTTCCAAGGCGATACGTCTGTTGTGGCTCTTATTGTTTTATGCAATGGAGTCGAAATGTTGTACTGTTTGAACCTTATGTACGTTTTCATAGTTTTAGTTTAGATCGGGTAACTGAATGGCCGCCTATGGGAAAATAGCTGCTCACTCGGCTTACGATATGTAGTATTTCTTAGTATAAAGAAAGTACCTAATAGTCAATTAAGTTTTTTTCCACCTCGGTTTTTGGACTGGGAATTTCTTTCTGATTGCGCCATTTCCTGATCTTTGCCTATTTGTACCTATTCTTAGCATAAAAATGGAAAAATTGACACATCATTTGTGATCGAGTTTTCATATAACATTTGCGCGATACAATTTTTAAGAATTTGTGCATTGAGCCTTGAGATGAAACAGTGCTGCACATCATACCGTAGTTGAAATCATCTTGAATGGCTACCAATCCATTCAATTGCTTGTCAGCCTATACTATAGAATATTTTGGATTATTTTGACACTGTCTATGTCAAGACAATTAGAGCCTAAAGTACACTGTGCTTCGCTCAAATACGACGTTTTATTGAGTGCTCCAAAGAGCATTTATTTTGTACATCACTTGCGTATATTAATGAAATTTTTTAACATAGACTCGAAGAATTGTCTCCAATAATTATATCACTCACAAAAATCATTTTGATGCCTATCGCCATTAAAAAGTTTTTACCTTTAAAATTATTTTAGATCCTCGTCTAACTTGGCAGTAAGGAAATAAAATATAAACCAAAACTGAAATAAGTGAAAAACATCTTTAAAAAAGCAGGCCGATTATTGAAAAAAAGCATTGGTGAGAAAAGAACATTGCAATATAAGTGAAATATGCGCTAATTTATTGCGCTCCGGAAAAACAAAATAAATTAAATGCTCTAAAAAGGTACAAGTAGGCAAAGATCAGGAAAAGGCGCAATCAGAAAAATATTCCCACTCCAAAAACCGAGGTGGGAAAGCCGGCAATGTCATTATGTGAATGTAGACGGAGGTCATCGCCCCGCCCTGTATATGGCTCAGGATTATTGATTGGGTAACGTTTTTTCGATCGATATATCATTGGTTGTCCGATTTAACGGCCCTACCTCTAAAAGGTGATTATTGGTTATTGGTTAATCGTTTCCTTTATTGATTGGTAAACGTTTTAAACGATCGATTTGTCATTGGCTGAACAATAAAACGATTATTCCGATTAGTTTTACAATCGTTTTTAGCCAAACGCTTATAAACAGTTATCATTGGCTAAACGATAAGAGCGTTTTTAAACAGGTCAAACGCGTTTTAAATAAACCCGTTATTTGGCGTTTTCGTTTGGTTAACGGCCCGTTTATGCTTGGTTTTCGTTTCGTTTGTATTTCGTTTTCGTTGACATAAAATACGCCGCTGTAACTGTATTGAATTCAGTCATTTTTACTTGTAAGCTTTTCCATATTTCATAGTGGTTTCATTATCCAGAGATACCGCAGGCTAAGATAATACGAAATCTGGATTATAACTTTTTTATTCCGATTTGGACAAGATTTAATTCTCATTTAGCTTAGCTGTATTTGTTTGATGTCTAGACGAGGATGAGAATCAGTATAAATACCCCCCCCCCATGTAATATACAGAGTTTCCTTACGCTGAAAAAAATGATAATTTTCAGGTAATATGAAACATTGTAGCGCCAGCGAGCACTCGCAAGGCAAAAATGAAAGAAAAATATACCCTCGATCACATGGTAGTCTGTATTAAAATTGGGGTAAAATAGTCACGGACTAAGTATCCTGATGTAATGTGATGTTTTATAGACAGGCTGAAAAAAGGACAAAAAGAACAAAAAAAAAAAAAAAAAAAAAAAAAAAAAAAAAAAAGCAATAACAAAAACAAAAAACGTTTCTCTTCAGTTATATCAACTACAACAGTTCCGATCAGGTCGCGCGGATATGTATGTAAAAAAAGATACAAATACGCAATGATCAAGAATAGGCGCAAACAGATAGAAATTTCCACTCCGAAAACCGAAGTGGGAAAAACTAAATTGACAATAAGGTACTTATTCTAAACTATATCGTAAGCCGAGTAATAGGTTAAGTCAAATATCTTGGTACCCTTTAGAATTCTTTGCAATAAGATCTCATAATTTAATTTCAGCCTCATTTAACATATCAGCCAGACAATTTGCCGCGCTTCGGAAGCCACTAAACTTTAATAGTCTCTGCGTTTTATCATTTATCTGCATGTGCTGCATTTGAAAATTAACTTACAAATTGGAATATCTTCAGCAATCAGGAAATAATGTTAAACAAAGTACTTGTGGGACGTCTACAGGCTATATGTGGGCAACCGAAATAGGGATTTTGGGTTCGGGTCCCTGAGGAAAACTGTAGGTTTTGTATCGAGGAAGACTTACTAGTCTTTGCAAATATCGCGGTCTTGCATTATAGATCTAATGTTGTCAGTGGTTTCGGGTTTACATAGACGGTATCTCTGTAACTTCATAAGAACGACTGGGAGAGTCGGAAGGTTCTAACTCCTACGCCTAGGTATTTTGTACAAGTACTGCAGATGAAATACTTGATTGCCTGTGCATTCTGTTCTATGGCTCTAGATTTTGACCTATTGTCTCTCCTGCCTCATTTTATTGAAACAGATAAACAGTACCATACAATTTAAGATATCAAATCCTGATATCAAAAGGGATCTATCATTTTGATGGCTTCCTTTTGAACATTTATGAATAATGATATGCAGAACGTTTAATAGAAGACAAAATGCTGCCATCCGTTTTTATCATGGGACAAATGGAATAAAAATGTTTAATATTCATGACGCCAAAAAACCAGAAAATGTACTGCTGTTGATATATTATAAAGGAGGACTACACGACCCGTGAGGCTTAAAAACGACTACATGTAACATGTATTTTACCGTTATCCTGTTGTCTTAACAGAATAGGAACCAAATGTGTTTTGACACGACAATAGACATTTCAATGAGTATACGAATGGACTATGGGGTTATGATAGTGGATTATATAAAAAAACATTCTTACATGGCATTAACAAATTCTTAAGTCCTCCATTTAATTGTATTTCGTTAACATCGTGTTCTTGAGAACGTTTGAGTCTTATTGCACCAGTTCCTGGCCATTCCTTATCTAGGTTGTTCCAAAAAAATTACCACGTAAAATTTGTGTTGCTAGAAGATTTTTTATGTTCCAATAGCCGTTTTTGTTCTTTAATGTTTTTTTTTCTTTCTTTTGTTCATGTATCTACTTTTGAATGCTGTCTTAGTAATATGTCGGTTAAGTATGTAAATTATAGCCCAATAAGTAAAATCTAAGTTTTCTCTGTGCATGTTTTTGGCTATTTTAACAGACTTTTCTAGTAGTTAAGCATATTGAACCTCGTACTATCCAATATATCCTTTTCCCATAACAAACTTATTTATGTCACACTTATCCCCCGATAAGTTTGTAATGATATTTGCATAATAACCACATAATACGAAATTTGACGGCTATATCTAGATAATGTAATTGTTGCGCAAACAAGATTTGGATTCATGTCCTTTTGCACTGATTAAGTTGGAAGCCGAGTCGATTTCGTATATAATTAAATTTAAAAGGTCGTACAATGATATCAGGACCTTCTTATGCGGAATGTACGGATAAAATTCTTTAAGTCCAGTACAAACAATTTTCATTTCAGTCAGGCCATTGGCATACAGTTCGATGTTCGATTCTGCAGACTCTACTATGGCCACGACTTAAAGCTATTCATTTTAGTTGGTTGGGGTCGGAGCTTCTTGTCTGTTGCTTGGCCCACCGGGGTCCAACTGGTGTTTTTCTTTTGCTCCGGAGTTAGTAATTTATTTTCACCCAGGGATCTCCATCGTCGGGCAGCTTACTGAATCTGTTGAGTCCTCGTTTTTGATTCTTCAGGATGTTTATCATGATTTATCTGTTTGTTCTTTGTGATTCAGTGACTAGTTAGAGATTCACCACGAGGACCGAGGAACTAACTTAATGTTATGAACCACTGCAGAAGCTGAGGGTGAGATAAGGTACCTGTAAAAACGATTAAAGTCCGCCAGTAATTTTATATTACTGATCGTTCCAAGGCGATACTTCTGTGGTAGTTATTCGTTTTATGTCTTGGTGTTTAAAATTTTTTGTGCTGTTGGCGCCTTATGTATGTTTTCATACATTAGATAAGTTTAGGTAACTGAGTGGCCACCTATTGGGAAAATAGCAGCCCATTCGGCTTACGATATGTTTTCATGGTACACGTACCTGATTGTTAATTTAGTTTTTTCCCATCTCGGTTTTTGGAGTGGGAATCTTTTCCTGATTGCGCCTTTTCCTGATTTTTGCCTACTTGTACCTTTTTGCCAAGAAGTGGACACCTCTGGTTCAGACCCTTTGCTTTGAAAGCATGTGTCGAATGGACACCGTTGTCACTTGATTTCTAGAGATAAACTGAATTTCTATTTCTTTGTTGTTGTTTTTTTCGACGAAATTCGTACAAGTGAATAGTCTCAGATAGAAAGCCTAGTTCTTCGCGACTCTCTCACGTGCATATACAGGGTACAGGTAGAGGAATGTTGTGATCACACACATATATAGCATGGGTGATTTGGATTTCTAGTTTATTTATCGCCAGAATTCGTCTAATCAAACAGAATAGCCAGATATTGTACTCCGCGTTACGCGTGATAAAGTCTCGTAGCTGTCCAGCGTAATGTTGGAGTGAAAATGTGACCAAATATGTCATGATTTAGATCGTCTCTGAGTCTAAACAAATCTTAGTAATTCAGTGTTGGTGGGAATAGAAATACCTTAGTTTTTGGGTTGTGGTGTTTCTTTTCGATAAATTAATACCTACTTCCCGGCGTTTACTTTCCGTACATGGTCCCAGTATCGTTTTGTGGTTTCTTACGTATTATTTCACTTGTGTTTTGGATATTGTTGTTATTGTCATAACGCATTCTGTCTATGACACTTTGATTAAATGCATCAATCAGTGACAGAAGAGATGAAATTGATATTCTGCAGACTGTTTTTAAACTCCTATTCATCAGCACTTTTTATTGCAATAATCCAATAATGTTGAATTGCTATTTCCATCGCCATCACGTGTGCCATATTCGACAGGAAAGTGTCATTCTCTCTACACAAGTGAAGCAGATTAAATAGAAGAATGGTCTTGTTTTCTCTTCCTGGCACTTCAACAGAACAAATTATGGTGCAAAATCCACTGGTCACAGAAAATATGACAAGGCAACTAAGTCAACATACAGACTGAAGAATCGTTTTTATTTAATTTTGAAAAGCATTGTGTGTGTTACATGCTTAACTCTAGTTGACCCGTCTGTTATTTTATTATTACTCGTGATTCTAAAACATTATGTAGATTCATCTACAAAATCGACATTTACATTTTGCTCGATTGTGATTCGACTCATTTATGTCAGGAAATAAGATTTTCTGTCATCATTCAAATCTAATAATTGACAGTTTTCTTTCCCTGATATCAGCAAATGCCCTGATGGTCCTGACATGTTTATGTAATATTGGCTATATCCGTCAGTCTTTCTCGAGTATGTAGAATCAGTTTCAATATCTGACAAGAAATTCAATACAGGGGTTAGGAGGTTTTCTAAATGCAAACAGTCGGGACTTTGACACGATCAGAGTTATATTGCAATATACTTCTCGACTTATCCAGCTGATTTTATTAGTCGATATTAGTTAAGTCGTATAATAACATAATGAAACCAGAAGGGCACCAGTAGAAAAAAATAAAATATAAAGCAGCAAAAACATTCAAAGGGAGATAGTATGGACTATATTGCGCAATTTCGGGTAATGAACCCTCGTCAGTAGCCCTCTTTAAACCGGCAACGAACGCCAGACTATACATGTAATTGTGCTGCATTTTCGAGAATTTACACGAGGAGTCTAAATCAAAGACATATTCCTAAATTGGGTCAATAATTAAAAAAATGCTTAGAAGTATGTTTCTAAGCGTGAGTGTTTTGAACACTCTGAATATCTTTACCGATCTCAAAGGACCCAAATAAAATATAATCTGCACTATGGATGATCACGGTACGGGGAGACTTTTTACGGTCGCCACACGGCACAACACCAGCTGCAGTAATAGCAAATAAAATATAAAGGTTTGATCCTTTGGAAGCAGCAAAAACATTCAAAGGGAGATAGTATGGACTATATTGCGCAATTTCGGGTAATGAACCCTCGTCAGTAGCCCTCTTTAAACCGGCAACGAACGCCAGACTATAACTGTGCTGCATTTTCGAGAATTTACACGAGAAGTCTAAATCAAAGACATATTCCTGAATGTCTCAGCTACGATCAGATGGAAATTTTTGTTTCACCAGTTTTTAGAAGTGTTTTGTCAAAGTTGCAGCCTAGACTTTATTTCACTTTATCCAAATTCTATAGGTTAAACAGTTTCGGAAAATATATACCTGTTTATCGTACTATGTCCCAGAATTCCGCTGTATCCAAAACACAATTTCAACCTGAAAAATGATGAAACGGGGAGCTAACTCCTTACTTAGGCGAAACGTTATATAATTAAAGCTGATGTGTATATCCTGGCTACAAATAAGTTTGAACAGAATCAGAACATTAGCTAACTAGAAAATAAGAAAACATTATTTTCGCCATTATAACCCAATGTGACCTTTCCGTTGCCATGGTAACCAGAGTTTTGATCTAGTCCACCCTATATTCTAATGAAACGTTTGTCCCAGTATAACACGTGTTTTGGGGATATTTGTTATTTAAACTTCAACTGAGAAAAATGGCTTGTCCAACCAACGTGAATTTTTTAAGGCCAGGGAGAGATACTTAATTCTGACATCCTGCAATTCAATTTAAGTATGTTAGTGTCGAAGTATTTGTTACACATTTGTTACACAACTGCATTACACAGTTGACAGTAGGATACCTGTACTTTCATGTAGCCTACCGCAACTGAAAGTAGGATACCGGTCAGTACCTTTAGCCTACCACAACTGATAGTAGGGTACAAACAGATACCTCTAGCCTATCGAAACTGATAGAAAGGCTAGAGTTACCGGCCGATATGCTTCAGTTGTGGTAGGCTACATGTACCTACCCCTGCTCGTTCGTCTCTCACTAATGAGAAAGACCATCATTATTTCTTGAATATGTTCGTGTGTGTTGGTGAGTTCTTTGATGGCTGACTAGGCCAATTCTGGCTCTAAACTGTCGGTTGCAAGTAGAGCATGTCAATGTCATGGTATCAGCATGTACCTACCGGTATCGTACTGTCAGCTGTGATAGGCTACAGTTACCTACCAATACATTTCTATGAATTGTGATAGGCTAGAGGTACCTGTTGGTATCCTACTATCAGTTGTGGTAGGCTAAAGGTATTGACCGGTATCCTACTTTCAGATGTGGTAGGCTACAGGAAACTACAGGTACCCTACTGTCAACTGTGGTAGGCTACAGGTATATACCGCTACAATATTGTCAGTTCTGGTAGTCTACAGGTACCTGCCAGTCAGTTGTTGTTTGGGAGAGGTACCAACCGATACCTTATTTTCAGTTGTTGTATGCTACAGGTATCTACTGGTACCCAATTGGTATTATGTTATTATACAACTTAACTTATATCGACTAATGAAATCAGTTGGATAAGTCGAGAAGTATTTTGCAATATAACTCTGATCGGTGCGAAATTTATTTCAAACTGTTTTGTTACAATGTGTTGTTTCGACATACTCATCTCTAGAAGATGCATTATTTAAATAAAGATAACACTATGATTATGTTTCACAAGATAATTCTAGACGATTAACATAATCAATTCGATTATCCGAGAAGATTATTGCAACTTTAAATCCTATCAGAATGAAAGTATATCGATTTGTGTCATTTTAACTCGACATCTAGACATTAATTTTTCGAGATGTGGTAGATCAACTACACAAATCGACAAACGTAAAGTCGAGATGATGCCAACTAAAGCAACAACACGGTGCACATATACGCTTCCGTATATATAATATTTTGTAACGTAAGAGATAAAAAATACATTTTTCTTTGCTATTACTAAGTAGTCTTTAATTATTTTTCAGTTAACGTTTAGATCTATTTGGTTTTATACGCCATGAACATACGATCCTTATCAAAAACGTCATTCGTTGATTTGAACCCTTGACGTTCTTAAGCTGTTGTTATTTCATTACGAAAACATGCCCATGCAATATATGGATTTTTCTGAAGCTGTAAAAATTGAAAATTTCAGTAGAAAAAATTGGATATTTTTCTTTTTTTTTGCTCAAAACATAGAGTGTGGGTACACGTTAGAACCGCCTTGCCGAGGCGGTTCTAACGAGTACCCACAATCTATGTTTTGGAGCAAAAATAAGAAAAAATAGGTATACCCCTGCATACCCCAGTTTTGCTATATAAAAGTGGGGTATAAGGGGGTATATATTACACGGACATGTTTTCCTGATGATATCAATTCGGCATCATTATTATTCAACGATTCAAACAGAATGTAATTGGTTCCACAGCAACCCATGTTCATTTCAAAGGTTTTAGAATGAGATATTTGTCATTCAACATTGATTGTCCCTTTAGTGTCATTAAGTTGCCAAAGAACACTTACGTCTTCGATCAAATTCTTGCTAGATTTGAAATACAAGTCACAATGTGTGCATGCGGAATTACACTCACAAAGCCAATGTTTTGCATTTTAATACAAACTGATTGATTTTTGTCTCACAGTACGATCATAAATCTAGCATGGAATACAGTTTTGTTTCATAGCCGTTTACAGAAATACAAATGAGAGCATAAATTCTAAAAACAAACCAGAAGATGTAAATCAGCCCAACTGTGTATGTTTACAATAAATACCGTAAGTGCTTCCAGCAGTGGGCATATGAGAAATAGAATGGCTGCGCTCTGGTAACTGAGCGGTCATTTGTATTTATATTGACCATTCAAATCAGCACATTAGCTAACAGTCAATGACGGTTAGACAACAAGGGGGTTTGACAAACAAAACAACACGTGCTTTTTACAGGTAAATATAGGTGCAAAAACACAATGTTTGTCTAAGGAAATAGGGTTGGGCGTGGTTATAACTTGCTGGCGGAGGAGTCAATTTCCAATCGTTCTGTATTTTGGAGGGCGAGTATTTAGGCTTAAGTCAGCATCTGTTGCTTTATAGGCTCAGACTTTATCATTGACTTGTTCGAGCTCAAACATGGATCCGAGATTCTAAATAAGGACATAAGACGTAAACTCTAGGCATAAAGTTTTGTAATGTTGCCATATAATTAAAACATCAACACACAATGCCGTTAGTACAGTCGAAGAGCCAGCCCAAGAATTTTCGCAAACAAATTTTATGGAAAGCACATTGGGCTTAAATTAATCTCACAGGATTTCGCCTTTACTGGTAGCTGTCACTGGTTTGTGTCGTTCAGAGCAACCAAATGTGAAGCAATTACAGTTGTGGTTTATTTAAAACAATCCATTAGTGCGAATTCTCTTTATATCAACGACATTAAAGTCTCTCGTGAGACGCGCATGTCAGTGCCAAACTTTTAAGACATAAATCTCGGTCTATTGAGGACCATAAGACAAGCGACTGGGCACTCGATAATGACACAGAATACAGGTAGGAGCCAAAACAGAAAAAGAAATCAATATTGATTGCAGATGGAGGCAGGTTTGTTGCACAGGTTATCAGGAACCAATAAACAGTGGAATTACAGAAATTATCTTTAAGGGGTCTCTTTATTACCCCCTACACAGATGTGATAATCGCCTAAGTGTGACAGTCCTTTGATATAAGGATCATATCGCACTACTAGGGGCAATTAACCGAATTAACAATGATACTGAAGGAGCTAAGCCTTTAAGGAGTAGAGCAGCCATGCGGATGAACATATTTTCTGTTTGAACACACTTGCTTTCAGTTCTTCACGTATACAAAAGGAAAATCGGAAATTGAAGTATCTAGCTTGTTCTGCACAAGTAATATTTAGCAACCGTCAAGAAAACATGTCCGTCAAATATGTACTACCTTAAACTCCACTTTTAAAAAGTGGTTTGCATGGGGTTTCGTCGGGGCGGTTACAGCGTGTACCCACAATGTATATTATTTTGAGCGATAATATTTAGAAAAAAAAAATAAAGTAAAACAAAAATAAACAAAAACAAATCTATGAAAATTTTAATTTTTGCTTAAAAAAAAAATAAAAAATAAAAAATATGTATATATATATATATATTTGCCATTTTTTCTAGCATTTTAACAAAGTGACGTCTACAATAATTGTTTGCACTGAACAGCGCTATAATTGTAGTTTGCAGATGTTGGCATTTTAAGTTTCTTATTACACCAGATCCTAATCATTGCTTTCTTTGACTTTTGCATTGAGTCTTTTTTTCACCAGCACCCTCACTTAAAAGAAAGCTTCAATAAATTGCTGACCTGAAATAGATTGCAATTATACTGGCTGCGTGGTTCCAAATCCTGCATTTGTATATCAAAAGTGCCATTAAACAGCACTATGACAACGAAATATGCGTCTGGGGTGACCTGAAATGCGTTGGTGACAATTGTCCGAATAATGAAAAAAAACGTTAATAGACACGTACACGTCAAAGTTGCAACTGTTTAAAATATATAAGTCATGTATATGTAGGTAAGGCTAACCCTTGAGTAAGAATTTGAACTGAGATCTCTTTAGAAATGTTAAAAGGGGTATTAAACTATTACTGCTTTACAAAGGTCTGATATGGGCAATGGTCGACAATGCATATTTGACACATTTTCGGATAAGTTCGAATAACCATGATAGAGACCAAATCTACCGAAGAGAGATTGTGCCAGCAGGAAAACACGTCCCTACAATGTATACCCCTTAAACCCCACTTGTATATATATAAAAAGAACTGGTGTTTGCATGAAATAAATAAATAAATAAATAAATAAATAAATAAATAAATAAATAAATAAATAAAAATCAATAATGGTACTTGAACCTAACGCGAGTATAGGTATAGATTACGCAATGAGTATTGTCGTCCCAATGTAGGCTCCAGCGTTTAAGAAAATAATGCGCCAGTATTGTTCATATTGAGATTGACAAAGAACAAAGAATATCAGAGCAAAATATAAAAGTATCGCCCAACGTGCTCGTGCTCTACCGACTGAGCTAGACGGGCTGTTGTGTTCATGTACAATATTCAATTTCCTCGATCAGAGATCTAGTATTGACTTTTAAATCAATCATGGATGAAATTTCTCTGCTTTATCGATCTCGCGAGAGTGTTGTTAAGCGCACATTAAACCTGTTACAATATTCCGCGGTCTGATTTCAACGTAAACTTTTTACACCTTAAAATCATCGATATTCGTATCTATTGCTATCTGTTCAAAAATTCATCTAAAAGATTTATTAAAGCTCGCGGATGAGGCTCATATTTTCATTATATTAGCTTCAACTAAAACAAATTTACTAAACGCGTAACAAGCTTTTAATACGTAAAGATATTTTTATACGTGCATCCTTATGCCTAGGTCCCACTAGGGCTTACGTACGCTGCGGACGCTGCGGATAGGTGTTCCGTATCTGTCCGTCCTATCCGTAACGATTCGTATCTCATTCGTAATGTCCGTAACTGTACGTATCGTATCCTCAGGGCGCGGTAGATCCGCGGGCAAATTTTCATAACTGTCAAAAATGCATGCGCGGATGGACGATCGGTAATGGTTGGTAATGGTACGTAACTGAAGGCATTTATTCGAATCTGTCCGTATCTAATCGCATCTAAACGTATCATTCCGCGATCAAGCATTTGTTGCGGATCGATATTGTTCCATGCGTGTTGTTTCGTTCGGTTGCGGTCTTTGTCGTCTATACACACTTTTCGATACAATTTAATACGTTCAGATAGGAACACGTAATGTTACGGTTTTCCTAAAGCTAACACAGCATGCCACACGTATGAAAACGGAATCAAACCAGGATGTAACTTGAACAATGCTAATAAGCGTGTTGCTGAGCCCTCTAGAGCTGAGTGTTTGGGCATAACATAATCTGTATTCAATGCTTGAATGAATCATACAAGAACATTTCTGGAATATATAGTCTATTTGACAAAAATGTCCGTCATTTTTCTATTATACAAGTAAAAACTGTACAAGTATTAAATTTTGATACACTATTGTGGTTCGACTCACGTATCTATGGCGTATCAAGATAAGAAAGGTACGTCACAAGTAGGTTGTACATACGTGAGCATACGTGGGCCGATACGCCGTGGGCCGATACGCCGGTACGTCGTAGATACGTAGCTTATACTCCTGATACGTCACACGCTCGTAGCGGTTAACATGCCACGTAACTGTGGCGTATGTACTGCATGCCTTTCGTATCTGCTACGTATGTATGACGTATGTGTGGCGTATCCTAGACTCTCTTCACGTATCTATGGCGTATCAGTGGCGTACGTGTGGCGTAACTCGCGTATCAACGGCGTATATACTACGTTTGTGCTACGTAAGTTTCATTGCTGTGGACTATGTGAGACGTATTAAGATTATTAGGAATATATTTTGTGGCGTTCCAAGAGAATCTGTAAATAAAAAAAAGACAATAAATGTAAGTAAATATGCATTACATACCCCCTGTCCCGTCGACGTGCCAACCAGAGCCGCAAGAGTTGAGCACAAAGTAATGCTAGGGTCATGTTGGAATGGATAAGTCTGAGAAAGATATGTGGTCTGTCCATGGCCGAAATTATGCATGTAATGTGAACATGTAAGTATTTCAACGTAAAATGGCTCTAGATTTTGAATTAATATTGTCTTTTCTGCCATATCCTATTGAAACAGATATACAATAAGATACAATTTAAGTCAGTCTGAGATATCAAATCTTGATGCGATGTATATGGTTGATCTGAATTTCTATTATGAATTTACCCTGGAGAGTTTTAAGTTAGTCGTAAATCAGATACAAAATATGAGCATTCAAATCTAGGATGATAAATGATCTTAAATCAAATCAGTTCTTCAATATGGATCTATCATTTTGATGGCTTACTTTTGAATGTTTATGAATAATGAATATGCAGAACGTTTAATAGAAGGAAGAGAAGACAAAATGCAGCCGTCTGTTTTCATCAAGGGACAAATGGAATAAAAATGTCAATGTTCATGGAATCAAAGAGAGAAAATGTACCGCTGTTGATAAGGTATTTTTCCACTATAAAGGAGGACTACACGACGTTTAAGGCTTACAAGACATATACATGTGACATGTGTTGTCCCGTTATCCTGTTGAGTTAACGGAACACGGAACCAAATGTGTCAATGTGTTTTGACACGAGAACAGACATAGCAAGGAGTATACGAATGGACTAAGCGGTGGACTGTAGGAATGTCATTTACAAATTCTTAAGTACTCCATTTAATTGTATTCCATTCACATCGTGATTCCTGGAAATTTTTAGTTCTATTGCACCAGTTCCTGGCCATTTCTTATCTAGGCTGTTCCAGGAAAATTACCACGTGAAATTTGTGTTGCTAAGATTTTTTTGTTGATGTTGCAATAAGCCGTTTTTGGTCTTTATTTTTTTCTGTTGTTCATGTATTTACTTTTGTATGTTGTTTTAGTAATACGTCGGTTAATTATGTAAAGTATAGCACAATAAGTAAAAACTAAGTTTTCTCTTTGCATGTTTTTGGCTACTTTAACACACTTTTCTCATATTTTAGCGTATTGAACCATACTGTCCTATATATCATCCTCCCATAGCAATGTTATTTATGTCTCACTTAAACCCCCGATAAGTTTGTAGGATGTTTGCATGATAACAACATAATACGAAATTTGACGGCTATATCTAGATAATGTAATTGTCGCGCAAACAAGATTTGGATTCATGTCCTTTTTGCACAGATTAAGTTGGAAGCCGAGTCGATTTCGTATATAATTAAATTTGAAAGGTCTTACAACGAAATCAGGATCCTGTTTATAAGTCTGATACAGAATGTATGGATAAACAGTTTTAATTCCACAATCTTCATTTCAGGCTTCTCGCCTCCAGTTCGTTGTAACTTGTCAATAAGTTGACGACACATTGGTTCAGTCCTTTGGCTTTAAAGCATATGTCGAATGAACACCATTGTCACTTGGGCGAGTCCGCATTAACTGAATTTCTATTTCATCCTTCTATGGAATTCGTATATTTAATGAATAGTTATAGATAGGAAGCAGTGTTCTTCGTGACTAGGTCACGTGCACATACTGAGTACAGGTAAAGTAATGCGGTGACCACACACATATATATAACATGGGTGATTTAGATTTCTTTGAATATTTTTGAATGGATGCTTCAGTCCAAGTCAACAGCAATGGTCAAATCGGGGCGTTGCCTCCATTTTATGAGACTTTTATCCAACATTAGGATGTCACGACGTTCAAAATGTGCCTTATAAATATAACCACCCAAGCAAACCAGTAAGGCTTATATGTATGGATGGATTAACTAAACCACTTTTCCTGGACAGGCTCAGACTTCAGCGGTTAACCAGTAATCAGATGGTCTGTCAGCAGCAAAGAAGCTATGCCTGAAGACACGAGCAGCCCATCTATTTCTCCTAGGCCCCAATGGGCGGTGTTGGATTTTTATTTTATTTTTCGACGGAATACATCTAACTAACCAAAATAGCCATCCGTACAGGGTACCATTTCTCTTACGCATTATTTCACGTGTGTTTTGGATATTGTTGTAATTGTCATAACGCATTCTGTCTATGACACTTTGATTAAATACATCAATCAGTGACAGAAGAGATGAAATTGATATTCTGCAGACTGTTTTTAAACTCCTATTTATCAGCATTTCTATTGCAATTATCCAATAATGTTGAATTGCAATTTCCATCGCCATTACGTGTACCATATTTATTACGAAAACATGCCCATGCAATATAAAGAGATTTTTAGAGTTGTAAAAAATGAAAATTTTCCGCTGAAAAATTTTGATATTTTTCTTAAAGACAGGGTTTTCATGCCGGGGGTCTGGTTTCCAGCTTGAAGGTCAACAGGTAGCTAGTCCTAGAAGAGGGCGGAGCTTGCACACAGGTAGCTGGCTAACTTTAGGGGTCATAAAACTGATTATGTGTCATAATTAGTTGCAATAAACAAGCAGGTGAGATAATACCTGTCAATCATTGCATTAGTCACTGAGGCCTGAAACTGACAACCAATCATATCGTTTTTATTGATGTTAACACTTCAGCAGTAAGAGAAAGAATGACACAGGTATACCTGTGAGGCCTTTTATACCCCAGCCCTGTCTTTAAGGGGGTATTTATTGCACGGACATGTCTTCCTGATATTCTACAGGAAAGTGTCATTCTCTCTGCACAAGTGAAGCAGATTAAATAGAAGAATGGTCTTGTTTTCTCTTCCTGTCACTCCAATAGAACAAATTATGTTGCACATTGTATTGGTCACAGCAAACTGAAAAGACAACTTGTCGGCATAACGGCGATTTATATCAATATACAGACTGAAAAATCAGTCTTATTTCAGTTTAAAATGTGTTGTGTTGCTTGCTTATTTCTATTTGATTCGTCTGTTTATAACTACTTGTGATTCTAAATAATTATGCATATTTATCTACAAAATAGTTTGTTTGATTCTGATCCGTCTCATTTATGTCAGGAAATAATATTTTCTGTCATCATTCAAATCAAATAATTGACAGTTTGCTTTCTCTGATATCAGCGAATGCCTTGATGATCCTGAAATGTTTATGTAATATTGGCTATATCCGTCAGTCTTTCTCGAGTATGTAGAATCGGTTTCAATATCTGACAAGAAATTCAATACAGAGGTTAGTAAGTTTTCTAAATGCAAACAGTCGGGACTTTGACACGTTTACATTCCGTCGCTTGAGTCAATGTCTGCTTATTTGACTTGCCAATACAGAATATAGGTAAATCACTGATGCCAAAGGGTGAGGATTGTGGCAACCATTAGAAAAAACATGTCGGTGCATACCCGTTTTAACTCCACTTTTGTATAAAATTACTGGGGTTTGCTAGGGTATACCTATTTTCGTATGTTTGATCCATCTTGCACTTTAAGCGTCATCAGAAAAGCATGTCCATGAAATAAATACCCCCGTATACCCCACTTTTATGTAGTAAAACTGGGGTATGCAGGGGTATACCTATTTTTCTTATTTTTGCACCAAAACATAGATTGTGGGTACTCGTTAGAACCGCCTTGTCGAGGCGGTTCTAACGTGTACCCACAATCTATGTTTTGAGCAAAAATAAGAAAAATATCAAAATTTTGCTGCTGGAATTTTTATTTTTACTACAGAAAAAATTCTCTGTATATCGCATGGACATGTTTTCGTAATGTGTTGTAACATTTTTGTGATGTTGTGTACATTAGTTTCCTTCCCACCTGGCATCTGGGGTGGGATTTATATAGTATGTATATTATAAGAATCTTACATGTGTGTCAGGTATGGATAGACAAATCTGTCCCGAGGGTCACATTTTGGCATCACGAGGCTCGCAGAGTGATGCAAAATTGTGACCCGAGGGGCAGATTTGTCTGTCCATACCTGACACGCATGTAACTTAAAGATTCTTCTTCTTGCACGTCTCAATGCGGCGAAGCTTGATTTTTATACAATTTACTTAGAAAAATGCCACAATCGCGGCGTCCGCCATTTTGAATTAAAACGTTTTGACGTCATTGTGACGTCTGCGCTTAGCGACGAAATTACGTGACGTCCTATACAACCAATGTTAAAAAAGAACACTTGAACGCAGGGTGCGACCGGGGTGAGATAAGGAGGGTGAGATAAGAATTTCTCATATGGGATAAAACGTAGAATTTCTCTATCTGATGTGCAAGAATCAATTATATATTCTCTGTACCTGTGGTTTTTACTCTAAACTGAGAACCAACCCAAAAGTAACTTGTCATGCAAACTATGCGTGTACGTTTGTATTCCCTGAAGCTCTTTTCGTTAGTTTCTTAAATAACAGCACAACCAATATATAAAATGATATGAGAACTATTATAAGCAAATACAATCGACTCGATGGCGTTTTAAGGTCCATCCAATGTAAAAATATATATCTTTACAGTACTGTTATACACTTGTCATTATTTAATAATTGGGCATAAACATGGGTCGTGTCAAAAATGCAGCCTAATTGAAATGGTGAAATATCAAATTTCAACGACCTAGAACTTTGTAAAACTTATGTCGTGAAAAGTCTGGTTAAGAGCATTAAATATTCATTTCACGTTTCAATGTGATTAAAACCACTGCACTTAAAGCCAGGTGTACGTAATTGACCTCACGGTAGAAAATTTTTATTTTTGGCGTGTGGGTGTATTTTGATGTCCTGCATACGAAAATGAAAAGAAATCGATTCCGTTCTGAGCTTGTTTTCGAGATATCGGCCTTCAAAATCGTCAAATTTGAGAGCGAAAATACATTGACGTCAACGTAAAATGCAATTTTTAGACCCCCTTTTTGTTAATTTTCTTGATATATTTCAAAAACTCCACGGTAGGTTTTTTTTTAGAAAACTGATATGTATTAGAGAAATTCCTGAACTACAGGTAGATAACGAGAAAGTCCTTAGTTACCGGGTTCGTTTTCCTGCTATAAGCGTGCGAAGAGAGGTAGTCGTTGCTCAATTCAGTACGTTTTATGCGCGACGTCGATTTTGCGCCAAAATCTCCGACGCTATTTAGTATTCAATATTGCTAACTGTCGCGCAAATGAAGTTTTCCTCGGGATAACATGTCCACAATCTATATTTTGAGCAAAAATAATAAATAACATCAATTTTTTTACATTTCTGAAGTCCTCTGCATAATTTTATGTAAATAGTCTCGTATTCCGAACGTAAACTGACGCTAGAAATGACGTTTCGAGCGAAAAGTGACGTTACGAATGCGGCGTAAAAATGACGTTTCGATCCTTAGATACGCACGCTCCTTTGAGCGCCTTCAATTACGTACATCTGGCTTTAAAAAGTTCTAATGCAACGGCATGTATTGAATTGAGTGAACTTTTGTCAAAACTGTGATTTCATTTAAAATTGCATACAATTTAGCAAAATTAGATAATTGCACATTGCATCTCCTTCGCAATATATTCCATCGATGCTTCTCTCAATTGACTGAAGACGCGGATTAAAGTCCTGACACAAATTTAGCTTCTGGAGGTCTTATTGAAGTATTGTCAAGATAGAACCAGTGTAAGTTTGTGTTTTCTCGCTTGGGTGTGAGAAATATTTATGTTGCTTGTACCCCCACTTAAAGTTAAAATGCACAAGAAAACATTGATCAGGAAATTGCGCAATTACAACGAGAGTCCGACTTTATAAACCGAGATGGGAAAACCCCAAACCGCCACACAGGCGCCGATACAAAAAGAACATATCGTACACCGAGTGAACAGCTATTTCCCAATAGGCGACATTGCAGCTACCTATTCTTAAGTAAAAACGTGAACACGTACATAAAAAAGTGCAGACAGACCCAAAACTCAGCACGAAACATCAACTAATTAGAACCCCAACAGAAGTAGCGCCTTGGAACGACCAGTACTATAAAAATACCGGGAGAAGAATAAACCATTTTTTACAGGCTATAATTCGAAATTCGAAGTCTGTTGCAACACATTGCAGAATTAAACGACTGTCTTGTCATACGATGAATGGCAAATATTTTGACATTGTCTGTCAATGAACATGTCCATGGATCTTTAATTTCTTTCTTTCTTTTTTTTTTTTTTTGCATTTAGCCTTTGATATCAGGTATGGATAGGTCATTAACCGTATTCCGTACAAACTAAGGCAACGGTGTGGATGAAATTTCAGTCTGATTATACTTCGTTGTTAGCATAAAGTGTACGAAGGTCATATCGGGTTTCATGCGCCATATGTTGTTGCAATTTAAAGTAACCAATCACAATGGAAACTGAAAAATACTCATATGACAAAGCAACAGCTAAGAATTAAAACAGAGAGAGAAATGGTGCAAGAAATAGAGAATTTTGTTTAGTGGCCTGATAAACTTCGGGTGTTTCGTGGTCTAGATATTGACGTCACGGTTGTGCATAGTTTAGACGCACAGGATATGGAACTCCCTTATTACGTTTCTGCTAGTGTTTCATTTTCTTACATTTGTGATATTGTATGGCAGATATATTTAAAATCCGCGTTGGGGTAATGCGTACATTTACCCCTAGCGTTGAACATAACCGGTTGTTTTTGTGGTGCAATATGCACACAGTTAAATGAGAGAATGATATAAAACGTCTCAAATTTCATATTAGCATGTTACAGCCACTATTTGTTACAAATTGCAAAGTCCTACGTTATACAAACCGAAAAGTGTTTTATCTGTAGAATTCTAGACACATATTAGGTTTGAGACAGAGCATCAGACTCATTTTGATCGGATAAATAGCTACGATTATAACTAGTAAACATGCTAAATGTGCAACAACTTTGCAATTACTTCCAGCAAATTAAATTGTCGGTTACGCTTTTGTAGCATTGAATACTATATCGAAGGTCTGATTTTGCAGTTTCTTATAAATGTTCCCATGAATTGTTCTGACAAATGTCAGCATTGTTTACACTTTTAATTCCCAGTTAATAACCTAATCTACATATTTTAGTTTGTCGCAAAATAGGCCACGGTCATCCCAAGATCATGATTAATGTAAAATTTACCCGACATAGCAAGTGTTTCGTTGAAAGAAGGTTAAAATAAGCAATTATTAGGAAATGATGCAATCAAAAAGAAATTCCAACTTCGTATATCGAGATGGAAAAAACAAATTAACAGAGTGGGGAAAACAAATTTACAATTAGGTAATATTACAAATAGAACACACCGTAAGCCGAATGAACAGCTATATCCCAAAAGATGGCCAATCATAGGTGAATCCGTATTTTATATTCAGTAGTTTGATATTACTGACCGCTCCAAGGTGATATTTCTGTTGTGGTTCTAATTGATTTATGCATTGGAGTCGAATTTTGTACTGTTTGAACCTTATGTACGTTTTCATAGTTTCAGTTAAGTTCGGGTAACTGAGTGGCCGCCTATTGGGAAATAGCTGCTCATCGGCTTCAGATATGTTTTCTTAGTAAAAGTATCCAATGGTCAATTAAGGTTTTTCCAAACTCGGTTTTTGGAGTGGGAATTTATTTCTGAATGGGCCATTTCCTGATGTTTGCCTATTTGTACCCATTCTTTGCATAAAATGGACACATTATCATTTGTGATCGAGTTTTCGTATAAAATTGGCGCGATGGAATTTTGAATAATTTCAACCTTGAAATGAAATAGTGCTGCACATCATATCGTAGCTAAAATTATCTTGAATGTCTACCAATCCGTTTAATTGCTTGACAGCCTATTTTATAGATTTTTGTGGATTATTTTGAGACTTTGTTAACAAAATAAAGCCTAAAGTGCACTGTGCATCGCTCAAATACATCACTTGCGTTTCTCAACGGAATGTTTCACATAGACTCGAATTGCCTCCAATGATTATATCACAAAAATGATTTTGATGTTTATCGCCTTTAAAATATTATGACCTTAGTGTCTGCACTTTATGATCGCCCCTCGCATTTCTTCAAGTCTCCTTTTTATGCAAATATTGTTGATAGCAGAATGAATAATGACATTTTCTTTGATGTTTTAAATGCAAGAAACTGTCTGTCTTATAGTGTTTGATGACCCCAAAAGCCCAATTTCGTTATACTTTATCAGAAAAAAAGATTCTATAAATATTTTCTTGGCATTAATGGAGTTGGGATCGAAACATTTCTATGAAGTCTGTCTGAGAGATTCAGCAATATGCAGTCAATAATGCCCATGAAGGTAGCATACATCAGGAAAACATGTCCGTGTAATGTATACCCCCTTGAACCCCACTTTTATATAGCAAATCTGGGGTATGCAGGGGTACATCTATTTTTCTTATTTTTGCTCCAAAACATAGATTGTGGGTACTCGTTAGAACCGCCTCACCGAGGCGGTTCTAACGTGTACCCACAATCTATGTTTTGAGCAAAAATAAGAAAATAATCAAAAATTTTCTAGAGAAATTTTCCAATTTTAAAGCTGAAAAAAGTCTCTGTATATTGCATGGGCAAGTTTTCGTAATGAATATGCCCATATTTATGTAGTCGTTTCGCAGCTTCGTTTCGCAGTAACACTATAAATGGAGCTAACGTTCGAATTGTTCTATTTGCAGTTTTCTCATTGTCAATATCATGCGCGTTTCGACATGTTTAAGAACCATTAATTCAAGTTAATAAAAATGAGTATTTGGTGCAAGTTTATTAAGCATGTTTTACTAGTCTCAATAGTTGAGAAAGTGCATAATGCCCCAAAAAATAACTAAATAAATCTCACTAAATTGGTGGACTGTTATGCAGGTTTTTCATTTCATATATTACGAACTATCATTTAGGACTTGACACTGACTCGTTTCCTCTCTATTAGCATTCATTTGTCTATCGACATTGACTTTGTATTTCTTTATAGTATGAACAGACACTATTTTATCGTCTCTCTCCTTTTGCCAGACTTTAGGTCAATAAAATGCACCAAATTTGAAGCGATGTATTACGGAAAGGAAACCGCGTTTTTGTGAACTTTGATTAAATCTAGGCCTATAACTGCTTTTGAGTTAACAAAATATTTCCCTAAGGGCACCGTCGAATCTGTGACATTTTACGCTAGATTATCTTCAATTAACATTGTTAGAGCGTTGAACTTGAGCTGTTGTCGATTTTCGGGACAAATTCACTTCATACATATTTATTCCTCGTATTAGTCGCAAAACAGAAAATTCCATAAATTTTAAAAATTTAATCTGTGCCTTTCAATTTTCTGTCACGCGTTTAGTATCAAATCAGTAGCACAAACCAAATGCATAAATTAATACATTACACCTGTACATTGACGAGTTGCAGTCTAGCAATTATAAGTAGCAAAATCAGTATGATCCCAGGGAACTTTGTGCAGTGTAAAAGAAACGTAAATTGATTATACACAATCAGAAGTAAAATATGCGTCTATATACTAGTATACTAGTATATACATGTAGGTTAGAAAATGATAATAAGAAATAAAATATTTAGAAAAATACATTACACACAGAGCAATATCACACGGGGTTCTCCCAAAATGTGACCTGTTTACTTGAAATCATCTAGAAGTAGTAAAGAGTAATTGACTAGTTTTTCATATGTTTCGTGCTCCTAGGGGATCTCATCTTGTATTGAATTCAGTCATTTTTACTTGTAAGCTTTTCCGTATTTCATAGTGGTTTCAATATCCAGAGATACCGCAGGCTAAGATAATACGAAATCTGGATTATAATTTTTATTTCGATTTGGACAGGATTTAATTCTCATTTAGCTTAGCCGTATTTGTTTGATGTCTAGACGAGGATGAGAATCAGTACAAATACCCGCCCATGTAATATACAGTTTCCTTACGCTGATAAAATGATAATTTTCAGTTAAATTATATATATATTTTGTTCTGTTCGCTCGAAACATTGTAGCGCCAGCGAGCACTCGCAAGGCAAAAATGAAAGAAAAATATACGCTCGTTCACATGGTAGTCTGTATTAAAATTGGGGTGAAAAAGTCACGGAATTAGTATCCTGATGTAATGTGATGTTTTATATACAGGCTAAAAAAAAAAAAAAAAAAAAAAAAAAAAAAAAAAAAAAAAAAAAAAAAAAAAAAACGTTTCTCTTCAGTTATATCAACTACAACAGTTCCGATCAGGTCGCGCTTATTGAAAAAGTAAGATGTGTAGGTAACAATAAAATATACAAATAGGCAATGATCAAGAAAAGGCGCAATCAGATAGAAATTTCCACTCCGAAAACCCATGTGGGAAAAACTAAATTGACAATAAGGTACTTATTCTAAACTATATCGTAAGCCGAGTAAGGTAAAGTCAAATATCTTGGTACCCTTTAGAATTCTTTGAAATTAGATCACACAATTTAACCTCATTTAACATATCAACCAGACCATTTGTCGAGCTTTGGAAGCCACAAAAGTTTAATAGTCTCTGCGTTAAATCATTTATCTGCATGTGCTGCATTTGAAAATTAACTTACAAATTAGAATATTTTCAGTCATCAGAAAATAATTGTAAACAAAGTATGTGGGACGTCTAAAGGCTATAAGTGGGCAACCGAAATAGGGATTTTGCTTCGTGCTTTTTAGGAATATAATAGGTTTTTTATTGGGGCAGACTTATCAGTCGTTGCATGCATTGTAGATCTAATGTTGTCAGTGGTTTCGGGTTTTCAATAGACGGTATCTCTTTAAATTCATTAGATCGACTGGGAGATTCAGAAGGTTCTAATTAAATCCTACCTATAGGTATTTTGTACAAGTACAGCCGATAAAATACTTGATTGCCTGAACATTCTGTTCTGTGGCTCTAGATTTTGACTTACTGCCTCTTCTGCATCATCCTATTGAACAGATATACAATATGATACAATTTAAGTCAGTTTGAGATAACAAATCATGATGCGATATATGGAAGATCTGAATTTCTATTACGAATTTATCCTCGAGAGTTTTAAGTTAGTCGTAAATCAGAAATGGTTTTCATCAACAAAATATGAACATTCAAATCTAGGATGATAAATGATCTAAAATTAAATCAGTTCTTCAATAGGGATCTATTATTGTGATGGTTTTTTTAATGTTTATGAATAATGGATATGCAGAACGTTTGATAGAAGGCAGAGAAGACAAAATGCAGCTATCCGTTTTCATCAAAGGACGAATGGAATATAAATGTTAATGTTTATGAAATCAATGGGGGAAAATGTACTGCTGTTGATAAAGTTATTCCCCATGTATTGTGCCGTAATCCTATTGTGTCACAGAACACGGAACTAAATGTGTTTTGACACGACAATAGGCTATTTTAACAGCATTTTCTCGTATTTAAGCGTATTGAACATCATACTGTCCTATATATCATCCTCCCATAACAATGTAATTTATGTCACACTTAAACCCCCAATAAGTTTGTAATGATATTTGCATGATAACCACATAATACGAAATTTGACGGCTATATCTAGATAATGTAATTGTCGCGCAAACAAGATTTGGATTCATGTATTTTTTGCGCAGATTAAGTTGGAAGCCGAGTCGATTTCGTATATAATTAAATTTAAAAGTTCATACAATGATATCAGGACCTTCTGATATGCAGAATGTACGGATACAATGCTTAAAGTCCAGTACAAACAATTTTCATTTCAGTCAGGCCATTTGCCTACAGTTCGATGTAACTTGCCAAGAAGTGGACACCTCTGATTCAGACCCTTGCTTTTAAAGCATGTGTCGAATGGACACCGTTGTCACTTAATTTCTAGATTTGATTTAATTTACAAAGTGAAAGAGCTATAAGCAAACATAATCCCAACTCAGAACTCTCTCTCTCTCTCTCTCTCTCTCTCTCTCTCTCTCTCTCTCTCTCTCTCTCTCTCTCTCTCTCTCTCTCTCTCTGTCTTTCACCCCCTCTCCGAGGCTCTCGCTCTCTTGCTCTTAGCGTGAGTTTCTGTAGATTCAAATGTTCTTCTTTCTATTTTTCTTCCTCATATTTACTAATATTCTTCTTATGATACAGTTGTATTCTTACGTTCTGAATTTTTTACTCACTCCTTTTAAGACTCATGTATGAATGATTATAGTTTGACAATTATATTGTATTCATAAACTTTGAAAATGTTACTTCTGTTATGTATGACAGTTACTTGTTGAAAGATGTGCATTCAGTACTGGTAAACTTCCCAAGGGAGTATGCCCAGGAAAGTATGATGTTATACATATGATGTTTACTTGTTGTCCTTAGCAATTATTTACTTTTAGTGTCCCAGATATTGGACATAAACAGGTTGTTTACTTCAGAATTTTCTAGAAATTTCAAATTGTTCTTTGACGGAAAAGTCCGGAAAAATCTGGAAGAACCAAAGATGTAGAATCTTCTAGAAAAATCTTTTTTTTTGTCAAAAGAATATTGTGGAATTTTCTGGAAGGATAATGGCCTCTCTAGAATATTCCAAAAACATTAAATTTTGGTAAACAACTTGTTATTTTTAGTATATGATATCATAGAATTTGCTGGAAGAATCCTGAATGTTCCTCAGTGCTATATAAGGGCTACAAATTTTCATAAGGACAATCTTTGGGTACTGTTACTATTAAGAAGTCAAAATCTATCTTACTGGAATTTAAACTTATTCTTGGATTACTTTGTGATATTCGATTCTGGATTGGGACATAGTGCTATTTTGAAACAAACTTTAATTCTTGGGATCAGAAACTGATACAGACTTGTGTTAAAAAATTCTGAGGGACATTCAGACATTCTTTAAGGGAATTAATATCTTGAAAGGTATTGTACATTCATTTTTGTTTGATTGTATATATGCTTTTGATTGTTTCACATGTAATTACTGGTTAAATCACTTCTAAATAAATTTGTTAAATTTTAAACAAAGCTTGTTGCTGGCTAACCAACTTGTTGGTTTCCTTAATCTTCTAGTTACGCCTGGCACGTAACAGAATTGGGGGCTCGTCCGGGATTTAAATTTCTTGTGCACCAAATTTATTTAAAATTCTAAAGTATCTTCACTGTTTGCTGTTTAAATAGCTAAAGCCAGCAAAAAGCAACCATGTCATTCAAACTAAGTGACTTTATTGCTGCGCCTTCTCAGGAGCTGTTAGATAAGGCCAAAAAGAGTGACCTCTTAGACATAGCTGATCATTATGGGTTGTCAAATATCAAGACTTCCATGTTAAAACATGAAATTAAGAACATTTTGATTCAGTTTTTTGTTGACGAGGAAATTTTTGATTCCTCGGCTACTTCTCAGATTCTAGTCACTCAGACTGACTTGCAGTTGAGGGAACTAGAAATCAAAAGACAAATTGAGATGGAAAAACTAAACTTTGAGTATGAAGAAAGAATAAGGTTGGAAACTTTAGAACGGGATGAAAGAATAAGGGCAGAAAAGGCCGAAAGGGAAGAAAGAATAAGATTGGAAACTTTAGAACGGGAAGAAAGAATGCATAAACAAAAGTTAGAAATGGAAGAACGAGAGAAGGAAAAACAAAGAGAATTAGAACGAGAAAAAATTGAGTTAGAAAAAGAAAAATTAGAAAGAGAAGAAAGGCTTGAAAAAGAAAAATTAGAACGAGAAGAACGGCTCGAAATTGAAAAAGAAAAATTGAGATTTGAAAATGAAGAAAAAGAAAGAGAAAGGCTATTTCAGTTAAGAATCAAAGAAATTGAATTTAATGAAAAATCAAAATCAAAATCTTTATCTTCAGACACAAGCAAAATATTTGATGTAACAAAACATATCCGACTCGTTCCTCCATTTCAAGAAAAAGAGGTTGATAAATATTTTCTACATTTTGAGAAGGTAGCAGAAAACTTGAAATGGCCAAAAGAGCATTGGACCTTGCTTTTGCAAAGTGTTGTAATTGGTAAAGCTCGAGAAATTTACACTCAGCTTTCTCTTGAGCAAAGCTCAGATTATGATACAGTAAAGGAATTTATTCTTAAGGCTTATGAGCTGGTCCCTGAGGCATACAGGCAGAAATTTAGAGACTGTAGAAAAGAACATGACCAGACTCATGTTGAGTTTGCTAGAACAAAAGAGCAACTATTTGATAGATGGTGTTCTTCAAAGAAAGTAGGTTCTGATCATGCAAAGCTAAGGCAGCTCATGCTTGTTGAAGAATTCAAACGGTGCATAAATTCTGATGTTAAGGCTTTCTTGAACGAAAGAGAAGTTGAAAACTTGGAAACAGCAGCACGTTTAGCTGATGACTATGCTTTGACTCATAAGGCTTCATTTGTCAACAAGCCATATCCTAGGAAACCATATAACCCTCAATCAAAGCAAATTACCCCTCAGTCAAAACCATATTCCCCTCAGTCCGGTCCCAAAGCCAATCCCAGTAATCCAACTGACAATTCCAGTCCAAAACCCAAATTTTCTAGTGAAAACAAAGGACAAAATCCCTTATCCCAGCCAATTTGTAATTATTGTAAGAAAACTGGCCACATTATTTCTGAATGTTTGGCACTGAAACGAAAGAAAGAAAGAGAAAATATAGATAGTGCTAAACCGACAGGCCTCACCTCCTTAAAGGCTAAACCACAGACTTGTATCCAGGAAGAAAACCCTATACTGACCAGAACTTGTAAAGAGTCAGTCTCTGAGGATTCTATTATGGAGATTTATGAACCATTCTTATCAGATGGTTTTGTGTCACTTAACAGTGACTCTGCCCAGTCTACCCCTATCAAAATCTTACGAGATACCGGAGCTTCTCAATCCCTTATCTTGGCAGATACCTTGCCATTTTCCGAGAAGTCTTCTTCTGGGACAAGTGTCCTTATCCAGGGCGTAGAGTGTGGATTTGTTAATGTACCGCTCCATAATATCTATTTGTCCTCAGACTTAGTTAAAGGTCCCGTGGCTGTAGGTATTAGACCTTCTTTACCCTTTAAAGGTATTCATTTGCTGTTAGGCAATGATTTGGCAGGAGATAAGGTTGTGGTAAACCCACTTTTGACCAGCACACCATGTGTTGATCAACCGCCTGATCCCATTGAGCAGGAAATTCCTGACCTTTACCCTTCTTGTGCTGTTACTAGGGCAATGGCTAAGAAAGCCAAATTATATGATGGGATGCAGGACATAAATTTAACTGACACTTTGATAGGTCAGTCCTTTAATAAAGAGATTTCAACATCTTTTTCCCCTAGTCAGTCTGATATTCAGACTGACCCTAGCAATCCAAGGTCAGGGTCAGAAAATGACCTTTCACCTTCCAACTCAAATGACCAAGGTCATGACCAGCTGTCAAGGTCACAGCTTTGTAAAGAACAACACAGTGATCCTGAGATCTCGCCTTTATTTGAAAGGGCTTTTAATGAAAATGAAATATCCCAGGTTCCTGTTTGCTATTATGTCAAAAATGGCATTTTGATGAGAAAATGGCGTCCTCCGGATGTCTCCGCAGCAGATGAGTGGACTGTTAACCACCAAATTGTGGTTCCTAGGGTTTATCGCCCTGAAATCTTAAACTTGGCTCATGAAACACCCATGTCAGGCCATTTAGGTGTAAATAAGACCTATCACAAGATTCTAAATCATTTCTACTGGCCAGGATTAAAATCTGATGTTTCACAGCATTGCAAATCCTGCCACACTTGTCAAATGGTAAGAAAGCCCAATCAGACCATTCCAAAAGCTCAATTGCAGCCCATTCCTGCCTTTGATGAACCTTTCAGCAGAGTGATTATTGATTGTGTAGGTCCCTTACCCAAAACAAAGAAAGGTTGTGAATATCTTCTGACCATAATGTGTGCTTCAACTCGCTTTCCTGAAGCTATCCCACTCAGAAATATCAAGGCTAAAACAATAGTTAATGCACTTGTGAAGTTCTTCACATTTGTAGGCCTCCCAAAATCTATCCAGTCAGACCAGTGCTCAAATTTTATGTCAGGAATTTTTCAGCAAGTCATGTACGAACTTGGAATTAAGCAATACAAGTCATCGGCTTACCACCCTGAAAGCCAAGGTGCCTTAGAAAGATTCCATCAATCTTTGAAAAACATGATCAGATCTTACTGCTTTGACACTGAAAAAGATTGGGATGAAGGCATACCCTTGCTTCTATTTGCTGTAAGAGAATCTGTACAAGAGTCTCTGGGGTTCAGCCCATTTGAGCTTGTTTTTGGGCACACTGTACGTGGACCGTTAAAACTTCTAAAAGAGAAATTTCTCTCAGATGATGACAGTTCTTTGAACTTACTTCAGTATGTGTATGATTTCAAAAACAGACTATCAAAGGCCTGTGATGCAGCTCGGTCCAATCTCAAATCTACTCAAAGCAAAATGAAGATTCGTTATGATGAAAATGCTAAAGACAGAAATTTTGAACCTGGAGACAAGGTACTTGCTCTCTTGCCCATTCCTGGCAGACCTTTACAAGCTAGATATTATGGCCCGTATACTGTTGATAAAAAGTTAAGTGACGTGAATTACATTGTTAACACTCCTGGGAGGCGCAAGCAAAAACAGCTATGTCACATTAATATGCTCAAGACGTATATTGATAGGGATAGTTCTGTTATTTCATCAGTAAATATAGTTAATTCTGTCCCTCATGAACAAAATCAAATGGACTCTGAGGACTTCAACTTGGAGAAATCTGATCCCTCGTCATCGAAACTCCAGAATTCTGACATACTACAGAATCTTGATCAGAAACTGTCTCACCTTGATTCAGACAAAAGACTTGAACTGAAACAGTTAGTTCTCGAATATGAGCACTTATTTCCGGACATTCCATCCAAAACTGACAAAATCTATCATGATGTTGACATTATTGAAGGTTCAAAACCTGTAAAGCAACATCCTTACAGAATGAACCCTGTAAAACAGCAATATCTCAGGGAAGAAGTTCAATATTTGCTGGACAATGATTTCATTGAACCCAGCCAAAGTGAATGGAGTTCTCCTTGTATTCTTGTACCAAAGCCAGACGGGACATTTAGAATGTGCACAGACTATCGAAAAGTCAATTCTGTCACTAAAACAGACACTTTTCCCATCCCACGAATCAATGACTGCATTGATAATATTGGACATGCCAAGTATGTTACAAAGTTCGATCTGCTAAACGGATTTTGGCAGATACCCCTCACGGACAGAGCAAAGGAGATCTCGGCATTTTTTACACCAGATGGACTGTACCAGTATAAAGTCATGCCATTTGGAATGAAGAACTCGCCTGCGACTTTTCAGCGGCTGGTCAACAGTTTGATTTCCAATCTGGATGGCTGTAAAGCCTATATCGACGACGCTATTATCTTCAGTGAGGAGTGGCAACAACACTTGCAGACAATCAGAACATTCTTTGACCGGCTAAGTGATGCTAAACTAACTGTGAACTTGGCAAAAAGTGAATTTTGCCATGCAAACTTGACATTTCTTGGACACATTGTAGGTCAAGGTCAGGTAAAACCTGTAGAAGCTAAAGTTGAGGCTATCTCAGATTTTCCTGTACCTACTAGCAAAAGACAACTGATGCGCTTTCTGGGTATGGCTGGATATTACAGGAAATTCTGCAACAACTTCTCCGCTATAGCTGAGCCTCTGACAAACTTGCTTGGTAAGAAGGCCAAGTATGTTTGGACAGATGACTGCCAGAAGTCATTTGATAAGCTCAAGGCCATACTTAGAAGTGCTCCAGTTCTCTTAGCACCAAGTTTTGACAAAGAGTTCAAGTTGGCTGTAGATGCCAGTGATGTTGGTGCAGGCAGTGTATTGTTGCAAGAAGATGACAATGGTGTTGACCATCCTGTTTGTTATTTTTTCCAAAAAGTTTAACAAGCATCAGAGAAATTACTCTACCATAGAGAAAGAATGCCTATCTCTAATCCTTGCGCTTCAGCACTTTGAAGTTTACTTAGCTTCTTCACATGCACCAATTGTTGTCTTCAGTGACCACAATCCACTGACTTTCATACATAAAATGAAAAACAAGAACCAGCGTTTACTCAGGTGGAGTCTCATGTTGCAAGAGCACAATCTTGACATCAGACATATCCGAGGAAGAGATAATATCATTCCAGACACCCTAAGCAGAGCTTAAGTGCCTCTACAATGCTGATGTCCAGCTTTGTGCTGTTGTATTTGATTAGTTTTGCACAAATTTTGCTAAACATATTGTATACAATTATCCAGTACTGTATTGAAAAAGAAAGCTTTATTTTATAAAACTTTCTTTTCTTTGAAGAGGGGAAGTGTTATGTATGACAGTTACTTGTTGAAAGATGTGCATTCAGTACTGGTAAACTTCCCAAGGGAGTATGCCCAGGAAAGTATGATGTTATACATATGATGTTTACTTGTTGTCCTTAGCAATTATTTACTTTTAGTGTCCCAGATATTGGACATAAACAGGTTGTTTACTTCAGAATTTTCTAGAAATTTCAAATTGTTCTTTGACGGAAAAGTCCGGAAAAATCTGGAAGAACCAAAGATGTAGAATCTTCTAGAAAAATCTTTTTTTATGTCAAAAGAATATTGTGGAATTTTCTG
This sequence comes from Rugalucina vietnamica, assembly GCA_964017185.1. NCBI lineage: Eukaryota > Metazoa > Mollusca > Bivalvia > Lucinida > Lucinidae > Rugalucina > Rugalucina vietnamica. The sequence goes on along the minus strand of OZ024882.1, from coordinate 47,078,768 downwards.
GAAGGATAATGGCCTCTCTAGAATATTCCAAAAACATTAAATTTTGGTAAACAACTTGTTATTTTTAGTATATGATATCATAGAATTTGCTGGAAGAATCCTGAATGTTCCTCAGTGCTATATAAGGGCTACAAATTTTCATAAGGACAATCGTTGGGTACTGTTACTATTAAGAAGTCAAAATCTATCTTACTGGAATTTAAACTTATTCTTGGATTACTTTGTGATATTCGATTCTGGATTGGGACATAGTGCTATTTTGAAACAAACTTTAATTCTTGGGATCAGAAACTGATACAGACTTGTGTTAAAAAATTCTGAGGGACATTCAGACATTCTTTAAGGGAATTAATATCTTGAAAGGTATTGTACATTCATTTTTGTTTGATTGTATATATGCTTTTGATTGTTTCACATGTAATTACTGGTTAAATCACTTCTAAATAAATTTGTTAAATTTTAAACAAAGCTTGTTGCTGGCTAACCAACTTGTTGGTTTCCTTAATCTTCTAGTTACGCCTGGCACGTAACACTTCATAAATGTTGTGTAAAATGTATATACGTTTGCTGTCTGCAGTACCCAAGTCAAGGAAAGGACCATTATAGGCCTAGTCTACTGTCTAATCCTTTGATTCTTGTTTATATAATATTTGTATGCATGAATGTTTGTACTTAATATGTAATCATGAAATTTCTAATAAATAAATAAATAAATAAATAAATTTCTAGAGATAAATTGAATTTCTATTTCTTTGTTTTTTCTTCGACGAAATTCGCACAAGTGAATAGTCTCAGATAGGAAGCCTTGTTCTTTGTTACTAGCTCACGTGCATATACAGTGTACAGGTAGAGGAATGTTGTGATCACACATATATAGCATGAGTGATTTGGATTTCTAGTTTATTTCTCGACATATTTCGTATAATCAAACAGAATAGCCAGATACTGGGCTTCGCGTTACGCGTGATAAAGTCTCGAAGCTGTCCAGCGTAATGTTGGAGTGAAAATGTGACCAAATATGTCATGCTTTAGATCGTCTCTGAGTCTAAACAAATCTTAGTAATTCAGTGTTGGTGGGAATAGAAATACCTTAGTTTTTGGGTTGTGGTGTCGCTTTTCGATAAATTAACGCCTACTTCCCGGCGTTTACTTCCGTACATGATCCCAGTATCGTTTTGTGGTTTCTTACGTATTATTTCACTTGTGTGTTGGATATTGTTGTTATTGTCATAACGCATACTATGTCTATGACACTTTGATTAAATACATCAATCAGTTACAGAAGAAATGAAATTGATATTCTGCAGACTGTTTTTAAACTCCTATTCATCAGCACTTTTTATTGCAATGGTCCAATAATGTTGAATTGCAATTTCCATCACCATTACGTGTGCCATATTCTACAGGAAAGTGTCATTCTCTCTGCACAAGTGAAGCAGATTAAATAGAAGAACGGTCTTGTTTTCTCTTCCTGTCACTTCAATAGAACAAATTATGGTGCAAAATTCATTGGTAACAGCAAATCTGACAAGACAACTTGTCGGCATAGCGGCATTTTTTATCAATATACAGACTGTAAAATCAGTCTTATTTAAGTTTGAAATGTGTTGTGTTGCTAACTTAAATTAAATTGATTCGTCTGTTTATAACTACTTGTGATTCTAAATAATTATGAATATTTATCTACAAAATTGCTTGTTTGATTGTGATCCGTCTCCTTTATATCAGGAAATAAGATTTTCTGTCATAATTCAAATCTAATAATTGACAGTTTGCTTTCTCTGATATCAGCAGATGCCCTGATGGCCCTGACATGTTTATGTAATACTGGCTATATCCGTCAGTCTTTCTCGAGTATGTAGAATCGGTTTCAATATCTGACAGGAACCCACCATCACTGTGAATGGGCAAAAACTGAAAGTTGTTGACAAGTTCACCTACCTGGGAAGCACTCTCTCCAGAGCAGTGCATATTGATGATGAGATCACTGCCAGAATTGTAAAGGCTAGTGTGGCATTCGGACGACTCCGTGCAAATGTCTGGGAGCGAAATGGAATCAAGCTTGACACCAAGCTGAAAGTCTACAAGGCTGTGGTACTGCCAACCCTCTTGTATGCATGTGAGACCTGGACAGTATACCAACGCCATGCAAAGAGACTTAACCATTTCCACTTAAGCTGTTTGAGAAAGTTGTTAAAAATCAAGTGACAGGACAAGATTCCAGACACAGAGGTCCTGACGAAAGCAGGGATGCAAAGCATGCATACAGTCTTAAAGCTAGCACAGCTAAGATGGACTGGCCATGTTATAAGAATGCCTGATGCGCGACTTCCAAAGAAAGTTTTCTATGGAGAACTACAGGAGGGAAAGCGCTCTCAAGGTGGCCAGAAGAAACGCTACAAAGACACCCTCAAAGCCTCTCTGAAGGATTTCGAAATACCAATGGGGTCCTGGGAACAGACTGCACAGGAGCGATCAAAGTGGCGAGGTTTCATCAACAAAGGAGCAGCTCTTTATGAAAAGAAGAGAATCTGTGAAGCTGAAAGAAAGCGAAGAGAGCGCAAAGCCAAAACAAATGTGCCACCATCAGACTCTATGACATTGACTTGCTCTACTTGCAACCGACAGTTTAGAGCCAGAATTGGCCTAGTCAGCCATCAAAGAACTCACAACACACATCAGCACTATTCAAGAAATAATGATGGTCTTTCTCATTAGTGAGAGACGAACTATCACTAGACACGTACACGAAAACTATCAAAATTGCATCTGTTTAAAATAAGGCATGTATATGTAGGTAAATCTAACACTAATTTGAGTAAGAACTTGAACTGGGATCTCTTTAGAAATGTTAAAGGATTATATACTAATATTGCTTTACAGAGGTCTGGGCGACAATGCATATTTGACACATTTTCAAATAAGTTCGAATAACCATGATAGAGACCAAATCTGCCATGGAGAAAATGTTGTCATCAGGAAAACACGTCCTTACAATGTATACCCCTTTAAACTCCACTTGTATATAGAAAAACTGGGGTTTCTATGAAATGAATAAATAAATAAATAAATAAATAAATAAATCCATAGTGGTACTCGAACTTGACGCGAGTATAGGTATAGATTACGCAATGAGTATAACCGATTCGGGTTCTTTCATGGTTCATGGCGACATATAGAAGACCCAAACTCAGGAGTAGTTGATGAAATCTATTTACATGAACAATATGGCTGCCATCTAATGGACATCATGGCTAAACAATGGTATGACTGTAAATATATAGGGATATATATTTAAATCCGTATCAAGGCGGAATACAGAAAGTATAAACTTTCTAGTAAGAACGTGAACGGCGAATGCCTTATGAGTAAATGATACAAAATATCAATACAACCGATTTACACAAAGAGCATGAACAATACAATCAGAATCAGTAAACACAATGTATTGCACGAGGCATCATTTCACAAAGCTTCTATGAAATTCTAAAGAAACAGGCTTTACAAAATACAATAAAAAGTATAATTAACATTAAACATAACTTCTCATCTTTATCTAACAAAACATGAATAGATCATACCTGTAAATATATAGGGATATATATTTAAATCCGTATCAAGGCGGAATACAGAAAGCATAAACTTTCTAGTAAGAACGTGAACGGCGAATGCATTGAAGCATAGGCGCACCGAGCTATTGTGTTAAAACGAACAAAAGCCCAATCACATACAACAAAGAAAATATGGTCAGGTATGAATTCAAAGCAATGTCAAACGCGTCTGTGCTATACTAATTGAAATTAAAAATACACAGACGTACGCCCTGTTACATACTTCCCCGCTTAAAAATGGCGTCTCGACATTTAATCATTCAGTGAGTAGCGGAAAAATGTATTTGAGAGCAGTTATGTGGGTTAAAACAAAGGATGTAGCAAAAACATACAGAAATAAATAAATAAATAAATTAGTAGAAAATTTAAAAAAAAATCACATTCACGCCAGTATCTTGCATCACAACAATGAAATGATAAACAAACCGATGGACGATGGAAGAGGAACATGTGAGATGGAGACAACGCTATTAGGGATGGAATAGTGAAGGTAAGAACAATAAATCATCAATAGCACCTTCATCAAATGAGACAAATTAAAAATTCCTTTAAAACCAGGGTAAAACTTCTATACTACATTATCTACTCTGACACTACTCTAACTATGTACCTCTGACTGCTTACTCTTACAGCTTTGTTACCATACTCTCTTGAACGTGAAACTCGTAAACCCCATTGACCATCTGGCCTACCTGTAAGCGATCAGGTGGTCTTCTGATCCTAGTACCTCTTCGCCGACCGTTCTTTCGGTGAGTTGTTGATTCCGGAGGTTGCTCATCGATTTCTGTTTCCTCCCTGAATGAAGAATCAGAGTCGTCTGAGTCAGACGTACTGTCTTCGGATGAAGAACTCTCTGGAATATCTGGTACAGGTTGTTTGTGGGGTTTAGTCTCTGGTGGAAGCTCACTTGGAAGGCCCATGAACGGCAGAAGCATGTATCTGTGCAATGTTCTGATTTTCCCTGTTAGATCATTTTCCTTGTGAACATCAAACACAGAATTTCCCTCTATCGGTTGACGAACTACAATATAGGCGGTATGCTCCCACTCGTCACCAATCTTGTTTAACTTTGTGTTACTGATCGTACCAAGTCGATAATTCTGTGGTGGTTCTTTTTGTTTTATGTCTTGGTGTTGAAAATGTTTTTGTGCTGTTGGCGCCTTATGTATGTTTTCATATTTTTAGTTAAGGTAACTGAGTGGCCACCTATTGGGAAAATAGCTGCTCATTCGGCTTACGAAATGTTTTCATGGTATAAGTACCTGATTGTTAGTTTGGTTTTTTCCCACCTCGGTTTTTGGAGTGTACCTTTTTCCCCGCTCACCAGTTTTTCTCACAAGAACTCTATCTCCAGGTTCTAATGCAGCATGGCGGACTCGCATATCATACATGACTTTGTGTCTGTCTGCATTTTTCCGCACCTCTTTTGATGCCAGATCGTAGGCGAAAGCGAGCCGAGACTTCAGCTTCTTTACATAGTCCATGTGCTAGGTGACACTGGGATCTGATGACTTGAGGCCCAGAAATGCGTCAACAGCTAATCTCGGATGGCGGCCGTACATCAGATAGAATGGAACTTGGCCGGTACTGTCATGTTTCGCAGCGTTGTAGGAATGGCAGAGAGTAGGGACAAATGCTTTCCAATCTGACCTCTGTTTGTCTCTCAGGGTCCCCATCATATTTAGCAAAGTGCGGTTAAACCGCTCTACCATGCCATTGCCCATTGGATGGTACGGCGTTGTCCTTGTCTTCTTTATCCCTGTGAACTTGCATAGACTCTTAATCACTCTGGAATCGAAATTAGCGCCTTGGTCGCTATGGAGCTTGGCTGGGAATCCATAGTGAAGAAAGAAGTTATCCAAGAGAACAAGGGCTGTAGTTCTGGCTGTCTGGTTCCTTGTGGGAACTGCGTACGCATATCGGATGAAATGGTCCGTGATGACGAGTATGTTTTCATATCCTCCCTCTGATCTTTCAAGCTTGAGTTAATCGATGCATACTAGTTCCATGGGAGCCGTAGAAGTTATTCTGACTAGATCAGCTGCTCTTTTTGGTAAGATCTTCCGCCGTACACATCGACCACATTTCTGTATGTTGGATTCCACAAAACTGTCCATTCCTGGCCAAAAGAATATTCTTTTCACCAGTGACAACGTTCTGTCTCTGCCCTGATGCCCGAGATCGTCGTGGTATGACTGGAAGATGTCACGATAAAGTTGACGCGGTATGACAAGCTGATCGCAAATTCCATTTTCCATAGTGACTCGTCGATGGAGAACGTCACCTAGGAGAATCAACTTGTCCCAATCTCGAAGAAACCGTTGGTCGATATTTTCTGTCTCAACCAGCTGAGCTGAAGGTCGAAGACCATCCTGGATCCAACGAATAATCTTTGAGATAGAGCGATCCTTTTGTTGGGCTTTTTTCCAGTCATGTGCTGTCAAAGCAGTTGATTGAAGATCTTCTGGTATCTTTTCTTCTTCTTCCTCTGTGGCCGATGCTTGAAGTGAAAGAGTATGCACGATCGGAACATGTGATGTGGAAACGCCTTCCGATAAAGCTCTCAGTACTTCAGGGAAACGACACTCTTGTCCAGTGATTTCTGGTCTTCTTGAGAGTGTGTCAGCATCTACGTTCTGAGCTCCACTTCCATAGGTAAGGGTTAAATCGTAATTGGACAGAGCAGCAACTCATCGTTGTCCTGTGGCATCTAACTTAGCCGTAGTCAAGATGTATGTCAATGGATTGTTGTCTGTAAGGACTTCGAACGTTGACCCATACAAATAGTCGTGGAACTTGTCCATGACCGCCCATTTAAGTGCCAGGAATTCCATCTTGTGAGCAGGGTATTTTTGTTCTGAGGCTCCGGCTGGCGTAAGCTATGACTCGGTCGATTCCCTCCTGATTTTGATACAACACTGCCCCGAGTCCAGACGATGAAGCATCCGTATGTAGCTTGAACGGTTGTCTGCAGTCAGCGTATTCTAACACTGGAGGGTTGATCAATTTGTTGATTAGAGTGTCAAAAGCTTCTTGTTGCGCTGTTTCCCATATGAAAGCTGATCCTGTATACCGTGGCTTTCTGCCTTTCTTTGGCTTGTCCTTGGGACTGTTTCCGATAAGCAGGTCGTTAAGGGGACGGGCTATTGAACTGTATCCCTCGATGAACCTTTTGTAGTAGCCCGTAAATCCAAAACATTGCCGAACATCCTTCACTGATTTGGGTACTGGCCAGGTCTTCACTACTTCTATCTTGGATGGGTCAGTTCGGATCCCTTCCTCCGAGACAATATGCCCCAAGTAAGAAACCTGGCTCTTAAAGAATTCACTCTTGCTTCCTTTTAGTTTCAGATGGTTATTACTCAGCCGTTGAAACACCGCTTGCAACTTCTCCAGATGCTCCTCAAAGTTCGACGAAAAAATGATGATGTCGTCGAGATAAATCAAGCAATCTCGCAGATTCATATCGCCCATGCATCTTTCCATCAAACGTTGAAAAGTCACTGGAGCGTTACACAAACCAAACGCATGCGATTAAACTCGTAAACGCCCAGGTTGCCCACTTGGAACTCTGTCTTACACTTATCATCCTCTTACAGTTCAACCTGTCAGTACCCGCTTCTGAGATCCAACTTCGAGAAATATTTTGAGCCTGCCAGAAGATGCAGTGAATCCTCCACACGTGGAATGGCATATGCAACCAAAACTGTCCGTTTATTCAGTTTCCGAAAGTCCACGCAGAATCGGATAGTGCCATCTTTTTTTCTAACGATGACGACGTAGGAAGAAAACGGACTTTCACTCTCTCTAATGGCACCAGCTTGCAACATTTCCCGAAGATGTTCACGCACTTCCTGGATGAGGTTTGGTGGTATCCGCCGAAAAAGGTTCTTTAAATGGCTCCTCATTTGTCAATTTTATGTGGTGTTTAACCAGGTCAGTTTGTCCTATATCTGTAATTCCTGTGGAAAAATGTGTTTCCACTTATGAAACAGATCTGTTGCATCTTTCTTTTGTTCCTCTGTTAGCTTTGATGTATCCAAGTCAACTCCTTCAGGCAATTTTATTTCTTTCTCTTCTTGGCTACTAGATTGGCTTGCTACATGAACCGGTTCTTCTGTCTCTTCCTGTTCTAAGGGACCAAAGTTTCTTAAAACTTTTACTTCTTGAAGTTCACATAGCGTCGTCCGAGGTTTTATAGTTATAGTCTTTGCCGAGATGTTGAACACTCTAACTGGTATCCTTTGATTCCGGGATGGTGACTGAAGAGACACTACTCGTGGACAGACTCCAATTCTTTCTGATGCTCCCTCTGTTTGTTCTGTGACAGCTGTTTCTATATTGCCTTTCTTCCTGGTAAATCTTGATAATGTAACTGTTTCATAAGGTTTGATCTCAATATCCTTTTTATTTGTTGACCTGACAACACCAACAAAACCTTTCTGTAAACTAAGGAAAGCATTTTTCCATTCAGTAGGCACTTCTTGTCCATTGCAATGGTTCTGTGCACGTGAAAAGTGTTTGTACCAACAATAACAGGCACCTTTTGATTGAATCTTGTATTTGGCACACCTAACACAAGAACCCACAACGTTGTATCACAAAGTGGGACTTCAATGGGCGCCCATATGCAATCATTGTATGGAATATCATTCCCATCCGCTCCCTAAATTGAAAGTTTTAACTCTTTGATATCAACAGATTGTGGACGAGGGATGATTGACTCAAAAAATTCTTGTGATACTGTTGAAACCATCGATCCACTGTCAATGAGAGCCGTTGTTTCTTGGCCGCAAAATGAAATTATGGACTCATTTGAATGGCCAACTAATCTGGAGAATTGCCCTCTTTCGTTTATATTGGGGCTTTTTTTGTGTTTGTCTTCAGCCAGCCCCGCGTTGAAGACATCTAGGCGTTTAAATTCCCGTGATTTGATTTTTCTTCTTTCTTTTCTTCTTTATTCTTCAGCTGTTTCTGTAGTGATGTTACTTGATCTTGTAAATTCTTATATTTCGGATCGTCTTCTACTCTCTGTTGTTGCGATTTGCTTCCTGTATTAATAGCTATTTGATTTTCTTCTTCTCTGACTGCTCTCCTCAAAAGTTCGAAATTAGAAATAGATTCAAAATGGACTCTAGTGGCATTCTTCATCTTTTCACTCCTGAGTCCTCTCCAGAATATGTCCTTCAATAGATCATTCTTCTCTTCAGGTCTAATATGTCCTTTCTCTAATGCTCGATGTATTATTTCTTTAAGTTTGAGGCCCCATAATGACACTGATTCATCCTGTTGTTGAGTTGCGGTATAAAATTTTCTCATGATGGCTCCTCTTGTCGCAATACTTCCGAACACTGATTCTAACTTCTTCAAGATCTCTTGCACTGAAGCCGATTAACCTAATGGCATAACCACGCGTTTTGCTTGTGATCTCAGTGACCTTCGAATAGCCTTGCCCATTTGACTTTCACTGTAATTTCCACCTTGCATCAAGTATTCAACTTCATACTCCCACTCTTCATAAGAAGCCATATTCTTGGCCTTTATTTCTTCTCTAGAAAATGGTGACAACTTTGGTGGATCATTGGCATTGGCAGCTGTATTTTTCTCTTTACTTGCTTGTGGTTCTTCTTGTCTAAAACATGACTTTTCTGTGTTTGGTTGTGTTTGTGTTTGGTTGTGTTTGGTTGTTCCACAACAGATGGTTGTCCTTGTAAACTCTCCTCTGTCTTTTCGAATTCCTTTGTTGTACTTTGTCCATTCATGTTATCGGCTTTCTCAGATGTACTGAACTGCCTACCGGTTAAGAACCAAAAGTCAGATTATTGTATCGTAACCGGAATATTAAAAAAAATGTCGATACTTGATATCCTGTCGCACAAAACAATGCGCTTCTTGAAAAACAAAATCAGTCGCAAACTTACTGATATGCTTATCTTATTTAATCACTATCTTATTTATTCACTGTAACTACCTACCTAATTATCTACACCATATGTACCATCTAAACTGGGGGATAACATTTGAAAACAAAGTAGTTGTACCATAAATATAATTTGGGAGGAAAGACAACAATCAAAACAACCTGTGTAATTAGGGAGGGGAAGACAACAATCAAAACATTTGCTGAAACAATAGCATAAGTATCAAGTGATAAATCAATTCAAATGAAATTGAAAAAGAAAATATGTAAACACATTTGCACAGATTCAAACACACAAATAAATATAAGTACAGAAGTACAAAACAATGAATACTAGAAAGAAAAAAAAACAGTAGAAAAATAAATAAAGATGAAATGTAAAGAAAAAGATGTAATAAGAGATTATATTTTGAGAAAAAAAAATGGCTTCTACTGTGATTCGAACCCGCGACCAACGGATTACTACTTCAGTATAATAACAGCGACTCTACCGATTCGGCTACCTGGCCATCCGATAATTACAAGTATATTCTAAAGGTATTTATAACACTTCCGCGAGTTATCGGGAGCAGGGAACCAGCCTTGCAAATCGATACAATGCGAAAACGGCTAAGTCAACAATATTGTTAGCTTGAATTTGTCGAACGGTAGCCAACGAAAATTTTCGCACAGGCAGGGATTATCGCTTGTCACTGACAAAATGCTACTTTATCAGGCGAACAGTGATGAGGCGTAAATTTGGGCTTTTCTAATCGGATAAATAAGCTGTTAACTTTCTGTGTAAAATGAACTCAGTTTATTGATCAAACCAACATTTCCTGTGACAGTATGCGCGTATGTCGATTCGCGTTTACAATGAAAGCGAGTATAACCCCGGGGTAATATGACTGTCAAAAGAAACGTATAGCTTGGGTTGTTTGCTTCAAACTGAAAAGTAGGAGCTGAAAACAACTCCCTTGTTGAACCTGAAAATGCTACACTGAAAAATGGAGCCTGAAAAATAGCTCCAAACAAAATGAAAATAATACAAAAATCTTACCGGCAAATACAAAAATATCCTATAATATCCACAATACAAACACTATATAATATCCACATAAATCACAAACACAAATACACAAAAAACACAATGTCACTGCGCAGTTAATGTGCGGTGAAGGTATTGGTTCCTCTCCTTACAGTCACTGGTACTAACACGTTCTGTCCGTCAGTTGACATTTCTCTAAGAACAACAGCGCAACAAGAACGGGGCCCCGAGATGGCACACACGTGGCTGGCACTATAATGTTTACGTAAATAAACATGGCGGAACAGGAAACACAACTCCATTGGACAATCACTTGTACGTCATGGTATCCATAGAAGCGAATTATCCATATATGGTATTGAAATCAAGACTACACAAACGCGCATTAATCCATTGGATAAGCGAATAGTGACATCGTGAAACACACAGAATAAACATCCATATTTAGAAACAGGTGGAAAATCCTTGTCGTCTATTGGACCATCGTCGTTGACGTCAAGACGTGTTGTTATTTATAGCAACATAATCCAAAAAGCACATGAATGTAGGTCAACGAATACTCCTTCTGCTGAATCTTTTGGCAATCGACCGATGGAACCATCTTATACACAGGCCACCAATATAACCGATTCGGGTTCTTTTGTGGTTCATGGCGACATATAGAAGACCCAAACTCAGGAGTAGTTGATGAAATCTATTTACATGAACAATATGGCTGCCATCTGATGGACATCATGGCTAAACAATGGTATGACTGTAAATATATAGGGATATATATTTAAATCCGTATCAAGGCGGAATACAGAAAGCATAAACTTTCTAGTAAGAACGTGAACGGCGAATGCGTTGAAGCATAGGCGCACCGAGCTATTGTGTTAAAACGAACAAAAGCCCAATCACATACAACAAAGAAAATATGGTCAGGCATGAATTCAAAGCAATGTCAAACGCGTCTGTGCTATACTAATTGAAATTAAAAATGCACAGACGTACGCCCTGTTACATGAGTATTGTCGTCCCAATGTAGGCTTCTGCGTTTAAGAAGATAATGCGCCAGTATTGTTCATATTGAGATTGACAAAGAACAAAGAATATCAGAGCAAAAAAATAAAAGTTTCGCCCAACGTGGGGCTCGAACCCACGACCCCGAGATTAAGAGTCTCGTGCTCTACCGACTGAGCTAGCCGGGCTGTTGTGTTCATGTACAATATTCAATTTCTTCAATCAGAGATCTACTATTGACTTTTAAATCAATCATGGATGAAATTTCTCTGCTTTATCGATCTCGCGAGAGTGTTGTTTAGCGCACATTAAACCTGTTACAATATCCCGCGGTCTGAATTCAACGTGAACTTGTTTTACACCTTAAAACCATCGATATTCGTATTTATTGCTGTCTGTTCGAAAATTCATCTAAAAGATTTATCAAAGCTCGCGGATGAGGCTCATATTTTCATTAGCTTCAACTAGAACAAATTTACTAAACGCGTAACAAGCTTTTAATACGTAAATATATTTTTATACGTGCATCCTAAACCCGCGGGTAAGGGTAAAACCGTTGACTTCATCCCGAAGGACCGGTGTTGTAAAAATCAAAATCCATTGACATTTCAAATACCTTCAGATAGAAAAGCATTTTTTTCCACAGACGTTTAGGGACTGGAATGGTCTCCCTTGTTGAAGTGCCAGATGACTGTTTGATCCAGGTACACATTTGAGCCGCCTCATGGGAAAACCAACAATCTGCATAGGCGAAAACCAAGGCGCAGATCAGCTTCGCGGTAACCGCGAAGCTGATCAGCGCCTTTGTTTTCGCTACTCGGATAGTAAAATTCCTCCCCTACTTAACTCCAAAATGTCAAGCTTCTAGCCTGCTTCTGAAGCTGTACAGGCCGATTTGTGTCGGACCTGGTCGGAAACCACATTGTTGGTTTTCCCACGAGGCGGCTCATTTCTTTCCTGAAGTAGGCTTTCTGGTTAAGTATTGTCAATTTCGCACACCATCAATAAATCATTCAGATTTCGAATCAGACTAGTAAGAAATAGGTATATAATATAAATCATAAAAAGACCAAAAATCACACACCATATAGCCAAACTTCTCGCAAGAAAAAAAAAATGAACTATTTAAGAATGTGATGATGAACTTAACATCATCCTAATTTTTTCCTCCACTGCACCTTAGTCTGCACTTATTAATCTAAACCTTGTCAGATATAGTGTAAGATAGAATTCGACTGTCATTCATTTTGTTTCTGGTTGAGCCGCTCAGAGTACTACGAGTTCGGTACCTTCAGAACATGTTATCACATCAAAATGTTTTATCGTACTACTACACGTCAAACCAGAATGCATGCAACAGGTACTTGATGATTATTGTTAAAGCATCACTATAACAACGTAATGTGACAATGCAAATTCGGTAAGATAACTTATTCATTACAGTTTAGTGAAAAATACTGATATTGGTTTTGATAACCACTTCCATAGCATTTAAAAAAACGAGAAAATCATGTATCCCATAGGGGCTCTTATCTGCTAAGAGTCATAAGAGATAAAGGTGTCTATAATGCTTTCAAAGAAACAATCTCTCATAAAGCGGTGTAATGTCACAATCTAAACTTGACTGGCCTACATGTACATAAGCTTAATCCTAGCAAAGTATCTCAACTGTTGTCAAGTTCTGATACCCTGTCTCTGCTAAGAAGGATTTGATAAAACAATAATCTGAGGGATCTGTAAGAAATGATCAAAAATTATTAATTTTGGCCTCTTGTATTTGTCATTATATTCTATGTTGTTCATGGATCACATAAAATAACAAAAGTTTTGGGGAATACTTCCAAACCCAGTTGACACTCAAGCTAGGTCCAACATGCATCTAGGTAAAAATAATGTCACACGATACAACATGAAAAGGGACATGAGGAAAACATGTCCGTGAAAAATATACCCCCTTAAACCACTTTTATATATAGAAAAGCTGGCATTTGCAGGGTTATACCTAAATTTCTTATTTTTGATCCAAAACATAGATCGTGGGTAGAATCGCCTCGTCAGAGTTTCAAATTTGTACATGTTCTAAACAATGCTTTAACAATTTGATCCGGTCTAGGCATGCGTCTTTGATTTAGACGTCCCTTCTGTAAAGTTTTGAAATTGCAGTACATTTATATGGTTATCGTCGCCGGTTTATAAATGGTGACTGATGAGGGTTCAATACCGACATTGCAAAATATGACCCATACTATCTCCCTTTGAACGTTTTCACTGCATCCAAAGGATCACATGTCCGAAAATGTAAATGTAACCGGGCCATTATTGCGGGCGCGATATTAACCGCAGGCAGTCTTTTTAACAATGTACCTATTTCTATTTTTGCGCCACCTTATCTTTCAACTAGCCCCAGAAGTGCTATCAGTGCGACCATTATGTCGTCTATGTAAGTGTTATAAAGCCGTTCTAAATGGTCTTGCATTCTCAATAACACATTCACCCATAGGCGTTTATTTATCCTCAGATCCGAGGTTTATCATCTAGTCTTAAATGATTTCACATAGTATTGCAATTTAAACTATGATATCATAGCTATGTTTGTCTGGCATAGAGCAACTGGTGTGAAATAATTATAGTTATGGTTTCCAGTAGTGCAAAATCGTTTCAGATTAATGCGATCAAAAATCGCCCCAAGAGTCCCTCAAAACTGAAATACATTCTGAGAAAACAAGCGTGTAGCTAACTGTAAATTCGGAAATTTTCGTGTGACATTTATTTCGCAGTTTCTATTTCCAAATTATTAGCGAGTTTTTTATTTCGCGAGTGAGAGTCCATGCATTCTATAAAGTTTATACTGACCCTTTATTAGCGAGAACTTTGAATTCGCGAGGCAACCAATTCGCGAATATTGGCGAAGATTAAATTCTCGCGAATATTTCCGGATCTACAGTATATGAAATAAGTCACAGACCATCATGTCTATAGCTAAGCACGTGATCATGGGTAGATGCTTTTAATTGCTTGACGTAATATGTTCTCAATTTTCAAAAGTAAAAGCATTTGTGCATATGCTCTTTTTATTCGGCTTGACTTTTGTCGGCCTTGATATAATATTTTCGTCGAGGAACATCTGATCAATGGCGACAATATTCTTTGCTATTTTCAAGAATTTAAACAGATTGTCGTCTATGATAGCACGAACATTTGAGCCTGTGCCTGAGAAAAGCAACAATTTGGGTTCCGACCAGGTCCAACACAAACTGAGCTGTACAGTCACACAAGATGGTTAGAGGCTGGGAATTTGGGATTTAGAAAGTCTAACGAACGGCCGAACCAAGCCACAGAAACTCCGTCGGTGGAAAAGCATGCTCATCCACCAAGGGTGGTTTACTGCGCTATATACTCAACACTTACTCGATTCACAAAGTTTCGAGTTTGAAATATGCATATTACAAACACTCAATATACCGCTAATACGTTTCACCAACGTATTTTTCCAAGGGAGGCTATCCCGTCACATTACTTCCCCCTTCGAGAAGACTCGTCCCGAGTCTTGGACTGGGGACTACATGGGTAAGACAACTCCGTTCTTGCAGTTGTCATCATCCCCCCGCTGCCACCAAATGTAACGTGGGCCGAACCAAGCCACAGCAAACCCCGTCGGTCGAAAAGCATGCTCATCCACCAAGGGCGGTTTACTGCACTATATACTCAACACTTACTCGATTCATAAGTTTCGAGTTTGAAATTTGCATATTACAAGTACTCAATATGCCGCTAATACGTTGCACCAACATTTTTTTTCCAAGGGAGGCTATCCCGTCACATTACTTCCCCCTCCAAGAAGACTCGTCCCGAGTCTTGGCCTGGGGACTACATGGGTAAGGCAACTCCGTTCTGGCAGTTGTCATCATCCCACCGCTGCCACCAAATGTATCGTACAACCGAGCCGAGTCACAGCAAACCCCGTCGATGGAAAAGCATGCTCATCCACCAAGGGTGGTTTACTGCGCTATATACCTAACACTTACTCTAATCACAAAGTTTTGAGTTTCTAATTTGCATATTACTACCCGCTAATATGCCGCTAATACGTTGCACCAACGTATTCTACAAGGGAGACTATCCCGTTACATTACTTCCCCCTCCGAGATGACTCGACCCGAGTCTTGGCCTGGGGACTACATGGGTAAGGCAACTCCGTTCTCGCAGTTGTCATCATCCCATCGCTGCCACCAAATGTAACGAACGGCCGAACCACGCCACAGAAACACCGTCGGTGGAAAAGCATGCTCATCCACCAAGGGTGGTTTACTGCGCTATATACTCAACACTTACTCGATTCACAAAGTTTCGAGTTTGAAATTTGCATATTACAAACACTCAATATACCGCTAATACGTTTCACCAACGTATTTTTCCAAGGTAGGCTATCCCGTCACATTACTTACCCCTTCGAGAAGACTCGTCCCGAGTCTTGGCCTAGGGACTACATGGGTAAGGCAACCCCGGTCTGGCGGTTGTCATCATCCCACCGCTGCCACCAAATGTAACGAACAGCCGAGCTAAGCCACAGCAAACCCCGTCAGTGGAAAAGCATGCTCATCCACCAAGGGTGGTTTACTGCGCTATATACCCAACACTTACTCGATCCACAAAGTTTCGAGTTTGAAATTTGCATATTTCCAAGGGAAGCTATCCCGTTACATTACTTCCCCCTCCGAGAAGACTCGCCCCGAGTCTTGGCCTGGGGACTACATGGGTAAGGCAACCCCGGTCTGGCAGTTGTCATCATCCCACCGCTGCCACCAAATGTAACGAACAGCCGAGCCGAGCCACAGCAAACCCCGTCGGTGGAAAAGCATGCTCATCCACCAAGGGTGGTTTACTGCGCTATATACCCGACACTTAACCGAGCTCAGTACAACCATTGTATTTTGTCATTCAACGTGCTACATCAGTTGACTGGGAGCATCAAGTCAAATAGTGTGTGTAATCAATGATACCAGTTAATTATATAACCACAGATAACGTTGAAATAATCAGATAGGAATGAACGCTCGTAAAAAACAACAACCATTAACTAACGACTGTAAAAAATATTTTAATTTTGTTTTGTGTTAAATGGTGGTCGCACAACCATGCTGTGCACTCAATTATAGTCCATATTTAGACCATGTCCTTGTTAACAACCGTTAAAGGCTCCAACCAATGATAAAACCACTGTTTGTTATATTATTGTTTTGTAAATGTTCTCTCTGTAGGCATGGATTAAAGGCTAGGAGACCTGAGTCATACGGCTAGAAAATCCTGGGTTAAACTTATCGCACAAAGTTTAATATAAATGCCGTCCGTCCGTCAGATAACATTTTCAAGGTTGTTCATGTTCTTGGCCAACGAAAGCCAAAATACCAGGAGTTTCTGTGAGTAGTAGGAACGAAATGTTATTTAAATGGTCCTGGTGCTAAGGATAAGATGGCTACCATGCCTTTAACTCAACATTGACCATACTTCTATTACTTGTTAATATGTTATCTCACTTGTTAATGTATATAGTCTTACGTAATTCCAGTGGATAAAAGAAGAAATAAGTCAGAAAAACAAACAAACAAACAAAGAAAAAAAAAAAAAAAACAATTAAATACACATTTCCCCCCTTATATCTGACATTACACTTCCTTACATGTATATTTGCATTTACGCATACTGAACGTAATGGTATTTTCTAATGTCACCCTTCTGTAGCGAGTTTAAATATGCTACACTTATAGCTTGATGAGACGATCATAATGATATTTGCATGATATAAACATAGCTCGAAGATAGACGGCTAAATGTAGAAAATGTAATTGTCGCGCAAACTTAACCTGAACCTGCTTTTTTATACTAATTAAGTTGGGTATCAGGTCAATTTGAAAATTCATGTATTATAATAACAAGATTTGAACGATAACGAATGCAATTGAAGTACAAAAAATAATCGGACTCTTTTCCTAGGGTGATCCAGAATGCATGAATATTTTTGGTTTAAACATATTTATTTCAAATTCATTATACATGCAAATATATAAGTAAAACACTATATCAAAATGAGAGGACTTAATCGAAAGCATATGGCTTATAAAATTCATCTACTCATGGATACATTTTCTATTTTTGTTCTGCTGTTTTTGCTAATTCCAGTAAAAAGTGGTGGTCCTGGGCACTGATCAAGACCTGAGTGAACCTCAGCATACAACAAAGCAGTGTATGTCTCTGATGCGTTTGGGTATATATTCATGCATCCTGTACACTTATTACGGTTGCCATACATATGATTCATACTGATATAACACTATAATATGTTCCTAGCTAAAAATAAAATCTATTGAATTTGTTTCATGCTTCACCTGGTTTTAAATGCGAGAGACTGTTAGTACGTGTGGTGTCCTGTCAATCGATTTACTTGGAAACGCCAAAACAGTTTCTATACTGTGAGACGGTGTATGAAACTTCAAATAAAAATTGGTTTTGGTCAATAAAAATTCTGGCGAGGTGCTCTGTAAATTGAAGTGAAGAGGGTTCCGTGCGACGAGCTTGTCCACATACGATTTTTCTAGTCTGTATACCACATTGCAACATAATCTGATTAAAGAAAAAATACTCGATTTGATAGAGTGGACATTCACAAGAGCATTAAAAACTATGGCTCACTTTATTTGGCTTGTACGAGGCTTGTCCGGAAAGTCTTGTGACTGTGCTTATATCTTCAAAACTGTGAATATCTAAACAGTAAAAACAATTCAAAATAAAAGAGAAAACGTTCTTGAAAATGTGTATTGAAAAATAAGAAAAATGCTTTGATATAAACGGAGATATCCGTTACCGTGGCAACGGAGGTAGCGTACCACGGAGCACTTTGAAAATACATGTTTCTGATATATCACTGTCTTCCGTAAAATGAACACCTTATCAAAACGCAGCGCAAAAATATAACGTAATGTTTACTGACGTCGCATGACGTTATATCTCACTTGTTGGCGAAGTTGCAACGTCATCCGACGGTAAACAAGTTTACGACGGCCGTTTACAGGAGACAGGTGATGCAAAATGTCGTCCGAAAATGCGACGTCGACGTTTCGCACGGAGCAGCGCGCGATTATTAAGCATTGTGTACATATCGGCTTGACACCAACAGACACTTTCAAGTTCGTACAACGTGATAAATCAAAGCAAAGTTGTTCCAGAGCCTTAGTGTTTCGATGGCATAAACGTTTCAGCGAAGGTTTCGAGGATATCGGGGATATCAAACGGAGCGGGAGGCCAAAATGTGTTACGGATAAAGCAGTTAGATCGGTACGAGAATTTCTGAATGATGATAGGAGACGAACTGTGCGTGAAATTTGCGATTCTGTGAATCTAAAACGGACAGCTGTGCATCAAATAATGAAAGAAGATCTCAATTTATCCAAAGTAAGCGCAAGATGGGTACCAAGACTTTTGTCCACCGAAGAGAAGGAGGCGCGTGTGTCAGCTTCGGAAAAGTTCCTCAGGCGTTATGAACGAGGAGACCGTTTCCTTGGTCGCATCATTACTACCGATGAAACCTTCATTCCCCTATACGACCCGGAAACGAAAATGGAATCAATGTTATGGAAACAGCCGTCATCTCCACCACCGCTTAAGGCCAAAACATGTAGATCTACTAAAAAATACATGTTCATCGTCTTTATGGACTCCGACGGGATGTTGCTGCAGCATGCGGTTCCGAATGGAATGACTGTCAACGCCGCCTATTATCAGCGAGTAAGTAAGGCAATGTTACACTTTTTCTATGAATAAGCAGAACAAACATTTTAATACCTTTATATCAACAACCATTTAAAACTTTCACATTTTATGGCCAAAATAATTGGTTCCTACTTAAAGACTTTGTTTTGAATCTGTTTAAACAAAATCTCGCTTTTTTGAATTACACTTGATTGTTGTGGATCCTCCACAATTCATAATGTTTTGGTGACTGTATATTATTGTATTGATGCTATTCTATTTTCAGCCTTAATCTACTTATACTCATCTATTTATAATTTTCTATTTATATCATAATGTTATATGACGTTGACGTCGCTGACGTCGGAGACAAGAACTGAAGACGTTAGTAACAACATGGAGGACTAGAAAAACTAACAGAAGAGAAATATAGGAGTAACAAATAATATAGGGACACAGAAGTGAGCAGACTGGCTCTGTTAAATGCCTTATGAAACTACTACTTTGAGAAGATTTATCAGCAGCAGTGCTTCGACGGATGTGATCGCCTATATTAACAGTTTACAACTATTTACAGAATTTACAGGAAAAAAAAAACAAGAACTGAAGACGTTGGTAACATCGTGGAAGACTAGGGAACATCACAGGAGAGAAAGATATAGATCTAGGGACGCAGAAGTGAGCAGACTGGCTGTGCTGAATGCCTTATGCAACTACTACTTTGAAAGGATTTAGCAGCAGCAGTGCTACGACTGATGTGATCGCCTAGTTCATGTGGATCGAGAGTTTATAACATTTAAACACAGGACAGAAAAGCAGGACAGATTTATATGTAAGAACATTTCAGATGTTTAGAATAATTTTCCATATGTGGCTAGAACCTGAATATTAACTGATATTAAAGTAACAATGTGTGATATTGTTTTGTTTGCCACATAATTGGTCCCGCGAACCGGATTTTAGAACCATTAGTTATTGCTGAAGAAATAAAATTTGTTTAACCAGATCATCAGAAAATCAATAGTGATATGGCACTTATTGGGCCAGAAAAGGAAGCCAAATACCAAAATAAGTCTTTACAATGAAAACATAAAATGGATACGACTACAAGCAGAACAATACATCAACACAGCAGGGAAGGGTGATTCAATGGGGAAATTATTTTCCAGTCATAATGTTGATGGTTGGATGCAACTGCATGTACATAAAACAGCGAACACCAAGGAAATAAAAACAAAGAAAAATGGAAAGATAAAAGAGGAATCTTAAGGAATAACTATCTACATTAACATAAGTGACAACAAAGGATTAGATATAACACAGCTTATAAACATGTGCGAGGAAAAGGCAAATATAAACATGTTTTATTTATTTTGGTTGTGGGAGTGTTGTGGATCCTCCACAAATCATAATGTTTTGGTGACTGTATATTATTGTATTGATGCTATTCTATTTTCAGCCTTAATCTATTTATACTCATCTATTTATAATTTTCTATTTATATCATAATGTTATATGACGTTGACGTCGCTGACGTCGGAGACAAGAACTGAAGACGTTAGTAACAACATGGAGGACTAGAAAAACTAACAGAAGAGAAATATAGGAGTAACAAATAATATAGGGACACAGAAGTGAGCAGACTGGCTCTGTTAAATGCCTTATGAAACTACTACTTTGAGAAGATTTATCAGCAGCAGTGCTTCGACGGATGTGATCGCCTATATTAACAGTTTACAACTATTTACAGAATTTACAGGAAAAAAGAAAAACAAGAACTGAAGACGTTGGTAACATCGTGGAAGACTAGGGAACATCACAGGAGAGAAAGATATAGATCTAGGGACGCAGAAGTGAGCAGACTGGCTGTGCTGAATGCCTTATGCAACTACTACTTTGAAAGGATTTAGCAGCAGCAGTGCTACGACTGATGTGATCGCCTAGTTCATGTGGATCGAGAGTTTATAACATTTAAACACAGGACAGAAAAGCAGGACAGATTTATATGTAAGAACATTCCAGATGTTTAGAATAATTTTCCATATGTGGCTAGAACCTGAATATTAACTGATATTAAAGTAACAGTGTGTGATATTGTTTTGTTTGCCACATAATTGGTCCCGCGAACCGGATTTTAGAACCATTAGTTATTGCTGAAGAAATAAAATTTGTTTAACCAGATCATCAGAAAATCAATAGTGATATGGCACTTATTGGGCCAGAAAAGGAAGCCAAATACCAAAATAAGTCTTTACAATGAAAACATAAAATGGATACGACTACAAGCAGAACAATACATCAACACAGCAGGGAAGGGTGATTCAATGGGGAAATTATTTTCCAGTCATAATGTTGATGGTTGGATGCAACTGCATGTACATAAAACAGCGAACACCAAGGAAATAAAAACAAAGAAAAATGGAAAGATAAAAGAGGAATCTTAAGGAATAACTATCTACATTAACATAAGTGACAACAAAGGATTAGATATAACACAGCTTATAAACATGTGCGAGGAAAGGGCAAATATAAACATGTTTTATTTATTTTTGGTTGTGGGAGTGTTGTGGATCCTCCACAATTCATAATGTTTTGGTGACTGTATATTATTGTATTGATGCTATTCTATTTTCAGCCTTAATCTATTTATACTCATCTATTTATAATTTTCTATTTATATCATAATGTTATATGACGTTGACGTCGCTGACGTCGGAGACAAGAACTAAAGACGTTAGTAACAACATGGAGGACTAGAAAAACTGACAGAAGAGAAATATAGGAGTAACAAATAATATAGGGACACAGAAGTGAGCAGACTGGCTCCGTTAAATGCCTTATGAAACTACTACTTTGAGAGGATTTATCAGCAGCATTGCTTCGACGGATGTGATCGCCTATATTAACAGTTTACAACTATTTACAGAATTTACAGGAAAGAAGAAAAACAAGAACTGAAGACGTTGGTAACATCATGGAAGACTAGGAAAACATCACAGGAGAGAAAGATATAGATCTAGGGACGCAGAAGTGAGCAGACTGGCTGTGCTGAATGCCTTATGCAACTACTACTTTGAAAGGATTTAGCAGCAGCAGTGCTACGACTGATGTGATCGCCTAGTTCATGTGGATCGAGAGTTTATAACATTTAAACACAGGACAGAAAAGCAGGACAGATTTATATGTAAGAACATTCCAGATGTTTAGAATAATTTTCCATATGTGGCTAGAACCTGAATATTAACTGATATTAAAGTAACAATGTGTGATATTGTTTTGTTTGCCACATAATTGGTCCCGCGAACCGGATTTAAGAACCATTAGTTATTGCTGAAGACATAAAATTTGTTTAACCAGAGCATTAGAAAATCAATAGTGATATGGCACTTATTGGGCCAGAAAAGGAAGCCAAATACTAAAATAAGTCTTTACAATCAAAACATAAAATGGATACGACTACAAGCAGAACAGTACATCATCACAGCAGGGAAGGGTGATTCAATGGGGAAATTATGTTCCAGTCATAATGTTGATGGTTGGATGCAATTGCATGTACATAAAACAGCGAACACCAAGGAAATAAAAACAAAGAAAAATGGAAAGATACACCATTGAGGAAAAAGAGGAATCTAAAGGAACAACTATCTACATTAACATAAGTGACAACAAAGGATTAGATATAACACAGCTTATAAACATGTGCGAGGAAAGGGCAAATATAAACATGTTTTATTTATTTTGGTTGTGGGAGTGTTGTGGATCCTCCACAATTCATAATGTTTGGGTGACTGTATATTATTGTCTTGATGCTATTCTATTTTCAGCCTTAATCTATTATACTCATCTATTTATATTTTTCTACTTATATCATAATGTTATATGACGTTGACGTCGCTGACGTCGGAGACAAGAACTGAAGACGTTAGTAACAACATGGAGGACTAGAAAAACTGACCGAAGAGAAATATAGGAGTAACAAATAATATAGGGGCACAGCGGTGAGCAGACATTTAAACACAGGACAGAAAAGCAGGACAGATTTATATGTAAGAACATTCCAGATGCTTAGAATAATTTTCCATATGTGGCTAGAACCTGAATATTAACTGATATTAAAGTAGCAATGTGTGATATTGTTTTGTTTGCCACATTGATTGTAAACTTTCAGGTGATACGACGAGACCTGATGAATGCGATACGTAAAAAGAGGCCGCTCGCAGAGGTATAAAATCTTCTAATCCACCAGAACAATGCCCCGGCACACAGATGCGCAGATACAATAATGATAATTGACTTTTTAGGCTATGAGCGAATAACCCATGCACCGTATAGCCCAGACATCGCGCCATTCGATTTCGCTGAATTCCCGAGACTGAAAGGTGATCTACGTGGGAAAAGATATGAAAAATTGCAGGAACTCAGGATGGCAGTTAGATCAGCAGTTGCTACGTATGACAAGACCTGGTACGGAGAAGTCTTAAGAAAGTGGGTGGAGAGACACAGAAAATGCGTACAAGCAGGTGGCGCTTACTTTGAAAAGCAGTGACATGACGTGACGTTGTGGGAATTCAAAGTGCTCCTTGAGTAGTGACATGCATGAATCTAAACGTGTGTTGTGTAAGTTATTGCTGTTCGATCGTCTTGAAATTTTCAGACGATAATCACAAAAGATTGAATTTATAGCAGAGAAAAAATCCAGCCAATCCAACTTACGGTTTCGATTTAACGAAGACCAAAGTCGATATACACTTTGGTCATGTCAGAATATGCGATGCCTTATCCTATCTCCTGGATAATATTTTTATTAGGTTTGGGATCAAGTTATACAGACCAATTGTTGGAATCTCGATGGGTACCAATTGCGCCCCTCTCGTAGCTTATCTATTTTTATACTGCTACGAAAGAGACTTCATGGATTCTTTTAACCATGACAATCAACTGGTGTTATCGAGGCCTTTAATTCGACTTCTATGTACCTCGATGACCTTTTAAACATTGACAATTCTTATTTTGAAGGCATGGTCAAACAAATTTATCCCCCTGAACTACAGTTGAATAAAGCAAACAACACAGATACCGAAGCGCCATTTTTAGATTTACATCTTTCTATTGCAAATGGGTTCATTTCTTCTAAAATTTATGATAAACGTGATGACTTTGATTTTGATATAGTAAACTTTCCGTTTTTGGATGGTGACGTTCCTCGCCGTGCTTCTTATGGCGTATACATTTCACAACTTAATAGGTTTGCTAGAGTCTGCAATCATGTTGCGGACTCCAATGCACGAAATAAATGTTTAACAGTCAAACTTCTTCAGCAGGGCTATAGGTATCATAAACTTCGAAAAACCTTTTCTAAATTTTAACGCAGACACTATGAACTGATTTCCAAATTAAATGTTAGGCCAAAGACCCTTTTACGTGAGGGCCTTTCGGAACCAAAACCATTACGCGTTACAGACGTTTAGGATATAACTTAAATGTTATGCGACAGTCTACATGCTTAGTGTTTAACCCAGTCACGGTTGATATCTAGGCTGCCTTCTAAAATTGCACGCCGGAGGGTCGGGCGTCAGACTCTATGATGGCCCCGACATAAAGCTATTCATTTTAGTTGGTTGGGGCCGAAGCTTCTTGTCTGTTGCTTGGCCCACAGGAGTTCAAGTTTTCTTTTGCTCCGGAGTTAGTAAGTATTGGGCGCCCAGGGATCTGCATCGTCGGGCAGCTTACTAATTCTGTGAGTCCTCGTTTTTGATTCATCATGGAATTTATCATGATTTATTTGTTTGTCCATGATGATTCATTGACTAGTTAGAGATTCACTACGAGGGCCGAACAACTAACTAAATGTTATGAACCACTGCAGAAGCTGAGGGCGATGTTAGGATCCTTTAAAACCGGTTTAAGCCCGCCAGTAATTTTATATTACTGATCGTTCCAAGGCTATACTTCTGTTGTGGTTCTTATTGCTTTATGTCTTGGTGTTTAATATTTTGTGTTGTTGGCGCCTTATGTATGTTATCATATTTAAGTTAAGTTTAGGAAACTGAGTGACCGCCTATTGGGAAATAGCTGCTCATTCGGCTTAACGTCGTGAAATACCGATAAATATGAAGTAGAATTACTAAAATAACAATACAATGATGGTTACTGTACACTGATTACATCCTAAGGCTAATTAAAAAAAATGAAGTATGGACTAGTAAAACGTTTGAACTGTCTTCAGCTTATAAACTGACATAGAAGTATGGACAAAGGAACCACAAAACTGATAGTATGTGAGGATTGTGATTTTCGGAGCAAATCCAATTACAGGATAATACAATAAATTTATAATATTCAATATTTTCAAAGTCATCCGTGAACATTAACCACAACTTTAATAACCCTCGCTATTGCACTAACCAAACTGTGTCTATGCTACAGTAATTGTAAAATGTGCCAATTCAACATTTGACATTATCATGGATTTATAGAGGGTCATACTTACCGATTATCAAAATTGGAAAGATTTCTTCGATAGAAAATTATTTTAGGTTAGATGTTCCCTAATATTTTTCAGTGTGTTTATTAGCTACATGTATATAATTATACGATAATTTAGCAAAAACTGAGAAAATGTTTTTTGTGGAAGTCTAGACGCAGATTAGGTATTACGCTTAGCATCAGACGCAATTTGATCGGGTATAATAATGCAGCGTATATTACTAAACGTGCAACAACTCCACTATTACTTCTAGCAAATTAATTTGTCTGGTCAGTCTTTATGACACTGAATACTTTATTGAAGGCTTATGTTGCAGTTTCTTGAAAAAGGTCCAGGGAATTGACATGCCACTAAAAACACCACGATAACATTATACCTTATACCCCACTTTTATACAGTAAGGAGATCAACAGATGTGTCTAGTAACTAAACTAGAAAGGTAAAAGTAGGCAATAATCAGAAAATGGCACAATCAGAAAGAAATTCTCACTCCAAAATAAAGGTGGGAAAAACTAAATTAACAATTAGATATTTATACTAAAACATATTTTAAGCTGAGGGAATAGCTATTTCCCAATAAGCGACCACTCATTTACCCTAACTGAACTAAAGTATATGTATGAAAACGTACATAAGGTGCAAAACAACACAACAATCAACTCCAAAACATAAAGCAATTAGACCCACAACAGACGTATCGCTTAACGATTGGAATGATCAAAAACACAAATTACTGGGTGATATAGGCGCCTAATCTCACCCTCATCTTCTGCAACGGTTCATAACATTTGGTTTGTTGTTCGGGCCTCGTAATATGTCTCTAACTAGTCAATGAATTATCAAAAGGACAAACAAATAAATCATGATAACAACCATGATGAATCAAATACGAGACTCACAGATCACAGAAGAAAACAACACCTTTTGAACCTTGGTAGGCCAAGCATTAGACAGGAAGCTCCGCTCAGTTACACGAACTTAACTTAAACTATGAAAACATACACAAAATACCAGTCACACATTAGCGTATAAATGAAACGCGCGCATGTTTTAGTTACGCCAGTGTACGCTACATGCGCTTTCCGATTTTATGAGGTATTGGTTCAGTAGCGTGCCCAAGCGTGTCAGAGACGCGCGTTGAGCGTTTGCTGCGCGCCTATAGCGCGTGCTTAGCGTGTCTGGGACGCAAAGTGAGAGTAAGTCCAAACTTTTTCTTATCAATAACCATGGAGTTCAGCTGCAGTGTTGAAACATGAACGAGCAAAGGTATAGCCGTAAACGGATGTTGAAGTGTTTATATTTGCATTTGTGTGGCTTTTTGTTTATTCCATGCTAAAATATTTCGTTCTTGCCATATCAATTACGAAAATTTTATTCATTTGCTTCCGCTTTTTACGTTGATTAATGGTGAGCTGTGTCAAACACAAGTCCCGTGAAATGCAAGACATGGACAAAAATGTGATCATTAAAAGTAAAATAATTAAAATAAAATGCCTTTACCTTATCGGAAACCCCAATAGGAAGCGGTGTCCATGATACATCAGGAAAACATGTCCGTGTAAAGCATACCCCCTCAAACCCCACTTTATATTCACCATTTTTGCATTATCAGCTGGTTTCCTACTGACAAAAAATCAATATTAGAAAAACAGGTAACCAGAACCCCCCGGAGGGGTGTTACCTGCATTTCCAATATTGATTTTGATAAGCTAGGAACCAGCCAGTAATGCAAAAATATTGAATAATAAAACTGGGGTATGCAGGGGTATACCTATTTTTCTTATTTTTGCTCCAAAACATAGATTGTGGGTACTCGTTAGAACCGCCTCGGCGAGGCGGTTCTAACGTGTACCCACAATCTATGTTTTGAGCAAAAATAAGAAAAATATCAAAGTTTTTCAGCTGAAAATTTTCAATTTTTAAAGCTCAAAAAATCTCTGTATATTACATGGACATGTTTTCGTAATGAAATGCAACGCATCGCGTGGTATAGGAAGCGGTGTTCCATGTCACTGTACATTCTTGAATATGAAAATAAAAATTTGGTTGAAATAAGACAGCAATGATATCAAATTACGAAAACTTGCCCATGCAATATTTCTGAAGCTGTAAAAATTGAATTTTTTATGTTTTTCTAATTTTGCTCAAAACAAAGATTGTGGGTGATTGTGGGTACACGTTAGAACCGCCTCGCCGAGGCGGGCGGTTCTAACGAGTACCCACAATCTATGTTTTGGAGCAAAAATAAGAAAAATATGCATACCCCTGCAGTTTTATTATATAAAACTGGGGTATAGGGGGGTAAATATTTCACGGGCATGTTTTCCTGATGAAATAAAAACGAAATGAAAGCAAATGTCAAATCATTCTTAAAACTGCATAAATTTTGTCTTGTCTTCCAATTGATTGCCCCTATTATCTCTTATGGTTGATATTTAATTGCCTTTAGAGCGTTTTTGATTCAAATAAATTCTAAAAGAGTACTGTTTTGCATACAAACCAGATGTGATATCTTTTTGTACATACAGTTTATTGACCATAACGTGTTTTAATGTATACCAAACCTATACATATGTTGCACTTATAGCAAGCTAAACTTAAAAGCAAGCTAAACATATTCCACAAAACTAGGTTAAAGTTATACAGGTTTAGCACTATGAATTCCAAATAATGAAAGTGAAAAAAGCTTCTAATGGTTTATTTATTTGTCATTAAATGCAAAATAATCGTGTTTTCAGTTAAAGAATTCGATATTTTACATAAACTCGCTCAAAACATTGATTGTGGATACAAGTTAGAACCGCTTTTTCGAGGCAGTTCTTACGAGTAACCACAATCTTTGTTCTGGAACAAAAATAAATAAGTATACTTCTTAAGCGGCTTAAATAGCCGCAACCGCGGTATGGCCCACTGCCCTACTCATTAACATGTTCACCGCTGTTAAATGATCTCAATTCTATTTTGATTTTCCGTTGTGGTTCTATTTTGTTTATGTTTTGGAGGCGAATTTTTTATGTTTGAACCTTAATCAGCAGTCACACATTAGCGTATAACCCAAACGCTCGCCGGGCGTATGAAAAATCTCAACATGCTGAAAATTTTGGACTTATAAAAATTATTTTTTACATTTAATCGCTTTTAAACTAACAGTTACACATTAGCAAGTGACTGAGGCGTGTGCCAGACGTATGAAAATCCCAATGGTTTAGAGTACGTTTGTGTTACGTCCCAGACACGCTAAGCACGCGCTAAAGGCGCGCAGCAAACGTTCAAAGCGCGTCTCACACACGCTTGAGGCACGCTACTGAACCAATATCTCATTAAATCGGAACGCACATGTAGCGTACACTGGCGTACCTAAAATATGCGCCAAACGCGTTCGAAGCCTGTTCAATGCGCATGTAACGCGTGTGGAACGTATTCGAAACGTATAAGTCACACGCCTTGGACACGCCAAACTTCTAGAAAATTTTAAGCATGTTTAAAATTATTTTGATCCCAAAGCGCACGAAACGCGCGCCGAATTTTAGCGACGCGCACCGGACGTACACCAAGCGTACCCAACGTACTCGTAACGCATTTTGAACGTGTCTCCGACGTGCGTCTGGCGTAATACTATATGGAATTTTGTTATTTTCTATATTACTGATCGTTCCTAGGCAATACTTCTGTGGTGGTTCTTATTGTTTTATGCCTTGATGTTTAAAAATTCTTTGTGCTATTGGCGCCTTATGTATGTTTTCATATTATTAGTTGAGTTTGGGTCACTGAGTCGCCACCTATTGAGAAAATAGCTGCTCATTCGGCTTACGATATGTTTTCATGGTATAAATACCTGATTGTTAATTTAGTTTTTCCCTATCTCGGTCTTTTTCTAATTGCGCCTTTTCCTGATCGTTGCCTACTTGTACCTTTATAAGTAACTCATTCAGGAGGACAGTAAGTGAGGCTTCCATACAAGACCCAAATTTTTCTCCCATGGGTGCCCGTTTACAAAGTATCTTCAGATTAAAGGTAAAAAATCATCAGGTCGCAAGAAATCTGAGTGTATCACAAAACCACACTCATGCACTGTGATACGGTTAAATGAAGCAGTAAGCTGACGGGACGCGAAACAAATTATTTTACTTTCAGGGAAATGCCAATTTAATCGTTATTGAATAGCGAACGTAAATCTAATTTCCTAATGCAAATTCCGTTTTATTGTGCACTTAGAATCGACCACTTGAATATATAGACACCAGAGAAGGTATCATAAACTGCAAATTGCATTGTTATCGAGTTAAGGCACACTAAAAGGCGAATAAATAGAAAAGTAACACTGTGACTCTTAAAGGGCAGTGAACATACTTATTATAAAGGGTATGGGCGTTAAAACGGTTTCGACTACTAAAGCCTTACGAGTCGCCCTTCAGATTTGGAAACATTCAGCCAAAGAGAATTACTGTAATTTTGCAACTTTCAATAGGGTAGTCGATACAAAGGTTTGTTTTAACCAAATAGGGTCAAATATATTAAATGTTGGTTAGCAAATAAGTTTAAACTGATAATTTTTCGATTTTTCTGAATACACTCGCTGGTCTCAAAGGTTCAAACGAAAAATGTAATCTGCACTATGGAAGATGTACGAGGTGACATTTAAGGGCAACTATGGCACTGCACCAACTGCCTTAATAGCAAATGGAAAATAAAACTGAGATCCTTAAAGTGAACATATTAATGAGAAAAACAACGAAACTGTTTCATGTAGCCCACACAGGCTGAATACCCCGTTAGCCATTTATGAAAGAAGTATTTGCTTCCATTCCGGATGCTAAAGGTTTTCGGAAGATTTCATAGGTTTCCCGCCCAAATGTTGAGTGTTTCTGGCAGCTTCTGTGTGATTTGTATAGAAAATATGTTGCATTCTCCATAAAATTCAACATTTGATCAATGCAAAAACATGGTGGAAACCTCTTGCTGTTACATACATGCAGCATAAATCTATGTCAAAAGGGGAGGGGGTCAGATTTTTTCAAAAAAATATTTTGTCAGAAAATATATTTTTTGCAATAGATTATCAAGGAAATGCTACAATATGCTTACTGCAACCCAAAATGTTGGGTAGAAACTATTTATCCACGAATAACAGGTACAACATCTTTATAAGATTTATAAGTGTAAACAGCACTGTCCATCACTTATGCAAAAACCTGTACCTTAAATATATTATGCAATATAAACTGAGCAACTTTTACTTTGAACAGTGACTCTATGTTTTGTAGACATTAGGGAAGTTCTTCTGACAATGGCTTGCATGTAACAAATTATGGTAGAACCAGTCTTTGTGTGATGCTGAAGTGGCGTTTGATTTGAAGCCCACGGAGGCATATCTCAAGTAAAACATAAGCCATCAAATATTGATATGCATATTTTGCACAGTTTATCTATATGCATTAAAAGTGTACACTTTGTGTATACCTGTTAAAATAGGACAGTCAGTCTGTTCATTCAGGTAGAACATACATATACAGTATATTTCCATAGCCTTGTTGAATTACAAATAATGGACCTGAGCCCATTAATTGGTTTTGGGGCTTTTTGACAGCCTTCCCCCCCCCCCCCCTTGCCCAAACATGGCATTTGGATATAATATGTCATTTACAAAATTACAGTTGTGTTTAAAATATTTTGGTTGGGCAAGGGGGGGGGGGAACATGGTCTTATAAAAGGTTTCCTATTTCCTATATGATGCTATATTAAATTCAAAGATTTTGTCCAATTTTTAAAGAAGTCACTGCTTGAGTTGCACAAAATATTACATGCCTAAATACAATAGAAACTAATTTTTCAACTGCAATAAACGTCATTTCAGTGCCTGTAACGTGAGATTTTGAAAATTTCTTGGGCATTTCACAATAGAAATCTTCCTAAAACCTTTCAGTCAAAAATAAACCCTGGCTCCGTTCAGAGCAGTGCTGATATGAGGTCGCATACAAACAAACGTTTCAATATTGTTATTTAAAATGGGATTTTTTTCTTTCATTCTTATGTGGTTGTTGTTGTTCTTCTTGCTTCTCTATTGGTATATGTTTTGGTTTTCATGCATAACGGCACTACACGTTTAATCATTTTATATTTGAGCCGTCTCATGGGAAAACCAACAATGTGGTTTTCGAACAGGTCTGATACAAACCGGCCTGCACAGTAACAGAAAAGAGCTAGAAGCTTGAAATTTCGGATTTAAGTAGAAGAGGAATTGTACTATCCGTGTAGCGAAAACAAAGGCGCTGATCAGCTTCGCGGTTACCGCGAAGCTGATCTGCGTCTTTGTTTTCGCCTATGCAGATTGTTGGTTTTCTCACGAGGCTGCTCATTTGTCATGTTCTTCGTTTTGTATTTTGTTGTGTCTACTTTCATATCAATTTTCCCGCATGATAACGAATTAAATTGGATCGATTCCTGGTCTTTCGTTTCATCCTTCGCCTCTTCCGTGAATATTATTATTATATTGAACCCATTTTGTCAATTGCAGTTTGATTAAACTACAATTCAACGAATTATGTAATTAAAGATGACATCATGCAATCCAAATGTCCATGAAGGTATGGAATTTAATATAAAAGGTGTCATTCACCGTTGCAAAGTGATGCAAATTAAACTGAAGTAGAAACTTGTTTGACCTTCATGTCTCTGAATGGGGCTAATTCTGATGCATCACCATAGCTGGCAAGTGTGACAAAATTGCGTGTTACCAAATTGGTAAAATCAAATCACGGAATTAAACGTTTAGATCAGCGATGCACTGTGCTGTCTGCATACGAACACGTAGTACCGTTGAAATCCGATAGATTGATGTAAGCATTAAGGGCAAAATGAATTCTAAAATTAATGTTTTATCTATGAGTCTGCATTTTGTTTTGCAACGCCGTAATGCAGCACATTTACGTCAGGAAATAAGATTTTCTGTCAGCATTCGAAGGCAATTATTGACAACTGGCATGCTTTGACATCTGTCAATGCCCTGCTGATCTAGACATTTTATGTAATATTGACTACGTTCCACAAAGTGTCTAGAATGCTTAAGGAGTAGTTACACATTAGCGTACAAAATACAAATTTAAAAGGTCAGTTATAGTCGGGCATTTTAAGAAGGCAACAATAGTTAAGTTTAGTTATTAACCGATTTAGAGAAATAGAGGGGATTTGGTTTGCCCTTTAGTATTTTTATATAGGTAAAACATACAAGTTTTAGATTTTAACAGTCAGAGCACTTACTTAAACAGGTGATTATGAAAATCACCTTGTGCAGTACATTTTTTTATAAATCAGTCACAATATATAAGATTTGTTTCCCTTTGTTTGAAATAATTATCTTAAATACCACTTCCTCAGGTGATTATTTTGATTTATCAAATTACTTGCATAGGTGATTTAAGTAAATAAGAAAAAGGGACGGTGCTGTCTGTTCATTTTGCCAGGCACAAATGCCAACATGTTAAGGGAGATGACGAGCATTGTCAGATTAGATGAAACCAAGAAACATAGAAGCCTGAAACCAAGAAACATAGAAGCCATATCGAGTTTTGTGGTTTTTATTTCATTGAGAAAGTGTTACTTGAAACAGTGATCGGCCAAACCGATCAATGGCCGATCACGATGCGGAGTGATTTTTTGGGGTTACCCTTTAACTTTTAACCCACTGCGCGCAGTACTTATTTGAATGCGCGCACCACACTTTCTTTTTACTATTCAACGCATAAGACTCCAAACTTATCAGAAAAAATAGGCGCTGTCTTCACAAAAAATAGGAAATCCTTCAAAACTGAACTTGAAAATCACGAAAATTTCACATAAAATTCACAGTTTTTCTCGATTTTCTCTGCGATGCTTACACTTTAGCTGCCTCTGACCATGTGACTGAATGGCGCGTCTTTGCATTGACCCCTCGGATAGCTTAGAATAAGGAAAACAGCGCGAAATTCAAAATAAAACAAAAAAAGTAGGCATTTATTCATGCTATTGCAGGTCTTCTCTTGGAGCCAAAAAATCACCCGAGAACGTGATTTTAAGATCACTTGTTTAAGTAAGTGCTCTGACTGTTTAACAGATGGCAGATCATTAAAGTCTGAAAATATTACTTGATTCTCATCAGGAAAACATGTCTGTGCAATGAATACCACCTTAAACCCCACTTTTATATAGTAAAACTGGGGTATGCAGGGGTATACCATTTTTTCTTATGTTTGTTCCAATGCATAGATTGTGGGTACTCGTTAGAACCGCCTCGGCGAGGCGCTTCTAACGGGTACCCACAATCTATGTTTTGAGCAAAAATAAGAAAATATCAAAAATTTTCTGATGAAATTTTCGATTTTTGCTACTGAAAAAAATTCTCCATATATTACATGGGCAAGTTTTCGTAATGGAAAATTCGCTGGTTTACTGACCGATGCTGCACTAGGTAACTTAGTGGGATTTTGCTTTAAGAATAATTCATTACGAAAACTTGCCCATGCAATATACAGAGATTTTTAAAGTTTTAAAAAGTGAAAAATTTCAGCAGAAAATTTTTGATATATTTTTTTTTTATTTTCGACAAAACATAGATTGTGGCTACATTGTAGAACCGCCTCAGCTAGGCGGTTCTAACGAGTACCCACAATCTATATTTTGGAGCAAAAATAAGAAAAATAGGTATACCCGATTCAGGGGGGTATACATTACATGGACATGTTTTCCTGATGGTAAAGTACCGAAAAATAAAAAGATAATGATGAATAATATTACTGTATCATACAGAATTCGAGTACAATACCTATTGCTAGAATTTCAATAAAATTTGATAATCAGATGTCATAACTGTGCACAGCTTGTGTATACAAATGATACAGAATGCGGAAGCAAAGTCGTACTAATTTACCAGAGCACATGTTAAAATTGTGCTCGTTTCTAATAATGTCATTCGTCATTACTTGAGTAAAGATTGAATAGACAAAAGGGTGTTAACCAAAGGATCACAACCAAATCGAATTCATCAATTTTATCTTTTTTCCGGATACTATAAATAGGTAACAGTTTCATGTTCGTATATTCCTTGTGCTTTATAAATAACATATGAGCCGCCTCGTGGGAAAACCAACAATGTGGTTTCGGACGAGGTCGAGGTCCGACACAAACCGGCCTGTACAAGCACAGAAAAGGGCTAGAAGCTTGAAATTTCGGATTTAAGTAGAAGAGGAATTGTACTATCCGAGTAGCGAAAACAAAGGCGCTGATCAGCTTCGCGGTTACCGCGAAGCTGATCTGCGCCTTTGTTTTCGCCTATGCAGATTGTTGGTTTTCCCATGAGGCGGCTCATATGTCAGTAAGATTTTTTGGAAGCAGTTGCCACGTTCAAAGGGAGCAAGTGTGTAATTTTTACAATTTGAGTTAACGAATCTTCATTAGTGACCCTTTTGCAACAACGAAACGAAAACCACACATTTTGCGATCTCTTGCTTCGCATTACGAAAACTCGCCCATGCAATATACAGGATTTTCTTTTTCATTGTAAAAATGAAAATTTTCATCAGAAAGTTTTTGATATTTTTCTTATTTTTGCTCAAAACATAGATTGTTGGTACGAGGCGGTTCTAACGAGTACCCACAATCTATGTTTTGGAGCAAAATTAAGAAAAACAGGTATATCCCTTCATACCCGTTTTTCTATATAAAAGTGGGGTTTAAGGGGGTATATATTACACGGACATGTTTTCGTGATGGAATGCAAACAAATCTGATTCAGTCATTCTTATTTTGTGGTTTTGATTATTCTTGAACAAAATGTGCCCATACTGTATAGTTTATTGGTTTGTGTCCAACAAAACACAGACACTATAGTTTAGGTTACTTTTTATGTTGGTATACATTGTATAAACATATACTTCTGTTTCATTTAGTTGTTTGAATGGCGTAAGCAACACTCACAATAATACGCTTTATTTATGTTTCATTACAGACATACTGTCATAAGCAATAATGTTCACAGGTATATTTACAAGTTGAACTTGGGTTAACATTTCTAGAACGTGGAAGTGAGTGTTGTAGTCTAACTAAACACATCTGTGGAATGTGGAAATCTTGTGAATTGTTTTAGCGTAACGAATAGCCGATACATAATATATAACTTTGTTTTTTGGTGTATATTTGTTTTAATTTACATTTTTTTATTTTCTTTTAAAATCATCTTGATAGAATCACAAAATACTTCATTTTGATCTATGGAAAATTTCAAGGATGTATATAAAAATATTAGGGGAGACTACTTTAGAATAAGAAAATCGTTTGTTTTCGTACGTTAATTTAGATTTTGTAGGCAATGTAATGTTTTACTGGAAGATTTTTGCTTTTGGTACAAATACCTAACAAAAATAACACGATTATCACAAAAATAACGCAGCTACAAGCTACTTACAAAATCCATAATCAGTTCGGCATTGGTTTAAAGGCAACCTATGCTAAGCTATCACGGAAGTGGAGCGAGGTCACGAAGTGTATCGTGACGGAGTGCAGGTTAGCCAGCTGATCTAGCCTGCCATAAGCTTGTAATTGGAAATACATCAAAACCTTCTCTGAAACCACAATACTCAAAGCTTGTATGTTTTGCATGCAGCTATACTCTATAAAGCTCTATAAAATCTGCCGTTCATGCCCCTCAAAAAACGGCCAACCCTTAAGATATTAGCTCCAATATACCTTCAATTGGGAAAAAACTCCCTCTCTGAAATCACACGGCCAAGTTCTTTTTATGTTTTGTGTGTACCAATGTATAGTAGTCCCCTTTATATACATGTATCATTCCAAACATGCCTCTTGGGTCCATACAGGCTATGCCCGGGCATCATTAGCTATTGGAGATACATTAAAATCTTCTTCTCTATAACAACAAGGCCCTGAGCCTTTATATTTTGTGTGAAGCATTGACTAGTAGCCCTGTTTATTATTCCTGCGAACTATGCCCCTGGGGTCAAAACTGGCCAAGTTCAGGTGGTGTCATTATCTGCCATAGGCTTATAATGGGAAGAAAATAAAATGTCATCTTCTCTGAAAGCATAGGACCTTAAGCTTTTACATGTTGCGTGCTGCAATATCCATTCCCCAGGGGTCCAACAGAGTATAGGAGAGAGACATCTTCTTTTTCCGGTGAATATACCTGTTGACTCAGCAATCCTTGCCCTGTTGGCTACTTGTTCATAATATCTTATAATAAGTTATATCCACTACATTGTGACACTAAAATAACAAAATAAAAAGAAAAGAAAGTAAGAATTACAAAAAAAGATATAATAGCATTGAATTCATTAAACAAGGGCAGAGCCGCAATAGCTTATACCCCCATTCCACTGGGCGGCGTTTCCAGTACGTTTCCAAATATGGGCATAAAATACCGTGAAACGTAGAGAGAGCGTCAGGAGCGTAGGTGAAACGCCTTGATCGTAGTAGAAACGTACTGGTAGCGCCTTGAACGCCACCCAAATTTGAAAGTTTTGACCCTGCTCAAAAATTTTAAACTTTAATGTAGAGAACTCCGTGGACTAGAAACGCAGTGGAAGCGTAGTAAAAGCGTAGTAATAACGGCATTAGCGTAGCAGTATCGTAGCCGTAGCGTGCATAACGTAGAAGAAGCGTAGCAGCATCGCAATAAAAGCGTAGCGATATTTGTCCGCGATCCCAGTACGCTACTCCTACGCTTTTGGCGCTCCCTCTACGCTATGTACGTCCTTGCCACGCTACTCACGCTTTCACTACGATTCCACCAAATTACCAATATCAACCAACGCGCTTCTTCTATGCTTCCAGTACGTTCTTGGCGTTTTGACTACGTTACCCCTACGCTTCCACTACGCTCTTGGCGTCTTGACTGCGTTACCACTATGCTCTTGGCGTTTGAGCTACCTTTATAGGCGATTTACAGCACGCACGTGCCAACCAGGTTATAAATACTTCACCTGTTTTAGCATTGTCTTCATTGTTAAATGTTAATTTAAACAATCCACATCAAAGAAAATGCCACCTTGAAAGGGAAGAAAAGCAAACGCTACTAGTACTGCCACCCTGCCTCCGACAATTGAACCGCAGTAAGAGCCTACTCCAGAAGGTGCTTCGCGTCAGGTCGAACAGGATATAACCCCTCCTCAACTCGAAGTTGAATCCCAACTTTATTATCTTAATCTGCAACACAGCCACTGGTACCATACGGTTCATCTTCTTTGAAGACTAGTTGTCAAATGCTGAAAAAAGATCTTTACTTGTTGAGTTTTCATGGACAAAACGCAGCAGAAAGGCGGTGCCTGAGCTCCAAACCTAGACAGGACGCAGCAGGAACGTAGTAAGCGTAGGCAAAGCGTAGTCAAAGCGTAGACAGAAATCCCTTGACGTCGTGGAAGCGTAGCTGATGCGGCTTGGGGATTCCTAAAGCGCCGTAGAAGCGCTGTAGTAGCGCGACAAGAACGTCGCTAGCATAGCGAGA
This sequence comes from Rugalucina vietnamica, assembly GCA_964017185.1. Classification (NCBI taxonomy): domain Eukaryota; kingdom Metazoa; phylum Mollusca; class Bivalvia; order Lucinida; family Lucinidae; genus Rugalucina; species Rugalucina vietnamica. The sequence goes on along the minus strand of OZ024882.1, from coordinate 47,040,488 downwards.
ACGTAGTCAAAGCGTACTAGAAACGTACTTAAAGCGTGGGAATCCTAATTTTTTCACATGACGGCGCTTCCACGGCGTTTCTCAAGTTTTTAAGAACGCCATGAACGTAGTGGAAACGCCGTCCAGTGGAATGGTGGTATTAGCGGTTTCGAAAGCAGAAGAGTTAAGTTCCAATAAAACTTAAATAACTCCCAGTTTTCTGCCGTGGGTGCCAGTTCACAAAGTATCTTTAAGTAAGAGGCAATCAGTCATCAGGTTGGACATAATCACAGTGCATCACAAATAAAAATATAACTGAGATGCTATAAGAGCAGTAAACATAAAAAATGAGAAGGAGGATGGGTCATACCGCGGTTTCGGCTTCTTCAGTGACCGTATATATTTGGTAACATAGAGCCAAAGAGGATTCTTGTAAATTTGCATCTTTCAACAGGGTAGTCGATACAAAGCCTAGTTTAATCCAAATGGAGCCAAATATATGAAACGTTGGTGAGAAAATGAATCTAAACCGATAATAATTTTCTGCTTTCTCAGAATACCATCGCTGATTTCAAGGGACCGAAAAGAAAATATAATCTGCAATATGGATGATGTACGGGGAGACTTTTTATGGCCGCCACACGACACAACACCAGATGCAGTAATAGCAAATAAAAATATAACTAAAATCCTTTAAGAGCAGTGAATATACATTAATAAGAAGAAGGATGGTCCATACCACGGTTTCGGCTACTTCAGCCTTTTCAGTGACCCTATAGATATGACAACATGAAGTCAAAGAGACAAAACCACATTCAAGCACTGAGATACAGTTAAATGAAGCAGCAAACCGACGAGACGCGAAACAAATTATATTGCTTTCAGGGAAATGCCAATTTAATCGTTATTGAATAGCGAACGTAATCTAATTTCCTGATGCAAATTCGGTATTATTTTGCAGTTAGAGTCCACCACTTGAACAATGTGGACACCAGAGAAAGTATCATAGACTGCAGATTGTTTTGTTATTGATATAAGTCAAACTGACATCACTAAAAGGCGAATAAATAGAAAAATAAAACTGAGATCCTTCAAGAGCAGTGAACATATAAATGAAAAAAAGGAAATGGGCAATACCGCGGTTTCAGCTACGTAAGCTTTGCCAGTGACCCTTCAGATCTGGAAACATTCAGCCAAAGAGAATTACTGTAATTTAGCAACTTTCAATAGCATAATCGATACAAAGACTTGTTTATCCAAATGGGGCTGAATATATTAAAAATAAGTCAGCAAATAAAATTTCTCTGAATATACTCGCTGGTCTCAAAGGGTCAAACGGAAAATATAATCTGCACTATGGATGATGTGCGAGGTGATATTTAAGGGCCGCCATTTGGCACAGCACAAGCTGCAGTTATAGCAAATGACAAATAAAACTTAGACCCTTTAAGTGAACATATTAATTAGAAAGACTTCGAAACTGTGTCATGTAGCCCACTAAGGCTGTATACCCCGTTCAGTGAATTGCTTTAGCCATTTGAGCCGCCACGTGGGAAAACCAACAATCTGCATAGGCGAAAACAAAGGCGCAGATCAGCTTCGCAGTAACTGCGAAGCTGATCAGCGCCTTTGTTTTCGCTACTCGGATAGTACAATTCCTCTTCTACTTAAATCCGAAATTTCAAGCTTCTAGCTCTTTTCTTTGGCTGTACATCTCGGTTTGTGTCTGACCTGTTCGGAAACCACATTGCTGGTTTTCCCACGAGGCGGCTCATGTTTGCTCCCGATGCCGGATGCTAAACTTTGAATAAAAAAAAAACAACCTAGCTCTGCTCAGAGCAGTGCTTAGGTCGCATACAGAGAAACGTTTAAATATTGTCTGTTTGTTTTCTGTTTTTTTTTCTTTCTTTCTTTTTTCTTTCTTTCTTTCTTTTTTTCTTTCTTTTGGTGTTGTTGTTCTTCTTGTTGTTTCTCTATTAGTATATGATTTGTTTTTCGTGTAATTTAATTGCATGATAACGAATTTAATTGGATAAATCCCTGGTCTTTCAATTTTCGCCTTTTGCCAATTGCATTTAAATTAAATTACAAGTTAACGGATTATGTAATAAAAGATGAAGTCATGCAATCCAAATGTTCATAACGTAATATAATTTCCTATAAAAAGGTGTCCTTTACCCTAGCAAAGTGATGCAAGTAAAACCGAAGTAGAAACTTGTTTATCCTTCCTGTCTCTTGAATGGAGCCAATTCTGATGCAAGTGTGACAAAATTGCGTGTGGCCAAATTGGCGAGTACAATCAAATCACAGAATCAAATATTCAGATAAGCGATGCACTCACTGTATTGTCTGCATACGATCACGTAGTACCATCAGTTGAAATCCGGTAGCTGAGTGTGAGTACTAGGGGCAAAATGAATTCTAAAATTAATGAGTCTACATTTTGTTGTTCATCGCCGTGATGCCGCACATTTACGTCAGGAAATAAGATTTTTGTCAGCATTCAAAGGCAATAATTGACAATTTGCTTTCACTGACATCTGCTAATGCCCTGCTGATCTTGGTATGTTTATGTAATATTGACTACGTTCATCAAAGTGTCTAGAATGCTTAAGGATATCCATTACGGAAACTTGCCCATACAATAAACAGAGATTTTGTTAGCTTCAAAAATTGAAAATTTTCAGCTGAAAACTTTTGATATTTTTCTTATTTTTGCTCAAAACATAGATTGTGGGTACACGTTAGAACCGCCTTCTAACGAGTACCCACAATCTATGTTTTGGAGCAAAAATAAGAAAAATAGGTATACCCCTGCATACCCCTGTTTTGCTATATAAAAGTGGGGTTTAAGGGGGTATACATTTCACGGGCATGTTTACCTGATGAAAATTTGGCACCAATGTCAGGAGAGGTTGCAAAATGATCTGAATGTAAACATCAGGAAAACATGTCCGTAAAAAGTATACCCCCTTGAACCCCACTTTTATATATTAAAACTGGGGTACGCAGGGGTATACCTATTTTTCTTATTTTTGCTCCAAAACATGGATTGTGGGTACTCGTAAGAACCGCCTCGTCGAGGCGGTTCTAGCGTGTACCTACAATCTATGTTTTGAGCAAAAATTGAAATATCAACATTTTTCTACTGAAAATTTTCAATTTTTGCAGCTTTCCAAAAATCTTTATATCACATGGGCATGTTTTCGTAATGACAAACAGAATATGATATGATGCAGACTTGCTCAAACCTTTACGTTCATAAGAGTTCTTTGCTTTCCAATAATCTAAAAAGAAATTCACACTCATACAAATGATGAAAAAATACAAATTCTTTTGGTTGCGATTTAAGACTGTAGAATAATGCTGAGAATTCAAGTCAGCTCAGACACAGAATTGCCTATACACATATTGAATTAGTAGTATGTCTGGGGGTTAGAAATATTGGATAAAGGACGAACATGGGTAGCACTACTAGACTATATGTATTCAAAAGTGAGGCGCTCACATCTGCATCATATATTGTTGCATTATGTAATCTCAAGACTGATTGAATCAGCAAACAAGGAAATATGAAATATGAAATATGAAATATTAATGTTTAGCATTCCTTTAAGCATGATGAATGACTAAATAATTAAACCAACGGTTTATTCGAAACACAACGTCTACTAAGAGAACCATAATCAAAATGGAACAAAATAATAAATGTGAACTCTAATGTGGTCCTATCTCAAAGGCGACATGTCATTGGACTTAAAAACACCACGCGGCATCAAAGCGGCCGAACCATGGTCCTCGTGTATAAAACTAGGCTCAAGCGCTCTACGTGTCACAGTTTTATATGACCTCTTCGAATGGGACAGCGTAGCTTTTGGTTCATTCAAACTTATGTATTAGAACAATGACGAAAACAGAATTGCAAAATATACTGTTAGAAACGCATTATTTATTTTGAAAAACGTATTCTTGGCCCACCGAGGTCCAACTGGTGTTTTTCTTTTGCTCCGGAGTTAGTAGGTTATTCGGCGCCCAGGGATCTCCATCGTCGGGCAGCTTACTCAATCTGTGAGTCCTGGTTTTTGATTCATCAGGATGTTTATCATGATTTATTTGTTTGTTCTTGATGATTCATTGACTAGTTAGAGATTCACCACGAGGACCGAAGAACTAACTAAATGTTGTGAACCACTGCAGAAGCTGAGGTTGAGGTTAGGTACCTGTAAAACCGGTTTAAGCCCCCCAGTTATTTTATAACTGACCGTACCAAGGCGGTACTGCTGTTCTGGTTCACACTTATCAAAGTTATTTCAATTACGAGTTTCATGTTGCATGGCTTTGTGACCACCCGAATATAATGGCTGTTCACTTAGCCCTCTGCATTTACTTGTTCTGTCCAAGCTAGCACTGTGACCACCTAATACCTTCAATAGCTGCTCACTCTGCTTTCCGTTATTCATGTTGAACGTTGGTATCTATGTTTAGTATCTTCTTAATATGATTTCTTATTTCTTGTTTATCACTGAACCACTACAGAAGCTGAGGGTGAGGTTAGGTACCTGTAAAACCGGTTTAAGCCCGCCAGTAACTTTGTGTTACTGATCGTTCCAAGTCGATACTTCTGTAGTGGTTCTTTTTGTTTTATGTCTTGGTGTTTAAATTTTTTGTGCTGTTGGCGCCTTATGTATGTTTTCATATTTTTAGTTAAGTTAAGGTAACTGAGTGGCCACCTATTGGGAAAATAGCTGCTCATTCGGCTTACGATATGTTTCATGGTATAAGTACCTGATTGTTAGTTTGGTTTTTTCCCACCTCGGTTTTTGGAGTGGGAATCTTTTTCTGATTGCGCCTTTTCCTGATCTTTGCCTGCTTGTACCTTCTTATAGCATAGAACAGGGACATTCAGTAACGAAACAGTGTGAAAAGTACTTATTATTTCATAAATCTCTCTAAGCTCATATCCTTAGCGTGTCTTTGTCAACAATTGGATAAAATAATGTATAGAAAAAAACATTTATGTTATGAAGCTTCCTAAATAAATGCCAATTAGGAGTTGCCCTGACACAGTGAAAACATTGACCAAAATAATTGAGTATCATTCAAAAAATTTATGTGTATGACTTAACTGCACTGACTAAATAGGAGTTTATAGAAACATTTTTAAACTTGACACTTAGCATCAGATTTGTCCGCAAAGGCCGGAACGAGCCACAACAAAATGATAGTGTCTGCATAATTAAAAAAAAAAAACACTTTGATCTGATGGGTCGGAACATATCCGGGCACTCTGGATCACACAACATAAAGAGATAAAGTATAGTTCATTTGAGTCGTTACTTAAGCGTAGTGAAATCCAAGTGAAATCATAACCTCATTATTATATTGAATAATCAAATGCCACGAACGTGCACATCTGGTATTATATGAATGGTATGGAACAAAAACTTGCACTAATTAACCAAGCAGCTGTCACCACGTGGTTACAGGTACCTATTTTTTTAAATATATTCATACTACGTCACCGATACTCTTAAAACTTTTTCAAAGAAGAAAAATAAGATAAAAGACAGAGCAGCACTTATGATATTTCTATCATATGTAGCTGCGTAACAGAACGACATCCATTGGTGGCGAGATTTTCACCTTAACATTTTATTTCTACTGCAGATCGAGTTAATTTGAACTTGAATTTTTCTTTCACAAATGTTAGTTCTGTTGAGCACATTCTATGTGTATGTGCTTTTTCGCACGCTAAATTAGTCAAGCTCTGGTATATGAGTGACATGTTGTGGGGTAATATAGCCTATCTTGGTTTTCCAATAGACTAGTACAGTACCAGTACCAATAGTTTTCTTTTGCTCAAAGTACAATGGAATATACGACAGACTGCAAATCCTTTTGGCCCATCATGGAAACAGAATACCTACTCTAAGCTCTTTTTGGTCGCCGTTTTCCCTTCTGAGCAGTAACAATGACATACTGAACGTTTGACTAGCGTCCAAATGTGCTTTCCTCTGTCTTCTTGTTTCGCATGGTAAATCAAAGAAACTATTGCAGCCTGAGACTTGTTTGGAAATTATTGCAGCCTGAGAGCTGAAACTTGAACGATTCTGACCGATTCAGACATTTAATGTAATCAATAAAAATGTGTGATTATTCAAGGTCAAGGTAATTTCATGATAACTAAATACTCCAACATCAAGTTTGAGGTGAGCGTTCTCAGCACCAATGGTATTCTAGTTTTTAGTGCATATTCGTACTACATATTCAACCATTTTAGTTTTGTCATACCAATTCACCCGCATGGTTTCTGGGTTGGGATCCCGAATTCCTGCTTTTTTTTCGATTCGTACTTTGCTTTGTCAATGGATATTATTTTTATATCAAACACATTCTATCAATGGCAGTTTGATTAAATTACAAGTCAATGAATAATATAACAGATGAAATTATGCAATCTAAATGTCCATGAAGTAATAGACTTTCCTATAAAAGGTGTCATTCTTCCTACACAAGTGATGCAAAATAAACCAAAGTGTGAACTTGTTTATCCGTCCTGTCACTTTAATATAGCCAGTTCTGTAACATGAATCACCATAGCCGGCAAAGCTTGTAAAATAACGGCTACCAACGCGGTGTTTAAAATCAAATCATCGAATCACATGTTCAGATCAGCGATGCTCTGTGTTGTCTGCATACGATCACGTAGTACTGGTGAAGTCCGGTAGAATATATTAAGCGCAAAATGAATTCTAAAATTAATGTTGTATCTATGAGTGTACATGATTTTGTTTTGCAGTGCCGTGATCCAGCACATTTACGTCAGGAAATAAGATTTTCTGTCAGCATTCAAAGGCAATAATTGACAATTTGCTTTCACTGATATCTGCTAATGCCCTGCTGATCTTGGTATGTTTATGTAATATTGACTACGTTCATCAAAGTGTCTAGAATGCTTAAAGATATCAAAATTTGGCACCAATGTCAAGAGAGGTTGCAAAATGATCTGAATGTAAACATCAGGAAAACATGTCCGTAAAAAGTATACCCCCTTGAACTCCACTTTTATATATTAAAACTGGGGTACGCAGGGGTATACCTATTTTTCTTATTTCTGCTCCAAAACATAGATTGTGGGTACTCGTTAGAACCGCCTTGTCGAGGCGGTTATAAAGTGTACCCACAATCTATGTTTTGAGCAAAAATAAGAAAATTATCAACATTTTCTACTGAAAATTTTCAATTTTTGCAACTTTCCAAAAATCTTTATATCACATGGGCATGTTTTCGTAATGGCAAACAGAATATGATGCAGACTTGCTTAAACCTTTACGTTCATAAGAGTTCTTTGCTTTCCAATAATCTAAATTAGAAATTCACACGCATACAAGTGATGAAAAAATACAGATTTATTTGGTTGCGATTTAAGAATGTAGAATAATGCTAAGAATTCAAGTCAGTTTAGACACAGATTCGCCTATAAAAATATTGAATAAGTAGTATGTCTGTGGGTTAGAAATATTGGATAAAGGACGAACATGGGTAGCACTCACTAGAATATATGGATTGAAAAGTGAGGCGCTCACATCTGCATCATATATTGTTGCATTATGTAACCTCAAGACAGATTGAATCAGCAAACAAGGAAATATGAAATATTAATGTTTAGAATTCCTTTAAGCATGATGAATGACTAAATAATTAAACCAACGGTTTATTCGAAACACAACGTCTACTAAGAGAACCATAATCAAAATGGAACAAAATAAATGTGAACTCTAATGTGGTCCTATCTCAAAGGCGACATGTCATTGGACTTAAAAACACCACGCGGCATCAAAGCGGCCGAACCATGGACCTCGTGTATAAAACTAGGCTCAAGCGCTCTACGTGTCACAGTAGTATATGACCTCTTCGAATGGGACAGCGTAGCTTTTGGTTCATTCAAACTTATGTATTAGAACAATGAAGAAAACGGAATTGCAAAATATACTGTTAGAAACGCATTATTTATTTTGAAAATCGTATTCTCTTATAGCATAGAACAGGGACATTCAGTAACGAAACAGTGTGAAAAAGTACTTATTATTTCATAAATCTCTAAGCTCATATCATTTGCGTGTCTTTGTCAACAATTGGATAAAATAATGTATAGAAAAAACCATTTATGTTATGAAGCTTCCCAAATAAATGCCAATTAGGAGTTTCTCTGACACAGTGAAAACATTGACCAAAATAATTGAGTACCATTCAAATAATTTATGTGTATGAATTAACTGCACTGACTAAATAGGAGTTTATAGAAACATTTTTAGACTTGACACTTGGCATCACATTTGTCCGGAAAGGCCGGAACGTGCCACAACAAAATGATATTGTCTGCATAATTAAAAAAAAATAATAAAAAAGCACTTTGATCTGATGGGTCGGAACATATCCAGGCACTCTGGATCACACAACATAAAGAGATAAAGTATAGTTCATTTGAGTCGTTACTTAAAGTCACAGTATATTTTCAATCAATTTTATATGTGAAAAATTTTTTTTGGGGTCATAAGTTTTGTGCTAATATGGTGCCTAAACATGGGGATTAAAATTCTCATTTACGCGCCTGAATTTGGGCTTAAATTAAGGGAAATACCTATATTTTACTTCATTTACATTTTTCGATTTTACCTCAAATATTATAAAGAGTTCTAGGCGTGACTTAAGGCGGGGTACCATAGTAGGCTTGCGCACTCACATAGTCTCGCGTCATCAATAAAATGTAAACAACATATAGCCATGAGCGGTTCGTCAATGCCAGAATGCGGAAGCAAAAAATATTAAAATCCAGTGATTCTCCAATGGAATATGGAGGAGATGGGGAGCGGGGAATAGGAGGAATGTTATGTAGGTCCCATGACGAGGAGACTTCAAAACTTCTAGACGTTTGGTAAGGGTACAGTGTCAGTTCTGTTTTTCAAACATAAAACTAAATACTAACACTCATGTATATTTTGCATTTCGCTTTACGCATTCTGCTTAAGGAGCCACTGAGATGCCACATGGATGGGCGTATATATAAATCTGTAGAGTAACACCTTGTCCACCTCCAATTTAGATATTGTATAACAGTTGAAAGTGGTATAGAGACCCGATTTTATTATATGGTCTTTCTTATATGTACATGTACTGTAGATTTATTTCATTTGAGGTTCGATACGGGTATTGTACTCATGACAAGTATTCGCTTTTCAAAGGGAAATAACAGTGTCGAGCTGTACATTTCGATAATCACAGATCATCAACTTTTCAATGCATATAACTAGTAACAATAATGCATTCATGTTATACATACCAGGTCATATTGCATGATTGTATCGTTTTAGGCATTGTTAGTGAAAGCCAGACACAGATTCTGCCAAGACCTATTGAGAGGGCTGAGGTAAATTTTTCATTGAGTGATACATTTTCATTTATTTTCACTGTGGTTTCCAATCGTTTCGTACGCGAATGTTTTGTTGTTGTTGTTTTTTGGAACCCATGTCATTTTGAAAACCACTTCGGTCTTTTCGTACACATTTTGTTGTATATTTTGTACCCAATTAAAACCATTCCCCATCAAGGTAATTTCGTAACCACTTTCATCATTTCCGCCCTAGCTGTCTGGGTACTAGATGGTCGGTTCGTAACTAATTTTGTCATTTTATACCTAAGTGGTTCGATGAAATTTACTGGTCAACAATTTTTCAGTCATGTTGGGGCGACGCCAGCGGTTGCTAGGTTTCTGGGTGTCAACCAATATTATGCGAAGCTTAAAAGTGCTTTGTTGAAGAACACTGCACGGTGGAAGTAGTTTTCGTAGTTAAGTGTATCTTGCTGCAGACTTGTCCTCTACCACTAATTTTGCTCGTTTGCACAAGATTACCTCATTAAACTTATAGTTCTATTATATATTATTTTTTTAGGCAAAGAAGTACGGTGCTAACTTACATAGTAGAAGACGGTTTAATGCTCGATGCTTATGCCATGTTCTAACTGTCCCGGATTATCTATGGTTAACCAGGATGAATCGTGTCGGACCGGGATAGAACCATAGCGCCACCATGGACATGCGTGGCAAGCCGGAAAACATTCCGGTGCAGAACTGGGCGACACCGGGACAAAGCGTTCCAGCATGATAAACCGGGGAGCGCAGTGGCGTTCTGATAGAGCATCGGACTCCGTGTGGAGAGATCCCCAACGGTGCCATAGTGCTGTGTCCTTGAGTAAGACACATTTTAAAACACTCCAGAGTGCTGGCTGAAACCCAAGAAGCAATGACTCCGTCCCGACATTCCTTAAAACGTAAGGAACATTTAAAAAGTAAAAACGTAAAAATGCAGAGGAACTAAAACAATTAAATTCCAAATCCGCACACACCAACAGGAAACGCTAATAGCGATATGCTGAAACCCAGGGATCGAAAGACCAAATGATGAAAGAGTATGGACAATAGATGTACAATCATATGCATTCAGTTGATTTGATTATTTGGTTTTTACGTCCCAGTCAACAGCTATGGTCGCACGAGGACGGGATCTTGGTTTAATGTCTCGCCCGAAGATCTAGAGAAGCTCGGGGTGGAACACATGGCCATGTTTTGCCTGACAAAACTACACCACAGATGCTTTTTCTAGATCCATGTAAAGGTCAATCTATGATACACGAATAATATGATTTGATATGTTTATAAAATGTTATGAATCCATTATATCCTAGTAAATATGGCCCGACGAGTCATAATGCTACTGACAGGTATCAGTGACGTGCGCATGTCAATTTCGATACTAGGTCTTTGATCTGTCTGTGGTCATTGTCGAGCTACTTGTATCAGTTGCTTATAAAATTACTTAAATGCAGTTTGATGACACAAGAGCAACACTCAAACAGCTATATATATGCACCGTTTCTAGGTGATGTATTACTTAAACCGCTGTCATATTATTGCGTATCGACTCACGTATCTACGGCGTATCAATATACGAAAGGTCCGTCACGCGTACGTCTTACATACGTGAGCATACGTAGCTCATACTCCACGATACGTAGCTCATACGCCGAGGTGCTACGTTTTTTATGTGTGCACTTAAATGTCACATATTCACGTATCAGCTTCGTATCGCTCGCATATCTATGAAAATTGCGATACGCCGTGGTCTGAGACGTATTTTGTTCAAGCGACGTATGTACCACGTACGTGTGACGTACCTGCTACGTTCCTGTGGCGTATCAGTGACGTATCTGTATTAGTATGGAATTTCTCTTTCGTATGTACGGCGTATCAAGGTGTATGTGCTACGTACGTGTGACGTATGTGTGGCGTATGAAGCGTACGCGTGACGTATCTACGACGTATGTACTAGTCTACGTTCCATTCTTATCTGCGGCGTATCTGTTCTGTACCAATTGTTTTTTATCGCACCTGTTTATAGCAGGGTGCGATATAGGAGTCCAAATTTCCGTCCGTCCGTCAACATTTACGTCAAAATTTGGTTTTCTCTACATCAGTGATAGCTGCGAGTATGAAACTTTGCATAGTCATTGTCCTTGATATACCCTTCAAGCACGCACCTTGGCCCGGTGCCCTTGCCCTATATTTCACAGTTCGTTGACTTTGTTATTTTTGTAGGTCGAAGTTTGGTTTTTACGTCGAAGTTTGGTTTTCTCTGCATCAGTGATAGCTGCGAGTTTGAAACCTTGCATAGTAATTGTCCATGACATACCCTCCTTGACATGCCCTTGACCTTTATTTCATGGGCCACTGACTTTGTTGATTTTACGTCGGAATTTGGTTTTCTCTGCATCAGTGATTGCTGCAAGCGTAAAACCGTGTATATTTTAAAACTGTCCTTGACGTACCCTTCAAGCACGCACCTTGACTCGGTGCCCTTGACCTATATTTAACGGTCCATTGACTTTGTTAATTTTTACGTCAAAGTTTGGTTTTCTATGCACCTAAGGTAGCTGCGAATGTGAAACCTTGCATAGTAATTGACGTGCTTGACGTACCCTTTCAGAACACACCTTGACCTGGTGCCCTCGACCTATATTTCTCGTTTTTAGTTATTTTGCCTGATGCAGGTGCGATATCGGAGCAGGGGACATCTCCAAGCTCCCCATCCTGGTCGTAGGATGTCATGAATAAAGACAGAGGCTACACCAAGCCTAACCCTGAAAGAATCCTGCTCGCCATCCCGGCCCCCGTGAGAAACATCTGATACTCTCTTGGAATGCCACAAAATATTCCTAATACTCTTAATACGTCACAATTACTCCGCAGCAGCGAAACGTACGTAGCACATACGCCATTGATACGCGAGATACGCCACACGTACGTCGCTGATACGCCGTAGATACGAAAGGAGAGTCGAGGATACGCCACACATACGTCACACGTACGCAGCAGATACGAAAGGTACGCTGTACATACGTCACGGTTACGTGGCATGTTAACCGCGACGTACGTGTGGCGTATCAGGAGTATGAACTACGTATCTACGGCGTACCTGCCACGTTGCTTTCGTATGTACTACGTATGTGTGACGTATGTACGGCGTATCGGACCTGCCACGTACGTGCTACGAATTTTTAAGTGCACACATAAAAAAACGTAGCACCTCGGCGTATGAGGAGTATGAGCTACGTATCGAGGAGTTTGAGCTACGTATGCGACGTACGCGTGACGTACCTTTCGTATCTTGATACGCCGTAGATACGTGAGTCGATACGCGATAGTGCGACAGCACTATAAAAATTCGTAGCCGCTGACGCACGTGGCAAGTCCGATACTCCGTACATACGTTACACATATGTGGGACATACGTGGTACATACGAAAGCAACGTGGCAGATACGCCGTAGATACGTAGCTCATACTCCTGATACGCCGCCACACGTACGTCGCACGTAACATGCCACGTAACCGTGGCGTATGTAGAGCGTACCTTTCCTACGTGTGACGTATGTGTGACGTATCCGCGACACTCTTTTCGTATCTACGGCGTATCAGCAACGTACGTGTGGCGTATCTCGCGTGCTATGTACGTTTCGCTGTTGTGGAGTATGTGTGACGTATGAGGAGTATTAAGAATATTTTGTGGCGTTCCAAGAGAATCTTAATTCTTCTATAGATCTATATTTTTTTTCGTTTTTCCGAAGTCCTGGATCAGATGTTTCTCACGGTCCGGGGTGCCTTGTAGGGTTCTTGCAAGGCTACGCTTGGTGTAGCCTCAGTCTTTGTTCATTTCGTGGAGCTTGGAGATATCACCCCCCTTGTGTTTTGTTTTCTTCGGTGTTAATCTAGATTATCCAGATATCTCCTGTGGCATCTTCGCCACGGGAACGTAGCAGGAACGTCACACGTACGTGGAACATACAAGCACGTACGTCGCTTGAACAAACTGATACGGCTCAGGCCTCGGCGTATCGACATTATCATAGATACGCGAGCGATACGCCGCAGATACGTCATGGGCGGATCCAGAGGGGGGGACAGGGGGTCCGGACACCCCCCCCCCTGGAATTGCCAGATTATTAATTTTTGTCATATTGAAATTTTCCTTCAGACCCCATCTGGGAATTTGGACCCCCACCCCTCCTGAGAAAATGTTCTGGATCCGCGCATGTACACGAATATATGACAAAGCTATTAATCGTTACTTTTACGTGGCGTATTAGGAGAACCTGCTGCGTTGCATTCTTATACATGGCATTGACGTATGCACGGCGTATCGGAACTGCTGCGTTATGGTACGTACTCGTAAAAATTGTAGCACCTCAGTCTGCCAGTTGTACGAGTTGTGTAGCGAAGAATGATCAAGAATGCGAGCTACGTATACTCTTTAACTTATGCGGTTAGCCGGTTTACACGCTTAATTCCGGTTGTTCCCGGGTCGACATGGCTCATACTCCTTAGACCACTTAATTCTCGTTTTCAGTAACCCGGGCATTGAGAATTTTTGCGGTTAACGTACATGTAAGTTTTCTCTCATTTCATTGCAACGCCCCCCATATGAAGGCTGGCCACAAAACACAACATTACTTTAGGGAGGAAATATGACGCTGTGGCCATGATGTTGGCATAAAAATGAATGGGCCAACGTTCGGGTAATGCATTACAGAGAATGCAGAATTGCTACAGAACGCGGTTCTTGAACGGTCTTTTCATGTAGAATAGGTCAGTCTGCGCTATTATCTTTCTTGATTTCCCCCTATGTAGCCTCTCCGTAAATAAAATCGATTATGTATGACAAAATACCACTTTGTTTAGGGCACACACTATTGCCTTTCAATGATGGGGCAAGTAGTCATGAACAAGATTTGTCAATGCACACGATCATACTTTCAAATATTTTTATTTTACAGTAAACCATAAGTATATATATATATATATATATATATATATATATATATATTACACAACTCCGTAATTATGTTTGGTCGTAAATAGAGTTTAGCACGTGTTTCTATTTACTTCCGGAATTCCAGAACTTTGCGCATTGAATTCGAGTGTGAAGGCGGGCGAAAGTATATATTTATCACTGTCACTCATTTAAGTCAAATTTTAATTAGTCTTTTATTGGTTTATCTGTAATACTTTATGGAAGTTTTCGACAGATCCTTGTTCGGCAAACGAAGCACTGGAACATATAAAAAATTATCAAAATTGAAAAAAATTAATTGAAAATTTACTGACACTTTAAGCATAGTGAAATTCAAGTGAAATCATAACCTCATTATTATATTGAATAATCAAATGCCACAAACGTGCACATCTGGTATTATTTGAATGGTATGGAACAGCAACTTGCACTAATTAACCGGAGCAGCTGTCACCACGTGGTTACAGGTACCTATTTTTTTTAATATATTCATACTACGTCACCGATACTCTTAAAACTTTTTCAAAGAAGAAAAACAAGATAACACACTAGCGACTTTCTCCAAAAATCTCCCCCAATTTTGGGGTTTTCAAATCTCTCTGATTTTGTTTTATCTCAACAGCTCTTGCAGTTTAATTACCTTCAGTTTAAATCTACTTATAAGACAGGTAGTATTACAGCCAGTCTGCTGCTTTTAACATCACTCTTTTACTATCATGTAGTTACATATAAACAAATCACTGCAGATTTCATGATATATGACCAGTTTATCAAAACACTCTTGCAGAGAAGTGTAGAGCACTAGATAAGTCAAATTGGAGAAAGTCGCCTGTCTGATAAAAGACAGAGCAGCACTTATGATATTTATATCATATATAGCTGCGTAACAGAACGGCATCCGTTGGTGGCGAGATTTTTACCGTAACATTTTATTCTTACTGCAGATCGAGTTAAATTGAACTTGAATTTTTATTTCACAAATGTTAGTTCTGTTGAGCACATTCTATGTGTATGTGCTTTTTCACACGCTAAATTAGTCAAACTCTGGTATGTGAGTGAACTGTTGTGGGGTAATAAAAGAATCTAATATGGGGTTCTGTTCTAGATGGAAGTTTCCAACCCAAGGGATGACCGTGCTGAGCGGAACCGAGGCTCTGCCGAGGTTCCGCTCAGCACGGTCATCCCGAGGGTTGGAAACTTCCATCTAGAACAGAACACCATATTAGATTCTTTTTCTTGCACAACAACCCCCAAAATCTGGTTTATTTCAAGGTTTTGCGTATTTTTTTAGCCTGGGTGAGAACACCTGGGTGAGATGCAATTTTATCACCCAGGCAAAAAGTGTGGCAATTTCTGTCTGGTGTGCAAGAATAAAGCCTATCTTGGTTTTCCAATAGACAAGTACCAGTACCAATAGTTTTCTTTTGCGCAAAGTACGATGGAATATACGACAGACTGCAAATCCGTTTGGCGCACAATGGAAACAGAATACCTACTCTAAGCTCTTGTTGGTCGCTGTTTTCCCTTCTGAGCAGTAACAATGGCATACTGAACGTTTGACTAGAGTCCAAATGTGCTTTCCTCTGTCTTCTTGTTTCGCATGGTAAATCAAAGAAACTATTGCAGCCTGAGACTTGTTTGGAAATTATTGCAGGCGTAGAGCTGAAAGTTGAACGATTCTGACCGATTCAGACATTTAATGAAATAAATAAAAATGTGTGAGTATTCAAGGTCAAGGTAATTTCATGATGACTAAATACTCCAACATCAGGCTTGAGGTGAGCGTTCTCAGCACCAATGGTCCTCTAGTTTTAGTGCATATTCGTACTACATATTCAATCATTTTAGTTGTGTCATACCAATTCACCCGCATGGTTTCTTGGTTGGGATTCCGAATTCCTGCCTTTTCGATTCGTACTTTGCTTTGTAAATGAATATTATTTTTATATCAAACACATTCTATCAATGGCAGTTTGATTAAATTACAAGTCAATGAATAATATAACAGATGAAATCATGCAATCCAAATGTTCATGAAGTAATGGAATTTCCTATAAAAGGTGTCATTCTTCCTACACAAGTGATGCAAATTAAACCAAAGTGGGAACTTGTTTATCCGTCCTGTCACTTTAATATAGCCAGTTCTGTAACATGAATCACCATAGCCGGCAAAGCTTGTAAAATGACGGCTACCAAAGCGGCGTTTAAAATTACATCATCGAATCACATGTTCGGATCAGCGGATCAGCAATGCTCTGTGTTGTCTGCATACGATCACGTAGTACTGGTGAAGTCCGGTAGATGATATTAAGCGCAAAATGAATTCTACAATTAATGTTTTATCTATGAGTGTACATTATTTTGTTTTGCAGTGCCGTGATCCAGCACATTTACGTCAGGAAATAAGATTTTCTGTCAGTGTTCAAAAGCAATAATTGACAATTTGCTATCACTGATAGCTGCCAATGCCCTGCTGATCTTGACATTTTATGTAATATTGACTACGCTCATCAACCTGTCTAGAATACTTTAAGATTATTGTCAATATTTGGCACCAATGTCACGGTACAGAGGCTGCAAACTGATCTGAATGTAAACAAACAGAAACATAATACAGACTTATTGGCTAAAACGTTTGTTTCATAATGGGTTATTTGCTCTTGTTTACAAAATTACACTTGTACTTTGACAACTGACGAAACAATACAGATGTCGGTATGACTAAAAAGGTACAAGTAGGCAAAGATCAGGATCATTCCTTTAACCATGATGAATGACTAAATAATTAAACCAACGGTTTATTCGAAACACAACGTTTACTAAGAGAACCATAATCAAAATGGAACAAAATAATAAATGTGAACTCTAATGCGGTCCTATCTCAAAGGCGACATGTCATTGGACTTAAAAACACCACGCGGCATCAAGCGACCGAACCATGGACCTCGTGTATAAAACTAGGCTCAAGCGCTCTACGTGTCACAGTAGTATATGACCTCTTCGAATGGGACAGCGTAGCTTTTGGTTCATTCAAACTTATGTATTAGAACAATGACGAAAACGGAATTGCAAAATATACTGTTAGAAACGCATTATTTATTTTGAAAATCGTATTCTCTTATAGCATAGAACAGGGACATTCAGTAACGAAACAGTGGGAAAAGTACGTATTATTTCATAAATCTCTCTAAACTCATATCCTTCGCGTGCCTTTGTCAACAATTGGATAAAATAATGTATAGAAAAAAAACATGTATGTTATGAAGCTTCCTAAATAAATGCCAATTAGGAGTTTCCTTGACACAGTGAAAACATTGACCAAAATAAATGAGTACCATTCAAATAATTCATGTGTATGACTTAACTGCACTGACTAAATGGGAGTTTATAGAAACATTTTTAGACTTGACACTTAGCATCACATTTGTCCGGAAAGGCCGGAACGAGCCACAACAAAATGATAGTGTCTGCATAATTACAAAAAGAAAAAAAAAACACTTTGATCTTATGGGTCGAAACATATCCGGGCACTCTGGATCACACATCACACAACATAGAGATAAAGTATAGTTCATTTGAGTCGTTACTTAAGCATAGTGAAATCCAAGTGAAATCATAACCCCATTATTATATTGAATAATCAAATGCCACGGACGTGCACATCTGGTATTATATGAATGGTATGGAACAAAAACTTGCACTAATTAACCAGAGCAGCTGTCACCACGTGGTTACAGGTACCTATTTTTTAAATATATTCATACTATGTCACCGATACTCTGTACACTTTTTCAAGGAAGAAAAACAAGATAAAAGACAGAGCAGCACTTATGATATTTCTATCATATAGCTGCGTAACAGAACGGCATCCGTTGGTGGCTAGATTTTTACCTTAACATTTTATTTCTACTGCAGATCGAGTTAAATTGAACTTGAATTTTTATTTCACAAATGTTAGTTCTGTTGAGCACATTCTATGTGTATGTGCTTTTTCACACGCTAAATTAGTCAAGCTCTGGTATGTGAGTGACATGTTGTGGGGTAATATAGCCTATCTTGGTTTTCCAATAGACTAGTACCAGTACCAATAGTTTTCTTTTGCTCAAAGTACGATGGAATATACGACAGACTGCAAATACTTTTGGCGCACCATGGAAACAGAATACCTACTCTAAGCTCTTGTTGGTCGCTGTTTTCCCTTCTGAGCAGTAACTATGGCATACTGAACGTTTGACTAGCGTCCAAATGTGCTTTTCTCTGTCTTCTTGTTTCGCATGGAAAACCAAAGAAACTATTGCAGCCTGAGACTTGTTTGGAAATTATTGCAGCCTGAGAGCTGAAACTTGAACGATTCTGACCGATTCAGACATTTAATGAAATAAATAAAAATGTGTGAGTATTCAAGGTCAAGGTAATTTCATGATGACTAAATACTCCAACATCAGGCTTCAGGTGAGCGTTCTCAGCACCAATGGTATTCTAGTTTTTAGTGCATATTCGTACTACATATTCAATCATTTTAGTTTTGTCATACCAATTCACCCGCATGGTTTCTGGGTTGGGATTCCGAATTCCTGCTTTTTTCGATTCGTACTTTGCTTTGTAAATGGATATTATTTTTTATATCAAACACATTCTATCAATGGCAGTTTGATTAAATTATAAGTTAATGAATAATATAACAGATGAAATCATGCAATCCAAATGTCCATGAAGTAATGGAATTTCCTATAAAAGGTGTCATTCTTCCTACACAAGTGATGCAAATTAAACCAAAGTGGGAACTTGTTTATCCGTCCTGTCACTTTAATATAGCCAGTTCTGTAACATGAATCACCATAGCCGGCAAAGCTTGTAAAATGGCAGCTACCAAAGCGGCGTTTAAAATCAAATCATCGAATCACATGTTCAGATCAGCGATGCTCTGTGGTGTCTGCATACGATCACGTAGTACTGGTGAAGTCCGGTAGATGATATTAAGCGCAAAATGAATTCTAAAATTAATGTTCTATCTATGAGTGTACATGATTTTGTTTTGCAGTGCCGTGATCCAGCACATTTACGTCAGGAAATAAGATTTTCTGTCAGTATTCAAAAGCAATAATTGACAATTTGCTATCACTGATAGCTGCCAATGCCCTGCTGATCTTGGTATGTTATGTAATATTGACTACGTTCATCAAAGTGTCTAGAATGCTTTAAGATTATTGTCAATATTTGGCACCAATGGCACGGTACAGAGGCTGCAAATTGATCTGATTGTAAACAAACAGAAACGTGATACAGACTTATTTGCCAAAACGTTTGTTTCATAATGGGTTATTTGCTCACATTTATAAAATTCACACTCGTAGTGTGACAACTGGCGAAACAATACAGATGACGGTATGACTTAAGAATGTTGAACGTTGAGGATTTAAGTCAGTTAATACACAAATATTGAATTAGTGGACTAGTATGTCTTGTGGTTAGAAATATTGGATAAAGGAAGAACATGGGTAACACTGATAAGACATATGTATTGAAAAGTGAGCCGCCGACATCTGCATCATATACTGTTGCATTATGTAAATTCATATTTGATTAGATCATTTAACGAGTAAATGATTATGAAATATTAATGTTAAGTACTCCGTTAGGCATAAGAAATGACTAAATAATTCAATTATACGAAACACAAAGTTTATTAAGTAATCCATAATCAAAACGGAACGAAAGAATAAATTTGAACTCTAATGTGGTCCTATCTCAGAGGCAACATGTCAGTGGTATGTGTAGTTAAAGACACCACGCGGCATCAGTGCGGCCTAACCATGGACCTCGCGATTCGGAGTCCGACACTCTAAATCTTGTCTCACGCGCTCCACGTGTCACGGTAGTAAAGGCCCTCTACGAATGGGGCAGCATAGCTTTTGTTCCCTTCAAACTTATGTATATACATATTAGAACAATGACGAAAAGAAATTGCGACATATACTGTTAGAAACGCATTATTTGTCTTGAAAATCATATTCTCTTATAGCATAGAGCAGGGACATTCAGTAACAAAGCGGTGTGAAAAGTACTTATTATTTCGTAAATCTCTCCACGTTAAGACTCCTTGCGTGTCCTTGTCAACTATTGAACAAAATAACGTATAGACAAAGCATTTATGTTATGAAGCTTCCTAAATAAATGTCGATTAAGTGTTTTCCTGACACACCAAAATAATTCAGTACCATTCAAATAATGTATAGGTATGACTTAACTGCACTGACTGAATAAAAGTGTATAGAAACATTTTTTTTAATCATTTCACTTACGCACTAGCATCGCATTAGTCCAGAAAGGAGGGTCTGGATGGGGGGGTCCTGGTATTCACTAATCACTAAAAATTTAGCCATTTATTCACTGTCATTAAAATTTTGGCTTATTCATTAAAATTAGCTCGATTATTCATTAAAATATGATAATTACTAGAACCGCCTTCTTCACCCAGCTAATTTCTAATAGCAAATATAGATATTCCCCACCTAAGGCATCCCTTATCTAAAGCCACAAAGACTAGTTCTATGATACTTAATTGTAGACTGCTGAGTGCAACCTTGATTTTAACATCTTGAGAGAAGCATATATTATCTGCTAGACCACAAAGCCTCATAGAAACTTTCCAAAATAGTTAACTGATTTTTTAGCAAATCCTCTTTTAAATCTGTTGGGAATATAATCTTCTCCAAACTGTATACTGAATATGCCCTGCGTTTCACCCTGAATCTTTCTCTTCTCTCTTCAATTATGCATATCAAAGGTTAATTTAAGAAAAATTGTAACTTCAGGGGTAAAAGTTATAATAAAAAACTGTTTTTATTTAGATAACTAGTAAGCATAGGAGTACTATATGAAGTATGATTTTGTGCTTGTGCCTGATTGTACAAAACATTTTATAAATGTCCTAAATACCCAGCGAGCGAGGAAAAAATTATGTAGCGCCATATAAACTGCCAGTTAGATTTGCATTAACGTTCTTAGTACTGGCTTGTTAGCTCACCTGAGCCGTCAGGCTCACAAGGTGAGCTTATAGTATACCCATGCTCCGTCGTCCGTCCGTCGTCCACCATTTTCAAAGATCTTCTTCTCTGAAACAGCTTGGCCAATCAAAGCCAAATTTTACATGAAGCATCTATGGGAAGGGGGAACCAATGTGTATATAAATAATCCAGGTCACATGACCAAGATGGCCGCCATGCCCATATATGGTAAAAACCCTTCAAAAATCTTCTTCTCCAGAACCGGTGGACTGATTTCAACGAAACTTGGCATGAAGCATTGATGGCTCAAGCACTACAATGTGTATATAAATCATGACCCTGTGATGACCTTGACATATTTTACGGTAAGGTCAACATAGGTCGCCAATACATTTGAATGGGGAAAACTTTTAAAATGTCATTTAAAGTCATTTAAAGTGAAAGTAATTTGTGTGGGTAATTTGTGTGTATATAAATGATCCAGGTCACATGACCAAGATGGCTGCAATTCCCATATATGGTAAAAACCCTTAAAAAATCTTCTTCTCCAGAACCGGTGGATCGATTTCAAAGAAACTTGGCATGAAGCATCGATGGCTCAAGTACTACAAAGTATATATAAATCATGACCCTGTGATGACCTTGACCTTTTTTACGGCAAGGTCAACATAGGTCGCCAATGCATTTGAATAGGGAAAACTTTTAAAATGTCATTTAAAGTGAAAGTCTTGCAGGAAATGGGCAGTAGGACTGAATATTAATGATTCTAAAAAAAATGGACCCCAGGGGCTCATCTGCCCCCACCCTGGGGCAATATACATGTATATTACCATAATATTCAAACATCTCCTCTGAAATCTCTTGGCGAATCAAAGCCAAATTTTATGTGAAGCATCTATGGAATGGGGGGATTAATGTATGTATAAATCATCTAGTTCACATGACCAAGATGGCTGCCATGCCCATATATGGTAAAAACCCTTCAAAAATCTTCTTCTCCGAATCTGGTGGATCGATTTCAAAGAAACTTGACATGAAGCACCAATGGCTGAAGTACTACAATGTATATATAAATCATGACCCTGTGGTGACCTTGACCTATTTTACGTCAAGGTCAACATAGGTCGCCAATGCATTGGAATGGGGAAAACTTTTAAAAAGTCATTTGAGGTGAAAATCTTGCAGGAAATGGGTAGTAGGACTAAATATTAATGATTCTGAAAAAAAATGGACCTAAGAGCTCATATGCCCACACCCCGGGGCAATATGCATGTATATTACCATAATATTCAAACATCTTCTCTAAAACCACTTGGCCAATTGAAGCCAAATTTTATGTGAAGCATCTATAATATGGGGGAACCTATGTATATATTAATAATCTAGGTCACATGACCAAGATGGCCGCCATGCCCATATATGGTAAAAACCTCTAAATATCTTCTTCTCTGAAACCAATAGATTGATTTCAATGAAACTTGGCGTGAAGCATCCATGGCTATAGTACTACAATGTATATATAAATCATGACCCTGTGATGATCTTGACCAAGTTAATGGCAAGGTCAACATGGGTTGCCCATGCATTTGAGTGGGAAAAACTGTTAAAATGTCATTTGAAGGGAAAAGCCAGCTGGACAGAATATTGATTATTCTGAAAAAAGAAAACGGCCCAAGGGCTTCATCTGCCCCTGCACTGGGGTTAAATACCATAACATTCAAACATGTTTATTGGTATGTGCAGCAGACTCAGGTGAGCGTTTACAGGACCATTGGTCCTCTGGTTTCTGATTGCAAAAGTCACCATAATTATGCTCTGTCATATAAAAAAGCAAAGTGATGTCCGTCCACAGAAAAGATTATCATTATAGGATTGGAACATACATAATAAGGACAAAGTGGGGTAACAGAATAAAAAGAAAATACATATGAGCAGCCGCATAGGAAAATCAACAATCTGCATAGGCGAAAACAAAGGCGCAGATCAGCTTTGCAGTAACTGCGTGAAGCTGATCAGCGCCTTTGATTTTGCTGCACAGATAGTACAACTCCTCTACTTTCTAAATCCAAAATTTCCAGCCTCTAACCATCTTCTGTGACTGTACAGCCTGGTTTGTAACGGACCTGGTCAGAACCCAAATTGTTGATTTTCTCACGCACTGGCTCATATACATAAGCAAACAAAGTATCTGGCTCAGGAAATGACACATTTTTTTAAAAGATTCATGAAGTGAGTCCCTACATGCTATGTCTTTCCAAACATTCAAAGATTTCAGAAATACGACTATAACATTTGAGCTAAATCGGGTCTGGGTGCGAAAACATGATTCTAGTTCTTTGATCTGATGGGTCGAATCAATCCGGAATGTCCGGTTCGCACAATATGGAGAGATAGAGAATAGTTCATTAGAGTCGTTACTTAAGCATAGTGAAATCCAGTGATAAAATCAGAACCTCATTATTATATTTGATAATCAAATGCCACGAATGTGCACATCTGGCATTATATGAATAGTATGGAACAAAAATGCACTAATTAACCGGAGCAGCTGTCAGCAAGTGGTTACCTCCTTTTAAAAATATATTCATTTTACGTCACCGATACACTTAAAACGTTGCAAGGAAGAAAAATAATAATAATAAAAAAAAAACAGAGCAGCAATATGATGTTTCTACCATATATAGCTGCGTAACAAACGGACATCTTACTTTATAAACGTTGGTGGCGAGATTCTAACCTTTACATTTTATTTCAAGTGCAGATTGAGTAAAATTGATCTCGAACATTGTATTTATTTACTTATTTGTCAGATGTTAGTTCTGGTGTGCTTATTTTACGTGTGTGGGACTCTTCACGCACTTAATTAGTCAAGCTCATGGGTGAGTAACTCAAAGCCATCTTAAGATCATTCGAAGATCAACTTACGACCAACTTAAGTATCTCTTAGAGTCTATGGTGAATAATTGAAAATGACCTTAAGTTACGGTGACAACTAAACAGCATCGCAACTTTATGGTCAACTCAAGCCCACCAAATGGTCGGCTTATCTTACGAAGATGCACCTTCCATTGCACAAAGTTACAATAGCTTAGAGTGACTGGAATAGCAAGGGCATGAATTTTAAGGTGGTCATCTTAAGATCATCGTAAGTATGTCGTAAGTAGGGAAACTTACGATGCCTTCGAGTTACTAACCCCGGGTACGTGAGTTACATACTGTGGGGTAATATGGCCTTACTTGATGTACCGAAAATTCTCTTTGTATCAGTGCCAGACGCTTCTTTTGCTATCAACCTACGATGGAATATACTACAAAATGCAAATCCTCTTGGCTCGTCCAGTGAACAGGATACCTACTCTAAGCTCTTGCTATTCCCTTCTGAGCAGTAACGATTGCATACCGAACGTTTGACTGGCGTCTAAATGTGCTTTCCTGTCTAGTTGTTTCGCATGATGAATCAAAGTTAATTTATTGGCGCCATTTTAAGTAGTATATTGATTTATATAAATGTTTTAATCACAGACAATTTATTTTGCGCAGCAGTAGAAAGTTATTATGCAGTAATTAAGTATGGATCATATAAAACCAAAAGACGATACTGTTCTTTTAATCTAGAGCCAATATGATACTAATTGATTATGGTGCATTAATTAGGAAGACCGGATCAAAGATAACTAAGATATAACTAAGATATAAAACTTTTAAATTAATTGTCTCTCGGGGGTCGCAAAAAATAAGGCAAAAATATCATTGTCATAAAATAATCATGCAAACTATTGATATTTGTATTATGTGAACATTGCTGTGAACATTAAGCTTTAAGTAAAATCGGCATCAGATAACTCAGATACAAAACTTTTGAATAAAATATAAAGGTTTGATTCTATGGATGCAGTGAAACTGTTCAAAGGGAGGTAGAAAGGGCCATATTGCGCAATTTCCGGTACTGAACCCTCAATTTCCGGTACTGAACCCTCATCAGCGACCCTTTATAAACCGGCGACGATAGCCAGATACATGTAAATATACTGCAGTTTCAAATCTTTACACAAAGGATGTCTAATTCAAAGACACATGCCTAAAAGGGATCAAATGATTAAAACATTGCTTAGGGGATGGATTTTACTTTTAGAGGAATTGCATCTTGGGGTCGCAAAATAAGGCAAATGTTATGAATAAGCTTATTGTTCTCATGCAATACTTGTGCAGCATGGAATTATTCGTATCAGGCGAACATGTACATGAACGTAAACATTCCACTTTGACTGAATGAATTAGTAACGAGGATAAGACAAGGCTCACAGATAATTCAAAGATGCATGGTAATAAGGCTATACCACTTTTCGCACGGAGGGGTAGATAACGGTTAATAAATGTAGTCAGTAGCAACGCACTCTAGCATTTATTATCTCATTGAAAAAAGCAAATTTTTAAAAGTTTGTAGCAAATATGTCACGACTGTACACCACGTTTTTCGTTATTTATATGGAGGATCCTACACTCAAAGTCATTTCATATGATATTTATTAAACTCGCCTTCTTCGTTTTATCGTTTTATCATATGACTTTTAAAATAGGAATATATCGCTTTCAAAGTAAACATAGTTTCAATTTAGCTGTAAAAGGGAACTTGGACGTTTTCAAATTGGAATTTCATGTATGCTACTAACGTTTAAATAAAACTTAAAATTGCGTATTGCATTGCCAATCTTTGCTTGTATTTTGTACTTCTGTCATGAATGAATTTTATAAATGTCTTACATGACTTGAGATCAAACAATAAAATATATTATCGTATTGTTGTTACGGACAACTTCAACGACGTTACGTATTCCCGCAAAAGTGTTTATACACGCGTGGTCATAAACACCACGTTTACATGAGGTTATCCACTGGAAAACGGCGACGTCATATATGATAAAAATGTGTTCATAAATCTTTTCAGGATATATATATATATAATTCAAAAGTCAAAAAAGACACACTGGAACTTTCTTTTCATTTATTGCTACCGGTTTCATCCATCTTGGAATTTTCAAGCAATGTTATTTACGTTACGACGTCAATGATACTATTTCCGGCGTCAACGCGCGAAAATTAATATCAAAGAAACGTAACGTTTTTTTTCTTGAGTATTTTATAATTGTTTATAGAAATATTTTATGACAGGAAAACATTCATATAGGTACGCATCAAGCTGAATAGCTATATAGTGTCCCTTGTTTCCACTGTATAGTAGTGTTACGTCATTAGTTAATCATTGAGTCAAAAGATATTGGTTTGTGTCGTAACCTGACCCAAAAGAAAATAAATAATCTCATGTTCATCTGGCACAAACAACAAAGAGATGTTAACGTAATGTGTATAGCGGAACCGGGTGGTACCGGGATTTAGCATTTATAAAAATTTATTATCTCCCTTGTATAAAAAGTAACACCGTAAACGTAAATGTATCATTTAAATCTGTTTAAACTAATTTAAACTATGCTTAATCATTTAATAGTATGAAACACTTGCTGGTAAATAAATTAAGGGTGAAATATATTTCTGAAATTAAATTTTGGTAAATATGCAATTTGAATACATTAATTTTATTTGAAAAAGTCCATTTACATAGCGTAAATTTGTATCACCAAGTCAGCGTATTTGAACATTACGTTGAACATACATGTATATCAAAAGAAGCCTCCGTGGTGCAGTGGTTAAGTCACTCGCCTTGTAAACCAGGGGTCGCAGGTTCGATCCCGGGCTTCTCCTAAAACCTCCTTCCGGTTGAGCCTTCGGGTGCTCCCGGAACAACAAACCCACAAAATAAACAACCTCCTATAGTACTGGTCTCGCCCAGGAAAAAAAAAAAAAAAAAAAAAAAAAAAAAAATACATGTATATCAAACCAGACCATTCTGGGTGTACAATAATAGACAGAAGAGATAATTTTTGTCAAACTAGTTAGGAACAGACTTGATAAACCGTATCTTACAGATCTAGTGGTCAAATGCAGACATAGACATGAAATCACGCAAACAATGCCGTTATGTTGTCCAGTGCATTTTCCGCGCATTTATAAACAAGACATCACTCCTCATGGTCTGGTTTGTATTTTAATCTCCATATGATCGAAAACTAAACGGGCATACTTCTGTAACACTTGAGAATGTAATCCGTATGATATAAAGGGGATGCATTATAATACCAATTCATATATATATATATATATATATATATATATATATATATATATATATATATATATATATATATATATATATATATATAAAATGGTCATCATGTATCATACAGTAAACATCCGACTGGTCTTTGTATTGAATTTTGCTGGAAAAGCAATGTTAATGTTTCAAGCAGAATGAATAACGCTCATCTTGATGTTTCTACATAAAAGCCTGACAAGTATTAATGTAATTAGCATTACAAGTAAATTGTCATATGTAATTATGTTAACAATTCTTTGTTCGTGCTATCTAACAGTATTTTGATGAACTACATAGAAAATAGGAAAGGATAGTGTAAAGAAATTCATAGAATTGAAGATATCATAAAAAGTGAGTCACTTTTCTTTTTTTTTTCCAAACACTTCTTGTATATTAAATTTAAACATTAAATCAAACCAAACGAAAACTCCAAGTATGTCCAACGTAACTTACACATGACAAACGTCTTTTCATTGTGTTTTATTTAAATAAACATTTACAGTATTGTTAAAATTATGTATCGTCGCAAATATGTATTGCAAATTGGTGTCGATAGAACGTCGTATATACCATGTATACTGCAACAAAGTAAAAATAAATGCATCGCTTGCTTGCCTAATTTTATTTAACCTGTTAGTACGGTCAGTGCCCGAGTTCACATACAAACAAGTAATGCTTATTTGTAGAAGTCTAGACGCTGAAGATTAGGCTTACTATCAGAAGCAATTCGATAGGATAAGTATTGCAATGAATTCTAACTTAACTGGCATTAACTTTGCTATTACGTCCAGCACATTAAAACGTCTGGTCAGCACAGGAGGGCCTGGATAATGCATATACAAATTGGTGTAATTTGTTTCGTAGAAAAAAAGTATGTGTGAAGTATTGCGGAACCATAACATTGACCTTCAAGCCGATAGAGAATATCGATTAAGCAATAGATAAGGCATTGGTCCAAACTGTTCTTCGGAATTTTGCCATGATCCAAAGTGTTTTTTCCCACATTCTTTCCAATTCCACATAATGCCTCAAACTATTTTAAAAACTGATTTTTTTGCTCTAGATTTCAACACCAACTATAATGAGCTGTTCGCAGGATCATGGAAAATTGGTATGATGAGTAAAACAATAAGTACAAGAGAATAATTTCTAGAATATTTGACATTTTTTACGATGCATATGGAACTGGCGGGTAGTGAAAGGACTGAGTAGGTGACTTTTTTCAATATCGGAACATGATGTTGTTATTTACACCATAAGGGAAACATGTCCGTGTAATATGTACCCCGTGAACCCCACTTTTATATAGCAAAACTGGGGTATGCAGGGGTATACATATTTTTTCTTATTTTGGCCCCAAAACAAACATTATGGGTACTCGTTAGAACCGCCTCTAACGTGTACACACAATCTATGTTTTGAGCAAAATTAGAAAAAAGCATCAACATTTTTTATGCTGAAAATTTTCATTTTTTTAAGCTAAAATAATCTCTGTTTATTACATGTGCAAGTTTTTGTAATGCTATTTTAGTGTCACCGTTAATCGGTAACACATCGGTAATGTTATTTGGATGATAAACACATTTCAATGCTAGATATACATGTATATAGATCGCTCTAGGAAATACAATTATCGTTCAAATAAGATTATGACTAATATCCTTCTTATACAAAATCGAATTTGTTATCGAGTCGATTTCATTATACAGTAGATTTTAAAGAGATCTTCAGATAACAAAGAGAACATTAGATAAAAAAGTTAAAAACTGAAGAAAGAAAATAAAATCACAACTTGCTCGCAGTCCGATGTGAGTTTATATCAAATAGATGCATCTATAGAATGAAAGCATTCTACGAAAACACGCCCATGCAATATACAGAGATTTTTAGAGTTGTAAAAAATGAAAATTTTCAGTATAAAAAATTTGATATTTTTCTTATTTTTGCTCAAAACATAGATTGTGGGTACACGTTAGAACCGCCTTGCCGAGGCGATTCTAACGAGTACCCACAATCTATGTTTTGGAGCAAAAAATAGGTATACCCCTCCATACCCCAGTTTTAATATATATATCTTTTCCTGATGTAATAAATGCATGTATAGAATGAAATTTCGTTTTTTAAGCAGAATGCATAGCTTTTGCAGTTACTTTGAGACATCTACTTTTTCTTCACGAACACGTTTACAAGTAAACATGTGTATTTTATTATGTTATCTAGCCGTCTTTATGATACTGGGCGGAGGTTCAATATCATGAGAATGTGGGAATGTTTGATGTGTTAAAAAGATATTCAGTGCATTGAATTTCAAATATAGTATAATTTTAGTTGTCTCTTCAAACCCATTTGCTGTTTTTATGATATCTAATCATCGAACTTCTCTGTTGAAGATCACATTTAAGTCAGTATACAGGACTGTCCTGATATAAACTTAGTTGTTAAGCTAATATGTAAAGGTCATGTCTTTAGCAAAAAAAAAAAAAGAAAAAAAAAAAAAAAAAAAAAAAGACAGATCTAGTAAGTTGGCGTGTCACAATAATGTGTTATAATTCTGCGATAATCCTCTCAACCGCGCACGATAATTTGATATAATAAAACTGGTTTTGTTCATCTCATATCACGTTGAAACCTGTTGTTGTTAGAAAAATTCAAATAATGACACTGCGATATAATGCGTTCTTATATCTGAAAAACAGTTCTCTTTCGTATAGCCACATAAATGCCTGTAACGTTGTTCTTTAAATTAGCTTCACAAGTAAACTGTCATATGTAATAATGTTAACAAGTGTTTATTCCTGTTATCTAACAGCGGTATGCTGTATAATTTTTTGGAAACAACTTCATAAGAAAAGAACGAACTTACTATCATAAATTGTAAGTGCTGCGTTGTTGCTTCCACACAGTTTGTAGAAAAGAGACAAAGATCTTAGTGTAATATAACTTAAACGTGTCCAAAGAATAAAAATAAAACTGAGACCTCTTAAGAGCAGTGAGCATATTGATGAGAAAGGTGCTGGGCCATACCGCGGTTTCGGCTATTCAAGCATCTACAGTGACCCTTTAGATTTGGCAACATGTACATGTAGCCAAAGAGAATTGCTGTAAGTTTGCAACTTTAAACAGGGTAGTCAATACAAAGACTAGTATAATCAAAATTAGGCTGATGGTTAGAAATTTAACAGATTATAATTTTCTGATTTAGGTCGACGTTTAGCCCAACGATGGATTGAATGCCGCTTTTTAGCATTTAGTTTGAAATTACTAAGCAAAACACATGTAATAAGTTTGTTGTCATCATGTTGCCTAGAGATGGTGGAAATGGACTTTCATGAATTATGAATACAAATGATTATAAGACTTTGTGCCGGGGTCTCGACGGCCCCCGTGGCCGAGTTTTTAAGAGCGCTGATATTTCATTACCACGCTTAATCTTTCGACCATTTCACCGCGTCTCGTGTCGGTTCGAGCCCCACGCGGGGCACATGTGAGACCAGCCAAGTTCTGCTTGTGGTTGTGTAAGTATTTATTCGAGACTCTCCCATTTTCGCCCACGTACTGATTGGCCCGTTTCAAATGATCTGAAATTATCTTGAAACGAGGTAAAAAAAAACACACACAGAAAAAACGATGTTTTGACTGTATTGGCTAAATGTTTTGTTGTATATTAAACCTCGATTCATTTCATTACGGACAGAAGTGCAAGAAAGGATGCTGACCGGACCGGTTTTATCAAAAAAGTATCTATGTGCAGCCGCAGCTGTAGACATCTGCTTGGACGCAATGGCTGTATGATAGCATGGTTAAAACGAACGTCAAAATATGACATTTCATTTAAATTACTCTCTGTTATGCGTTCAATTCAGTATTATAGTGACATTTTGTTAACATGTCGTGACAAAGGTTATTTTGGTTCCGTGTTCCTCTAATTAGACAGTTGAAACGGAACAAAGTAACTGTTGGTCTAGTAGAGGCGACAAAATCTATGCGGCAACCGAAGTATTTCATTTGACTTGTACGTGTACGCTGTTATACTGAGCGTTCAATGCAGTAGTATACTGTACACCCACGTTTCAAGTATTCAGATATTGTTAAATGAAGCAGCTAGCCACCGAGACGCGTACGGATTTTTTTAACGCTTGGAGAAATGTCAGTTAAGGTGGTATTTCATGGTAGATTTAAATCGAATTTCCTGGTACATACACCGATTTATAGTGCACTTAAAATAAGTTCTTTGACGATTTGGAAAATTAATGATCATAAAATTTGTGAAGCCGTGAAAGTCATAGCAAACTGCAATTTTCAATAACAAAATATCTTATATCTTGACTATTAGTATACTTAAGCAACTGCATTTTGTTTGAAAAATGTAAATGATATTTATTATACTTTCTAAGATTATATTTATTATATGTACTCATTAAACGCATCTCTATTGCTCTACTTAGTTTAGTTAATGATTAATTCATTTAACCAAGAATCAGATAAACGATAAAGCAATGCTTCCTTTCACTATGATATATGACAATTGCGTGTAATCAGTGGCTTAATTCGCTCACATATTTATCGAATACATATAACGCTTTTCGAACGCAGCAGGTTAGATTTTAAAATTCTATATCACAGTTGTACTTTTATTGTATGATAAATTCAATACGGATAACACGCACAACGCATAATTGCATATATGATGCCGTGCAGTTTCTCATGATGCATATACAAAAAGCTCCAAAGTAACAGAACAAGTACAGGCTGAACGCTATCATGGAAAACTATCATCAAAATGTTATAGCAATCTCACAATACATTCAAGCTTTAACGGTTACTCGTAGAATTATCTGGTGGACAGCGTGAATCTAATGCAATACAATTGTTCACTAAATCAGTGGCGGCAGACTCTGCGCTGGCTAGAGGAAATAAATATCCTACGAACACCTTTATTCGCTTGTACTGTAGATAGAGAGACAGTGTGAGAAAGCTACTTATTGTTTGGCCCCTGTCATCTATTCGATAATATAACATCTAGAAATGGTCATTTAGGCTATGAAGCTTCCAAATGAGTGCCAATAATGTATTTGCCATGACAACAATATCACTGGGCAAAATAATGAAGGAGAATCCGAACAATTTATGGATATGACTGAAAAGCACTGAAATGATCTATTTTTGTCTTATAAAATTTAATGTGGTTAAATAATAATATATACCTATAGTTGTTTATCATGGTTTCGGGTGCGTTTACAGAAGTAGATTTGATTTTGAAAAAAAGAAAAGTTGCCTTCAACATTGAGCAAATATTCATAGAAAGGTACAAGTAGGCAAAGATCAGGAAAAGGCGCAATCAGAGAAAGATTCCCACTCCAAAAAAGTACAAGTAGGCAAAGATCAGGAAAAGGCACAATCAGAAAAAGACTCCCACTCCAAAAACCAAGGTGGGAAAAAAACAAACCAACAATCAGGTACTTATACCATGAAAACATTTCGTAAGCCGAATGAGCAGCTATTTTCCCAATAGGTGGCCACTCAGTTACCTTAAGTTAACTAAAAATACGCAAACATACATAAGGCGCCAACAGCACAAAAATATCTTAAACACCTAGACATAAAACAAAAAGAACCACCACAGAAGTATCGACTTGGAACGATCAGTAACACAAAGTTACTGGCGGGCAAAAAACCGAGGTGGGAAAAAAAAACAAAGTAACAATTAGGTACTTATACCATAAAACATTTCGTAAGCCGAATGAGCAGCTATTTTCCCAATAGGTGGCCACTCAGTTACCTTAACTAAAAATATGAAAACATACATAAGGCACCAACAGCACAAAATAATTTAAACACCAAGACATAAAACAAAAAGAACCACCACAGAAGTATCGACTTGGAACGATCAGTAACACAAAGTTACTGGCGGGTTTAAATCGATTTTACATTGCCATAACCTCACCCTCAGCTTCTGCAGTGGTTCATAACATTTAGTTAGTTCTTCGGTCCTCGTGGTGGATCTCTAACTAGTCAATGAATCATCAAGAACAAACAAATAAATCATGATAAACATCCTGATGAATCAAATACCAGGACTCACAGATTCAGTAAGCTGCCCGACGATGGAGATTGGGCGCCGAATAACTTACTAACTCCGGAGCAAAAGAAAAACATCAGTTGGACCCCGGTGGGCCAAGCAACAGACAAGAAGCTCCGGCCCCAACCAACTAAAATGAATAGCTTTAAGTTGGGGCCATCATAGAGTCTGACGCCCGACCCACCGGCGTGCAATTAAAGAAGGCAGCATAGCCATCAACCGTGATTGGGTTAAAAACTAATCATGCAGACTGCCGCATAACATTCAAGTTATAACCTATACGTCTGTAACGTGTTATGATTTTTCTAAACTGAAAAGAAAAATCATTACTTTCTATAAGTTTCTTAAATTTGTAAACCAAGTCACCATAAAATTCTGGTTCCGAAAGGCCCTCACTTAAAAGCGTCTCTAACCAAACATTATATTTGGAAATCAATTCATAGTGCAATTTACACTAGTAGAAATTTGCATTGAAATTCATATTTTTATTTCAATGCATTTATCCAGATAACGCTTCAACTGCAAATTTTCTGATGAAATGAAATAGTTCTAATTGGAAAGCAAGTTTTCAAAGTGAATTGTTACCGAAATTTGGAGCCATTTGATTAAGTGTTGCACAGAATGACGCAATTGGATCATGTCAAACAATGTCTTCATTTACTACATCGACGAGAAATCTCCACTTCTATTTCTCCAAATTGATTAAAAGATGCGCTTAGAGCTCTTTCGATAATGAAGTTTAAGGGGTCATATTTATGCTTGATCATGAGATAGCATGTTGTAAAATGAGACGGAAACACAGAACCTCTGAAGAATTGCATTGGGACGATCAGTAATATACAATTAGAGGCGGGCTGAAGTTTTACAGGCCTTACCTTATCCTCAGCTTCTGCAGTGGTTTACAACATTGAGTTAGTTGTTTCTCTACACATTTCACGGACATATTTTCCTTATGCGGTGTCAATTACCCAGTGGGATATGGATAATATATCCTATATTTATCCGGAACTAAGCTTCCCTATACAAAGTAAGTCATTCAAGTGTTATCAATCTCAGGTGATGCTTAATTTTTAGCAAAATTGTGCAACAGGTTGATCTCGGGTTTCCTGCGCCATATGGTGGCAAGCAGCTACTTGTAATTATATTGAAAAGTTCTAGACGGACGGATAATTATTATACTTATTGCTCTCACACATAAACAGACAGTAGACTGTGAAAAGAGAGAGAGACACACAGACAGACATACAAACATAGAGAGAGAGAGAGAGAGAGAGAGAGAGAGAGAGAGAGAGAGAGAGAGAGAGAACGCATTTGAGAGTACAGCTAATAGACACAACCATTATTTATATATACAACCATTTTTTTATTTTTACTATGTAAATAGTTTTTGCCGCACCAGTGACCCATCTGACAGAGAAACGGAATACGGTATAATATTTATATTTAGATAAGACAATATCGCACTAGACAATTTCATTTATCTGAATTCCTGGTCATTTCTTAATGGTATATTTCTACACGACTCAGTTTGATGTATGATAATGATAGCAACATTTGACACCCAATGTAATATTTTTAATCAGTTCATTATGTCCAACTGTCGTTTAGGAAAAATAATCACGCATAGACATGTCTATACTTTTACTTTAGATGAACATTGTTTCACTTTAACCCCCCCCCCCCCCACCCACTTTTATATACTGACGGACAAAAGAAACGCTACAGGTATAATATGTAAAAAAGCAATTTATCCATATTGTATATTTGAAAACAAATTTCATTATCATAAAGAGTGATTATCATTTGATTATCAACATGAAAAAGAATCTGAAATCACCTTCAGTTTTTTCACAATAGCGTCTAACGTCACACTACCCTCATTTCAAGTTTCACAATAATCAGTATCTGGTAAAAGCACCCCTGTTGTTGATCACCGCTACACATCGACGTCGCATGGAGGCTATAAGTCTGTTAATTGACGCTTGTGGTATACGCTGCCACTCTTCCGTTAGGGCGGCCCGCAGCTGATCTAACGTCGCTGGCTGCTGACGACGTTTACGTACCCTCCTATCCAATTGATCCCATAAATGCTCTATCGGCGATAGATCTGGCGATAGAGCTGGCCATGGTAGCACATCGATATTATTCCGCCTTAGATAGTCCATATTGTCCCGTGCGACGTGTGGACGGGCGTTGTCCTGCTGAAATGTACCGCCATTTCTCCTG
Source organism: Rugalucina vietnamica (assembly GCA_964017185.1). Classification (NCBI taxonomy): domain Eukaryota; kingdom Metazoa; phylum Mollusca; class Bivalvia; order Lucinida; family Lucinidae; genus Rugalucina; species Rugalucina vietnamica. Next base: position 47,004,585 of record OZ024882.1, on the reverse strand, counting down.
ATAAACTGAACAACGTGAGGGGTCAAAATGTCTTGTCGGTATTTCTGAGCATTTAAAGTTCCGTTAATAAACACTAGATCTGTTCTCCCATGTGCTGAGATTCCACCCCAAACCATTACACTGCCACCACCATAACGATCGTGACGCAGTACACAATTTTTACGGAATCTCTTGCCAAGTCTACATAACACCCTAGCTCGGCCGTCCACACGACGTAACAGAAATCTGGACTCATCACTGAATCCCAACTGACGAATTGTCCATCTTAAGAACCTACGAGCCCATTGCAAACGTTGACGTAAGTGACGTTGTACGAAAAGAGGACCACGGTATGGTCTCCGTGGACGTAAACCGATTGCAGCAAGCCGGCGTAAAACTGTCTTGGAACTAATCCTACGTCGAAACGGCAAGTCTGCAGCAATTTCCACAGCGTTTGCAAACCTATTCCTTAACGAACGTAACCGGATGAAGCGATCCTGAACATGTGACGTCACGCGTGGCCTACCAGATCTGGGTCGGTCATCTGTGGTCTGAGTGATTCTAACACGGCTCACAAGACGATTTATCGTGGTTCTGTGCACACCAAAGCGTCGGGCTACCTCGCCTTGGGAAACGCCAGCATCAAGCATACCGATCGCTCGCTTCCTGTTGACTTTCTCGAGACGTGGCATAACAGCGATATTCGAGAACTAAAGTGTCGCGTGTTTTTCTCAACAATGATAATGAGTAGATTGCATGCATGTTGCAAAAATCGAATTTTGCTTTTATCGTGACATTAAAATCACGAAAAGCATGTTTTTAGACAAACGAAGTTATCGTGCGTAAGTACAGGTAAAATTGAATCGAACCACCTCAGTTAACCTTGTGTGTAAGGGGGACATATAGGGCAATAAAAAAAAACAAACTTTTTTCTACTTTTTCGAAAATTTGCATAATTAGGGTGTAGCGTTTCTTTTGTCCGTCAGTATAGAAAAAAAAAAACAACAACACATAATACATAATGTAGGATTATCAACATCCCTAGAAAGTTGCGTCGGCGTTGGCAAGAAAAGTGGTATAATTTAATATAAACAAATTAGATTGTGTTATCTGCATATTTTAGTTCACCCAAGTTCCATTTAATGGGATCTAATTCGACTCCATAAGCATTGCGTCTTATATTCGTTTTCTTCAATATTAAGTAAAAATAAAACTGAGGGATGGGCCATAACGCGGTTTCGGCTACTTAAACCTCTTTAGTGATCCTTTTGATTTGGCAAGAAATACTGTAATAAAGTTCGTTTGCACAATCGTTAAAACTTAATGTAAGTACCCGTTCGCCAGAAATAACATCAGTTTTAGTCTTTGCATAAGCTTCATGTAGTATCTTTTCCATTAACAAATATAACTAATGGTATTTAAGGCAGTGGTTTCAACACATTTACCACTCATATACGGCGCTTATTAAATGGAATTGACGGCATGTCATGATGTTGATTGGTTAGAAAAGAAATACTACAGATACACACCTTGCCTCCGATATGTTTTTCTAAAAATCGTGATCCTGGCAATTTTTGAATGTCAGTAAGCAAATAAACACTTAATAGCTACACATACTCATGTAGAGATTTTCCATTGGCAAGGGAAGCAATGGATCATCATGATCCTCATGATTTTTTTTTTTAAATCTACTTGATCATGAAGATTTCGTCTCTCGTCTAATTTAAGTTATTTGTGTCATTTTATAACAGTTTTTAGCAATCATTATAAATGCTAAACAATTTTTGGTGGGAAAATGTTAACCTTCCATGATAGTTTTTGTGCAGAAAATATTTATTCAATTTTGAAAAAAAAAAAAAAATGTTTTTTACCAGAACATTTTTATTGTTTTTTGTCGACCGATTTTCAAAATGTGTGCTGCTCATTTCGCGACAAACTGAATGTTCAATTGGGTCAAGAAAATAGTTCATATTACATAAACACCGTTGCAAAATACCTGTTTACAACAGACACTATGAAACTCACTCTTTGTTAAGTAAGGTTTCTTGCTTGTGTTCAAATAAAATAATACAATCTCGTAATGGCTGTAAGTAGAAGTCTAGACGTTGAAGATTAGGTTTCAGGCTTAGTATCAGAAACACTTCGATCGGATAAATAACGCAATGAATTCTAACTTAACTGGCAACAACTATGCTATATATTCCACGTCGGACTACAAAGGTGGGCCTGAATAATGCAAATAAAGTTTGTTGAAACGGTTTATTCGACCGAATGTCCATGCAATTATTGCGGAAACATGACATTGACATTTGGGCTGATATAGGTTTCCGCCATAAACAGAAATGAAGCATTCAATATAAGCTTCTCTATTTTTCAACACTATTTCCTGTTATACTAGTGTACTAAAACTGTACTGGCCATTATCACGAATCACTAAGTTAAAAACAGCCAAAAGTAACATATAAAAACACATAGAACTGGTGGAAATGAACAGATTTAGAAACGTGATAATTATTTCCATGATTAAAATCTTTTCGAAAATATTGTTATTTTTACTACGTTGAAATAGGGATACGATGGTAATGACATTTACATGATAACAGCAATTAATTTATTCGAAGATAGATAGCTAGACCTAGAAAATTCAATTCTCGGTCGAATTACCAAAACAAGGGTGTGTATCTATTTTTATACAAATCAAGTCAATTTTCGATCGATATCATATAGACCAGATTAGGCATAGCCTTAGGGCGAGCTCGCCAATAATGTACAATCACATACTAATGATCGCTAATCAATTTTCAGTTACTGAGGGTTACTGAGTCAATCATTTTCATCACCTCAGGAAAAGTCAGAATTTATTTATTTTTTATTAATACTAATTTGTAACAGTCATAGTAGACAAAATTTATTGATTTTTACTTCATACTTATGAGTGGGCCGAATAGTCAAAGACAAACAAGACACAGACAAGGAGACAAGGAATACAAGGCAAATAGAGCGCGCTGTTAGAAATTATTGCTTCATTAACTATTACCTAAAAATCAAATGGAGAAAATGAAGATATTTAAATGTAAAAGAAAGTGCTTTACATCAGGGACAAGTGGTTGTGTCGGGGTAAAGCATTATGATTTAGCGCCAGCAGACTCGTATTTTTTGAAAATTCCAATGTTAGTTTTGTTTTGGGTTTCTATGAGAGATTTTTTACACCAGCACTTCTGTATAGTTCTGTACGTTAAGGCACTTCACTCACTCTTGAACTCTGGTGACCGCCAGCACCGCAATTGTTTATCGAACAAAAGATTTTTTTTTGTTTCCTGAAAACAGCAATCACACATGCGCATAAAGTAGCGGATATGGCTTGGCGTGGCTATTGTCATTTTATTTTTGTTCTTTACAATAGCAAAATCACGTGCTTCATACCATAGAGTTTGCTCTTTCAAAGCCGCTAGAATTCAGAGCGACTTTGAATCCAAGCAGATTCGCCTCTTGGAGCGAGCTCGCTATTATATACTCAGAGGAAAAAATTAAGTCAGTAATTTCCACAAGCCCGATTACTATCATATCCTGCTGCTTACACCCTTTATTAAATTTGCAGTTAGTTTCTTTTTTTTATTTGAAAAAAAAAAAAAAAAAAAAAAAAAAAAAAAAAAAAAAAAACTCCACAAGTTGTCCATTTTGACAGAGCTATTGACCTTTTTCGTAAAACATCATTTTTGTTATTACCCGATAACTTTGATAAAATCGGCGCTTTCTGATAGAGGCTGTTGCCAGTGAAAAGAAAATCAGCCACAGTCTCGAGAAATAACAAGTCAAATATTAATTATTTTGAGATTTCCTCCCTTTCATTTAAAATAAGAACGAAAATTTGTGTATGCACTCTGGCAAAACCACATTCGATATGTCAAACTTTTTTATTGGAAATGTTAGGTTTTATTTACAGTTTTGTGACTGGTAATTTAAATTCCAAACTATCAAGGGGTCATGAAGCTATAGCGACTTAAACAGTCCCACTGTGAATTTTTTCATGTATTTTACTGGCTAAACGTTTGCCGGTGAGCATAATAGTTCAATTTAATGAAACAAGCATACGACCATTGATCCGGTTCAACGTAAGTCTGTTCTAAATGAACATGTAAACGTGTCTATGAAGTGTGTTGCTTTCGTTTTGTGGTTTGTCTTTCAAGAAGAGTAATATATAAAGTATTAAATTTTGATCCTTTAACAGCAATTAACATATTAATGAGAAATGGGATTGGCCATACGAAGTTTTGGCTACTAAAGCTTTGTCATGCATATGCAGTAGCATTGCACTTTTATCATCAGTAAAGCATGTCCATGCCATGAATACCCCCTTAACCTCCACTTGTATATAGTAAAACTGGGGTATGCAGAGGTATACCTATTATTTTCTTATTTTTGCTCCAAAACATAGATTGTTGGTACTACTTGTCGAGGCGGTTCCAGCGTGCACCCACAATCTATGTTGTAAGTAACAACAACAACAACAACAACAAAGAAAAAAAAAAAAAAAAAAAAAAAGAATAATGTCAAAATCTTTCTTCTGAAAATTATCATTTTTTACAACTTTAAACATCTCTGTATATTGCATGTGCATGTGTTCATTATGTGCTGCTCTGGTCCAACCATGCCATGTGACTTTTTTTAACAATTACAAGTGTACACTGTATTATAATATTCTATGGTGTTAGGCAAGTCATTTTTTATATGGAGCAGGGGTCAACATCCTGATAACGTAGATAGGCTTTTTGTGTGCATTGCTTAGATGTAAAAGAGATCCAGTGCGTTACATTTGAAGAAGATTAATATGACGATAATACGCTTTGCTGACAGTTTTATATGTTTAATGTTCGTTATGAAATCTACAAATCGTAATGCAATGTTAAAGAATCACACTTATCGTTAAAAGAAGCGAGTGTCCTGACACGACCTTTGTTATTAACCAAATTTACAAAGGTCAAACCCTTAAGCAAATTGTTTCTAACAATACCAGCCAAGTCTCGGAAAATATATACTATGTTTGCTTTTGTATTAACCCGCAGAAAACGCAACAACCATCGATACATAAAAACTAGTGACATCATTAGCCATCTCACAGTAGATATGCGTTATTTTTTGTGTTTGATCCGGATTGTAAAGCAGAAATATGGCAGAAGCTATACATCTGTATACATATCTGCAAAGCAGTTTACCTTTTCATAGACACATACAATGAAAATACGTTATACTTATTCTTTCAATTAGTATTACAAGTAAACTGTCATATGTAATCATGTTAACAACTTGTTTGTTCCTGTTTATTTAACAGCGATACTCTGGATTATTATATGGAAATACCAATCTAATTATGAAATATAGAGGTTGAAATAATCGTTTTTATGGATTTTACAATCATGTAAGTTATTCGTTATACATCGCCTGCATGTAAAAAACGATAAGCCTCAGGAAAGTATGCCCGTGAATTAAATACCCCCGAAACCCCACTTTTATATAGAAAAAAAAAACTGGGGTTTGCAGGGGTATACCTATCTTTCTTATTTTTGATCAAAACTTAGATTGTGGGTACTCGTTAGAACCGACTGGACGAGGCGATTCTAACGTGTACCAATGTTTTGAGCAAAGCTATTAAAATATCAAAATTTTTATCCAATGAAATGTTCAATTTTTAAAAAAAGAAAAAAAATCTCTGTATATTACATGGGCAAGTTTCCTAAATGAATTGAGAACCTAATGTTCCAAATCACAAATGCATGTGATAGACATAATGTAGGCACCAGCTATGATATAGTTTTGCTTATTTTGTCAAAATAAAAGAATACGAATCAAAAGCAATTACATTATTAATTTAGCCAAAAAATAAGGAAATTCTAAAGACATAAAGTTATAATTCTATGACTATACGCTGTTGTTGGTTTCGATACAAGACGCGGCTATTAATATGAGAGTGACGCCAGACATCTGCCGTTATTAACTTGAACGACATGGCAGTTCCTGTTGGTCAAATGTATTTGTTATATGACAAGTGATGAAATATAGAGAAATATGTATTAAATATAACCTATATTTGAAAAAGTTATATTTTCACATGTGAAAATACAAAAAAGTTATATTTCCACATGTGAAAATATAAGATTTGGGAATACGCAAATTACGGTTACACCGTTTCAATTCCAATTTATACATGTTAAATTTTATAATCTATGCTATTGTTGACGCGATGAACGCTCACACACAATAGCGACGTAATGACGTGACGTGATGACGTCATTTAAGATTTTGACGTCATATGCTTTAGCGCGCAACGTTACAGTGACTACATGCAATATAATAAAAAGAAAATTCAAGTTTTTGTCGTGAATATGACTTTTATTTCATCTCGTGAAGTGAAAAATTATATATTTTATTCGTGCATTCGGCACTCATGAAATATAAAAATTTTTCACTTCACTCAATGAAATAAAACTCATATTCACTCCAAAAACTTGAATATCCTCTATTTATTTTATTCATATTGTAACTTTAAATTGCTGACATCACTCTTACGTTAATTGGGATCTGTACCGCTGTGACGCTAAGTCCATCATCAACGGAAAGACAAAACTAAGGAATTATATTATCAATTTGGGTAAAAGAGGAAGATTAGGGAAACACTATGTCGCTTGGTGTTTGGCAAACAAATCCCATGAACGGGTAAAATCAAATTGCTGCTTCCAGACAACTTTAATTTCCAATGCTGTACGAATCGTCTAGAACTTAAGAGAACCCCTGTTTGACATTTTGTTGCATTTAATGTCAAAGTGATCTTATCTGACATGTCAGATTTAAATGATACTGAAATAGTACAAGATATGGTATGAAATGGAACGCAGCATGAATCTAATGCTGTACAAATGCATTAAATGTATCACGACAATGCCAATAAAGCACCAAATCAATGGTGACAGACACTTGCGTCAGTGTAATATCCTGCGAACAAGTTTATTCTCTTCAATGTAACCTTCAACTGCAAAGGCAGTATGAAATCTTCTTTACATGTAATAGATTAATTTGTTATTTTGTCCTGTGCTCATGTCATCTTTTCGAGAAAAAACATGATTTAGAAATAAGCATCTATGTGATGAAGCTTTCAAATAGATGTCGATAATGTGCAAAATTTGCAAAGTCTGTTTTTTTTTTTTTTTCATTTTGATCAGAAACACCACTTGTGCAGTTGTCCATTTCGATAGAGTTATTGGCCTTTTTTGTAAAACATCATTTTTTGTAATTACCCGATAATTGATAAAATCGGCGCTTTCTGATAGAGGCCAAAAAAAAAAATAAATAAAATAAATAGAATCAGCCAGTCTCGAGAAATAACGCGTCAAATAACCATTATTTGGAGATTTCTTCCCTTTCATTTAAAATAAGAACGAAAATTGGTGTATGCACTCTGGCAAAACCACATTCGATATGTCATTTGGTTGCTGGAAATGTTAGGTTATGACTGGTAATTTAAATTCCAAACCATCAAGGGGTCATGAAACAATGTTAACAGTCCCAATGGAATTTAACATGTATTTTACTGACTTAACTTTTGCCGGTGAGCATATTAGTTCAATTTAATGAAACAGACATACGATCATAGATCCGGTCCAACGTAAGTTGATTTCTAAATGAACATGTTAACGTATCTATGAAGTGCGTTGCTTTCGTTTTGTGGTTTGTCTTTCAAGAAGAGTAATATATAAAATATAAAATTTGGATCCTTTAACAGCAATTAACATATGAGTGAGAAATGGGATGGGCCATACCAAGGTTTTGGCTACTAAAGCTTTGTCATGCATGAGGGTCTGGATGGGGTATAATGATTAAAGAATAATGGCCTAAAAATTTTAATGAGAGTGAATAAAGAGCCAAAAATTTAATGATTTGTGAATAAGTAGGTCCTAAAAAATAATGAATAAATGAAAAATTTTAATGAATAGCAGAATAATATAATGAATAGTGAATAATAACATTTTAAAGAATAATGATTATGCTAAATTTGGCTATGGAATTGTCTTAGATGGCCTCCCTGACATTCCAGAATTTCATTTTTTTTTGCCCCCAGACCCGATTTAGCTCAAATGTTACAGTCATATTTCTGAAATCTTTGAATGTTTGGAAAGACATAGCATGTAGGGACTCACTTCATGAATCTTTAAAAAAAATGTGTCATTTCCTGAGCCAGATACTTTGTTTGCTTATGTATATGTATTTTCTTTTTATTCTGTTACCCCACTTTGTCCTTATTATGTATGTTCCAATCCTATAATGATAATCAGTTCTGTGGACGGACATCACTTTGCTTTTTTATATGACAGAGCACAATTATGGTGACTTTTGCAATCAGAAACAAGCCAGTACTAAGAACGTTAATGCAAATCTAACTGGCAGTTTATATGGCGCTACATAATTTTTTCCTCGCTCGCTTCGCTCGCTCGGTATTTAAGACATTTATAAAATGTTTTGTACAATCAGGCACAAGCACAAAATCATACTTCACATAGTGCTCCTATGCTTACTAGTTAACTAAATAAAAACAACAGCTTTTTATTATAACTTTTACCCCTGAAGTTACAATTTTTCTTAAATTAACCTTTGATATGCATAATTGAAGAGAAAGATTCAAGGTAAAACTCAGGGCATATTCAGTATACAGTTTGGAGGGGATTATATTCCCAACAGATTTAAAAGAGGATTTGCTAAAAAAATCAGTTAACTATTTTGGAAAGTTTCTATGAGGTTTTGTGGTCTACCAGATAATATATGCTTCTCCCAAGATGTTAAAATCAAGGTTGCACTCAGCAGTCTACAATTAAGTATCATAGAACTAGTCTTTGTGGCTTTAGATAAGGGATGCCTTAGGTGGGGAATACCTATATTTGCTATTAGAAATTAGCTGGGTAAAGAAGGCAGTTCTAGTAATTATCATATTTTAATGAATTATCGAGCTAATTTTAATGAATAAGCCAAAATTTTAATGACAGTGAATAAATGGCTACATTTTTAGTGATTAGTGAATACCAGAACCCCCCATCCAGACCCTCATGCATATGCGGTAACATTGCACTGTTATCATCAGTAAAGCATGTCCATGCAATGAATACCCCCTGAACCCTCACTTGTATACAGTAAAACTGGGGTATGCAGGGGTATTTCTATATTTTCTTACTTTTGCTCCAGAACATAGATTGTGGGTACTCATTAGAACTGCGTCGTCGAGGCGGTTCCAACGTGTACCCACAATCTATGTTGTATGCAATGATAAGAAAAAAAATATTTCTTCTGCAATTTATCATTTTTTACAACTTTAAAAATCTCTGTATATTGCATGTGCATGTGTTCAAAATGTGCTGTTCTGGTCCAACTGTGTCATGTGACCTCTTTTTTAACTATCACAAGTGCATTGTAATAGCCTATGGTGTTTGGCAAGTCATTTTATGATACGGAGCAGGGGTCAACATCATGATAACGTAGAAAGGCTTGTTGTGTGCTTTGCTTAGAGGAAAATGAGATATAATGCGTTACATTTGAAGATACCTATGATGATAATACGCTTTGCTGACATTTTTATATGTTTAATGTTGGTTATGAAATTTACAAATCGTAATGCAATGATACAAAATCACAGTAACTATTATCGTTATAGTAAGCGAGTGTCCTGACACGACCTTTGTTATTAACCAAGTTTACAGAGGTCAAACCTTAAGCAAATCAGCCAAGTCTCGGAAAATTTATACTGTTTGCTTCTGTATTACCCCTAAGAAAACGCAGCGACTCTAGATCCATAAAAATCATCAGCCATCTAACAGTAAAAATGCGTGTTGTCGTCTGATCTTGATTGTAAAGCTGGAATTTGGCAGAAGCTATACATCTGTACACCTGCAGGACAGTTCACCTTTTCATAGACACATACAATGTAAATGCGTGATACTTATTCTTTCAATTAGTTTTACAAGTAAACTGTCATATGTAATCATGTTAACAACTTGTTTGTTCCTGTTATTTAACAGCGACACTTTGAATTATTATATGGAAATAACACTCCAGTAATGAAATATAAAGATTGAAATGACCGTTTTCATAGACTGTACAATCATGTAAGTTATTCGTTATTCATCACCTGCATGTAAAAACGATAAGAATTGATAGTATGTCCAACTTAACGTTCCTTTGACAGACAGAATGTAGGAACCAGCTATGTTATCCTGAATATTTTGTTTATTTTGTCAAAAAAGAATAATTCGAACAAAAAGAAATAACGATATTAAGTTAGCTAAATAATTAGGAAATTTTTAAGATATAAATTTATAATTCTATTACTACACGCCGTTGTTTCGTCGCCGTATGGTTTCGATGCATACATGTATATCAGAAAAAAACATGTCGGACTCCATGAAAAAGATATCCCCTCGAGCCCCACTTTTATATACAAAAATTGGGGGTTTGCAGGGGTATACAATGTACCTATTCCGAGGTGGCTCTAACGAGTACCCACAACCTATGTTTTGGAGCAAAAATAAGAAAAATATCAAAGGTTTTCTACTGAAAATTTTCATTTTTTTACAACTTAAGAAAAATATGTATGTTGCATGGGCAGAAAACGTACCCAGAACGGGTAAAATAAAATTGCTGCACCCAGACAGACAGCTGTAATTTCCATTGCTGTACGAATCATCTAGAACTTAACAGAATCCCTGTTCGACATTTTGTCACATTTAATGTCAAAGTGATCTTATCTGACATGTCAGGTTTAAATGATACTGAAATAGTACAAGCTATGGTACGAAATGGAACGCAGCGTGAATCTAATGTTGTACAAATGCATAAAATATATCACAACGATGCCAATAAAACACCAAATCAATGGCGACAGACACGTGCGTCAATGTAATATCCTGCAACAAGTGTACTAAAGAATGGGACCTTCAACTACAAAGCCAGTGTGAAATCTTTCTTAATTGTAATATACTAATTTATTATTTTGTCGTGTGCGCATGTCATCAATTCGAGAAATAAGAATCTATGTAATGAAGCTTTTAAATAGATCTCAATAAAGTGTTGTCCATGCCATAAAAGTATCTCGGAGCGAAAGAATGAAGTAGCATCCAAACAATTTATGAACCATTTTGGTGAACCAGTAGAAATGGTCTTTATCCCCCCAAGTATCTTTGGTTCTAGTAGAAATGGTATTTTCGCTGTCCTAATAAAAATGTTTTATTACTGATAATAGCAATCTCTGTATTTCTGGAGTCTTTGCTTGGGATTTTAACTAAATTACAAAGTTGTTTTTTTACATGTGTTCGCCAGTTGAACACTATTGTTTTATATAATTTTCTTTCTTTATAAAATCTAGGATGTCCGCAGTAAAATGGTTTTCAGTGTTGTCCCCAGTAAAAATGGTAATCGGTGTGAGTTGATGTCCCAGGAAAAGTGGTTTATCTTCATTATACTACTGTTTATTGTGCCTGCCTCTCTGTCGTGCTTGTTGTCTTTCGTTTCGGTGGAAACTTAGCCGGATGGCTACCTTGTTGGGTAAGAGCTAGACATTCTGCTCTTCGTGAGTAATGTCGGAAAAATGTTTTGTTATGTTTTATGTATTATATAAAATAAGTATACCCCTGCATACCCCAGTTTTGCTATGTAAAAGTGGTGTTTCAGAGGGTATTCATTGCACGTACATGATTTCCTGATGAAACAGCATAATTAAATGGCTTTGAGAATGGAAAGCGAATCCCCAAGACTAGCAAAATCGTCAGTAGAATCACCCAGACTAGCAAAAACAAAGATAATGGTTGAATTAGTTTGCATTGTATGCGGTATGGATAATAATTCATACCGGTGATAACACTTATTGGAAGAGTATCAGATCTTGGATAAATGCTAAAAATGTAGAATTTCGGCAGATTAGGAGCTTTTCCTTTTTTGTATTTGGCAAAAGCGTGTTAAAGCAATACAATCTGCTATGAAATAATCATTGCAAAAATTCCGTCAAAATTGCAGACCATGCATCTTTAATTAAGTTTTGCACAAAATGACGAAATTTGATCATGTCAAATGACGTATTTAATTTCTTCATTGACAGTAAATTTCCACTACTGCTCCTCTAATTTAATTAGAATATTAGGTTAAAGCTCGTGTGCTAATTCATTTTAAGCAGGTCATGTTTAACCCATATTTGACGAATGGATTCTTCCATCATTATCAATTGGATGAGTCCACGTTCATTTTAGGGGGTGTTAGGGGTGATTTTCATTTTTTATCTCATTTTTGGATGAAAATTCTCTGTGCAAACAGAATAGCCTCAGATGGGACGCCGCGTTCAACATGGGTTTCGAAATGGAAAATGGAAAACTCGAACAACCCACCACGAAAATAATATGACGAATCAAAAAGATAGCTACGAGGTCCAATAGACTTAATTGATACTGTATGGACAGTACAAAACTAAAAACAATAAACAATGAGCTTCAATAAAATGAGCCACTTCATGGGAAAACCAACATTTCGCGGTACCTGCGAAGCTGATCAGCGCCTTTGTTTTCGCTACACTTCTTCTTCTTAAATCCGAAATTTCAAGCTTCTAGCCATCTGCTGTGCCTGTACAGTCCAGTTTGTGTCAGACCTGTTCGGAAACAACACTGTTGATTTTTCCACGAGGTGGCTCAAACATTTGTTTAAGCAAAAGAAAGTAAATATCGATTTGATTAACATATTTTTTTTGTACGTTGTAAATCTACAGTAAAGTGAACATATAAGGTCCAGGATTTGGTACAATTACATTTCAATTCAACATCCCGAAAACATGTCCGTGACATGTATACCCCCTTGAACCCCACTTTTATATAGTAAAACTGGGGTCCACAGGGGTACATCTATTTTTCTTATTTTTGCTTCAAAACATAGATTGTGGGTACTCGTTAGAACCGCCTCGGTGAGGCGGTTCTAACGTGTATCCACAATCTATGTTTTGAGCAAAAATAAAAAAAAATATAAAACAAATCCTTCGGAAATTTTTCAATTTTTGCAACTAAAAAATCTTTGTATATTGCATGGGCATGTTTACGTAATGAACAGCTTCTAACTCCTATACTGCACCTGTTTCACATTATTACGCCGTGTAAAGAATAGTTCGTAACATGGACGCAGAAACCAGAGTTCGTAGTATTAGTTGACATAGAATTATTGCGTGCTTGCTTTCGCTGAACCGCCAAATCATCTTATTTGCCCATTCTAAATCGTTGCTAATAAGCACCATTATGCTACATGACGAGGAATCTCTGTGCAAATTAGCCTTTATCAGTAGGAAAGACTATCGCCTATTTATCCGGAGCTACGGCACACAACGCAAATAAAACCACGTCAGTGTATTAATTTCAGATGATTCTCGATTGTTAGCAAAATTGTGCACCGGGTTTATATCGAGTTTCATGCGCCATATGGTTGCATATAGGTTTTACTATACTGACGTCAATGAAAAACGCCTCATTGAAAATGTTGCATAACTTGGCCAAAAGATATGCAATATGAAAGGAATTTGCATTTTCCTTATTTTTACCTTCTTTCTCATGGTATAGCTAAAACTGATATTGATTAAGATGCACACTTTTCTTAAAACTTGCGTGGGTGCACGATTTTTGAACAATGCATCCTGACGTCATGATACAGACGTTTTTGACGTGAAAATTCTTGAAAGCCGTGCAAAGTCGTTTTACAAACTTGTGAACATCAAAAATTTGAAACGTTAGATCACTGGACTACGTAAAGTTGAAATACTGAAATTATCATAGGGACTTTTCACAAGAAAGGAAACAGACGGAACGAAAAAATGATACTGCACGGTTTCTGGCGTTCGAAGCGACTCTGTCGTCCGGGATCATCTTTCGCAACGACACAAGATTCCCTCTATCGATTTTTGTTACCCTAGCTCTTTCGCCGACACTTCTGTAGCAAATCATTTTGACGTCGACGTCTCTTATGCTTACGAATTCAAATGATGAAACATTTCAGAAACGATGCCGCTATATTCGGATGTACACCTTGATTTGATTTTCGTAACGTAGTCGCATTATTTCAAATGAATAGCCAAGAATGAAGCAATGGTAATCCGACGCCTATTTCCCTAGACGTCAAATACACGTTATCCGTAAGGTCGTTCGTTTCACGCTGAAAGGCAAAGAAGTAACAATAGAAACTATTCTTTGTCAAATAGCCATGCTAGGATAGTATTTGAAAACCTTTTGATCATTTTGACGGCGATTACCATTTAAGCATTAACCATTAGCTGCAATGACGTCAATAACGCTAGAGAACGAAATTTGGTTTTCAAAAATTGTGTTAAAACAACATATGGCCAGGTATGGATATCCCACCCTGCGGCGTATGTGTTGGTATTGCAAAGGACACTTTCAGTAATCGAAAGAAGCGATGCATGATAGACCGTTTCATGAACAGATTAGGATTTTTGCGAAGGGTGTATGTTTTCAACACCATGTCATGTTTCAAGCAGCTGTCTGAATAATTCCATTTTAGCATTTCCGAATGTGTAAAAGGTTAGTAAAAGATATGACCAATATTTAAAATAATTAAAGTTGTTAATCTTTGCAATATGACGTGTCAAAGTTGACTGAGGCGTTTTTTGTTGACGTCAGTATATAATGTTCTTTTTGTTACTGGATAAACAGGTCATGCAATTGGCTGTTTAAATAGATAGGTTAATAGAGAGAGAGAGAGAGAGAGAGAGAGAGAGAGAGAGAGAGAGAGAGAGAGAGAGATTGATTGATTGATTGATTGATTGATTGATTGATTGATTTCTCAGACAACACCTATGGTCATGTCTGGACGTAGCCAAGAATGAGGAGACATCCAACAAATGCTTCAAAGAGAGAGAGAGAGAGAGAGGAGAGAGAGAGAGAGAGAGAGAGAGAGAGAGAGAGAGAGAGAGAGAGAGAGAGAGCGCGTATGTCTCTGAGGTAGCAGTTTGTAGATAAAATCATATTCGTCTATAAATCTTTTTTTTTCTATATCATTATTGGCATTTTCTTCGCGACTCCTATTCTCGTTACATCAAAAGGTACAAGTAGGCAAAGATCAGGAAAAGGCGCAATCAGAAAGAGATTCCCACTCCAAAAACCGAACGAATACCTTTTTTGTACAATCAAATATGAACAAAGCTGATTTCGATATTTTCATTACTATATTAGTTCGAGCTAAATCGATTCCTTCAGCATTGCGTCCCATATTAACTTTTAACCATAACAAAGTCATTTTGTACAATGATCCGTGTTACTCTAAGTCAAATTAGGTACATCTATACACGCGAAATTATCCATTCCATAGCCTCATAAATCCTAGACGGAATGTTCCCGTCGGTGTTTCGTGATACCTTCGGAAGTGCAACGAGGTACCGAAGTATTGCAGAATTAACGCTAGCCGGCTGATCTTCAAAAATGTCTGACATTTCCTTTTTTTAAATTTGCTTCCAAGGTAAACTGTCATATGAAATTATATTACGAATGTTTTGTATTAGATATTTCGCATTGATATGTTGTATACTTGTTAGAAGGTTGAATCAAACTTCATTATCAACGGCATAATATCATGCGCGTAGACAACAAGCAGCTGCGCAAACATCTGCTTGGATGTAATTATATCATTATAGAAACAAATGAAGTCGCACAACCACTCATTTGAAACTTACTTTATTTCAGTCGGTCAAAAACAGTATATTGCACATCAGCGTTTCACATGTTCACATAATGTTAAATGAAGAAGCTAACCTGCGAGACCCGAAACAAATTATTTTACGTTCAGAGAAAATGTCAATTAAATTATTATTGAATGGCGGATACAAATGCAATTTCCTGATGCAAATTCCGATTATTTGTGCACTTAAAATAAGTTCTTTGACGAGATGGAAATGTTTATCCTCATAAAGTGTGGATGCCAAACACAATAATGCAAAATCGTATAAGCACATGTACAGAATGCGATAATGCTTTTATGACACGGTAGAAAAAATGTTGATGATCGTGAAAAAGAGTAAAAGACAGCATAAACTGGCGAACATAGGAGATCTTATTCAATTTAATTGTATATCACCAATACGGCAAAAAAATCCATTGCAGCAGACAATAAGTGCGGGAGCAATATCCTCCGAACAAGTATTGTCTCTTGTACTGAATAATAGGACCATCCAATAATGTAGTAACTATCGAATAATAGTGTGAAAGCTACTTTATATTAGATTAATTTGCTTTTTCGTCGAGTGTGTTTGTCATTTATTCGAGGAAATAACATATAGAAATAAATATTTATGTAATGAATCTTTCAAATATAAGACACTGATATCAATAACCATATTGTCGAGCTACAGAGTGAAGTATCATTCGAACAATTTATGTGTAAGGCCTTGTATCAATGACTGAAAATCTAAAAATGAAAGTGTACACAATTATTTTCATAATTTTGGAAGATACTTACTGCCTTTGTAACAATGCAAATATATCAGTTATTTTCAAAGCGCTTCCAGTCAAGATATCTAACTGGGAAATGTTTAATAACGTAGCAGTCGTCACGATATTTTAATCTGTCTTGAACCTTAGAAAAAATATGTCGCGAAAACTTCATATTCATATTCTAGTTCAATGGACCTATACAGATCACGTTTCAGCTGCATTATGTCTGATTCAATGTCATGATTTGAAAGAGTTCTTGTATGAAGGTCTGTTTTAAATTGAGTAACTATGCTAGTCAAAAGCTGTATATAAATCCTGTTTGCTTCATTGAATACTCTAATATTTCCGTAAACATAGTAAAGATCGCCACAAAAAAGCGGAGCATAATTCAGGAATAGCACCAGCAAGGCCTTGCCAAAGTACCATCAATTTTAAAAATGACAAGAATTTACATTAGGTGGTGGGGTAGGTTTTCGCATTTCGTTCAAAAGCGTTGAAAGTAATGCCCAGGAAATCCAATTTTTTTGCATACAAATGTTCAATAGGAGTTGATTTTGAGAATTAAAAAAGTTTTAAGGCTGAAAAAGGGAGTTTCAAAAATAATGTTGTGCCTCACAAAATAATCACATTTGCGAACTTCAAAAATTGAGGTATCGATATTCAATGGAACACCCTGCGTAAATGTGGACAGTTTTGTAAATGTGTTCACTGCTCTTTGTCGATGAAGTGTCTGACTTTTTAGAGGTGTTAACAGAATTTTATGATTACTTTTAATTTTTAAGAAAATCGATAAAAAGTAAGTGGCCGGTTAGAACATTTGACTAGTATATTACCAAAACTTTGAGAAATTTAATTAAGTGTTGCACAAAATGACGGAATTCGATCATGTCAAATAACGTCTTCCATTGTTTGTATTGTATGGTTCTTAACATGGACGTCAAACTCTAATTATGTAGTATCAAATGACATGCAGTCAATGCGGACTTGCCTTTTATTCAAATCCCTGAACAATGTATATTTCCAGTTTTAAATTTACTGATAATTAGCACATGTCTGCTATATGTCGATGAATCTCGACAATAATTAGTCATTGACATTTGGGGAATATATCATCTCATATCCGGAACTATGCTTCCCTATACAAATTAGCACAGTTCAGTGTATTAAATTTCAGTACAATGCTTATTTATTAGCAAAATTGTGCACGAGGTTGATCTAGGGTTTCGTGCGCCGAGGTTGATATCGGGTTTCGTGCGCCATATGGTGACATGTAGTTATTTATGATGACGCGTTAGAGGAATGGAAATTGTCTTTTTTTCATAGATGCACTAACAGGCGATTTGCTGAGAGAGAGAGAGAGAGAGAGAGAGAGAGAGAGAGAGAGAGAGAGAGAGAGATGCAGTCAATGCGGACTTGCCTTTCATTCAAATCCCTGAACAATGTATATTTCCAGTTTTAAATTTACTGATAATTAGCACATGTCTGCTATATGTCGATGAATCTCGACAATAATTAGTCATTGACATTTGGGGAATATATCATCTCATATCCGGAACTATGCTTCCCTATACAAATTAACACAGTTCAGTGTATTAAATTTCAGTACAATGCTTATTTATTAGCAAAATTGTGCACGAGGTTGATCTAGGGTTTCGTGCGCCGAGGTTGATATCGGGTTTCGTGCGCCATATGGTGGCATGTAGTTATTTATGATGACGCGTTAGAGGAATGGAAATTGTCTTTTTTTCATAGATGCACTAACAGGCGATTTGCTGAGAGAGAGAGAGAGAGAGAGAGAGAGAGAGAGAGAGAGAGAGAGAGAGACAGAGTATGGCTTTAAGGGTGCAGTGTGCAGACAAACTCATATTCGCATATAAATACCAAGTTTCCACTTTTTGTTGTTTGAACATTTTTTTGCTGCAGGACAATTTCCGGGATACAGTACACTGAAAAAAAGTTATAAGAGGCCACCTCATATTTTTTCTTCTAGTTCAGAAAGTAAAATACGATCAATTAAAATTCAAGATCAAATGAATAAGCCAATGTCTAACAGTGTCTCTGTGAGTTTCTGCATTCCAAAATGTGTGATATCTCTCATACAGATGAAGCATGAGTAAAGGTACCCTAATTTCAAAAAGTCACATTTTATTAACGTCGATTTAAATGTCGTATTATGACGTTGTGTTTTACATTTTGATTTGTTTGAAAGTGCTACTGACTGCCATTATGCAAAATAAAATTAAGTCAGATGCGTTGCTGCAATAAGAATCTTCGTTTCTGTTTTGTACATGCAAGAAGACAGCGACATGAATAACATGAATTCAGCTTTTTGCATGCAATTTGCATACAAACTTTGTTCACCTCCAGTTGCATTATTATCAGCAGTATGAACTTGAAATTTTCAGCGATTATTAAGATTTAATACTAGATTCTGATTAACTTTGAAAATTTAAAAAATCATCCATAAATTTCTTTATTTTGTTCGTTGAAAATTGGCATTGAAACCGGAAGTGTGCGGCAACCGTGACCTTTTTGTCATCGAAAATAGTCTAAAATAGCTCATTCGGGTTATATCTCCCATTTCTAGGCCTCGTCAAGTGAATTTGATAGATATTAACATGTTTAAGAGGCACATTGATGAATTTTTCAAAAATCTCAAAAATAGCGATTTTCAAAAATGCGCAAAAAGTCTACCAGTAGAGAAAATTCAAATGTTTAGTGTTTTTCCAAGCCCCAACAGCCCCTTTGGTGACACCCGCTCCTAATTTCAATAAATGCTGTGCTTGATCAGTTTTTTTTATTCAAAAACATTGTTTTTTGCATTTTTACTCCAAAAACGCGTTTAGTGAAAGAAAATTATTTTTGAACAATTTGGAACGTTACTTACTTGAAAAACACATTTTTAGGCAAAAAATCGAGCAATTTTGAACATTGCTTATAAACAAAAATGAGTTTGAAAAGTGGCCTCTTATAACTTTTTTTCAGTGTATTAATATTTTGATAATACAATATCGTGCTAGTAAAGACCATTTCATTTATCTGAGTTACTGGTTAATACTTAATGGCATATTTCTACACTACTCGGTATGAATTATGATGGTAAACACTGGTCAAAATACATTTTCGAAAAAAATGTAACAAATTTCAAGGTACAAATAGAAATAGTGGGTAGTGAAAAGGTTTCGTAACTGGACATTGTTTTCCATAATTTGCGTTCGAAACATTTCTATTTAATATACTATTCTAAAATCCCGACGCAATGGTAATGATATTTGCATGATAAACACAGTTCGCAGCTAGATAACTCGCTCTAGAAAATGCAATTATCAGTCAAATAAAAGTAGAGCTCGTATCAGTTTTTATACAAATCAAATATAGTCCATAATTTCTCTCTTTGAATGCTTTTACTGCTTCCAAAGGATCCAACTTTTTTATTTTATTGATACAAATCAAGTTGATTAAAAAGTCTATTTATTATAGATTCGATTTGAAACATTATCATGAAACAGAGGCACAATTTAATCTCGACCTTTGTCCGTAAGTCTGATTCTAAATGCGTTGACGAAATGGCATGTTTCTGTTTGTTTAATGTTTAATGTTAAATTTGTCCATGGATTTTGCGATTACAATGGCTTTTGCATGCTCTTCTATACCAAAAATATTAACTGACTTTTTACTATAACATGAATATCGTCAGAGAATAAGTTGCAAAATTTCAGTAATTCTCTTTGGCTCCAAATCCTCTTGTTGCCAAATCTAAATGGTCACTGATGAGACTTTAATAGTCGAAACCGCGGTATGGCCCATCCCGTTTTTCATTTATGTGTTCACTGCTCTTAAAGGATCTAAGTTTTAATTTTTATTTCATATTATATATTATTACACATAAAATAAAACGGACATCTTTTAAGAGCAGTAAGCATATTTATTAGAAGAAAGAAGATGTGCCGTACCGCGGTTTCGTCTACATAAGCCTCTTCAGTAACCCTTTAGATTTGGCGAAAGAGAGCCAAAGAGAAATACTGTTATTTTGCAAGTGTCAAAGGATAGTCGATACAAAGACTTGTATTGACAAACAGAGCCAAATATATAAAAACATTGGTAAGAAAAAGAATCAACACCAACAATGAATTTCTGAATTCTCAGAATACCCTCGCTGATCTCAAATGATCAAAAAGAAAATCTTATCTGTACTACGGATGATGTACGGGGAGACAGTTTACGGCCGCCAAACGGCACAACACCAGCTGAAGTAATAGCAAATAAAATAAAACAGAAATCCTTTTAGAGCAATGAACATAATAATGATAAAACGGAGGATGTGCCATACCGCGGTTTCGGATCTCTAAGCCTCTTCAGTGACCCTTTAGATATTGCAAAATGGAGCCAAGGAAAAATACTGTACGTTTGCAACAGGCAACAGGATAGTCGATACAAATAATTGTACTCTCCAAATATAAACTATTGGTCAGAAAAAGAATCAAAACCGAAAATGAATTTCTGATTTGTCAGAATAACCTCGCTGATTTCAAAGGATCATAAAGAAAATATAATATGCAACATGAATGATATACGGGGATCTATTTCACGGCCTTCACATTTGACGGCACAACACCAGCTGAAGTAATAGCAAATAAAAATAAAACCGAGATCCTTAACAGCAGTGAGTATATTAATGAGAAAAGGGGTAATGGGTCATTCCGCGGTTTCAACCACTTACAACCTATGGAAACGGTGTATTAGAAAAACGGTGAGACAACGGGGGTTAATGGGAAAAATGTGAAGCATCGGGCGATGTGTCGGTGAGACATCGGGATTTACAATGGTGACACGGTACGTAGTTTTAATCTTCTTTTTGTTTTGTTCCGACATGGCTGAGTGACGTTGCATGATTCTGTTTGCTGCAGGAGCTGTAGAAATCATTATTGTTCTTTATTATGTAAACAGTTTGTTAATAAATATTCCAAGAAACGCGTGATTGTGCGCCCCATTTTAGAGGGCATGCCTTTAAAGGCCACGAAAACACATTTTCTTTTGATTTTCTAGTAAAAGAAATGGACCAAGAAGGTCACGTTGGTATTTGCAAATGTATACTTGAAAATTCCCACAAAAAATAAAATCTCGCCAAGCATTGCAAAAGGATTTAATACTAGGTGCATTTACATAATGTGAGGCATCGGGCAAGTTGTGTGTGACAACGGGGCGAATTTTGTGAGTCATCGGGCAATCAAAACTTATTGCATTAATTTCCGATAATAAACACTCTAGAGCTATTTTTTATCAAAGTAATTTCATATTCCCTGTCATCTTCGACCCGGTAATTTCATATTCCGCATCATCTTCGACCCTTTCTTGTTGGGAAATTAAAGTGCTAGACCGACAAGTGTAAAACGCTAGCGTTCACCTGAATCATTGCCAGTGCCAGACGCACTTGTGTGAAAATCGTTCGTAAACGAATTACCGTTTGTTGTTTAAAATATGTACATGTATATTCATTTTAAACTCAACCCCACCTGTAGTAATTTTGTAAAGTCCAGTAATATTTTGAGCAACATCTTGAAATATTTTCGGAAATATTAGTTTGTTTCTTTGTTTGATTGGTGTTTTACTTCCAACTCAACAGCTATCAGGTCATATGGAGAAAGGGCCTCGGTTTAAAGTCTCATCCGAAAGACTAGAGAAGCCCGGGATCGAACACACGACCCCTGGTTTACAAGGCCAGTAGCTTGGCCACCATGCCACGGAGGCTTATACGCAAGCACATAACGTAGATGCGCATGCGCATTACTGATGCTGTTCGGCCTTGTTACTCGAGTTACTTTTTGCAATCTCGCCACGGCGACAGAGCGCATAGGTAGCAATCCACAGTTTTTAGAGCATTTTTCAGTTAATTTTGCTAGATCCGCCAAAATTTATAATAGCTCTGTCCAATCTGGTGAACAATCCGATTTCTCCCATAAAATCATTAAATCAAATGTCTAACAACAAAATAACATCATTTAAATTGCCTAGCACTGACTATCACCCTAGCTGTATTGGGGGTATTTTCCCCTACCCCCTCTTTCAGACCAGTGAATTTTCGTAAAATATGCCTGAAGTCTGGGCCCCATGCATATTCTGTGCAAAAGGAAGCCCCATAGATCTCATGCAAATACTTAGAGAATCGACCCAGGATCATAATGAACGATCCGGGATCCTTATATAATCCCGGTTTTTACCAGTCTAAAAATAGAAAATAAGTATTTTTCACATGTTTGAGGCATAATTGATCAGATTTGGGGAAAGATGTTGGCAAATTATTGAAAGAGGATAATTTACAGCCCAATTTCATGCCCTACCCCTTAATATTGAAATTTTTGGCCCACCTCAAAAGTAGGAAACTGTGAATGGAACCTTAAAGCAAAACTTTTTGCTCTAGTTTCTGGCAATTTTCGTCTAAAACTATTCTTTAACATAATTCCAATTAAATTCAGGCAAAGAAAGTGGATTTGCATTAAAACTGGCCTTTCAGGAGGAGTCAGAACGAGTCATATGGTTTCGAGGCATTTTTAGGTCGATTTTTGAGGAATGGAGCCCAAACTAACCGCATCCAGCTTTACTCACTCTGTGGTCGTGCGAGTGACCAAAAGATCACGAAACAGTTATGTCTATATATTGGGCCACCTGATCAAAGAAAACTGAGACCTTGAAATGGAAATTAAAAAATCGGTATTGCTTTAAGGTAGCAATCCACAGTTTTTAGAGCATTTTTTCAGTTAATTTTGCTAGATCCGCCAAAATTGATAATAGCTCTGTCCAATCTGGTGAACAATCCGATTTCTCCCATAAAATCATTAAATCAAATGTCTAACAACAAAATAACATCATTTTAATTGCCTAGCACTGACCATCACCCTAGCTGTATTGGGGATATTTTCCCCTACCCCCTCTTTCAGACCAGTGAATTTTCGTAAAATATGCCTGGTCTGGGCCCCCATGCATTTTCTGTGCAAAAGGAAGCCCCATAGATCTCATGCAAATACTTAGAGAATCGACCCAGGATCATAATGAGCAGTGCACAAATATGTGCCATCCATCTACTTTTTTCGCTATTTGTGAACAAAGATAACCCCTGCAAAGTCGACAGTGAAGAGCGTCACCGGCTATGACTGGCGAACGATCCGGGATCCTTATATAATCCCGGTTTTTACCAGTCTAAAAATAGAAAATAAGTATTTTTCACATGTTTGAGGCATAATTGATCCGATTTGGGGAAAGATGTCGGCAAATTATTGAAAGAGGATAATTTACAGCCCAATTTCATGCCCTACCCCTTAATATTGAAATTTTTGGCCCACCTTAAAAGTACGAAACTGTGAATGGAACCATATATAATTGAACAGGGCTGAAATCTTGTTGTTAATCGACCACACTTCCGGTCGTACCTGATTGGACGAGGCAGCTTCGATTGGGTCACACTAAATAGCGCATGCCGGCTCGGGTATGAACGCTCACGTTTAACCGAGCTGTCAGAGTCTTTTCGGTCTGTGGTTATCGCCGTGGATTTATACGTGGTCATACAGTGAAACAAGTGCTGAGAGATCGCAAGCGTTTTGTAAACGCTTATACTTGACGGGTTACTCGGATAGTCATGTCGAAAATCCTCATTTTTCCCATGAGAAAATAAATGTGTAGTCGTGTGAACTGAGCAACAAAAGGAGACCGAACCTAAAGTTAACATCAATTAATACCGTCAGGTATGCATTGTCCCGGTATATTGTAAAGCTAATCAAAGTTGGGAACCTGTCGAAATGTCATGTTTTACGAATCAGTTGTTATTATTGATATTATAAGTATTATTATTATTATTATTATTATTATTATTATTATTGATTAAGTTTTACGTGCCTTTAAAGCCAATTATTTCACTCAATAACAAATCAGTAGGTGGGGCGAAAATAGGAGTACTCCAGGAAAAAGCACCTGACACACCTGCAAGCTGAACTTGACTTGTCCCACGTGACCCGTGCGGGGCTAGAACCCTACACCCACGCGGCGCTCGTGGGGATCGAACCCAGAACCTTTCGCTCCAGAGTCTGACGCTCTACCGCTTCAGCTACCGCGCTCTAGCGGGGGCTGTGACTGTGGTATCTTTGTCCCTAGATCTCACAAGAAATGTTAAGCTTCGGGCACCTCAGCGGTAGACATCAGAGAGGGCATTTCAGGCCCTGATAATTTTGGGAAAGAAGCTACCCCAATAGATACTGTTCCATATTATTTCCAAAGATTGGACCTGCGTTTACTGTTATAATTTTCCCAGTCTTCAAATCGGCAACCGACCAGTTACCACTGGTGACATTCCAAAGTGACAACCATCACTCAATTGGGACTGGGGCGTCATTACGAAAACTTGCCCATGCAATATACAGAGATTTTTTTTTTCAGCTGTAAAAATTGAAAATTTCATCGGAACAATTTGGATATTTTTCTTATTTTTGCTCAAAACATAGATTGTGGGCACACGTTAGAACCGCCTCGCCTCGTTTTCCTGATGGTGTTTGTGTGATGGCGAGATTAGTCCTTAAAATTTAGATCTCACAAGAGATGCGAATTTTGAACTGCTTTGGTCCGCAATTTCAACTGAAGAAATTTAAGAATTTCTTACACGTTTTCATTTGCTTCAGCTTCATTTAACCAGTGAAAAAAAACTATATATACGCGAACAGTGCGATATGACGGACGCCGCGGACGAGGAACGTCCAAGTTCTCATCACTGCCGGTGATTTACGTGTCTTTATAGCATCCGTAATTGGGATAGATATGATCCCACTCAAACTAAAAGTTAGAAAACAACAATCATGTACTGGCTAGAATTAAGAAATTAAAGTTTTATTCCATCAAAATTTGGTTGCTCCCCGGCGACACACACAACATTCCCGGAGACTCACCAAATAATCAATCACCCGGCTGAATCTCGATTTTCCCAGCCTTTTTTACACATTTTCTGAAGGTTGATAATCAGGAGCTTACTTTTCTATATTCACTAATCTGAATTAAGGTTGTTTACATTCGTAATTCGATGTAAGCATAAAAAATAAACGACAAATACAACCGAAAGTCAACTGAAAAGTTTGAGTAGTAAAATGGGGCGCACTCTGGCGATTAAACAAAATATTTTTTCAACAAATTTAGGGTTTCCGGGGCTGCACCAAAGACCCTTACAGCTCCTGCAAGTGTTCGATTTGTTTTTATTTTCTGCAGTATTTTTTGCTTTCGCTTCAAAATAGAAGTAAACAAACAACGTAACTTTTATCTAGTGCAAATCCCGATGTCTCTGACACATCGCCCGATGCTTCACATTTTTCCTATTAACCCCCGTTGTCTCACCGTTTTTCTAATACACCGTTTCCATAGGTTGACTTAAGCCTCTTCAGTGACCCTTTAGAGTTGGCACTTTTTTGTGACATTGAGAAAGGTCAGCGTCCTGAGGATGTTGAAATGCTTGTTGTTTGTCGTGTTTAGCAGAGGTACACTGCGTTTTTTCATCAGCTAAGTTTGTATCGATAAAACTATAAAGCAAATGGTTTCTTACTAATATTACGTGTACAATCCAAGTCACAAACACAATTTTGTTTTAATCTGTGATTGATATATTACTTGATCTCAAAGGACCTGTAGCTACGTAAAATGGGCTTGGTATGTATATGTAGCTACATATAAATGAATTTAAAGTTCGAATGACAAAGTTTTAAAAGCAAATTTTGTGTACTTATATCTATTAATAAACATATAAGAAGCACTTTCTTGCTTTGTTGTTAATTTTTGCTCTTACGAAAATAAAAATATTAACATTTATCTGAGACATCCCCTAAAAAAGTAAATTGATTTTTTTAGTCACGTGACCTTTTTGTCTCGTGACCGATGACGTCACTCTGGTCATTTCTTTTATCGGTCGCCATATTGTTTTGTGTTCAAAGGGATTAGTCAAGTGTGAAAAAGTATTAAATTCTGTGTGTATTGTTGTTATAAATTCGTGAAAATGCCTCGCTGCGTGGCAGTGTTCTGTGGAAATACCGGAGATGCTGGTTTGGGTATGTTTTCGTTCCCGAAAGACCCGGAATTGAACCTTGTTTGGCGTCAGAATATGAAACGGACAAAGTCGGCGAGGGAGCCAAATAAACTTTGGGAAAATACAGTCCACAGCAAGTTGTGCGGTGCACATTTCGACGAATCGTGTTTCCAGAAGGTGGGCCCGGAGAGAGAGAAGCTTTTGGGATGGAAACCGGGAAAGAGGGCTCTGGTTCAAGGCGCGATCCCCACCATCTTCAAGAGATCGGTCAACGACCCACTTCGGAAGACCAAGCCTGTGCGATCTGCGTTCATGAAACGGGAACGAAAAGAGGTACATGTACACAACATCTTTGCTGCCTTTTATCAGTTTATCTTTCCCCGACTTGTGACTGCAAAATTAAATTTCAATGACCATTTTTCTGTTCATCTGTGCAAAATCTGAATGGGCACTCAATACAACAGCTCAACAGAGACAGTAGGTCGGCCCAATCACTCTTTTAGACATGATATTCCTACCAGTCCATTCTGTCTATGACATTCACTGTTGGGGTTACAGATACTGTGGAAATGTAAATCACTATGCCACAACGAACAGCCCTCCCCGCCTCCCCTAACACACACACAACTCGCACTCGAAGCCGGGAGCACTGGGCCTGTCCATTTTAGTAATATGATTTTTTTTTTTTTTTTTTTTTACTGTTTACTGAGTCAATCGACCATTACCTCAGGAGCTGTGGAAATGTGACTTGCTCAAGGCCACAACGAAAGGCGCCCCAGCTGAGGATTGAACCCGGGACCTCTGGGACCGGAGTCAACCACTCTACCCCTGCGCCAGTCCGCTCCAATTTAAACCATGATCTGCACTGCACTGAGGAACTGATGCTGAATTTCAAAACACTGCAGCATTCACAGAGCGCGGTGGTGTAGTGAGTAAAACTTAATCTGTAAATCGAGCGGTCCTGAGTTTGATCCTCACTGGCTGCACTTTATGTCCTTGAGCAAGATGTACATTTACTCCCAAGAGTACTGGTAAAAGCCCAGGAAGCGATGGCTCCATCTTCAGGGAAAGAAAAATCCACTTGTATTCAGGTATTTATGAGTGAGGGCAAATTTCATGTTGCTTGCCCGACAGGACGAGTGACTATTTAATATGATATATATATAGGGTTGAATGAAACTGGAAGTTGCAGTATTCCAAACCATAGTTTGAAATGTTGGCACTGTTGCATATAAAAATGTCTAAGCAAACTTTGTTTATATAACACTCTTTGGAAAAGCAGAAAATAAAACAGCTTTTAGATGGGACAGGGGAATTGGTGTGCCCCGGTGTGGCACTGTGTGGGCATATTCAGATCAGAAAAAGTACAATTAGGCAATGATCAGGAAATGGTGCAGTCGGAAAGATATTCCCACTCAATAAACCGAGGGGTGGGAAAAACTTAAACAACACTCAGGCACCTTTACCACAAAAAAATGTCGTAAGCAGAGTGAACAGCTATTCCCCAATAGGCGGCCACCCAGTTACCCAAGCCGCAATTTGGACAAGTTATATATATGTCAGGACGTGTGACAAATTAAGACCGCTAGCCCCACAGGACGACTAAGTGTCTTGAGAAATTTCTATGCCAGGCCCCAAGGTTATACAACGTTCTTCATGCTCAACTCAGCTGAGCATGAAATTTAAACGCTCAAAAGTAGAGACATCAAATTTGATTGAAAATTAGGTTAAGATTGGTAAAGCCGGTTATTTATCTTGCTAACAAATGTTAAAATGCCAAAAATTGTTGGCATTTTAACATATATGAACATGATAAATTTTAGTCTTTGCAGAGCTGAGCATGAAAAATGAAAAAAAAGTTTAAAACATTGAAAATTGCAGTTTACCAAAGGGCGAATCGGTTTGCAAATATGTTTATTTGTTATAAAGCTTCTGAAGTTATGATTTTATTTGTTTGCATGGCACATGCCTTATGGGCCAATGCAACTACAGTACCATGTATTTCATGTATTTTGCTCTGATTGTTTCTTTCTACTAGAAACCATGACATGCAGATTTAAGTATAATGTTGAATCTCCTGTGACCGACTGACCAGTGCTTGCAAAATCATGCATTTTGTATCAGACCGAAAATAAGCTTATCTTGTGGCTCTAGTTAGACGGCTAATGATTTGTTATTGCAAACATAGATCTAGATACTGGCCATAGCAGCCCCGGTGGCAGAGCGGTTAAGAGAGTTGTTTTTTAATCACTCAGTCATCTCACCGCTGTGTCTGATGTGGGTTTGAGCCCCGCACTGGCCACGCGTGGGAATGAACAATGTACATTTCCTGGTGATGCATTTTCAACTCATAATTGTGTGTAAACTGTCCATATAGACATTTACATTTCAATGTATTTTCAGGCAATCAAACAGATTCTCCAAGAGTACGATGCTAAAGAGATGGGAACGTCCACTGTCCAGCTCCTACAAGATGACATGCTGGAGAAACCAGAAGAACAGCCTCCAATGTCAACTGATGGCAGGGATTTTCCTACCTTTCCAGAACAGGGACCCGGGACCCATGATTTTGGGAAAAATAACGCGTAAATCAGTCAAATTGGGAAAATAGATACAAAACAGATCAGGGGTATAAAATGCATATTTGGTGTTAATTTGAGGCTATTTCTCCTTAAAACATATTTTGAGGGTATGATCTACATACCCACAACAAATGTACAAGGATTTATTAACCAAACTGTTAGTATAATATCCTCACATTATCACCAACTGCTCACCTTACCTCTTGGTCTGATGAAAAAGAAGCAAGAGGATGTTGATAATAATTAATTAATTAATTCAACTTAAAACAATAAAACAATTGATTCTAGTGAATAATCAGTAATCAATCTAGTTTTCATTTTTCCTGTAAATAGTTCATAAAGCTATTTCCATAGCAATATTAAAGTTTATGATTGTATCCTGTTAATTGTACACATCATCATCTTGAGTTAGTAATAATAATAATAATCATTTACTCCTATCCTGGTAACACAGTTCATCATGTTATTCCTTCCTTAAAAATCTTAAGTTGTAAGCAGTTCATCACATTATTTGTATGGCAGT
This sequence comes from Rugalucina vietnamica, assembly GCA_964017185.1. Lineage (NCBI taxonomy): Eukaryota > Metazoa > Mollusca > Bivalvia > Lucinida > Lucinidae > Rugalucina > Rugalucina vietnamica. The sequence continues at coordinate 46,974,954 of OZ024882.1, read as the reverse complement.
TTTCCTCAGGACCTGTTAATAGCACATTCAGTTCAAAATGAGTTTGTCATAATTTATCCAATCCCTCTTAACACAGTTATGTCAGTTTATTATGTACCAATAAATTGATCATCTCCTTAGAAAGAATTCCTGGAAGCATTTCTTCATGTTTATTTTAAAAAGGAATATTGAAGTTCATTTAGCACAGTTCATCCATGTGGTTGTCTAAATACACACATGTAACATTCACAGTTCATCATGTATCTGACCTATCTTCCTCCTTAAAAAGAAAATAATCATAAAACAAATAAATATATTTTAACCCATTACATTCTGGCTTTAACCCATTCTGCATTCTATTGTACATTAAGCTGTTTTCACAAATCTTTGTACAAGGTAGCAAACTTTTTGGACCTCAGATCAGGCTCCATGCTTGTGGGCCTTCATCTGGATCCAAACTTTTTGCTCAGATTCCCTGAATGGAATGGGCTAAATATCATGTAAATTCTTGACTAGATTTTATTTCTTTATACATGCAGCCTGAATGACTAGATCTTTATAAGAAATAAATGAAAATGACTAGATTTGTATATGAACTCTGAAATCATGAAACTATTTATTCAGCATTGTCTGTGCATGTGATTCACAGCAGTAATTTTCTTTTCTTTTGAGTTTTGAATTTGTCCACCAATTCTTCAAGTAACTGATCAGAGAGTACATCAGGGCCTTCACTGATTATTCTCATAAGACATGTCAGATTGGTTTGTGTCAGCCTGCTTCGAAGAGGAGTACAAACATCATTCATAAGACTGAAGCCTCTTTCAACAACAGCAGTTGAAGCAGGTATCAGTAGGCTGTAAATCACAAGCTGATAAACTCTAGGAAAGCAGCCTCTCATGACAGCATCATTTTCCATTTCTTTTTGGACATTTGTAACAGACACACAGCCTCTTTGCTTCAGCATAAAAAGCTGCCTCATGAAAGATTTCAGCTCAGTTTCTACAGACTGTTGGCTGTCAAAGTCAGAGGGAACTAAGGTATGATGACCATCAAATGTATCTTCAGCAGGCTTACCATACACTTCACTCAGCTTTTTGATAGCAAAATGCCCGTAATCAGCAAGGTCAGATATGTCATCAGGGAGGTTTCTGGGATCTAGGACACCGAAAGCATTGATTAGAGGTATGGTATGGAAGGCATCCTCTATCTCGGCAATCAGACCATATATGAAGGGTACACCAACAGTCTGCAGAAACTCAGCTGGAGTGTAATTGACATCAACAGCATTTCTTCTGCGTTGGGCTAGGTCAGTTCTGTCATCTATAATTCCGAAAATGTCTGGACATTTTGAGAAGTCAGTATCAGCATAATTGGCAGCCTGATACTTTGCCACAAGCTGATGTAGGTCATCAAGAGTCTGCTTAACCCTAGAGTCAAGATGAGTGAAATTGACTTGATCTTCCTGCAGATACAGGCTCAAAAAGTTAACTGGCCTCAGAACATCACAAAGCAAGAGAATCATTGCAACAACATCTCTCCTAGTTGTGAAATGTCTAATCCCAAACACTTCAGGCTGCTTGGATTCAGCATACAAACTATCAAGGGTATCAAGGAGTGCCTCATAGCGGTCAATAAACCTGACAGATGCATGTAAATGTGATAACCATCTGGTCATAGATGCTTTTACAAGAACCAGTGGCCGTTGGCCATAGACCTCCTGCATACTAAGAAATACAGACATTTTCTGTGGTGAATACTCAAAGAGGTTGTACAAAGACATGAGTGTATTGTCTACATCACAGAGAAGTGGATATGTTTTTGTCAAGTGCTTTAAACATAAAGCGAGCCTGTGATTTCTGCAGTTTATGTAAACAGCATAAGGTGAGGCATTTGTCATGCGTCTCTGAAGCCCTTTGTGAGTGCCACTCATGGTAGCACACCCGTCAAAGCCCATGAACCTTACATTTCTGATATCTACCCCTTTAGCAACAAAAAAGGTCTGGATAGCCCTCATGAAATCTTCTGCCCTCGTACGACCCATTTCAATAAGACCCATAAAATGGTCTGAAACAGTTCCATTATCATTCCACCTACAGTAAATTGCTAACTGTGATCTATTAGCTTTGTCTGTGCTTTCATCTGCAAGTAAGGCAAACTTATTGTTCCCCAGAGACGCAAGACAATGCCGCTCTAACACATCACCAAAATTTTTAATCATTTGTCCAACAGACTTTGATGAAAGATAAGTTACTTTCTCTGACTGAGATGTGTCATCTGAAGGTGGCGATTCAAGATGCCAAGCTAAATCTTCCACCCCCAGATCTGCTACAAATCGGACAAATGCTTCAAAATTTTCCGTGACTGCCCATTTCTGCCTGACCAGAAAATATAAACACCTGTGAAGTTTTTTTATTACTTCACGGTTGCGATCAATTTCTGTCTGCTTCTGAGACTTGACCTGCTTATAAACATTGACATTACTTGTGAATTTTGTGTAACGCATTACAGCATTGGTATGCCTTTTACTTTCAGCATGCTTTGAAAGTTTTCGGCATGCGTGATCCCCAAGATTAACCCCTATGTCAATGTATTCCGTTTCCCCTTGTTTGTCAAAGGCAAATAGCTCACAGATTTTGCATAGAAACCCACCCTTGACATTACTATAATAAAGCCAGTTGAACATCTGCTCCCATTTCAGGCTAACAAATTTTCTCCCATCAAATTTAAAGGTGGGATAATCCGACTGGGATTTGCTTGAGGGTTCTGCTTCTTTGTGAAGAACTGAGTCCGTACTGCGACTTTCTTGGGTCCCAGGACTCATACAGTCATCCGCCGTTGTCTGTGTAGGGGGCTTACAGGGACTTTGTTGGGCCCCAGGGCTCATACAGTCATCTGTCGTTGTCTGTGTATGGGGCTTGTCCGAACACGGATCATTTATACACTGATTTTCCGAGTCAGCAGAACAAATATTTGATGGCTCAGAATGACTGTCACTCATAGATGGCCGGCTGATCTTAGCAGGAGAACACTCCTCCTGTATCACCTGCTTTCCGAAGCCAAAGTTTTCAAGCTTTGAACACCCAGGGGGTGGTTTTATGGACAGTTTCTTTAGATAATACACGCTGTTGTGCGACATGATTTCCAAAATGAAAGCGAAAGTATGTTTTGTATCCGCTTATTTGATTGGATATTCATGCGATTGTTTCCGCAATTAGACATTGGCGAACGGCAAAACGGGAACCACAATCTAAAAATAGGTACCATGTGCTCGTTTCTTGGAAACCGCGCTCTGCGCATGTGTATTGTTCCCGAGTGCAGACGTGGGCGAAAACAGCGAAAACAGGAACCACGATCTAAAATTAGATACCACGTGCTCGTTTCCCGATTCTGCGCATGGGCCCATTCTCTACGCACGCAATGGTACAAGTTTTAGCTTTTAAAAATACTGTACCCTATTGTTTTTCTACGGAGAAATCTGCGAGCGTTACCACTGTGATAAAACATAAACTGCCAGAAAGTAATGATACCCACTTGACTGCAGTTTTCAGCTGCCGGTACTTTGGGAATTTTATTTGTGTTTTGGGATTTTTTTACCTAAAAATTGGGAAATTTTACACATTTTTCAATTGGGAAAGGGTCCGATAATCGGCCCCAAAATCGGCGTAGGAAAATCCCTGGATGGTCATGATGTTACAGCCACAGCATCCCTGAATCAACCTCTACCCATATTACAGTGTGTTCCTCTGCCTCTCACAGACATTCAAGTCATGACACAATCACCACCACCAGAGAAAACTAGTTGCCAGAACTCCAGTGGTAAAGAAAACACCCTGGAAAAACCTCCAAAGGTAAATAGGTCCAAAATTAAAACATGTTTTAGACCATGTCAAAGCATGGTAAGAAAGATTTCCGCAGGCACTGGTACAGCTTGTAATTTTTACACATGCCTTTTAAAATCAGTCCGTCTGACAATTGAGTCTGTAAGTGCTGCAATGTTCAACATTGTGTATTTTTGTTTTACACATTTTATGCTTGAACACAGCTGTCAGAGCATAAACATGATTACTGCGTGGAATTACTGTGATTTTTTTTAGAATCAAAATGACAAAGGTAATCATAATCTGTTTAATAGAACACCAATGTTACCCATCAATGATATTTTTATATTTCATGTATTTATGAGCAGGAAATTTCATGAAATGCTGGAAATGGTGAGCTGGAAAATTTCATGCTCAGACAGATCAAGAGTGATTCAATATATTCTATTTAACCTATTGACTTGTACAAAACAAATTGTAAAAAATCAAAAGAATTACTCAAGTCACAAGTGTGGGGCAAAACCTAGGCATATCATTTTTATTATTATAATATTGAATGATGTACATGTATTTCTTTTATAAATACAGCTGTACCACAAGAAGATGCAGACACCAGCCAGATGGGCCCCCAAACCACCAGCTGCGATTCGCTCTTATGCAACCCAGGCAGGTCCAACCATGGTTGACAAAGGAACACAGTATGACCCACCAGAAGAAGAGAATCAACCGACAAAGCCAGTCCCCTCAGTCTTCGAACCAGTGGAAGAAGACCTAGATACCAGCTTCAGGTAATTCATGTTTATATATGTGTATAATTAAATTGTATCTATATATGATTTATTCTTGCTCAGCCTAAGTGTGAAGGCTTGTTTGTTATAAGCCTGTAAGTTTCCGAACCGGTCTGACACAAACAGAGCTGTACAAGCAGAGAAGATGGCTAGAGGCTGGAAATTTTGGATTTAGAAAGTATCTAGAGGAATTTTACTTGTTACTTCGTTTTTCAGAATATCATTTACCAGTCTTGAAATTCATATTACATGTTTTAGTATTGGGAGATATACATACAGGTACATTTATGTTGTAGGTCCGAGAGTACAATGGATATGGATGATGACTCTGATGATCCCGACTACGAGCCAGAGTTAGAGATGGAAGTTGGTGATGATGATGACAGGTAGATCTAGTTTGTTCACTTCCACATGTACATTGTACAGTGCATTGTATTTATAAAGCAAACAGAAACCTTGTAAATACAAGCAATATTAGCTTGTGGCTTTCTGTAAACCTGAAGTGAGTTATATGCATTCATTATGGAATGGTCTGTGCATTTACAGAGCATACTGTAGCCCTGTATTTTAAGCACTAATCTATAACTTTAGTTTGTTAATTATTATTATTTCAAACGTCCGCATACTTAGGTCATGTGATGCCTAAAGCAAGCACAGGCAATCATGAGAACCAACAGCTGTATTCAGACTGATATTATAAAGATCAGCTCCTAGATATAACTTCTATTTATAGCCGTTCCTGACCAGGTCTGACTCAAACCAGTCTGTACAAGCTCGAAAGACAGTTACATGTACATGTTCAAGGAATTACATGCATGCTGTCCATGTTGTAGCGGAAACAGTGAGTGGAGTTGATCCATTAAGCTCTTAGCAGTTGCTGCCCAGCTGATTTAGGGCTTTGTTTTTGCTAGCAAAATGTGATTGTCTCATGATGCTGCTCATTACTGTACACATGTATATTTTTTTTCAGCGAAGACGAATCCCGGGGCACATATCTCCAACCAGAAGAAGATGTAAAGAAAGAGACCAAGTACCTGGTGTTCGAATCGGCCCTGATTGAACTGTTGAATGTCTGCAGAGTGTGTGGTGCTAAGGCGAATGTTCGCAAGAATTTCATCAGAGGAACTTTTATAGAACTGGAAAGTTTGTGTACGATTAGTGAAGACCATAGACAAGTGTGGAGGAACCAGCCTGTTCATAACAGTCTACCAATTGGAAATTTATTGCTGGCTGGTTCCATTCTGTTTAGTGGTTCGAGCCCTGTGAAAGTTGTAAACATGCTGAAGTTTTTGAGGGTTGCCACATTCTGTTTGCGGACATTCTTCAGACTTCAGAAAGCTTATCTGCTGCCAGCCATCAACAGTGTGTGGTTTGATGCTCAGACGGAGGTACTGGCTGAGGTATCGGGACCCCTCAAGCTAGGTGGAGACGCAAGATGTTGTTCGCCTGGACACACCGCCAAATATGGGAGCTACACACTAATGGACCTCCAGACATCCAAAGTTGTTGACATGCAGTTGATCCAGGTATGTTATTGATCAGAAGCTTAGAAAATGTAATACAAGTATTTTGATGATAAATGGATACATTTTACATGTATGTCAAATCTTGCTAGGGTAAGCTAAAATTTTCAGATATACAAATTATACATGTCTGTGACATGTCTTTATGGAGAATATTAGATGAAATACCAATTACAATAGCTGTTTTCATTCTGTGTACATGTAACCATAGTAATGCTCAGTACCAGCAAGCCTTAATTTATAGTTATTATGGTAGACTGTTTAGACATAAGAAACCATGATACCAAATGAACATTGGACTTTGGCCATGAAGGCTTGGGAAGTGTGAGTGTGGGACAAATTTTGAAATACTGATGTCAGGTTTTCTTGAGACTAGGCTTGTAATCTACAATATGTGTACACACAATCACACATGTACATGTATAACCTGTGTTTGCATTATTTGTAGAGCAACGAGGTGGCCAACTCCAATGCCATGGAGCTGGAAGGACTGAAGAGATGTCTCCAGACCCTGGAAGGTGAAGATGTTGCTATATCTGACATTACAACAGACCGTCATCCTCAAGTAAAGAAGTTCATGAGGGAGCAGCATCCAGAGATAAACCACTGGTTCGACGTATGGCATGTCGCAAAGGGTGTGTACTACATGTATTAAAAACAATATTTGAGCCGCGACATGAGAAAACCGGATTGTCACTTATGCGAAAATATAGGCGCAGCTCAGCTTCGTGGTAACTGCGAAGCAGATCAGCGCTTTTATTTTCGCTACACTGAAAGTACAATCCCCTACTTGCTAAATATGAAATTTTGAGCCTCTAGAGCTCTATTTTCTGTGGCTGTACAGCCTGGTTTGTGTCGGACCTGGTTGGAAACCCCGAAGACCGTTTTTCTGGCGTCACGTCTCATTTTATATAGCCAAGGACTATTTTCCTATCCTGACAGTAACATGCCTAGAAAATATAGAAAACGAGAAAGCCATCTGCAATGTAATGAGGCTCAAAGCAGCAAGGGCTGTAAAAAGGACAAATGTTGACAGTTTTATAAGTGTGCAAGGTACCCTTAATCTTCTCTCTGAGGTGGTTCTTTTGAGCAGCAACATGTGTGTTTCAGAACAAAAAAAATCTACAGCCAAAAAGAGCCACATTTATATACATGTATAATATATACATGTACAACTATCAATTTTGTTTGTACTGGCCATCCCAAAGGCTACTTTTCAGGACAAACCACCATACACGGTGTGCATGTACATGTATGTCTATTAATGGAATGTTTGATACACTGTATGTGTTTACACACAGTATGCTATGCTCAAATCTCATGCGCATGTTTTCAACTTTCAGGTGTCAAGAAGAAAGTAGAAGCTGCGGGGAAGAGAAAAGGCTGCGCTATACTATGTGATTGGTCACAGTCCATATCCAACCACCTCTACTTTTGTGCAGCTTCGAGTGGCGGGGACGGGGAATTACTAGAGCAGAAGTGGTGTTCCCTACTGAATCATGTGGTAGATATACACGAAGGCCACGGCAGCCGGTATCCTAAATGTCAGCATGGACAACTCGATGACAGAGCTTGGATCAAGAAAGGTGAAGAATCTTTCATATTTAGGCCCTTGTATATGTTGTAGCTTAAGTTGTTCAGTAATCAGTAATGTGAACCTTCTGATATTAACTACATGTATGTATGTAATTTAGGATTACGTCAAATCAAGTTAAATGTGCATTCAGTCCATCTGGTTTTGTTCAACAATAATCTGCACGTTAAAAAGGTCTAAATCTGAGCAGGCTGGTTCATTTTCAAGCGTAAGATACTGTATAGAGTAATTTTTGCATAAATAGAGCAGTGTCATTCTGTATTCCCATGTAAACCAAATAAAAAGCCAAATCAATAATTCAAATACATGTAATAAAAATAATGTAGCTCCACTTATACATGCATAAATGACGATTTCAAACCATTTATAAATGAACGCAAAATAGATTTGTGTTTGAGACGGTTGGAATCGCGGAAGACTTGACTTTTGTGGCTCAGTTTAAAGCTTGCAACTTGTATATTAGAATAAAAATAAAGATTTTAACTGGCAGATCTCTATGTTTTTACAGGCTCCAAACCTCACAAGGAACTAAAGGATGTCATAGAGAGGAAGCTGCTGCTGAAAGACATTAAAAAGCTTTCGCCATCAGAACAGACCTACGGCCTGGAGTCATTCCACAAAATATGCTGTTTCTTCGCGACCAAGTTTGTGCATTTCTTCTACCAGTCTATGGAAGGAAGGTTAGTATATACATGCTTTGCATACATGTAATGAATATGAGTTATGACATGTATATTCTTCAAAGCAAGGTTGGCGGTCCCGGTTGCAGAGTGGTTTAAGAGCTATTATTTCATTACCATGCTTAATTATTTGATCATCTCACTGCTGTGTCTGGTGTGGTTGTGCACCCGGCACAGGGCACAGGCAAGACATTTACCGAGTTCTGCTTGTGAGTGTGCCTGGTGGTTTTTCTCGGGGGGGGGGGTTCTCGTACCACCTACTGATTGGCCCATCTCATATGAGCTGAAATAATCTTGAAAAAGATGTAAAACGGAGTAAAAAAAATAAAACGACGTTATCTGTGCTCATTTCTCATATTGCATAATTGATGCTCAAGCCTAAAATGGGAATGGATGAAGACATACATGCCTAGCAGTGCAGGCACCTCTGAACACCTACTCATTATAAGAGCTGCTTCGTGACAAAACCAACAATTTTGGTTTCCGACGAGGTCGGACACAAACTGGGCTGGGCAGCAACAGCAGATGGCTAGAAGCTTGTAATTTAACATTTATCCTTGCAGCAGAAACAGGCGAAACTGATTTGTGCCTTTGCTTTCGCAGATGCAAATTGTTGGGTTTCTCATGCGACAGCTCATATTTCTTTCATGAATTTAAATAACAATAGACTAAAAAGTGATTCACATTATCATTTCAGGCTGCAGCTCGCGTGCTTGCATTTTAATGAGAATTCGAACCGTATGCAAGATGTAACCAAGGATGGGGAGGCACAATGGCAAGTCTCGGTACCTAAGTATAAGCAGGGCGCTCCAGTGGCCAAACAAGTGAAAGTTGCTGCGACTTACAGTAAGTACAGAAATACTCTCTCCTCAGTTTTGTTGCTAATGCTGTTGTTAGCTCTGACAGCTTTAACTTATAAAATCTATACTTTCCAGTGAGTTGGCATGTCCACCTCTTTATTGTCCAGAGTGTTAAAATGAAGTATGTTAGACAACTTTCTTTTACCGGACTGATTAATAAATGTGAACACAATTTTGCCACTGCTAACTATTCTCTCACTATTTGCTGGCATATGCAAACTGTTTAACAGTAAGATGGGTGGAGACCCAGAAAGTTAGGCATTTTAGTAATTACACACTAACAGTAACAATATGCTACATGTTTCAAAAGTCGAAGGTAATAACAATGATCAGGAATTTTATCAAATAATTTGATGACAGTATAAAATGAGAGATGCAGTTGAAATGATATTAAATTTCATTTTCTTTTCTGTTATCAGATTATGTCGACAAGCTGATGGATGAAGTCATGAGTAGAAGGGAAGACCTACCAAGTGTCCAAAAATCACTAGACGACATCCAGCCGATGTTAGCAAGGACACCGCGACCAGTCTGCACAAAATATGGACGATACGATAAGAAGGAAGTGGTTTCTGCGCATAAATCAAGATTTAACTTAGCAGCAAACAAACTGAAGGACAGTGCTTAAGAATCATGGGACTATCAGAGTGCTCAAATATTGTGTCTGAAGGACAGTGCTAAAGAATCATAGGACAATGAAAGTGCTCAAATATTGTGTCTGAAGGACAGTGCTTTAAGAATCATGGGACAATGACAGTGCTCAAATACTTTGTCTGAATGACAGTGCTTTAGAATCTTGTGAAGAAATAACAGTGCTAAAAAATGTTGTAACTGATAGAGCCACATGCTGCCAGGACAGAATGTGTAAAATATATACTATGTAAGATAAACTCATGGGTTGACACAAGATACATGTACTCAGAGATTTATTAATACATTATGTTTGTATCTAGGTATGTTTCTTGATGTTGAGTACATGTGTTCTGTACTGTACTGCTACTGTACATAATAATTTCATGATTTAATAGATGTCTATTCATTGAAACAAGAGATTTTTTTTTCAACTTCACCAGGAAGATATACATGTATTGACAGGGTTCCCACGGTCAGGGAAAAGTCAGGGAAAAATGTAAAAAACTCAAGGTCAGGGAAAAGTCAGGGAATTTTTAAATTGGGGAAATTTTAAAAAATGGCAAAAGTCAGGGAAAAGTCAGGGAATTTCAGAATCAGATGAAGAAATTTTTAAATAGTAAAGGAGAAACAACAAGTGGTTATGGCAGTTTCTTCTATTACTAAAGATGATTTTGGTCAGGGAATTTTGAAAATTGGTCAGGGAAAAGTCAGTGAATTTTACTTTATGAAGTTTGTGGGAACCCTGATTGAATATCCTATTTGAGCCGTGTCAGGAGAAAATCTAGTTTGCTTCTGCCAAAAGTAACCGGTCAGTTTAAAAGCTGTGCTTGGATGCATCCAAATGATGCGCATTTGTTTTTGTGGGATACATACATGTGCATGTACATAGTGTACATGAACATGTATTACAATCCCTTTAAATTCTGAATCCTAAGTTTCAAAACTGCAAACTTAGTTACCTTCTGACAGCGGCTGTCTGTGCACTGTATATCCAAGTTTGTGTCTGACTTGGCCAGAAACCTCATAAGGCCAAAAAAAAAAAAGAATGTTTCCGGTAACATGCCAGAAAAAAAAATGGGTCGATAGGTCAGGATTTTTTTTTATTATTTTTTTTTTATTTTTTATTTATTTATTTATTTATTTTTTTTTTTTTTTGAGGGAAGCGTTACCATGTAAAATACCTGAACATAGATATACAGTTTAATCAGAATTAAACTGTTTTTTCCTCCAATGCACATGCACAGCTTCTTAGTTATAACTTCAATTCAACATTTTTTATTCTTTTGCCGGTCTGGTACTTGAAAAACACGATCTTTTTTCGATTTTCGAGTTTTTATTTTCGGAAAACAGGAAAAAAATATTAGAGTCAGGGAGTTTTTGACAGGGTCGGTCGGGTTACCGGAAACATTCCTTTTTTTTTTTGCCTAAACAGGTTAAATCATATCTCCCTCTGCTTTAAACTGCCAATTCTACAGAAAGCTATAGCAGAAATGCATTGTAAATGGCACGAAAGTATAGGAAAGACACAATGATAGAACGCAGCAGGTTTATTTTCAAGAACTTTATACATTTGGAGCAATATTATATGAACCACAATGCACGAAACCCTGTCTAAGTTTTCCAACAAAGTCTGATACACACAGGCCTGTGCAGTGACAGAAAATAGCTAATAGCTTTTTATAATCAAAATGGGGAAGTACTCCGAAGTAGAGGAATGCTCCAAGTCATATATATTTTTTGTTGTTATATGTTTTTTGCAAGAACAAAGGTGCACAAACTGCGAAGCTGCATCACCTTTGTTTTTGCTTTTGGATAGTACAATTCCTCTTTCTTTCTGAATACAAAATTTCAAGCTTCTAGCCATCTTCAGTCGCTGCACAGTCTGGTTTGTGTCGGACCTAGTCGACACGAACAATGAAAGTTTTCTCATGTGACGGCCATATTTTGTTTAGATTGTATATTTAAATTCTTATTTTGTTTAGATTGTATATTTAAATTCACCTTGTATGTACAGTTTGTAGATGTATATTTCCATCAGCTTACATTATACAACTTTTCTTTTACAATGTATCAATTAAATGAATAGTCCCTTCTGGATGAACACTCAAAGCTAACTTGGTCAGATTAAAATGTTATACTGTATATTTGCCTAAAGTAAATTAATAGTCCCTTCTGTACTTAAATCCTGTGTACTCCTGCGATGGCCACTGCTGTTTTATCTTCTCATATGCACAGGACGGAATCACGCGCCTCACCCCCTTGCCCAGTCTGTGCCATACCCATCGGGTGAAGCGCCGATAGGCAACGTGTCTGTACTTCCTGTAATCATAAAAATGCACACATTATTTAGAACTTCATATTTATGAGACATTTGAGCTGTGTTTTGAGAAAAACATGTATAAATTATAAGGACTGTGTTAGGACAAAACCTGTATTGAGGATTTCAACCAGGCATGACACAAAGCTGGCTTTTTATGGCTACAGTATATGGCTAGAGGCTTGAAATGTTAGATTTAAGAAGTAGATAAAGAATATACTAGATATGAAGCAGAAACAAAATTACTGATTAGCTGGCAGCTGATCTAGGGCTAATTTCACATAGATCTGCAAAATGCTGGTTTTCTCCTGATATAGCTTATAATCCTTAGATAAAACACTTTTTTTCTGTTCATACATGTTGCATTTGTAATTTAATTGTCGTTGAATAATTTGAATCAATAAATTGCATTGTTTTACACATAAAGAAATCAGTTTTCTTTTAAAGAACCCAAAAGTCGAAACCAGGTTTTACCTGTACATGCTCATTTTTAAATTTTTTATTGTCTTTTGGGGCTAAGGGCCCATCAGATTTGGTTTAATTATTGCTTTATGTCGCTGTCAACCATTTTTCAGTCATGTTGGGACAAAGCCACTGCTTTCTTGGCAGTTAACTACATGTACAAGGACACTACACAGTGCTCGTTGGGTTCGAACCCAAAACCTCTAGATCAGGAGTCTGATGCTCTTCCACTGAGCCACCATGCTCCCTAAGGGCCCCATCATAATTATTTCACTTGCTATGTACAATGTTTGCACCCAACAAACCTGCTGGTTGTAATCAGCTGTGTTGCGAGAAAACTGTTTAGGGTATTTCCAACAATGTTCAACACAAGTCAAACTGAACAGCCTCAAGTCGTGTTTTGAAATTCTGAGTGTAAATGGTTGAGGTATCATACCATAGTTGCCACTTACCAAGCAGCTGATCAGCTCCTTTGTTTTTGCCTACATGCAATAAGGCAATACAGAAATGCAATGCATGTGGCAAAGCATCAACATTTCTTTCGGTTAAAAAGTGCTTGTACATGTACATGTGTACACTTAAATTGATTTTCAGCATGTTCTGGGTCACCCCACTGTTAAACAAAACAGTCTTTTTGACCACAAATTACTGGTACTTACTCTTCTATTGCTTCATCATCACCAATATGACCATAGTAGTCAAGAAACTCGTAGAATGATGTTTCTACAACAAAAGGGTTCAAACAATTCCCTTCATAGCCTGGGTGCTGAATTATACATCTGAGCTTCAGATCATCTACCAGATGTTTGATTGGTATTATCTCGTGACAGCAGGTGCTCATCTCGTCTGTCTCCTGGGGAACACAATGACCACAAGTACACCTGAAACATAAAATCAGAAATTTTGAATACAAGACCAACTTTGAAATTTGAATTTTAAAAAAATGAGGTAGGTGAGAATGGGTGGCTAGTGGGGATGGGGCATGAATTTCTGTTTGCTGCTGACCAGATTGCAGAACCTAGTTTTCAGACTGATTTGGTTTTGCGGAATGCAAATTTATCAAGGAGTGCATTGCATGGTTTATTTTGGATTGACAATGTTTTTTTTCTTCTATTTTCGGAAATAAGACAAATTTTGCTGAAATGTTGCTGCAATCATGAATGTCCTAGTGTATGATGTAAAATATAGTAAACAGCAAATCAGAATCAGAATAGTTTACTGGTGAAACACCAAAATGACAATTTCTCACCAGGGGATGTACATGTAACTGGGGGGAAGTTATGCACTAGTCATTTATAACAACTACCCCCCCCCCCTGGTATAACGGGGACTTCGACTTTTGGTCCAGCAGATCCCCTCTAAGTCCCGTCCTGCGGGGAAAACTTGTTGGTAAAACCACTGCTGCTTTCCTCAGCGATCTGCTATGTTTTCATTGCACTGCTAGTTTTACATATATATAGTCCAAACCCCGGGTAGTTCCCCCGCCCTATGGGGGATAATTTAAAAGTGAGCCCCTACTTATTTCCATGGCTATCCCCACCCTGCCCCGGGAGGATGGGGCCGGGGTTACAAACGACTAGTGCATTAGTTCCTAGCTCTCACAAGAGTGGTGAACTTGACTGATGAGTTAGATTTTCCGGAGGATTACTTATTTTACTATTATTTTTTGTCACTTCAAAATAGACATGTATCATCATATTGAACCATTTACTTCCATCCGCATTGTCCTAATAATAAGAGTTACCATGTTAGATGCTGGTTACCAATCAGAGTTGATGCCTTGTTAAGCCCAAACAAACAAATATTTAGAAGCCAATCAGCTTTGCTTTGTGAGATTTTTGTGCATACCAAATTGATGTAAACAAACACTATACTATTTTCTTTCAGTTTCGCCATTTCAATTATCTTTTGTTTATCAAATATCAAACTCGGACAAGGACTTGGTTTGTGCCGTACAGAATTAAAAAAAAAAAGCTTATATAGCTTATATAAACCTTTCGGTTTGACAGATAATTTAACTAAATTAAGCATACCAGTCGGTATTCCCCACCCGCTCAGATTCGACGGGAATTTCGCCGTTGTCAGACTCTCCATCGCTCTCGTCGTCGGAATAATCATCCGACAGCGGCTCAGACTGTTGGACCCTGGGTTCATACAAATAACCCTGTGCAACTGACGTCGGCAGAATCGCTAATTCATCTTCATTTGCTTCGAAATTCTCGTTCACATCTATACTATCGGCCATCTTGTCTCAAAGTGGCTAACCACTATGACGTCAGAGGCTATTTTTAGGGTCACGTGACTGTATTATCGATTTCGACTATCCGATTGGGGAGGTAAATCACAAACGGTAAATCACGTAAAGTAAATGGGCTATAACTTCCCTTTATCCGCAGATTTTGATGTCGAACTTACGTTGAGTTGTTTTTAGGACCAAAAAGTGTAAAATAACGAGTTTTTTTCAGAGAAATAAAAATCTTTGTCATTTGAACTTTAACGGTAGAAATACTGATTGATTCAGATATTTTTCGAAATGCTAGAATATAACAGATGCTATAATACATCTATATGTACACCTGCAATTCATATATCGTTTTCATAACCCCATAAATGCTGTTCAGGATTTTCCCGTTGGTGTTTCATGATACCTTAAATCGAAAGTATAACGAGGTACCGGTGGAGCAGCGTGGAGGTTAGCCAGCTTATCAACGGTAATACCTTTTCCTCGTTCAATTAGTTTCCAGGGTAAACTAAAGTTGGAAATTGTAGTGTAATACACTTCATTATAAACGGAATGATATCATGATTCTTAAGTGCTACTTTTCGCTTTCGTTTAAACGCATTTACAAAACAGCCAATATCTGTTTGGAAGTAATTTTAAGATAATTAAAACAAATCAAAACGCACGGCCCTTCTTCTGAAAAAAAGTACAAGTAGGCAAAGATCAGGAAAAGGCGCAATCAGAAAAAGACTCCCACTCCAAAAACCAAGGTGGGAAAAAAACAAACTAACAATCAGGCACTTATACCATGAAAACACTTCGTAAGCCGAATGAGCAGCTATTTTCCCAATAGGTGGCCACTCAGTTACCTTAACTTAACTAAAAATATGCAAACATACATAAGGCGCCAACAGCACAAAAATATTTTAAACACCAAGACATAAAACAAAAAGAACCACCACAGAAGTATCGACTTGGAACGATCAGTAACACAAAGTTACTGGCGGGTTTAAATCGATTTTACACGGCCGTAACCTCACCCTCAGCTTCTGCAGTGGTTCATAACATTTAGTTAGTTCTTCGGTCCTCGTGGTGAATCTCTAACTAGTAAATGAATCATCAAGAACAAACAAATAAATCATGATAAACATCCTGATGAATCAAAAACCAGGACTCACAGATTCAGTAAGCTGCCCGACGATGGAGATCCCTGGGCGCCAAATAACTTACTAACTCCGGAGCTAAAGAAAAACATCAGTTGGACCCCGGTGGGCCAAGCAACAGACAAGAAGCTCCGGCCCCAACCAACTAAAATGAATAGCTTTAAGTCGGGGCCATCCTAGAGTCTGACGCCCGACCCACCGGCGTGAAATTAAAGAAGGCAGCATAGTTATCAACCGTGATTGGGTTAAAAACTAAGCATGCAGACTGTCGCATAACATTCAAGTTATAACCTATACGTCTGTAACGTGTTATGATTTTTCTAAACTGAAAAGAAAAATCATTACTTCCTATAAGTTTCTTAAATTTGTAAACCAAGTCACCATAAAATTCTGGTTCCGAAAGACCCTCACTTAAAAGCGTCTTTAACCCAACATTATATTTGGAAATCAATTCATAGTGTCTACGATAAAATTTAGAAAAGGTTTTTCGAAGTTTATGATACCGATAGCCCTGTTGGAGAAGTTTGGCCGTTAAAGATTAATTTCGAGCGTTGAAGTCTGTAACATGATTGCAGACTCTAGCAAACCTAATAAGTTGCGAAATGTATACACCATAAGAAGCACGACGAGGAACGTCACCATCCAAAAACGGAAAATTTACTATATCAAAATCAAAATCATCGCGCTTATCATAAATTTTAGAAGAAACAAATCCATTTGCAACAGAAAGATGTAGATCTAAAAAGGGGGCTTCAGTATCCGAGATATTGGCTTTGTTCAACTGTAGTTCAGATGGATAAATTTGATTGACCATACCTTCAAAATAAGGGTTGTCAATGTTCAAAAGGTCATCGAGGTACCTAGAAGTGGAATTAAAAGCCTCGATAACATCAGCTTGATTATCATGGTTAAGAGAATCCATGAAATCTCTTTCATAGCAGTATAAAAATAAATCAGCTACGAGAGGTGCGCAATTTGTACCCATCGGAATTCCAACAATTTGTCTGTATAACTTGGTCCCAAATCTAATATAAATATTATCCAGGAGATAGGATAAACCGTCGCACACATTCTGACATGACCAAAGTGTATACCGACTTTGGTCAGAGGAAGTGAAAAAAGCCTTTCTGTCATTACATGCCAAATAAAGTGAACCATAGTTTTTCAATGCCCTTTTGAAGGTCCACTCTATCAAATCCAGAAGTTTTTCTTTAATTAGATTATGTGGTAAAGTTGTATACAGAGTAGAAAAATCATATGTGGACAAGCTCGTCGCACGGAACCCTCTACACTTCAATTTATTGAGCACCTCACCAGAATTTTTTATTGACCAAAACCAATTTTTATTTGAAGTTTCATACACTGTCTCACAGTATCTTATAACATGAGATTTGATAGCAGTAAGACAGGAAGTTAATAATTTAGAAAGTTCAGTAGTAGTACAAGAGCTAGAATTTGCAATAAATCTTGCTTTGTATGGTCTTTTGTGAAGCTTAGGTAACCAATACATCGTAGGAAGTTTGTCTTGGCCTTCATTGACACAAACAGAAAACTTAACAGGTAAATCGTTTAAGTGGGCATTTACTACAGACACCTCATCAGTATCTGTCTCCAGATAAGCCCTGGTACCATCCAGCTCCTGTTTTAAGGTGTTAACGTAGTGAAGCCTACAAACAACAACAACATTGTTTGCGGCTTTGTCTGCCGGAACCAAGACATACTTTCTGTGAAATTCTTGGATACCCTGCTTCAAATGCCTAAATGACGATTTAGATTTAGGAGGTAAAAGATTAGTATTTTGTGAATAAAACTGTATACGTTTATCCACGATAGTGAAGATACTTCTTTTCCATTCTTTAAGAGCATTATCCGCAACACCCTCTCGTTTACACCATCGATTACCGAAATCATTCAATGCAGATGCAATCTCCTCTCTACATTTATCGAAATTGATGTATGATGGGAATCTATATTTCGGACCTTTAGAAACAATTTTGCGAATTCTAGAATCCGAAATTATTTTTAAATTTCCAGTAACTATATGTCCGGCTGGTTGATAAACAAATTTTGAATCTTTACAATCTCAAGACTTAGGAGTATTAGCATGGATATCAAGATCAGAAACAAGTTTATTGAAATTAAAAATAGTATTTCTGATTGGTTTATTATATTTGTAACAAATAATAGGAGGTTCTGAATTTTGGAAGTACGTAGGTATAGACTGTATCACTGATTTATCCTGTAATATGCTTGGTAAATCAATAAAGTCAATTCCTTTGTTAATGAAAGGAATTTTAATAAAACTTCTAATGTGATTAGATTCGGAATCGATAAATGGACGAAGAGCATGCTGAGTATAACATCTTGTTAACAGTGCATTGTCATACATTTGATGATTTCTATCGTAAAATCTATTAGCCTCTGTGTCCAAGGAACGTAATACAGCAATAGGCAGAGAACTAAGATAAGACAGCATTGGATGTCGACCGTGAATCCTTAGTTTAACAGCTAAAACATTAAGGTAAGTGTTCAATTTCATTGTAGCGCACCGTTTACGTTTGTCATTACCCTTTTTCCGTATACCATGAGATCTAGATTTACGTTTACGAGACTCTGAAAGTGTAAGTACATCAAAATCGGGCATTTTGGAAATATTTCCCTCATGGTAAATGTTGTCGTTAAATCCCAGTGGAAAGGGAGTTTGCAATAATTTTATCCATTTAAGTTCAGTTTCAAATCGTTTGATGTTTTTGAATCTAACAGAAGAATTTTCATCATATGAGATTTTTTCCACTGGTTGAACTATAACATTATTGGGAGAATGACCAGTGCGCTTAAAATGCTGGTACAGAAAGGTATCATTATTTTTGGGCTTTCTGATTCTACGATAGTGCTCACCAAATCGTTTTTGCAAAGTTCGACAAGTTTGTCCAACATACTGCATCCTACAATTGTTTGTATTTCAAGTAAGAACATATACAAGATCCATTGATTTTCAGTCTAAATCAGAATCATTAACCACTGAAAATGTCCTACCATTCACAGATGAAGTGATAGTAGTCTTAGAGCATAAATGATTGCAACAGTTGCACTTCTTGGCATTGCACTTAGAAATACTAGGGTACATTCCAGGTCTCTTGAACGGATTAATATATTTACGTAAAATTGGTGATTTAAGTGGAAGATTATTACGAAACATATTAGAATTAGAAGCTCCGTGTAGATTAACAGTAGATGCCGAAAATAAATTAAGAGGTGTCACCCTAACAGTAGGTAATAAATTTTGAAAATTGTTAGTTGAACGAGGAATCCGTGCAGTAGACGCGGCATGCAACCTAAGGGGAGTTAATGTAATTACTAATCTTTTTGTGATAGTCATAGTTGGGAGTTCTGTGTTGATACTGCCAAAAGAAGCGCGACACTCATACCGGTTATAGAAGAAACTAACTTTCTTTTAGTCGTTCAAAACATTCAAAAACAGTAAAATATTATGGTGTACTAAATGGGTCAAAACCAACGGTAGCGTTCGAACGCTAAAAATAGCGTTCAAACGCTAATAATTAGCGTTCGAACGCTAAAAATTAGCGTTCGAACGCTAAATTTTAGCGTGCGAACGCTTAATTTAGCGTTCGAACGCTAAATTTACCGTTGCAACGCTAAAATTTAGCGTTCGAACGCTAATTATTAGCGTTCGAACGCTTTTTCATAAAGACCCTTTCCATTACCGTTGTAACGCTACCTTGAATAACGTATCAGCCAATCAGATTGAGTGTAACAAACTGAAGATTTTAATATTCGCTGCGGTCTTA
Source organism: Rugalucina vietnamica (assembly GCA_964017185.1). Taxonomy (NCBI): domain Eukaryota; kingdom Metazoa; phylum Mollusca; class Bivalvia; order Lucinida; family Lucinidae; genus Rugalucina; species Rugalucina vietnamica. Next base: position 46,955,107 of record OZ024882.1, on the reverse strand, counting down.
AGTAGCAAGTTGTAAATATGTTAAGGGAGGGATAACCTCAGTGATGGGAATACAGTAAATATGTTAAGGTGATGGTTGGTGGCGGGCAGTGTAGTTCTATCATTGGGGTCTGGTGATGGTAATACCCTTACTCGGGGTTAAAACGAGGTGCGCCGATAAGTCAGCGGCGGAACACTATAACATACATACATACAATGGCTGCGCCTATCGTTTTACATGACAACCACTTGTGATGCACATTTTTATAGTTTCTACGCGGCGTTCGTCATTAATGCGAATTAATTTAATTCAGTCATAGGTACTTACTCATTTTTCTCTGATTCCTACAGTCATAGATACCGTTTGATGCCATGATTATGACCTTTTTCACACAGTCGAGTCTCGAAGAACACACGATCAGCTCACGATTTGACCTGTTTTGTTTTTGTTTTCTTGTTACTCCCATCAATCAATTTCTGATTATTCTTGGGAGGTGTATATTGTGGGTGCCTACGCTTACATTGTACGCTCCAGTGTGTTTGCAGGATGAGCCTACATGCATGATGATAGAACCTGTATAGGGATCTTTAAACTGCGCAGGGGATGACTGTCCCTGCACTGGGAGCCTCCAGTTAACGTCCCGATCCGAAGGACGGCACACTGTTTCATGTCATACCTGCAAATGACACAAAGGGAAGCGTGTTCGGACCAACAGATTTTCCTTGCCGCCTGCGAGGATCAAACCTGGGACCTCTAGCACTAGAAGCCAGTGCCCTAACCACTCGGCTACCTTGCTTCCTAATGACCTGATGACAAACCAACAAAAGGCCACAGTCAGCGGACAGTAAAATGTTGGTAAAACACAGAACAAAAACTACTTTGAGACAAAAGAGTTTTTGTCACGGAGGCATAGATCAATGGAGTGGACTTGCACGGTAGAGTGTAGGACTGCAGGTTGATCCTCAGCCGAGGCGCCGTTTGTTGTGGGCTAGAGCAAGTCACATTTCCTCCTCTCCTGGGGTACCGGTCAGCAATTGATCCACAGAAGTGAGGTACCTGAGGGGTTAGCACACTGGCCTCTGGTGCTAGATGATCCGGGCTCAAACCCTGCCGGTGGTGAGGAAGGTTTGCTGTCCCATCAGGAAAACATGTCTATGACAAGAAACCCCCTTGGACCCCATTTTTATATACATGTAGATAACATAGGGTTTGCAGGGGTACACCTATTCCTCCCCCCCCCCCAAATTCAGATTGTTGGCACCCGTAAGAACTGCCACACCCTCCCCACCGAGGCGGTTCTAAGGTGTACCCAAAATCCTTGTTCTGAACAAAAATAAGAAGTTTGCTAATTTCCTCCAAAACATAGATTGTAGGTACCAGTCTTCGCGAAATCATTTTTTAGTTTCAGGACAGCTATCTGGCAGAATGCAAGTTTTGGTCAAAACCCAATTCTGTAAGACAGTTTTATATGTAATCATTGTAATTTTGGAAATATTTGCTGGGCATTTGTCTGACAGAATAACATATTTTGTCAGTCAGAATGAAATTTTGCTGGTTTTGACCGACAGACCGGCATTTCATGAAGACTGGTGGGTACTCTTTTGAACCGCCTCCACAGTCTTTGTTTTGAGTAAAATATTGCCCTTCCACGGACATTGTATCACGTGTTCATATAATGTTAAATGAAAAGGTACAAGTAGGCAAAGATCAGGAAAAGGCAGCTAGCCGGCGAGACACAAAACGAATTAGTTTACGTTCAGAAAAAATGCCAATTAAATTGTTTAAGTATGGAGGATGTTATTGCAATTCCTTGATGCAAATACCGATTTGTGTGCACTTAAAATAAGTTCTTTGGCGATATGAAATTGTTCGTCACATTGATGAAGTTTGAAAATCATCTAGGGTAGTTTAACTAAAAATGCAATTTACAAAGACAAATATCTTTACTTTCAGTATACTTACAATATACGTAACTCATGGACGGGCATAGTTGCGTTTTGGTTGCAAATGTAAAGGTGAGTTACATGTCCATATAAGGCGCATTTCTAATTTTCAACTCAGTATTCAACCAAGAATAAGATGCATGTTAACTGAATGCAATGCATCCTGTCAACATATGGCAATTTAGTTTAATCAATGGCATAATTCGCTCACAAATGAATGTTAACATGACATTGTTGATTACAACGAAGTTCAATCTGTAACGCTATTTTTTATAATTTGGATTGTGTATCATTCTTGCACTTTTAAGAAAAAAAATACAAACACGATCTCTCAACAAGGAGATTACCCTGATACGTGTACATAACGGCTGTATAGGAACAGTACATGTACAAAATGGAAATACATGTACAGTCATGTAAATAGTCATTAAAATGTCAATGTTATCCCTCATGTCAGTAGACAACTGGCTGATGCTTGTTGTAGAGAACAATTATAGTCTACCAATAAGCACTAAATCAATGGAGGCAGACGTTGGTGGAAATGCAATATCCTGCAAACAAGATTTTATTTTTTTCTCTTGTATTCTAGAATAGGACCATCGAATAAATTGACAGAGTGAAAGATACTTTATATTAGATTAATTTGCTTTTACTTCGAGTGCGTATGTCATTTATTCTAGGAAAGAACATATAAAAATGAGCGTTTATGTTATGAACCTTTCAAATATAAGCCACTGATATTTATAACCGTATTGTCGAGCAACAGAATGAAGCAAACAGTGGGCAATGATCAGGAAATGACACAATCGGAAATAAATTATCGTTCAAAGAACGAGGTAAGAAAAACTTGATTAAGAATTAGGTACTAGGTACCTATACTAAGAAAACATACTGCGAGCCGAGTGAGCAGCAATTTCCCAATAGGCGGCCATTCAGTCACACAAACGTAGCTAAAAATATACAAATGCACAAGATGGCACAAACAACACACAAAAATGCAAAGCCAAAACACAAATCACTTAGAACCACCAAAGAAGAATCGCCTTGGAACGATCAGTTGTATAAAAGTACTGGTGGACCTAAAGTATCATTTGAACAAATAATGTGGATGGCCTTGTGTCAATGACTGAAAATGAAAAAAAAAAAAAGCATTGCACGCAAAAAATGTCTTCAGTTTTGGAAGATGTCATTTGTTACGCCTTTGTTTGTTTGTTTTTTAATTATGCACAAATTTTGGTAATTTTCACAGCGCCCTAAGTCAATCTTTTTGATTCGAAATGTTAAGGAAAAAATGTCGTGCAATTTTCATATTCATATTGTAGTTCCCTGCACTTATACAGATCACGTTTCAACTGCATAATATCTGGTTCAATGCCATGAATTGAAAGAGTTTTAGTAGGACGACATGTCTTAAATTGAGTGAACTATTACCAAAATTTCGAGTAAATTTAATTAAGTGTTGCACAAAATGACGGAATTCGATCAAGTCAAGTAGCATCCTCAATTGCTTCTTTGTTGACAAATTGCCACTACTGTCTCTCTTACTTAATTAAACGCTAAGGTTAAGGCTCTTTTGAGAATTCAAGTTTAAGAGGTCACATTTAAGCCTTTGCATGATAAAGCACATTTGTCGTTGCATTACATAAGTAGACCATACAAGTTGAGAGCAAAACAAGAAATGAACAAGACATTTTCACTGACTATTTGCAATTTACATGTACGTCAATTAATAGAAGAGGTGGGCAGTCATAAATTTTCAATAATATCTTTTTTGGAACAATAGTATGTATATAACGATTATCCTGATACAATGTCAGTGATATCTGAATGATAACTACATAATTCGAAGCTACATAGTTCACTATAGAAAATACAATTATCTGTAAAATAAGATTAGAGCTTTTTTTATACCAACCGACATGACCAAGTTCATTATCGAGTGGTTTTCATAGAATTTAGACGAGAAAGACCACCATGAAACATAGATACATGAAACCACGACCTTTTGTCTGGTCCGATGTATGTCTGCTTCTAAACGCATTGACTGAATGTTATTTGTGTCCTTCAACTTGAAGCAGAATTCCTGGATCATACGGTTACAAAACATAACGAAGGCTTGGCCATGTAATATACAGAGATTTAAGGATGTTCGCTGCCAAAGAAAAAGTATTCAAACTTTTTTTCTAACCACTCTTTTTTGATTCCAAAATACAACACAATACATTTGAAAACAAAATAAATATAAAGTAGTGTGCATTTTTGAAGCTACAGGCCTCTGAATGAGACCTCTGAGCACCATGTTTTAAATTTGGTAAAATTAATTTAATTTTTAATTTTTTGAAACATACCTGTCTTGAGCAAAAGCACACCTATAATGATTTCAAAAGTCATGATATTTACGTAGCGCAGACAATTTTGGACAAAAACATAGAAAAATTTGCAACTTGGAGTGGATGACAAAATTTTACAATTCCTTTTCCAACCCTACCCCCATACTTGAAAAGTCGGAAAAAAAAACAATATTTTGAAATGTACCAAACCCATATTTGTTGATTCAAACTTTTTCTTGTATTTTCACACAACATAGAACTTGGTAATATTGTTCGAATAAGAGAAAGAAATATATAGGGTAGTGAGCATATAAGAGAGAACCAACAACTTGAAAATCGCAATTTTCAGCCTTTTTTCGGCTGTTTTGTTTCTAAAAGCCCATTTCATAAGACAACCTTAAATTTTAAAACCAGCACTCAAAAGACACAAAGAATGACTTAGAGGACCATGTACACATATACTGCTGCTAAAATAAACATTGAACTAGTGCAATTAATTTGAAGATGTGTAATATTGAAGTTTAATCTACCCTACCCCCTAAATTTTACTGACAAATAAAATTTTCTGAAAAGTTGCAGAAAATGGGGTGAAAAAATAAAGTTTCTTAGATTGACAATTTTCATGGCTCATTCAATGCATATTATCAATATGTATTCAAATATAAAATATTAGGAAAATATCTGCAGCCGTTTACGAGATATTCAAGAAAAGAAAAACCGGAAGTTCCGAAATGTCAAATGTTAGCAGCCTTAATTGTAAAAAAAATAAAATTTTCAATGGAAAATTTTGGATATTTTTCTTTTTTTTTTTTGTTTGCTCAACACATAGATTGTGGATACACGTTAGAACCACCTCGACGAGGCGGTTCTAATGAGTACCCACAATTTTTGTTTTGGAGCAGAAATAAGAAAAAAAAAATAATTATACCCGTGTATACACCAGTTTTTTTTTTTTTTTTTTTTTTTTTTTTTTTTTTTTTTTTTTATAAAAGTGGGTTATGATGGGGTGTACATTTCACGGACATGTTTTCCTGATGGCTTTTGTATGCTCTTCTTTACCGACAAGATTTACTGACTCTTTACTATTACAAGTATATTAACATATTTTATAATGTAAAACAAGCCTTTTTATGATTCTGAGCGAGGGTCAACATCCTGAGGACGTGGAAATGCTTGTTGTTTGTCGTGTTAAGAAGAGATATAATGCCCTGTTGGATTTTGAGGCTAATATGATACATTCTTATCGTACGTATTTTTAAAGTTATAAATGATTCCATTTGGTTTTCCTTATCAATCTAAGAAGTTGAATGCGTTTATGGGTTTCAAATTTAGTAAGCATTGCCCCAATGTCCTGAAACGACTAAACCTGTTAGCCAAGTTTGTAAAGATCAATGTATTCAGGAAATAGTTTCTAACTATACCGTCCAAGTCAGAATGGGCTTGATATATAGCTATAAAGCATTATAAACATGGCTTGCGTCAGACTGGAATATGACAAATATATCTGTACATCTGCAAAACATTTATCTATTCCATAGCTATATAAAAGTTGGACGGGATGGTCGTACTTGTAAATCTAAGTTTTACTTCTTGGATCACAAATACGTGACACAATCGCATCATTAGGTGCATCGTGTAAGTTCTCGTGAAACATTACGATTATAGCTGAATAGGAAGAGTACTTTATGTAGAAAATGGAAAACAAAACGTTTTACCTCAAAATGCAAGAACACAAACGATTTGATGATACTACATGTAGTGGCAAAGTACAAAACACAGCATAAACTGGCGGGCATCATCGGAATATCTTTTACAATGCAATGTAATGCGTCAAATAACGCACTAAATCAGTGGAGACAGACACTAGTGGAAATGCAATATCCTGCGAACAAGTTTATTCTCTTGTACTGTAGAATGGGACCAACGAATACAAAGACAGTATGAAAATTAATCTATAAAAGATTAATGTGTTTTTTCGTTGCGTGCGTAGGTCACTTATTCCAAGCTAAAACAGAGAAAAAAAATTATCATGGATCTTCAAATAAAGGCCAATAACGTATCCTCCATAACATACATATACATGTAAAATTAACGCTGAACGAAAGAATGAATATCATTTTATTCATGGATAGGACATTTTGTCATTGCCTGAAAAGCAGTGTAAAAAATATTCTTTTCTTGGAAGATAACTCGTCGTTGCATTATTTTACACAAATTCCGTTATGATATTTTGGTTATTAACAGTTGAAACCTCAAAGAAATAGAACAATCGAAGCGTACGATAGAGTTTTCTAGAAGCATGGTCAGAATATATTGGGAATTCTTGTATTGATATGCTTTTACAGATCAATGCGCATACCCAGATCTCTTTTTAACAAATCAAAAATCTGTCTAAATGTCATGAACTCAAAGATTTCTTGTGGACGGTAAGCTTTAAACTGCAATATTTATTACTAGAACGTGGAGTCATTTGATTAAGTTTTACACAGAATGACGAAATTCAATCGTGTCAAATTATGTCTTGAATTGCTTTACTGACAATACATTTTTACCACTGTCGCTCTAACTTGGTTGTGCTGATTCAGTTTTAGGAGCTCTCATTTAAGCTTAAGCATAGAATAATCTATGCTTAAAAATGCAAAAACGAGAAAAACATGCAGTTGCACTACGCATATGCAACAAAATAATGAAAAGTGACTCAATGATCGTGTTGTATGTCATATACTGACGGACTCTACATCGGTTATCATTTACTTAAAAAGGTTCAAGTAGGCAAAGATCAGGAAAAGGCGCAATCAGAAAAAGATTCCCACTCCAAAAACCGAGGTGGGAAAAAACCAAACTAACAATCAGGTACTTATACCATGAAACATATCGTAAGCCGAATGAGCAGCTATTTTCCCAATAGGTGGCCACTCAGTTACCTTCACTTAACTAAAAATATTAAAACATACATAAGGCGCCAACAGCACATTTTTTTTTTTTTTTTTTTTTTTTAATACACCAAAACATAAAACAAAAAGAACCACCACAGAAGTAAAACTGATTAAAACTGTTTTTAATTTGAACTGAAGCATAGAAAGGATTATATCCTGAATCTGAACTGCATACACAATATTTATCCATAAATATTTTTTCGCTGTATTCTTTGCTAAAGCTGCTTCAACGTCGCCGAGATGTAACATTTCTGGAGAAAATCTAACAGTGGCTACTAGAAAGGGATATTGTGTGAAAGCAACACATCTCCGGCGATAGCTAACAGCCAAAACGCAAGATAGACGTTGGGACTTTCAATGTCGTTTAAGGCGCTAGCGTTTCGCTGGCGTCAAACGTAAAGTGCTCAAAAACAGAGGCATCCGATTACAGCAACAAACGTCATGGTACTTTCACGTTAGTCCCGAGTCTATATAATGCATTCGATAAATTATGAATTCAATTTTACGGGCAAAGATAAAAGTTAAACTGACGTAATTATCGCGTTTGAATTCAAATGGAAGCCAACCAACAGCATTCACTTAGGTTTTGATGTTTCATTCCAGAACTCATGTAAGACTTGTAGAATTGTTTTCTTCCCATTGACGTATCATGCAATTTTGTGTTTAATTTTGGGTAACGCTTGATATCATACTGTATGGCGTTAATCAAGGACACTGGCATTTCGTTTTTTGTATTGACGTTAAGCAGACTGATTGTACCTTTTAGTTCAACAAATATTTTTTTCGGAAAAAATCCTGTATGTTGAGAGAAAGAATCGATACTTCTAGTGTTTCGTTTTTAAAGTCTGCCAGTATATAATTACCTTAGTCACTTTGTTGACTCCACAGAAATAATATTTAAAAATAAATGTTTTTCGACTCTATGCAAATTGCGTATCTGAGCTCGTTTTTAATCTGTACAATGTATTTATACTGCGCCTATTCGATTTGACGGATAGTTATGTTATTTTGCAGTAACATAGTATGCACTTATTGTGGGCTTGCCGTTCGATAAAACTCTAAGATCATGTTTATGTCCTTCTGATGTTGCTACTGATTAGCACCTTTATGCTTCGTGTCAGCGAATCTCCGCTCAAATTAGCAAATGAATGTGGAGAAGATATCATATATCTATCCGGTGTTTGATACTTTATACAAATAAAGCCAATTCAGTATATCTATTTTAGATGATACTTGACCGTTTGCAAAATTATGCACCAGGTTTATCTCGGATTTCGTGCGCCATATGGTGGCATGCAGCCAATTATAATGACAAAATAGACGGAAGTATAATTGCATTTCTTGTTAATTGAATAAATATGCAGCTGACTGATTTGTGTGTGTGTGTGTGTGTGTGTGTGTGTGTGTGTGTGTGTGTGTGTGTGAGAGAGAGAGAGAGAGAGAGAGAGAGAGAGAGAGAGAGAGAGACAGACAGACAAAGAAAGGCAGAGAGAGAGAGAGAGAGAGAGAGAGAGAGAGAGAGAGAGAGAGAGACTGTATGGCTGTATGTTTTGTTTAAACACTAGTTTATTAATAAATTCACATAATAGCAATAATGACAATCAATAAATCAAAGGATCAGAAAACAAGCTTCAAGGAAGCTTATATGACTCTTCTCCTGGCTGTATGTTTGAAGTCAGAAGTGCAGTAAGTAGACAAAATCATATTCATCTATATATTCCAATGATTCCTTGGTACCATCTAAATAATCAGGGTTATACTTATACTTATCCAGAAGTCAGAGAAAAGCAGGACAATTCCCAACGTTCAGTACATTAATATTTAGATAAGTTAATATCATACTAGACAATGCCATTTGAGCCTGTGCGTGAGAAAACCAACAATTTGGGTTCCGACCATGTCTGACACAAACTGGGCTGTGCAATCACAGCAGATGGTTAGAGGCTGGAATTTTGGGATTTAGAAAGTAGAGGAACTTTACTATCCGCGTAGCGAAAACAAAGGCGCTAATCAGCTTCGCAGTTTTCGCCCATGCAGATTGTTGGTTTTCCCATGCGGCGGCTCATTTCTCTGAATTACTAGTGACTTCTAAATGGTATTTGTTTTCGCGACTCTGTATGATTTATGATTATAATAGCAACATTTGACACCAAATGTAATTCTTTTTATTCAGACAATTAGGTCGATCCATCGTTCTCGAAAAACGAAAACAAAAATATATGCATTGCCTTAAAGCTATTGTAACTTTAAGGTGACTTTCCATAACAACTATCATTACATTCTCTGAACTTAGAAACGATATGTAAGAATTGTATCCTATTTGTAGTAGTCTAGCATTTGTCGATGAAACTGACTATGTGTCACTATGGACTTGTTTTCATGTTTACTGGAGATGATGCAGGTCAAGAATTAAATCTACAAATGCATGTCTGCTCAGTCACAAAGTCGACAATATTGGCAATCGCTTCAGTGATATGTTTGATGTAAACTATATCAATTAGATATCTAACAGTCAGGTTATTAGTAACTGCCTCGGCCAATGATACAATCATATGACATTTCATAAAACTTCAGAAGGTTTTGATTCGGTTTCGAATCGTATTTTCTCATTATCTAATTTCACTACATTAGAAGATATTTTTTTCAAAAAGAAACAATAAGTTCATCCAAGATTTTTTTAAACTTTCGTGCCCAAACATGAATGTTGCACCTTCATACTTTAATGCTATAAAGTGTCTGCCGTGAAATTTAACGTTTTCATTTAAGCTCTAAAATAATTTGTATTATACATACAAGTATTATCATCATGTTATGCTGTTGAATGTTCAACCAGATGTCAACACCCGGTCGACGGAAATAAACTAAGCTCATCTCTTTGACGTTGTAGCATAAACTTCAACGCTCGAAATAAATCTTTAACGGCCAAACTTCTCCAACAGGGCTATCGGTATCATAAACTTCGAAAAACCTTTTCTAAATTTTATCGTAGACACTATGAATTGATTTCCAAATATAATGTTGGGTTAAAGACGCTTTTAAGTGAGGGTCTTTCGGAACCAGAATTTTATGGTGACTTGGTTTACAAATTTAAGAAACTTATAGGAAGTAATGATTTTTCTTTTCAGTTTAGTAAAATCATAACACGTTACAGACGTATAGGTTATAACTTGAATGTTATGCGACAGTCTGCATGCTTAGTTTTTAACCCAATCACGGTTGATAACTATGCTGCCTTCTTAAATTGCACGCCGGTGGGTCGGGCGTCAGACTCTATGATGGCCCCGACTTAAAGCTATTCATTTTAGTTGGTTGGGGCCGAAGCTTCTTGTCTGTTGCTTGGCCCACCGGGGTCCAACTGATGTTTTTCTTTAGCTCCGGAGTTAGTAAGTTATTTGGCGCCCAGGGATCTCCATCGTCGGGCAGCTTACTGAATCTGTGAGTCCTGGTTTTTGATTCATCAGGATGTTTATCATGATTTATTTGTTTGTTCTTCATGATTCATTTACTAGTTAGAGATTCACCACGAGGGCCGAAGAACTAACTAAATGTTATGAACCACTGCAGAAGCTGAGGGTGAGGTTACGGCCGTGTAAAATCGATTTAAACCCGCCAGTAACTTTGTGTTACTGATCGTTCCAAGTCGATACTTCTGTGGTGGTTCTTTTTGTTTTATGTCTTGGTGTTTAAAATATTTTTGTGCTGTTGGCCATCAAAATTGCAATCGCGATGAAAAAGGGCGATCGAGATAGAACACTTGGCCAGCTTACATGTATATAAACAGTAAATTACGAAAACATACCCATGCAATATAAGTATACCGATTTTTTCAGTTGTAGAAGATAAGAAAATCAATTGAACAGTTGGTACTTTTAATAATTTTGCTCAAAACATTGATTGTGGATACACGTTGGAACCTCCTCGCCGACTTTGCCGTTTACATTATGCTAGATCACGAGATAGAACATTTGACCACTTTATATAAACAGTACATCACGAAAACATACCCATGCAATATAAGTATACCGATTTTTTCAGTTGTAAAAATATAAAAAAATCAATCGAAAACATTTGGTACTTTTTATAATTTTGCACAAAACATTGATTGTGAGTACACGTTAGAACTTCCTCGCCGAGTTTGCCGTTTACATTATGCTAGAACATTTGGCCAGCTTATATCAACAGTACATTACGAAAACACACCCATGCAATATAAGTATACCGATTTTTTCAGTTAAAAAAATCAATCGAAAGCATTTGGTACTTTGCTGATTAGTCCATTTCTTGACCATTGCTTACATGTACCTTTTGATCTTTGCCAAATTCGCCAAATAATCTGAATTTTCCGTCTTTTGTTATGCTAATGAGTACCTTTATGTTACGTCGTTGAACCTCGATACAAATTTTCTATTGACATTTGGAGAAAAAATGTGTACTTGTTCGACGCCAAGCTGCTTTATACAAATGAAGCCAATTTAGTATATTGCATTTCAGATGATGCACTAGTTTGATCTTGGGTTAATGCACATTGTATGTTTGTCAATGGCAATGAAACAAAAGCTGAAGTAATATAAGATAAATAAAATGCTTGAGGGAGCGAGCGTGAGAGAGAGAGAGAGAGAGAGAGAGAGAGAGAGAGAGAGAGAGAGAGAGAGAGACTTGGTTTGAATTAATCAGAAAACAAATCAGAAAACAAATGTTATGTATTTGCATGTAACAATGATCGCCGAGCTGCTTCATAAGAACAGGGATACATGATAATGGAAGAAATACCCCATACACACCACATTTGTGTAGTGAACTGTGGTGTAAAGGGGTTTACAAAAAATATAATCTGAACAATGGTCATTGATCATCGGGACAATTTCCGGCATTCGATATATTCACATTATGCGCTGATAATTCGATATATTCACATTATTTGCAGATAATTCGATACATTCACAGATCAGACACTATCTTACAAAACAATTTCATTTTCTCTGAACTACTGGTCAGGCATGTGTGTAATATCACTGGTCGAACATTTGACACCCCGTGTAACATTTTTCATTTATACCCATTATGTAAACATGTCGTGGCATAGGTTGCATTGGTTTCTCGTTCCGTTAACAGGCAAACGGGATAAATGCGGGCTGGGGGTGCGACAATAAACAATGCAAAGATTATGGATAATTCATTCATGCATAGTTTATGTCATGTATAAAGCGCTTAGAACTCACAAAATGAGTGATGTTCAGCGTTTAAATTATCCTTTCTACGAAAATTATGCCAAAGGGTAATAGTGTAAGCACATTTTCTTCTCTACCGACAAGATTAACTGACTCCTTACTATAACAAGAATATTGTCATATTATTTAATGTAAAACAAGCCTTTTTATGATACTGAGCGATGGTCAACACCTTGAGGACGTGGAAATGCTTGTTGTTTGTCGTATCAATAAGAGATATACTGTCCAATTTTGAGGATAATATGATACATTTTACTGTAAGTTTTTCTTAGTTATAAATCGTTCTATTTTATTTTCCTTGTCGATTTAAGTATATATTATGTGACTGCGTTTATGGGTTTCAAGTTTAGATAGCATTACCCTAATGTCCTGAATCTGGCCCAATTACCGCCCTTTGAACGTTTTACTGCTTCCAAAGGATCAAACTTTTATATTTTATTTACGATTACTGTAGCTGGCGTTGTGCCGTGTGGCGGCCCTAAAATGTCTCCCCGTACATCATCCATAGTGCAGATTATATTATTTCTTTCGGTCCTTTGAGATCAGTAAGAATGTTCAGAGTAGCAAACTATTTTACGTTTAGAGCCATCTACTAAACATTTTTTTTTTTTTCAATTTTAGACCCCGTTTAGGCATGTGTCTTTGATTTAGACAACACTTGTGTAAAATTTTTGAAATCGCAGTATATTTGTCTTGCTATCGTCGCTAGTTTATAAAGGGTAACTGACGAGGGTTCAGTACCCGAAATTGCGCAATCTGGCCCAATTACCTCCCTTTGAACGTTTTACTGCTTCCAAAGGATCAAACCTTTATATTTTATTTACGATTACTGTAGCTGGCGTTGTGCCGTGTGGCGGCCCTAAAAAGTCTCCCCGTACATCATCAATAGTGCAGATTATATTATTTCTTTCGGTCCTTTGAGATCAGTAAGAATGTTCAGAGTAGCAAACTATTTTACGTTTAGAGCCATCTACTAAACATTTTTTTTTTCAATTTTAGACCCCGTTTAGGCATGTGTCTTTGATTTAGACAACACTTGTGTAAAATTTTTGAAATCGCAGTATATTTGTCTTGCTATCGTCGCTAGTTTATAAAGGGTCACTGACGAGGGTTCAGTACCCGAAATTGCGCAATCTGGCCCAATTACCTCCCTTTGAACGTTTTACTGCTTCCAAAGGATCAAACTTTTATATTTTATTTAGCTGTAAGCCAAGTTTGTAAAACACAATGTATTCAGTAAATAGTTTATAACTATACTATACAAGTCAGAATGGGCTTAACAGCCGTATAAAAAGGCCTTGTAAGTAGTAATTGGTGGCACTTTAGTACTTTTTTTTCTGCAACTTATACACAAATTACTACTCTTGCGTCAGATCTTGTTTCGAAAAACTGGAATATGTCAGATACATGTATACATTTGCAAAGTACTTATCTATTCCATATCCATATAAATGCTAGACGGGGGAGGGGGTCGTACTTGTATTTAAGTTTTTTCATGGCTCACAAACAGTCCGGTGACACAATCGCATCATAAGGTGTGTCGTGTAAGTTCTCATGAAGCATGTCCGTAATAGCTGAATAGGAAGAGTACAGTACTTTGAGGTAGAAAATAGAAAACAAAACGTTTACCTCAAAATGCCAAAATTGAATGTTATCTTACATGAAAGCGAACGCTTGGTAGATACTAGTGGCAAAGTACAAAACATAGCATAAACAGGCAGACATCATCGCTATATCTTTTTCAATACAATGTAATACGTCAAATAACGCACTAAATCAGTGGCGATAGACTCTAGTGGAAATGCAATATCCTGCGAACAAGTTTATTCTCTTGTACAATAGAATGGGATCATGGTATACAAGGACAGTGTGAAAATTAATTTCTTAAAGATTAGTGTGCTTTTTCGTCGCGTGTATTCCAAATTAAACGTTTTTCAACTTCATGAAATTTATCACTATTGCATATCTGAGCTCGTTTAAAATCTATACAATGTATGTTTGAAGCATATACTGCACCTATTCGAATTGACGGATGTTCCCATACTGAGTCTGTTTAAAATCGGACCATTTGTATAGTTCATAACACGAATAAGGATAATTATGTTATTTTGCAGTAACATAGTATGCACTTATTGTTGGCTTGCCGTTCGATAACACCCTAAGATAATCTTTATGTCCTTCTAAAGTTGCTGCTGATTAGCGCCTTTATGCTACGTGACAGCCAATCTCCACTCAAATTAGCCAGTGAATGTGGAGAAGATATCATATATCTATCCGGTGCTAGGTTATTTTTACAAATAAAGCCAATTCAATGTATTTAATTTTAGATGATACTCGATCGTTTGCAAAATTATGCACCAGGTTGATCTCGGATTTCGTGCGCCATATGGTGACATGCAGCCAATTATAATGACTAAAATAGACGGAAGGATAATTGTATTTCTCGTTAATTAGATAATATGCAGCTGACTGGTGTGTGTGTGTATGTGTGTGTGTGTGTGTGTGTGTGAGAGAGAGAGAGAGAGAGAGAGAGAGAGAGAGAGAGAGAGAGAGAGAGAGACTTTGAGTATGGATGTTTGTTTGAACTGAGTAGTGCAATTAGTAGACAAAATCATATTAATCTATATATTTCAATGATTCCTTGGTACCATCTAAATGATCAGGCTAATACTTATCCAGAAGTCAGAGAAAAGTAGGACAATTCCAAACGTTCAGTATATTAATATTTAGATAAGTCAATATCAAACTAGACAATGCCATTTGAGCCCGTGCGTGAGAAAACCAACAATTTGGGTTCCGACCATGTCCGACACAAACCGGGCTCTACAGCGGGCTGTACAGATGATGGTTAGAGGCTGGATTTGGATTTAGAAAGAAGAGGAATTGTACTATCCGTGTAGCGAACACAAAGGCGCTTATCAGCTTCGCAGTTTTCGCCTATGCAGATTGTTGGTTTTCCCATGCTGCGGCTCATTTTTCTGAATTATTGGTCACTTCTAAATGGTATTTGTCTTCGCGATTCTGTATGATTTATGATTATAATAGAAACATTTGACACAAAAGTAATACTTTTTATTCAGACAATTAGGTCGATCCATCGTTCACAAAATATATGCACTGCCTTTAAGTGATTGTAACTTTACGATGACTTTCCATAACAACTATCATTTCATTTTATGAACTTAGAAACGATATACGAGAATTGCATCAAATTTACAGTAGTCTAGCATTTGTTGATGAAACTGATTATGTGTCACTAGAGACTTTCCTTCATGTTTACTGGAGATGATGCAGGTCAAGAACTAAATCTACAAAAGTTTGTCTGGCTCTGTTACAATGTCGACAATATTGGCAAATGTTTCAGTGAAGAGTTTGATATTAATTATGTCAGTATGATATCTAACAGGTTATTAGAAACTGTCGCTGCCAATGATACAATCAATGGCATAACGACATTACATAAAACTTCAGGAGGTTTTGATTCGTTTCGATTTGTATTTTCTTGTTACCTAAATTCACTACATTAGAAAGATATTTTTAAAAGAACAAGATTTTATTTTAAACCTTCGTGCCCAAACATGAATGTTGCACCTTCATACTTTTATGATATAAATTGACTGCCGTAAAACTTAACGCTTTCATTTAAGCTCTAGCAAATTTTTTATTATACATGATGTCATTATGTTATTATGCTGATGAATGTTCAATTGATGTCAACATCCGGTCGACGGAAATAAACGCAGCTCATCTCTTTGGCGTTGTAGCATAAACTTCATGTAACTTGTATTCCATAGTAAACGAAAATGGCTAATAACAATTTATCACAATAGTTCTAACGTGTTCACCTCCTAAAGAGGATGTTAATTAAATACTTTGATGGCATGCTGATTACCACGAATAGAAATCAAAAATAAACCACACAAAATGCGTCGGACACGCAAACCGCAAAATGTCAACAACCCGTTCCCGGTTTGGCAATCGGTACATAAAAACTAATATGTTGTTGGAAAATTTTCAAAATTACTTCTAAGACAAATCTGGTTTGAATCTGCTTCACTTGAACCATTTTGTTACGAATTTTGGTATGAAGCAATGAAGACCATCTTTTTAATTACTGTAAGTTCGGCAATTTTCGCGTGACCTTTTTTGCGCATTTTCTATTACCGAATTATTAACGAGTTCTAGAATTCGCGAGCGAGTACTCGTACAGTCTATAAAGCTTATATTAATTCTTTATTAGCGAGAATAGCCAATTCGCAAATATAAGGGAAAAATAAGTTCTTGCGAATATTTCCGAATCTACAATATGCTATACAGTATGGATGGTGTGACGCGCTCGTAAAATGTACTATTGGATCAACGTCCAATTGATTTACAGAAGTGAATTGATTTATAATTTGTTTGTGATGGTTATTTATATTCGATATCTTACAACATTGTCATGGCGATGTAAGAGGCAACCGTGA
Source organism: Rugalucina vietnamica (assembly GCA_964017185.1). NCBI lineage: Eukaryota > Metazoa > Mollusca > Bivalvia > Lucinida > Lucinidae > Rugalucina > Rugalucina vietnamica. The sequence goes on along the minus strand of OZ024882.1, from coordinate 46,938,225 downwards.
TAGGACATTTGGTCAGTTAATATCTATATGTCTGAGTAATACCACGCTTTAGGACTAAAAAAAAATAACCAGTTCGCCGTGCTTACAACGATGAAATATAAAACGGTAAACGTAGGCAATGATCAGGAAATGGCACGTCAATGAGAAAGAAATTTTCACTCCAAACACAGCTGGGAAACACTGAATTGATAATCTCTGATTAATACTAATAGTAAGAAAAGATATCATTACATAAAATTTACATAATGGCAGGTTTGCCACCCATTGGAAAATAGTTTCCCGCCCGGCTAACGATACATTCGTTTTTCAAGTACTCGATTGTAACTTTAATGTTTCCAACTTGGTTTCGGATTTGGAATGTTTTCCGATTGCACCATTTCCTGATCATTTATTGCATTTACCTTTTTGTCTGTGTCGAAATCTGAATGATCTGTTTAAAATGCCCTGCTAATGAGCACCTTTATGCTACATGTTGATGAGCCTCTGTACAAATTTTATTTTGACATTTGGAGAGAGGAAGCCAATTTAGTGTATTTTATTTCAGACAATGCATTATTGTTAGCACTCTTGGGCACTTGGTTTATCTCATGTTTCATGCGGCATGTGTATGTATGTTGACAATGGAAATATGATCATAAGAGAGAGAGAGAGAGAGAGAGAGATTGAGAGAGATAGAGAGAGAGAATGATAACGCGATGAAGAGCGAGAGAGAGGAGGAAAGAGAGAACGAGTGGTGGGAACAGTCGGGAAGTAATTAAATTTGAAGTAAACTAAGGCCAGAAATAATGCGTGTGCGTTTGTGTAACAACGACAAATGCAAATGTTGTTTTGATAGAAAATTAATGATCCAGTGAGCTAGAAATAAATGCAGATATGAATTAATACTTAAAACAGGAAAAATGGATTGTGTTCAAAGTTTAAGAGAGGTGAAAATTCTATATTTATATTTTGATACTTATAAAGGCGATAAAATATTTCTAAGGAATGTTTGATTAATCAAACATCTAATATCCTGTGTCTGTAAGGATTATCAGCCGTCGCCTTTTGCAGTGCTTTCAGGTATGCAGGGATTCCTCTGTCCCATCACATGCAGGGAGTCTATATAGGGCTATTCATATAAGTTGAAACTCATTGTATTAAATAGTCAGTACGTCTTATACACTTAATATACACTTTGCACTATCACATAAAGATTCGGTTAAGCTTCTTAAACATCGTCTGATCACAGGTCATATAAAATCTGGACAAGTCAATATATTCACGTCTAGATTAGACAATATCTGACAAAACAATTTCATTTTCTCTGAATTACTGATCAGTTTTGTGTGTCATATTATTGGTTAACCAACTTGATTTATAGAAATGATTATAATACTTGTCACCCAAAGTCATTTTTCATTCAGACCATTGGTTTGATCATTGATCAGTCGATCACGCAATATACTCGGACACTTTATATCATGACTGTGTGAAAAAGCGCTTTAAGATAAAATTTAATATGAGTCGTGTTTAGCGTTTGAATTGCCGTTAAGTAAATATTCAGTCCGTCAGGTTTTTGATACAGAATAAGAATAATGAGATTCATTTCTCCCAAAAGATTACTACTGCCTGCTTCATGTACATGTATATGTAACCGTTAGAATTGTAGTTAATGACCTACTGATTCATGTACTAAATGTTTTTTTTTACCTAAAAAAAGCTATCAATACATTTGATCAAACTTATTCCAACATGTTTACCACCAATGGATAGTGGCCATGAAAGGAGGCATGTCTGGTGCGAATTGGGAAGAATAAAAGTCATAATTAAACTGCATGGTGCTTCTGACGCACCTTCCACTAAATGCCAACACCCGGTCGAAAATTAAAAAAAAAGTAAATTATGTTGGTGCTTAAGCTTACTCTGGCTACCGTCTTTAGACTTTTGTTTTGATAAATTAGAATCGCATATCTTATATTACTAGATGTTCTTACGGTTGAGTTCGCTCTGAGAATTTTATAGGGAGAAAACTAATTCAGGGAAAATAAATTACTTATTGTGCATGAATTTATGAGACAGTCTATCTTCACGATATTTTGGATACAAAAGCGTTCTTCTACGGAAATATAATTATAATCGTTGCCTATCAAACTTGTTAAGAAGCATCTGAAGATCGCTTATTCATGAGGAAAACATGCCCGTGGAATTGATACCCAATTAAGCACCACTTTTATATAGTGAAACTCGGGTATGCAGGGGCATACGTTTTTTTTTTTTTTTTTTTTTTTGTTTTTGTTTTTTGTTGTTTTTTTTTTGTTGTTGTTTTTTATTTCATATTTTGGTTTAAAACAGAGATTGTGTGTACCCACAATCTATCTTTTTAGCAAAAATAAGAAAAAAAAATATCAAAACTTTTCTACTGAAACTTTTCATAATTAACAACTTAAAAAATCTCTACATATTGCATGGGCATGTTTTCCAAATGGTAAACGTTAACACTAAGCGGTGCAGTCGCAACGCTTAGTGTAAACATGTAAATGTCAACGTTTACAGTAAGCAGCGCGTTGACAATAAGCGGCGCTACAAACCTTTGACTGAAAAGAAAGACTCAGTTTGCAACGTTAAATAATGTACATTTATCAGTTCCCGATCATGTTCTGAACCCCGTTATTTAGAAAAACAAAACGAAATCAAGTAATGACTTTATTTTTGCATTGATAGAGCATGCACAGCACCCACCGAAATTAGCCATAATTTGATTAATGTCATGTATACCATAAATGGCCCTGTATGTTTTAATGGCTGTGATGATGTCCAGAAATGAAAATACAGAATCTTGCTGAGTTCGTTTTTGTGTTGAATATTAATATAAACATTCTAATTAGGAATGTCAGTTTCCATGTCCACAAATATCACGACGTTTTAACCAATGGCCGTCGTTTGAAGGTGATATGTTTGCATTTACGCAGTCCTACTCGATGCAGTTCTATTCGCAATTTGTTTTATATAAATATCAATTAAAACTTCGTAGTTCCGAAAATCGATTTTGTAAATTTATATTCCTGAGAATTCGACTTTTTCTAACTTGGCAAGAAACTTAAACGTCAGTATTATATTTTTGGGATTATTAATTTGAAGGTAAAAAATCAGGTATTGTCGTTTTTGCAGTCCCGGCACCTGCATAAAATATCAAAGACTTAATGAGAAATGAGATTAAATGGCTGATTAAGATTGTAATCAGTGTGCAATTCATTCGAACGCTCCAGTCAATATATGATCGAGATGCTTAATTAGTTTTCCAGAGAACGCAAATTACATTCGACTTGGGTTACGTAAATGCTAAAGTTATGGGGATGGACAGCGTATCCCACACATTAAAAGGTACAAGTAGGCAAATATCATGAAAAGGCGCAATCAGAGAAAGATTCCAACTCCAAAAACCGAGGTGGGGAAAAAAAAACTAACAATCAGGTACTTATACCATAAAAACATTTCGTAAGCCGAATGAGTAGCTTAAAAACCTCTTTCGTGCCATAATGATAGCTCGAAGTGGTGAACGCGGTCCCCTCGAGTTTAGAATAGCGTCATTCGTATGCATCTACTTTGATTGCAATGATAAGCTCAAAATCCTACAAAATATATTGCAGCTTAGCGTCCCTTCTGTGTCATTTGTATAATATCATTGTGTTCATTTGAACTGTCGATTATACGTAACGCATTATTATTTCATAAATACCCGTGTCATACGATATTAACAGCCGTCTATTAATGAAGAGAAAACCATGTATGAATATTTCAATTCAAACGCGCACGTGCTGTTAATACAAGGCTAGTACTTATGCTCGTTACCGGGCGCCACTCAAATCACGTGCTGATAATGAGAAACTGAAGTCCGCCCGGAATGAGCATAAAATAAAAGCTTTTACACGACGTATGAAAATGTGATGAGACTGTAAAATATAAAGTGCTATTATTTCATTTGTTTGTGCAGAATTTATGCAATAATAGCGATCATTAACATTCGCTAGGTCTCTCGGGGAATGTTGACAACCTCGGGCTACGTCGCTAAATGGAACATTATGTTTGATCCCTATATTGAAATTCAATTCCGAATTTGATCCGCACAAACCAGCAAACAAATTCATGCGCGACTTTAAGGGTCCTTATGGTGTAACGAACGTGCAATATTGTATGATCTTATTTAGAATTTTTCAAGAATAATGGAATGCATTTTTGCATTGATAGAATCTCTAGCTCGTACAGCAACGTTCTGTTCTAATAATCAAAGCATGCGCTTTATCGTGAACACGATTTGCAATATGAATGGAGACAGTATAAGATATGAGCCTGTGCATGGGAAAACCAACAAGTTGGTTTTCCGACAAGGTCCGACACAAACAAGCCTGTACAGTCACAGAAGCAGGCTAGAAGCTTGAAATTTCGGATTTAAGTAGAAGAGGAAATGTACTATCCGAGTAGCGAAAACAAAGGCGCTGATCAGCTTCGCAGTTACTGCGAAGCTGATCTGCGCCTTTGTTTTCGCATATGCAGATTGTTGGTTTTCCCATGTGGCGGCTCATATATTTTGCCAATCACAGTTTTCTATATGTCTTCAGGGATTTATCAATATCAGATTAAAAAGACACGCAAAGCAGCTTGATGGAAAGTTTTATTGATATTAAATTAAAATAAAACTGAGTTCCTTTAAGAGCAGTGAGCATATTAATGATATAATGAATGGGCCATATTGCTAAAAATAGTGATTCATGTGTTTTACATCATGTAAATGTCTCACTCAGTTGTTGCATACTCGCCCAGTTATCAAGTTATCATATGACTTTGAGCTGCGCCTCCTATTCAATATTAAAATCGGGTTTGTAGAAGTCCATTGTGTCCGCAATGGCCAATCAAGCTTGACGTTATTCAGTCTGTTTTCTTTGCAATAGAGTGGCATTCGTGTCCACCAAAATCTAATTGTCCTAGATAATGGACTGGACTGGTTGCTGCAATTGCATAAGAAGGTGTATCATATTGAACTCGATGAACGAGTGAAACGTTGCGGAGAATCGGAATAGAGAAAGGGATTGTGTGTACGAAAAAATCAGAATATTTTGTTTTATAATCAAAATCAGGTGGCAAATGAGTTAGCCACCTGTTAAAATATATTTATATTTATACAATATATTAATGAGAGTCCTGTATCATTGTAACATTCCATAATGAGTTCAAAAACATATTTCTGGTTTAAAAAGGCACAAATGTATAATGTTAAAGGTAGAATCATTGAAGAACCTGTTTCAGTCAATAGTGAAGCACTAATTTCAGGTTTTGTGGTTATCCATTGTTAGAGGGATGAAATAGTACTGTCAACTGGTCACATTTAATTTTCTTGGTGAATTTGTTTCGAGGATTAAGATAATACATGTAACAGGAATAAGCCGTGCTTGCAACGTGATAATATTAACTTCATCATGCTATGCAATTACTGCGCTGCGGGTCTGTCTTTCGCTGTTCAAATAAACAAATCATCTTAATTTCCTGTTTTTAATTTGCTACTAATAAGTGCATTTTTTATATTTCGTGTCTATGGATCTCTGCACAAATTCAAATTAGCCATTGGCATTTGTGTAGTATTTCGTATAATCATCATTTCTTTATACAAATCATACAAATTCGATGTATCATATTTCTGACGATGTATGATTGTTAGCATGATTATGCACTAGGTTAACCTCAGGCTTCATGCACCATATGTTTGTTTGTACCCAGCTGCAATTCCACGCAAGCTATTTGTACGTAAAATACAATGATCTTTTGGGAAATGGCTGCTCACTCGGCTTACGATATGTTTTTATATAAATGTATCGGATTGTTAATTCAGTTTTCCCCATCTCGGTTTTTGGAATAGGAATTTCTTTCTGATTGAGCAAGTTCCTGAGCATTGCCTACTGTTACTTTTCTTAAATACAGTCTCTCCCATGATCCTCGGAATCCGAGACAAAGTTCGGCGTTCGATAAATATATATTCACACTTAGACAATATCTGACAAATCAATTTCATTTTTCCTGAAATACTGGTCAGTTCTGTGTGCCATGTTATCGGTCGAACGGACTTGATTTATAGAAATGACTATAACATTTGACCCCACGTTTTATATTTTTCATTCGTAATATTAGTTTGAACAGTCGTTCATGCAATTTCTTGGGACAAGTTATGTCATATGTCAAGAGCTTACGAATTATAAATATGTAATATTCAGCGTTTGAATTCCCTCAAAGCAAAATGTCAACAGTCCAATTTTAAGCATTCTTTTAGATTCATGATTCCAATCGACCACTATACAAAAAATAAATCATGTAGCTTTTAAACCATGATCCTTATGTGATAATTGACCGGTCAATGTACACCCAAGATTACCTGTTACAGCGAACTCGGAGGTTCGGGGAACTCGGAGGTAAACAATGGAAGGCGCCTTAGACTAGGGTCAGTATAATATCTTTTTTTCTTGATAATGCTTGTCTGAGAGTCTATTTGTTTGGATCACTTCCGTGTGCCTACGAATTAAGGAAAGGTAAGCACAAAACGTTTATTCTGATTGTTGTGACATGGTAAGTATGCGCACATGCGTTTTGGGGAGGGGGTGTTTGATGTATACTAGGGAAGGAGATGATCAACAAGCAAGCTACTAGACATGCAATCTAAACCCCTTACATCCCATCTTGTGTGCATTATTTATCTTTATTCACATTATCGACTGTGGGTACGCGGTAGAATCTTTCATTTTACAGCTTATAAAAACGGCTATGCTAAATTTTCTTGGCCAACTTTCGGAGAAATACGGAGAGGGGAGGATATTTTTGTCAGTGCATTCGTCTACGTTTGAACTCGATCGACCTGAAAAAATCTTGTGCACACGTTTATACTTGAACATACAGAATGCGGTTATCTTGCAAGAGCTGATAATACTGTATGTACGTTTTCATAGTTTTAGTTTAAGTTATGGTAACTGAACGGCCGCATATTGGGGAATAACTGCTCACTTGGCTTACGCTATATTCTCTCAGTATAAGTACCTAATTCAATGAATTGTCAATTTGGTTTTTTCCTGCCTCGGTCTCTTTGGGGTCGGAATTTCTTTCTGATTGCGCCTTTTCCTGATCATTGCCAACTTGTACCTTTTTTTATCTAGATCTTCCTTTCTGACACTTTGAATTATGAGGTTGTAACAGATTTTGGCAAAATGTTTCAGACGAGTTAAGCTAATTGTGGGACGGTTTTCTGATGCGGTCGCTATTGTCTGATGTCCCTTTCACCTTTACAAGGTTGTTTCAGACACATCGAGACGACTCCATCAATAGGTTGGGCGAACACGGGAGAACACCAGAATAAAATTCCTGACACACCCGCAAGAAGAACTTGGCTTGCTCCACTTGTTACCCTGAGAGTGGATTGAACACATGCGGTTAGTGATTGAATGATTAAGAGTGCTTGATGGAATCGACAACATAATAATCATGCCAAATAATTATACTCTTAAATATGTTGATAATAAGTCCATGTCATACATTTAGTTTAAATTAGAGTAACATACATGTAGGTGAGAGTGACATATTAATGTATATTTGGTACTTTACATATTAACTGGACTGTACATGTATGTCATAAAATTAAAGTCTAGTTTGCTCCAGAAGCAAAATCACGAGTCATTTTCAATGAACTGACTCTCCGACTTTACCAATATCCTAATTTTGACGTTACTCCGAGTTATCCAGATCATACCTCCGATAATTACCGTACCCAAAATTGTGATACCTCCATTTACATGGGTAAAAACACTGGATATTTTGCATATATGAGGCTAAAATTTTGCATGATGCTCATTAAGACACTGTATTTTTAGAAAGCAGCCGCTGTTTAATGCGAAAATATCGTAAATACTCAAAATTAAGTGGTCCGAATTGAAAATGCTTTCCAATCATGCAATTTCCTGTTTACATTATTTATTTTGATTGAAAATTGACGTGTCAGCTTAAACTGATGGTGCATGCAGGGGCTTCGTCTTCTAAACTTTATATGTGCGATATGTTAAAATTTCTGAAGTGGACGTAAATTGAAAATAAAATAGGATAAATCATGCCCGTAGTCGGATTTGCCTTCCATTGTTTACCTCCGAGTTCCCCGAACCCCCGAGTTCCCTGTAACAGGTAATCCTGGATGATGTATGTTCCTGCTGTACATATTTGAATATAGCTAATAATACATTTATCAAGATATTTTTGACTTTTTACCACTAGGTGATATTAATTAAATGGCTTTGATGACATGTCGTGGACCTAACTGGCTTCATTTAAGCGTCAAACTGTGTATTTATCAAGATATTTTTGACTTTTTACCATTAGGTGATATTAATTAAATGGCTTTGATGACATGTCGTGGACCTAACTGTCTTCATTTAAGCGTCAAACTGTGTATAGTGTTACTGACGCAAACCGTTTTTAAATTATCATTAAAGAACAGTATGCTGTTGACCATTCGCTGTCAAAAACCAGACTACCCTCATGTTATACATTGCACAAAACGTTCTACTCGAGCCATACATGTTTCAGCTTAGACTGAAACATGTGGTGAGGCCTACATTTATTTTATCACGAAAAAGTAGTTGAGTCCCGACACTATATGGAAAACAAGTTATAAGGAAATCAAATAAATTACTTATTTCTTTCATACTGTTAACGTGTTCCATGCACCCATCGATATTAGCTATTAAGTGTCAGGTTTGGCATGAACAGCCTACTGTGAGTGTTATTGGTTGTGATGATTCTAGAAACAGATGAACTGTATCATACTGACGTATCTAAATGGCATATCATTAACACTTTAATTGGCATTGTTTGTTGTCTTTTTGAATTGTAGGGTTCAAACAAACTACATCGCAAGTCATATATGTCACGTATTAACTATATTTATGACATTGACGTGTTGTAGCCAAAGAGACGGTTCACCATCGTGCTGAGGACAAATGCCTTCCCGGTTTTGACGACTACCGTCGTTTGAAAGCGAAATTTTTCTACTTACTCAACCATACGAACAGTAGTTCTATCCTTATTATGTTCTATGCATTCGTTCCAAAAATCGATTTCGTAAAATCATATTCATGGGAATTCTTTATATCCCACTTTGCAAGAAAGATATACAATTGGATCTCTGCATAAACGCCCAAAATGTAATGTTTTGAGATAATTAATTTGACAGTAAAATACAGGTATTGGCGTTTTTGCAGATCCGGCAACTGCACAAAATATCAAAGACTTCACGTAAAACAAAATTAAATGGCTGATTTAAAATTGTGATCAGTGTGCAATTCATTCTAGAGCTCCAGTCAGTCTGTGGTCGAAAATGCTTAATTACTTTTTAAGAGAACACAAATTTTATTTTACTTGTGTTACTGAAATGTTATAATTCTGGTAATAAAGAACATACATGTAAATCACATCTTATAAACTTTTCGCACGTAGTGACGGCTCAAAGTCTTGAGTTTCAGATAATTAGAGTCGTGTCCCTATGCATCCAGTTTTAACACACCACTGAATGAATTGACAATGCTCATTTGAATTGTCTCTTGCACGTACGCCATTCAGAGTTTTCTATATGTCTACAGGGATCTATCAATTTCAGATTGGGTAGACCCACAAAGCGGTTTCATGGAAGGTTATATGGATCATACAGACTTGATGGCGCATTAGAATGCTCCTTGTGTATTCAATCATGCAAATGTCTCACTCAGTTCTTGCACAAGTGCCAAATTGATCTTCGATAAAGTTATTGTTTGACAGTTTGATGCACCTCTTATTCAATATTAATAAATCGGGTTAGTAGAAGTCAAAATTGTGTCTGAATCAGGCTTGACGATAACCAATCTGTTGTCTTTGGAAGAGTGTGGTATTCATGACGACCACAAATCTAATTCCCAAAGATAGTAGACTGGGCTGTTATCCAAGATTGTGGTGGCTGAAGTCGCTATTATAGAGCGTATTGCATGAGTAGGAGCATACAACTGAGTTGATTGAAAGAGTGAAAATAAGCTGATGCCTCGTAGCGGAATAGATGAAGTGCTAATGTGCATAATAATTTGCATAGTATGTTTATAAATATATACATATTTATATAATATATAAATAAGATAATATGCAATTATTGGTAAGGTCGGGTTGGCAAACAACATTAAATGCGTACATGTAGGTGCAATAAAGATATAATGTATTGAATAAGTACAATCTTATACTGCGTTATAGAGTCAACTTCTTTTGGCTCTGTGGTAAGAGCAATTTATTTCTGTCCAGGAGGCATGGATTCAGATCCCATCAGGGACATGCGATTTCGTTCAAATTATGTTTCATCTCTTAGTTTATTATGAATTTCATATTCATGAGATTGTCCAATACGTGTTTTCTCACCTTGGTTTTTGTAGTGAGAATTTCGTTCTGTATGCACAATTTCCTAATCGCTGAATTTGATGCTAACACGTTTAGCACACTTAAGTTTAAAGCCATAGAAAAAGGCTCATAATGGTACTTGAGCCTATAAACACTCGGACGTTTTTTGTACATGTAGTCGTTTGAAGCTGGTTTTTTGTGTATTTACTCAGCCCTACTACCTGCAGTTCTATCCGTGTTATGTTTACTATTCTAATCAATTTAAATTTCGTTCCGAAAATCGATTTTGTAAATTTATATTCCTGAGAATTCTGCTTTTTCTAACTTGGCAAGAATCTTAAAAGCCGGTATTGTATTTTTTGGATACTTTATTTGAAGGTAAGAAATCAGGTATTGGCGTTTTTGCAGTACCGGCACCTGCATAAAATATCAATGACTTAATGAGAAATGAGATTAAATGGCTGATTAAGATTGAAATCAGTGTGCAATTCATTCGAACGCTCCAGTCAATATATGATCGAGAATGCTTAATAAGTTTTCCAGAGAACGCAAATTATATATGACTTGGGTTACGTAAATGATATAGTTATGGGGATGGACAACGTATCCAATACATTAAAAGGTACAAGTAGGCAAAGATCAGGAAAAGGCGCAGTCAGAGAAAGATTCCCACTCCAAAAACCGAGGTGGGGTAAAAGCAAACCAACAATCAGGTACTTATACCATAAAAACATTTCGTAAGCCGAATGAGCAGCTTAAAAACCTCTTGCGTGCCATAATGATAGCTCGAAGTGGTGAACGCGGTCCCCTCGATTTTAGAATCAAGTCGTTCGTATGCATCGTCTTTGATTGCACTGATAAGCTCAAAATCCTATAAAATATATTGCAGCGTAGCGTCCCTTCTGTGCCATTTGTATAATATCATTGTGTTCATTTGAACTGTCTAGATTCGCATGTCGATAAAACGTAACGCATTAATTGCATATATACCCGTGTCACACGATATTAACAGCCGTCTATTAATGAAGGGAAAACCATGTATGAATATTTCAATTCACGCGCGCACGTGCTGTTAATACAAGGCTAGTACTTATGCTCGTTACCGGACGCCACTCAAAGCACGTGCTGATAATGAGAAACTGAAGTCCGCCCGGAATGAGCATAAAATAAAAGCTTTTACATGACGTATGGAAATGTGATGAGACTGTAAAATATAATGCGCTATTATTTCATTCGTTTGTGCAGAATTTATGCAATAATAGCGATCATTAACATTCGCTAGGTCTCTCGGGGAGTGTTGAAAACCTGGGGCTACGTCGCTAAATGGAAAATTATGTTTGATCCATATATTGAAGGTGAGGGTGAGGTTATGGCCATGTAAAACCGGTTTAAGCCCGCCAGTAACTTTGTGTTACTGATCGTTCCAAGTCGATATGTTCCAAGTCGATATGTTTGATCCATATATTGAAGGTGAACGGTTTAAGCCCGCCAGTAACTTTGTGTTACTGATCGTTTCAAGTCGATATGTTTGATCCATATATTAAAGGTGAGGGTGAGGTTAAGGCCATGTAAAACCGGTTTAATCCCGCCAGTAACTTTGTGTTACTGATCGTTCCAATTCGATACTTCTGTGGTGGTTCTTTTTGTTTTTTGTCTTGGTGTATAAAAAGATATGTTCTTTTATATATACTTATCGGATTGTTAATTTAGTTTTTCCCCATCGCGGATTTTGGAATAGGAATTTCTTTCTGATTGAGCCATTTCCTGATCATTGCCTACTGTTACTTTTCTTAAATGTAGTCTCTCAAATGATCCTCGAAAAACGAGACAAATATCGGCGTTCGATACATATATATTCACATTTAGACAATATCGGACAAATCAATTTCATTTTTCCTGAATTACTGGTCAGTTCTGTGTGTCATGTTATTTGTCGAACGGACTTGATTTATAGCAATGACTGTAACATTTGACCCCACGTTTTATATTTTTCATTCGTAATATTAGTTCGAACAGTCGTTCATACAATTTCTTTGGTCAAGTTATGTCATGTGTAAAGAGCTAACGTATTATAATTATGTAATATTCAGCGTTTGAATTCCCTCTAAGCGAAATGTCAACAGTCCAATTTTAAGCATTCTTTTAGATTCATGATTCCAATCGATCACTATACAAAAAAATAAGTCATGTAGCTTTCAAACCATGATTCTTGATTTATGTGATAATTGACCGGTCAATGTATGTTCTTATTTTACATATTCGAATATGGTTAATTATACATTTAACAATATATTTTCAACTTGTTAACCACTAGGTGATATTAATTAAATGACTTTGATGCCATGTCGTGAAGTTAACTGGCTTCATTTAAGCGTCAAACTGTGTATGGTGTTACTGACGCAAACCGTTTCTAAATTATTATTAAAGAACAGTATGCTGTTGACCGTTCGCTGTCAAAAATCAAACTACCCTCATGTTATGCATTGCACAAAACGTTCTACTTAAGAGCCATACATGTTTAAGCTTAGACTGAAAACATGTGGCGAAGCCTACATTTATTTTATCACGAAAACGTTGTTGAGTCCCGACATTATATGCAAAACAAGTTATAAGGAAATCATGTAAATTACTATTCCATTCATACTGTTAACGCGCGCCATGCACCCATCGATATTAGCTATTAAGTGTCAGGTATGGCATGACAGCCTACTGTGAGTGTTATTGGCTGTGGTGATTTTAGAAACAGATGAACTGTATCACACTGACGTACCTAAATGGCATATCATTAACACCTTAATTGGCATTGTTTGTTGTCTTTTTGAATTGTAGGGTTCAAACAAACTACACCGCAAGTCATATATGACACGTATTAACTATAATTATGACATTGACGTGTTGTAGCCAAAGAAACAGTTCACCGTCGTGCTGGGGACAAGTGCCTTCCCGGTTTTGACGATTGCCGTCGTTTGAAAGTAAACTTTTTCTACTTACTCAACCATACGAACAGTAGTTCTATCCTGATTATGTTCTATGCATCAATAACATTTTCGTTCCAAAGATTCTTTATATCCCACTTTGCAAGAAATATATATATACTGACTGACAAAAGAAACGCTACACCCTAAAAATTGAGATTTTTTGTAAAACGTAGAAAAATGCCGTGTTTTCTCTTGCTCCCGTAAAACCCCATTTTATTGAGATGGTCAAGACAGATATGCCGATAATGTACACCACAACCAAGGAATGCTAAAGGCGCTTTTACGAAAACATGTTCTTCGTGATTTAATTGGCACAATAACGACAAACTGCAAATTTTGCAACACCTATGCAATCTACACATTATCAGTGTTCAGAAAAACACCCTACATTTGACTTTTTGAATTTTGCTGAAACGTCACGATTCAACAACGTCAGCAGTTAGCGAGCTATCGGTGTGATTGGTGGTGGTCTTTCCCTAGGTTATGAAATCATACACTTCGGTATACACAAAACCACATCAAATCAACTTGCAAGCATGTTTACAACAGCACTGACCAAAAACGAACAACAAAGATCTCACAGGCCATGAGTTACGTCACAAGTTCATGATCACTACATTTGATTACGTCATTTACGCATTAGCTTTGCAAATGCTGTAACGATTGTTGAAGATTGTCCCTGATGTCGTTGGAGTAGTTCGAGAAAAGTTTTACGTTGACTAACAGTAGTTGGTTCACGTCCACGTAGGCCAAATCGTGCTCCTTTTATGACGCAACGTCACTTACGTCAACGCATACAATACGGACTTTCTCAGGCGAAACAACATTAATGTTGCTTCCGGTATAACCATAACAACACCTGTCGCCAAATCTTCACAGATGGAGCTCTTATGAAATTTTTGGATAGAAGGGTCCGTAAACGTCAACAGAGACCACAGACGCTGAATGACCTTCGAGCTGCCTTAACGCTATATTCGTAGCGCACGTGCGTATTCCACATGCGTCAATTAACCGTCTAAATCCCCTAAATGTATCGTGGAAGTGTGTTGGTGATTGATAAAAGGGTGTTTGCCACTATTTGGATGATTGTGAAATGCGCTTTACGGGTAGCTTGACGTCAGACGCCATTGTACAAAATCTTAAGGTGATATCAACTTCAAATTCATGTTGTGAATTGCAAGATTATCTCTTGTCATTTTAATCAAATTTGTTTTGAAATGAATAAGATAGATTACACGAATTTCTTAAAGTAACACATGTAGCGTTTCTTTTGTCCGTCAGTATATATACAATTGGATCTCTGCTTAAACGCCCAAAATGTAATGTTTTGAGGTAATCAATTTGACAGTAAAATACAGGTATCAATGAGTTCACGTTAAACAAATTTAAATGGCTGATTTAAAATTGTAATCAGTGTGCAATTCATTCTAGAGCTCCAGTCAATCTGTGGTCGAAAATGCTTAATTAGTTTTCCAGAGAACATATTTTATTTTACTTGTGTTACTGAAACGTTATAATTCTGGTAATAGAGAACATACATGTAAATCACACCTTATAAACTTTTCGCACGTATTGACGGCTCAAAGTCTTGAGTTATAGATAATTAGTGTCGTGTCCCTATGCATGCAGTTTCATAACACCACTGAATGAATTGATAATGCTCATTTGAATTGTCTCTTGCACGTACGCCAATCAGAGTTTTCTATATGTCTGCAGGGATCTATCAATTTTAGATTGAGTAGACCCACAAAGCAGTTTCATGGAAGGTTATATGGATCATAAAGACTTGATGGCGCATTAGAATGCTCTTTGTGTATTCATTCATGCAAATGTCTCTCTCAGTTCTTGCACAAGCGTCAAATTGATCTTTGATAAAGTTATTGTTTGGCAGCTTCATGCACCTCTTATTCAATATTAATGATTCAGGTTAGTAGAAGTCAATTGTGTATGAAACAATCAGTCAGTTTTGACAATAATCAGTCTCTTTGGAACAGTGTGGTATTCATGACGGCCAAACAATCTATGTCTCTTAGATAGTAGACTGGACTGTTATCCAAGATTGTGGTGGCTGCAGTCGCTATAGAGCGTATTGCATGAGTAGGAGCATACAACTGAGTTGATTGAACGAGTGAAAATACGCTGATGACTCGTAGCGGAATAGATGTAGTGCTAATGTGCATAATCTACATAGTATGTTTTATAAATATACATATTTATGTGATATATAAATAAGATAATAGTAGGGTAAAAGTGATAGGACCAAAACAGTCTTCAAGACTTTTTTTGATCCTATGACGTCACATCCGGTCGCCATCTTGACATGACATCACATCCGATCGCCATCTTTGATGACGTATATCCGGTCGCCATCTTCACTGACCTCACATCCGGTCGCCATCTTGGATGACCTCATATCCTGTCGCCTTTTTCGGTATGGCGCAATATCCGGTCCGCCATCTTGGATGATGACATAGAGCGTCACTCTCACCAAATTGGGTCATCCATTGTTCGCCCACCTGCGCTCGGTGGATCCCTAATGCGTTATTCGATACGGCTTTCATTGTTTTCCTATGCTATTTATAGCTGGACGAGGGACATCGCGACGCCAATCTAACCGCGGAATGTCTTTCATCTTTTGTTTCGGGTGGATCCCGGAATGCGTGTTTGGTCACGACCGTTGGGTAACAATAAATGGACTGTGTCTATGTTTAGAACTGGCCCAGAAATCAAGGTTTGAATTGGAGTTTTGCTTACAATCTTTTGCCATTCAGTTTGATAATCATTACCATCATGAAACATGCACAATTAGATGCTGTCAGTTTTACCTCGCGTGAACCGGAGCTGTCTTGATGTAGGGTAAGTATGTTACTGTTTTGGTTAAAACAAAATTTCTTATCGAAAAGCCCATATAAAAGTGTAACCAGGGGACGACTCGAACGTCCGACTTCTGGATAAATAATCCAGCGCTCTAACCAATCTGAGCTACCTAGCTTTGAAAATATGGGCTCTTTATGACAAGAACTATTAGAAATTCAAATAACGCGCCGGTTTATTTGTTTTGATATTAGATACTCTCAAAACATAATATTCTATTGAATAAAATACCATTCATGGATGCATTGAGCCTTAAACAGGCCTCGGTGATTCTTTTGTTAATATACTGCGACATGATACACCTATACAGAGTAAACAAAACTAGTACATCATGGGTTTATATTATAGAACGTGTTTGAATTGCTTGATCTAGCATTTTGCTTTCATTACGGAAACACCTCCGTGTCCCAATGTCTTACTTTTCCGGACTATTTTCAGGTTTTTTCTATTCTGATCGGTTCTTTCCGTAGTTTATTACGGAAAATGACGGAGATCGGAACTACTTTTAAAAAACCGATAACGGCAATGCGTTTAAATATATTCAGATTCACGACGCTTCCAGAACACGAAAATAGCTCAGTCGGTAGAGCGTCGGCGCTGTGATCTGGCTATCCGAGTTCGAATCCGGTCCACGTCACATTCTTTTTTTTTTTCTATGGATATCATTTTTCTCTTTTTTTTTCTTTTTTTTTTTTTTTTTACATTATTGCCTTTTTTTCTCTTTTTTTATTCGGTAGCAAACTTAACATGGTTTTGAAAATCCTTATTAGTAAATTGATTGAATCTAGAAAGCTTGGGAAAGAAGCAGAAGTACAGAACAAAAAACAAATCATTCCAGTTAATGTTTGGAATGCTGCCTGTTTTTTATCCTTTTTTGTGCGGGTTTGTCTTTTTTCTTTCTGTGGTACTGCATACCCCAGTCTTTATCTGATCCAGATAAACTGACTAAGGGCCATTACTGTTTTATTTTCTGGTTCTACGGAGAGCCGACCACACATACATATATATAAAATAAATACAAAGGTACTTTTAGTCCATTTTTTTTTTTTCGTTTTACAGTGTTTGACGGATAGTCTGACAAACTGCTGTCAGTTAATTTGGTGGACAGAGAAAGTGAAGTAAGGATATTTAAGTAATAATTTTACTTTACTGTGAATTATCGTGATTAACGTGTGATGTTGGAGGGCAGAATGTCATGTATTAATTCACAACGGCGCAGCCGGAGTGAATTATATATCGCATCTGCCCGACATCACGCGTTAATTCACAGAATTAATAAAATTATTTCGATTCTAACACGACTAATAAAGAAATGCTTACATTTTAAAATGTTTTACAGGAGACTCATTTCCAGCCGAATTTTTGAGCTTCTTTGGACTACAAAAACTGGGCCCGTGGCCGAGTGGTTAAGGTCGCTGACTTCAGTGCTCTTAATCATTTGATCATCTCACCGCTGTGGGTTCGCGCCTCGCTCGGGGCACGAGTCACATGTGGGACAAGCCAAGTTCTGCTTGCGGGTGTGTCAGGTGGTTTTTACCCGGGTACTCCGGTTTTCGCCCCACCTACCGATTTATTCGTCTCGATATGAGTGAAAAAGCTTGAAAGGGATGTAAAACTGAATCAAAAAAAAAAAAAAAACTTCGCCCCACCTACCGATTTATTCGTCTCGATATGAGTGAAAAAGCTTGAAAGGGACGTAAAACTGAATCAAAAAAAAAAAAAAAAAAAAAAAAAAAACTGCCAGAATTTCAGGATTTTCAAAAATGTAAAGAATGTTCAATGCGACATTTCCTTTCAAATTTCTTGTTGTCAGTAATTTCATGGCAATGTCGAAACAATGCAAATGATGAGGACATTATCAGTCCTAGTGGATTGCCATGAAAATTTGGCCAAGTGCATTTCCCCTGTGGTATACCGATACATTATACATTAATGCTTTCCTTGGTGTATACGATATGTTTGCTTAACGCCCCTAATGGAATAAATTTTCTTCTTTTCTATCAATTTTCAGTAGAATAATGTATTTGGTATTATGTATATTGTAAACTGCTTTGAGCTTTAACTTGTGACCTACGACAGTCATGTCTGTATCCGGTTTTCCACATTTTACTCTTCCTAGGTTAGCTTTGCAGTACTGACTTGGTGCCAGTATGGCATGCAGTGAACAATAATGTGCCAGACCTATGAATTGAATCTGCAGCCTGTGGAGTGCTCCTCCAAATCATGTCTTCAAATAGAGTTCAGAAACAAGTTGATGGAATGGGAATATATATAACAAAGATAATATTTCTTTAGATTTTTTAATTATCAAAAATATAAACTATTGAAACAATAACATCAAATTATACAATATAAAATCTCTTAAAGTATACCTTAATTCGGTTTAACAACATTGATGATATCAAATACTTTTTAAAACATCTGGAAGTGCTATTTTAAAACAAGTATCTGGTGTTAATAACACTGAATAACATGTGAAGAAAGCTCAAGTGACATTAACCTTATAATATATATACTGCATTATATATAGCTATAAAATTGAAGTCCACAGCTCATTAAAATGCATGCCATTCATTGACCATATTAAGTACACTTTAAGATTTTTTATGAGTTCAGTTTTAGATAGTGTAGACAAAGACCAGGCAGCTTTCTGATCAGTCTACACTTTTCTACTGTCTGCTAATAAAAAACAAATGTAAGTTAATTATTGTAGTTAAATACAAAACGTTTTCTTCATGGTGACTAGTTTCCATCTCATGCTTTATGCATGGTGCAGGTCAGTACAAATTGTCATATCTGATTAGCACCTCTCTATAAATCTGGTGTTTCAAACTGTCCAATGCTTGAACCCACAAATGCCTTGTGACACAATGTAAATTGCAAACAAAATGTGATAAGTTGTATCTAAAACCTGTTTTTGGCATTCTGAAAGACTTCTTTGGACTAGACATTACAAATGAGCCACCTCATGGGAAAACCAACAACCTGCATATGTGAATCCAAAGGAGCAGATCGGCTTCACAGTAACTGTGAAGCTGATCAGCGCCTTTGTATTCACTACACAGATAGTATAATTCCTCTACTTTCTAAATCTAAAATTTTCAGCCTCTAATCATCTTCTGTGACTGTACAGCTCGGTTTTTGTGTCGATCCTGTTCTGAAAGCACATTGTTGGTTTTCCCACAAGGCGGCTCATATATTTGGTTTACAATCAGCCATAAGACATATAACATTAAAAATATTGAACACTAGAATCATTTAAATCTCAAAATAATTTTCTGAAAGACTTGTTTGGACTAGTTAAGAAATAGATATGTGATAATATTCTGAAAGACTTGTTAGACTAGCTATTCTATATATGTACATACAGTTAATATTCTGAAAAATAGATCATATAACATTTATAAAATATACATTTACACAGATTAAAAAAAAAAAGATCAGTTCATTTTTTCCACCATTGTCAATTTGGTGAAATTTACCAACTTTGCAACACTTTGCAGTGCTAATTTAAAATTTTGTATATTAATTTTTCACCCAATATGCACACACATCACACATGAAATGACATATAAAACTGCTCAATATAAAGGTCACTATTTCTAAGATGCCTAACAAGTTGTACTAAAACTATTGAATGGGCAATTGCAAGTAACACCCACAAAGACTTACATTTTGTAACAGTTAATAAATTACTGAAGCCGAAGGAGCCGTGTGTGCATTATGCTTATTGTAGTGAAACTTATTGGGTTATTACTGTGTGTGGCTTTAAAGTACTATGTTTAGACCTTCATCTTTAAGATTCAGAATAAGCCTAACTATGAAACTCTTATGATGAAGCACAGCTCATCTGAAATAAAGATTGATCAAAATACTTGAGTGTCACCTGCTATCATGAACATTTCATTGTAGAAGGAAATGGTTGTCACACTCTTCTCCTATTTTGATGTCAAAATAAACATCATGTATAGCAGCCTTAAATAAACTATTTATTTTAATTATATTTTTTCAGTTTTACAACTTCTTAAAGACTATTTCACTCATGTGAAGACCAAAATCACTCCATTGTTGGAAGCACCCCACCAAAAACCACCCAAAACATTCGCAAGCAGAACTTAATAATTAGCTTGTTCCTTGTGTGACCCAAGCCTGGCTCTATGGATAGAGGTGAGAATTAAAGTCTGCAACAGTGACAAATTAGCACTAGATGTCAGGGACTATTTAAAGCGGTCTCAGATCAGTAAAAATGAGTTTAATATTGGAAAAGTTTTTAAAATGCCAGTAATTTTATATATATATAAATGTACACAGATTACATTTGTATCTTAAAAGTTAAAACAACAGTAATAATTTATTTATAAAAATTTCAATCAAATAAAAGAAATCATGATTAATGTTCGTACAATTACCCCAGGTCTGCTTCTAGAGGTTTGTACTCCAAACTCTTTTGCTAAAATGTTTTTTTTTTGTTCTTTTTAATAATTACTTGTTTCATAAATTAAATCCGCCTCTTGGGTGTTTGGTCAGTCACCCTTTTTTACCTGGTGGGTATCCAAATCAGCTGTTTTAGAATCTTGATCTACCAACTCCAAAACGTTTTTCTGGGTGAACCAATTAAGCAGTGACCTAGGTGCATAACAAGCTCAGGTAGGATCAAAAAGAGTCACCAAATTGAACTCCTGAATGTTTCAAGACAAACTAAAAAGTCAATAATATTATGTATAACAAGAAACATCAAAATCCCTACACTGGACCTTACCTCCCTCTATCCCACTCAATCTACCTATGCACTTTGATGTGGTGTAAAAATAAGTTTTGTCTATATTTCTCATTTTGTGTAAATACTGACTTTTGGATTTCTGGATTTAATGTTTGGCAACACTTCATATTTACACTATACAATAAATAAATAAATTTATCAAAAGCACTCTCATTTACTATCATAATAGCACTGTTATATGTACACTATGAGACAATATTGATATTCACTATATACATTTATATAAAACTTGCAGTCCGTTGCACTCTCTTTAATCATTTACTGTACCTACACCTAAATCATGCAGCAGGGAGTACACTGGGAAAACCCACCTTACCCTGACACAAAAGCTAGCAAGTTTGGTTTGTTTTGGTTGTTAACCTCCTAAACTATTTTTCAGTCATGTTGGGACTGAGCCACCGCTTCCCCACCAGTACTTTCGGGAGCTTTGAAAGTGTTTGGCTCTAGGACACTTAAGTGCTCGTGGACCCCTAGATCCAGTCTGCTACTCTGCCACTGCGACCTAATAATAAGTAGGTTTGGCTTGTCCTGCATATGACTTGGATTTAACATCATGTTCTCAAGTCAGTGCTTACACTGGCCTGCTTTTATAGGCTGTATAAGGGTCTTTTACTCTCCACAATCATGGTTGCCACAGTATTTATACGTGGGCTTAATATGCCTATTGTATCAATAGCTCATATTGAATTTGTTAGCACTATATAAGTAAAGGTGAATGACTGTAAATAGGAGCAAAGCACTTGCAAAGAAAGAAAAATAGAGAGGAAAAACAGCATCAACAGAAATAAGGACCTACTACACTCACTTTTATAGTAAAAGTAAGGATCTACAACACTCACTTTTATAGTTTTTTTTTTCCAATATCAGCCATTATTACACGTCAAGTGGAAAACATTATTAACCATGTTTAGGTAAGTATGCTGGGTATTATCAGTAGCAGTGTTATCTTAAGTTGTTGCCAGAAGGATCTTGTAAGCATCAGTTTGTAGTTATCAACCAAGGTCTTAAGTTCTAGATTGAATGGTATTGTATCTGTGGTTCATTATTGAAGACTCAGATGGGCAAAACTAACTCTTCAACAATTGTCAGCAAGGACATGCGAGTGGAAAGACCTTGTATTCTAAAGAAGGCATGTTTGATTGAGTTGCATGAGGTGTAAGCAAAATAGGCCACTCTCTCATGGGTTCTAAACAAGAACAAATATGGAAATAAACTACCTTGCTGACTGACGAAAGTAACACCACAAGGGCACAGAGTTGTTACTCAGATCTCTTGTACCAGAGTCCAAGGTACTAAAACTAAGCTATTTTATTCATCAAGCATGTGGTTACTAATGACTGTATTCATTGAGAATCAAATGTAAGCACTGTCACAAGTAACCTCATTTTTATTTGCATCAACAAACTTCAATGACTGCCACAAGCATTATCCAAGCAGATTAAGTAGTCTGCTTATATTGTCTCCATGCCTCAGAAACTTCTCGTTTTTGTTCAAGGCTCAATGCCCTCCAGTCGAGGGTATACTTAGCAAACAATTTCCTCTGCTCTTTCTGGCTTCCTGTTTGACTCTGGCGAAGTTTCTGGGCCACATAAAAGACGCACGGATTCAAGTACTTGGATGTTTTATTGAGCATCTTCTGTGTTGGTCGCTCTTCTTTTTTTCTTTGTTTAAGGAGGCTCTTTAATGTTCTTTTCCTCGAAAAGTGCCTTCTTCCAACAGAAATGTCTTTTGTTATTTTGGAAGTCAAATGTGTAATATCTAGTTCATACGGAGATGTGCATCCACGTCTCTTTTTTTCAACTGTGTCCAAAACATACTGGGAACTGACCACAGGAAAACCTCTTCTCACTGCATGATGCACCACTGCCGCTTGTTTCCGGTTCTGAACTGATTTCAAAGATGAAACCACAATGTATTTTTTCGCAGACACCGTCTTTGATCTGTATGGCACTGTATCTTTAACACATCCTCCATTGTCTGTGATCATCTTCCTCATAGTTGCATGTGTCAGACTCTTCCCTGCTGTTGATGACAGATTACCGGACAGAACAAAATTCTGGCCTTTCAATGGGTTGTCCGTGTCACACTGAGTTGTCTGCTGGGTGGCAAAGGTCTGTAGAATGGCTGTTTTCACATTATGATCGGCAGACATGTATGATATCCAGCCCAGAGCCTGAAACCGTCTTCTTACAACATAACCTCTGAACACTTTCTGTATCACACCAGCTGACCTATGTTTCAAACAATGTTCCAGGAACTGTTGACCTGCACTGGCTTTTCTTTCATCCTCTGCTAAAGTGTAGGAATGAATATTGTAGTACAGGTTGGTCCACCGATGATGGAAAGATGCCAGCACAGGATCCAGTCTGTCTTTGCCACCATGTCTCGTAGTCTTCCGGTGGTAGAATTTGCTGTCATAGTAGTTTAGGTGTTCAGCACCTTCTGACTGAAACCTTGCAAACGGGAATGGCAGTTCACTCATCAGCTGTGGAGCATGGTCAATGAGCTTTATCATGTAAGGTGTTAATGTGGTTGCTCCATGTCTCAAACTGAACAGCTGGTAGAATAATTCTGCAGCGAGAATGTAATCATCTCTGTCTTCCTCAGAATATCCCCATGTGTGAGACTGTAGTTGCTCTTTTGTCAGTTGGCTTCCAGTGGCAGGCATGTCATCTTTCCTCAGAATTTTCAGCATTTTCCAGAGACAGTTCCACATGGTTTTCACAAGCTCAAATTCAGAATATTTCTCTGGAATGCCCAGCTTATTCCTGATACTGGTTGGAAGATTTACTGTGACAGAACGTGCTGGAAGTACTCCTTTCAATGGATGTGGAAAGCTCTCGTCATCTGGGTGCAGTATGAGGAGTGCGTTGTCCTTGTTCAACGAAATTGGCTCAGGGGATCCAGATTTGTTGAATTCCAATTTGAAATTACCATTTCTCACCCCTCTCCGACTAATGTTTGTCTCCAGGTTGCCTATTGCTGTTTGGCGGTATGCATCACCTTGACCAGCTGTCTTCTCATTCTGTTTATTTGCTTCTGACAGGACATTAGCAACCTCAAGAGCCAAAAGTTTTTCAACAGAGCGTGCTGTAGCATGGAGAAGACAGAACACTATCCTGTTGGTAGGAATGGCATCACCAAAGAAACTTTCTGGATGTCCCCGGTCAATCGTTTTTCCAAGGCTTGTTCGTAGGCCATCTGTCCCAGTGTCTGACCTTGATTTCTTTGTACATTTTGAGTAAATGTTCCAGCCCTCATCTGATGTGGGTGACAAGATTGAAGATCCATCCAGAATGCTCTCTAGAAACATTTCATCGCCTCCTAAATAAAATGTGTTTCCTGTTGTCAGTGAATCCAGCAATCCATAACCCATGTTTACCTCTATATTATCCCTGGAATCACTATCATAGAATACTTGGAATGGGTACACATGATCAGGGCTCTGGAAATTTACACCATGTAACACAGCGTCATTGTTAAGAATATTCAAACTAATGAAAGTGCTGTGCCGCTTTGCGATTTCTCTTCCATCACCATGGATCTTCCAGTGTTTCACTTCAGAGTCTAGAAGATAATACTGGAAGCCTAGCACTTCAATGAGGCGTGAGAGGTCTAATTTCCATCCACTTGGTGTCCTGCGTGGCAAAAGCACATATGAAAATATGTCTTTCAGGTTCCTTTTCGTCAATCTCTCCGCTCTCGCTGATGGAAATACACCTGGCAGCCGTTGTCTGTACCTCTCTGTGAGACGTCTACCACTCAGGTTATCAGCATAGTATATTGACTCCAGTGCTGACAGTTTGTAGACTTGGGGAGCAGTTTGAGAAACTAATGTATCTAACAGATTAGTCTCTGTCTTGGCTCTTTTAATGGTCCTCGAACTGAGCATTGATGACAATTCCTTCATAGGCACAGTACCATCAAATTCTTCTTTTCCTTTGGCTACAAATATGCCCGAAAAAGCCTTTAAGAAAGAATCTGTGTCCCCTCCAAACTGTGTCTGGAATAGCTGCATCAATGTTTCTTTGATAAGTGCTGCACCTTTCTTCTTCTTGGGATTGGTTTTGAATAATGACCTTTGACTCTTCCTCTCCATAGCTTTCTTTGGTGGCATCTTTACTTCAACATGTTTTTGCAAGGCAGTTGTATTTATTTTATATATATGTATGTGTGGTCGGCTCTCCGTAGAACCAGAAAATAAAACAGTAATGGCCCTTAGTCAGTTTATCTGGATCAGATAAAGACTGGGGTATGCAGTACCACAGAAAGAAAAAAGACAAACCCGCACAAAAAAGGATAAAAAACAGGCAGCATTCCAAACATTAACTGGAATGATTTGTTTTTTGTTCTGTACTTCTGCTTCTTTCCCAAGCTTTCTAGATTCAATCAATTTACTAATAAGGATTTTCAAAACCATGTTAAGTTTGCTACCGAATAAAAAAAGAGAAAAAAAGGCAATAATGTAAAAAAAAAAAAAAAAAGAAAAAAAAAGAGAAAAATGATATCCATAGAAAAAAAAAAAGAATGTGACGTGGACCGGATTCGAACTCGGATAGCCAGATCACAGCGCCGACGCTCTACCGACTGAGCTATTTTCGTGTTCTGGAAGCGTCGTGAATCTGAATATATTTAAAC
The DNA here is from genome assembly GCA_964017185.1 of Rugalucina vietnamica. Lineage (NCBI taxonomy): Eukaryota > Metazoa > Mollusca > Bivalvia > Lucinida > Lucinidae > Rugalucina > Rugalucina vietnamica. Next base: position 46,912,542 of record OZ024882.1, on the reverse strand, counting down.
GCATTGCCGTTATCGGTTTTTTAAAAGTAGTTCCGATCTCCGTCATTTTCCGTAATAAACTACGGAAAGAACCGATCAGAATAGAAAAAACCTGAAAATAGTCCGGAAAAGTAAGACATTGGGACACGGAGGTGTTTCCGTAATGCATTAATCTCCTGTTTTAAAGGCCTATGATTCAACAGTCGCGTGACATTGAACACCTGTAAATTCAAAAGGTGGATCTCTCCTCACTGGCAATGATTCAGCGAACGTGACGTTGAGCCCAAATTGTAACAATAGGTGGATCCGGAATGTAGCCTAATTTATGGCTTATCTGATGTAAATATTTCACAATATTTTGAAAGGCCAAATCAACTCATGTGACACGTATATATAACTAGCTTTGCCCGCTTCTTCAATCAGAACCAAATCTGAGCATTGAAACAGTCAGTCGAGTTTAAAATATTTTGAAAGAAAAAAAAAGTTTATATGGAATAATTTAGAGTGACTTTGTTCACAGTAAGTACAACTTTATATTTTCAAAAATATATTGTGAACACTGCACAATTAGATAAAGCAGATATTTAAAAGTTATATATGTTAAAAAATTTACCATTTCAAGAGAAAATCCATTTATTAAACGTTATCCAAAAAATTCAATTTGAGTCAACATTCTACATCAAATATTTAAACATAGTTTCTGGTCTGTTTAACTTTTAAAATGAAAATGGGGAAAAAATACAAACTCGTTTCTCCTTTCAAAATAATGGGTTTTGAGTGTATTTCAAGCGTGAATGTGTAACTTAACCAACAAAAGTTAAAGGCAAAGCAATTCAATATGTTAAATTAAGAACATGTTTATAGGTTCTGTCCCTTTATTGTAACGCTATTTTATTTGTTTGAGGGTCGTTCAACGAGTTTATTGGACCCCGGTTAGTTTTATTTCATGCTTGAGATTGGTTAAAGCTAGTCCGACCCTCGATGTATTTACCGCTATTATACAAATAATCACATCGTTTTGACCTGATGTCTCAGAATAATTTTATCCAGGCGTTGCTTCGTCCAAAGATCAGTTTGAGCGCGACATTCATGTCTAGGCGTCCTTTCGACATAGTTTGTAATGCCATTCATAGTTTGTAATGCCACCCAGTTTACACTGCTTCCATACACGTGAACAGGTAATTTTGACTGGGAGGGTTACATCGGCCAATTGCTAGTTTAGGCCGTGGACTGTTTCGCTTTAATCCTCTCGTCTCGAAATAGCTTGCTTTTTTATTTCTGCACAGGCTCATTCCATCCAAAATATACCGTCATTATCTGTCGGAGAGGAATCCCTAGAATTAATTCTAAACAAACCTAAAGCTTCAGTAACTCTTTATTAATCTTTTATTTTATATTTGGTTACATTTATGTATTTCAATAAATTTTGCTCTCTTCGGCATGCTATTCAAGGCACCTATAAAATTAGTATGCAAGAGTTCAGCACATATCTGGACAAAGTAAATGGTTTAGCGATTTGTGAAACCCATTGGCTTTTCATATATGAATGGTCACATTTAACTCTTAATCCTTTAAACTCCACATGGTAGTTTGAGGAGAAAATCAAGTCGAATGTATATATGCTAGAAGATTTAAACCTGAACAGCTACAGTTTGACTATGAATCACATGTACCATTCAACTTGACCTACAGAGTAGTAGTATATGGCGGGGGTGGGGTGGGTTCCAGTGCTTTACTCGTGTTTAGTAAACAGTCTCTCAAGTCATTATAAATATCTCAATTGTCTTTTTTTTCAGCACTAAAAGCCAGACTTCAAGTAGTTTTCGCCGTACGTAGGACACGGTAAGTTTAATCAAATTTATTTCATACACTGTGAAAAGCAAATTGCCTTGAAAATTTTGTATTTATAGTAATAATAAACTGACATTAGGTGGTATAAAAGATTCACTATTATTAAATAAAAAAAAAGGGGGGGGGGCGAAAGACGAGATTGAAGGAATGTAAAAGAAGTTTAATCTCACAGTAATTTCATATTACTGTTCGTTCCAGTGCGGTACTTGTGTTGTGTTCATTTTGCATCTGTATCTGTGTCATACTTTATATTTTCAATTGATGTTAACTATTTCATAAATGCAAGATATCAAAATTAATATTAGGTTAAGATACATTTTCTAAATAGTGGTTTTAAATGTTTGGTCTCGTTTTGGATACCAGTCTTTCTGTAGACTTTCCAGTTAAAATCTGTAAAATTGCAGTATTTTTTTCTGGCTCCATGTAGGTTCACTGAAGAGGTTTTAGTAGCCGAAACCCGGGTATGACCCACTTTGCCTCACATCAATATTTTCACTGCTCTGAAAAGGATCCCACGTTGAATTTTCATTTGTTAGCTTGCTTGCTTTCATGTTCAATTTGTATAACCTTGTTCTTTTATTTTCAAGTAGTTTATCTCCCTGTGGTGTGTAGTGCATCTGACGGTGTTTCCTCTCTTTAGTTTTCTGAAGGTAAACTATCATTCATAAATCTGCTATTTGCTTTGCTTTATTTAAAATTCAACATGGCCGCTATCAGACATTAATGTACATGGTAGAGGATATATTCTAAGGTCATATATTTCAGATTATCTCTTATTATTCTTAACTATATTCTTCAAAGAAGACATTACTTGTCAGTTCCATTATTTTCTTACTTAATTTTATCTGCACTGCGTTTTATTTTTATGTGCATAACAAAGTATGTCAGTATCCCTCTAATTCTATTTTCAGCCCTCGGCGTATAACTGTTCAAGATGAAAAGAAGCCAACAACAAGAGAGTGATGTCGAAGAGGCTAAGAGACCAAAACAGGACGATTTTATTTGTGAAGAATGTTGCAAATCATTCACTACCATGCAGAAACTAATCAAACATAAACTGAGTCATGCCTTGGTGATCACCTGTGATTTTTGCGATACCAGGTTCAACGACAAGTGTAACTTGAGACGTCACATGAAAAAGCTCCATGGTGTAGTGTCTGCCAAAATAGCAAATGATAAAGTGTGCAATATTTGTAAAAAATGTTTTTCTACGAAGTCTAATATGATTCGTCATAAAACTAAAGTGCATGGTCAAACAAAACCCACAAAGCCTTCCACGTGGTCATGCCGACATTGCTCAGAGTCTTTTGGTGATTACGCCTCCCTGCTTCACCATGTAGATGATGCCCATCCATTGCCAGGACGAAAGCCTAATGGTCCTTCTACTAGCACGGAAGGTCCCTCTTCTTTTGAGCATGCTTTGCAGAGTGGAGGTCAGCCCTCTTCTACTCACGAAGCTGATGCTGCTACTGCTGACAACCCGTCATCGAACGAGAGTGCTTTAGAAAGCAGCGTGCAGCATAGATATATTTATCCTCATGGTCATGAGTCCAGGGATTTGCTCACGTTTCTGGGAAATGTTAGATCTCAGATTCGTGACTATTTGTTCTCTAGGTCTCGGGCCACACGAGGTATTAAATGGAATCTGTGTGTGCAGGTTCAAATGGGAAGAGAGGGAGGTGAAGATGGCGAGGAGGCCATATCACAACCGTTCTTTCGAAGCCAAACCTACGTTTTTCTTTCGGAAGAAACCTGGAATGAGACAAACCTCAACCAGGCCCTTCAAAAGATTTTCGCTAGCATGGAAAAATATATGAGAGAAGGTTCCGGATGGTATCTTAAAAAGGTCCTCAAACTCGAAATTCACACAGTTGTTTACTCTCCCTTAACGGGTTCAACTTTTATTCCCTTGCCAAAATCCCTATCATGGAGTCATTCTATCTTAAACATTCGAAATCAGGACCAAAAATGCTTTGCCTGGTGCATCTTAGCCTCACTTCATCCCATCAGTGCAAACCCTGAATCTGTTCACCACTATTTCCCTTATGAACATGAGATAAATATGAGCGGAATTGATTTCCCCGTCCCTCTTACGCATCTAAATATATTTGAGGCTCAAAATCTGGACATTTCTGTCAACGTATTTACTTATGAGGACAAGGATATTCTGCCCTTAAGGATAACAACTCATACAGAGCGGCTGCACCACGTCAATTTATTGTTGTTCAAACAAGGGCAAAAATCGCACTATTGTCTGATAAAAGACTTGGACAGATTTTTGTCCAGGACTAAGACGCATGTTGGAAGAAGTTACTATTGTCCTTACTGCCTGCACGGATTTATAAGAGAACAATTGCGCAACGACCATCTCTCTTACTGCTCTTCTCACGGGGCACAAAAGGTCGTTTTACCGCAAAAGGGACAAGATGATATATTAGAGTTTAAAGACTTTGGTAAAACTCTGAAAGTCCCTTTCGTGATTTATGCGGATTTTGAAACTTTAAACCGCAAAATGGCGTCCTGCGTTCCAGATCCCTCTTTTTCTCATACCACGCCCACCACTAAATTAGACGTGTGTGGGTTCGGTTACAAGGTGGTCTGCACCGATCCAAAGTACAGCAAACCAACTATAGTATACCGAGGATCTGATGCCTCTTCCAAGTTTATAGAACATCTTAGGCGGGAAGAGGAAGAAATTATGCAGATTTTGAAGCAAGTGACGCCAATGTCGATGACAGCAGAACAGGAAGAAGCCTCTAAAAGGGCTAATTCATGCTGTCTTTGCAAGAAGTTGTTCTCTCTGTATGATGGGACCTATAGGCAACCTGTACGCCACCACGATCACGTGACCGGTGCTTTCATTGGCATGGCTCATAATCAATGCAATTTAAATTGTCAACAAGTAGAGTTTGTGCCAGTCATCTTGCATAACTTGCGCAATTTCGATGCGCACATCATATGCGAGAGTCTTGGAAAGTTTAAAGACGCTAAACTGACGTGCATCGCGCAAAACACGGAACGTTACGTCAGTTTCTCTCTGGGTGGACTACGTTTTATCGACAGTTTCCAGTTTCTCACATCGTCCTTGGAAACGTTGGTCGAAGATCTCGGCAAGGATGGCATAGATGCCTTTCCGCATTTTTCATCAGAGTTCCCTCGTAACGACCGAGCAAAACTGCTGTTGCGGAAAGGCGTCTATCCATACGACTACATGGACGATGAAGCGAGATTCGGAGAAACTGCACTGCCCCCCAGAGAAGAGTTTTATTCCAAGATTAAAAAGGAGCACATAAGTGATCAAGATTATGCACATGCGCAGAATGTATTTACAACGTTTCAGCTCCAAAATATGGGAGAATACCACGACCTTTATCTTAAGACGGACGTGTTACTCCTGTGCGACGTGTTTGAAGCGTTCAGAGGGGTTTGCATGGATCAGTATGAATTGGATCCTTGCCACTTTTACACGTCACCCGGTCTCGCTTGGGTTGCGTGTTTGAAAATGACTGGGGTGACTTTAGAGCTGATGACAGACATCGATCAGATCTTATTCGTCGAGGCCGGGATTCGCGGGGGCATAAGCTACATCGCTAATCGGTATGCTCGTGCCAATAATCCTCTCATGAAAGATCAGTATAAGCCATCCGAACCTACTTCCTTCTTAGTATATTATGACATGAATAACCTCTATGGCCATGCAATGGTTCAAAATCTTGCAGTGGGCTCGTTCCGGTTTCTAAACCAAGGCGAAATTGAACGGTTTGATGTGCTCTCGGTGCCAGAAAATGGGGAAAATGGCTATATTGTTGAATGTTCGCTGAAATATGGAGAGCATCTGCATGATAGCCACAATGACTATCCCCTTGCTCCGGAAAAGAAGCATATTTCGAATGCAGAGTTGTCACCATATGCTGCCAAACTTTGGAAAAAGTTGCATGGGAAAAAAGACGACGATCCGCTGCCAACCAGGGCAAAAGTGGAAAAATTGATGACCACTCTGGAGGACAAAGATAAATATGTCGTCCATTTTCGAAACCTGCAGCTTTACCTAAAGCTTGGCATGGAAATAAAACAAATTCACAGAGTCTTAGAATTTCGACAGGAGGCGTGGATGAAGCCCTACATAGACTTCAACACGGAGATGAGAAAGAATGCCACATCGGCCTTTCAAAAGAACTTCTATAAGCTCATGAACGTCTCCGTGTTTGGTAAGACGATGGAAAATATTCGCAAGCACAAGAACATAGAGCTCGTCCACACTCGGAAGCGTCTGGCAAAACTGTCCGCCAAACCCACTTACAAGACAACCAAGATCTTTAAGGAAGATCTTGTGGCGGTCGAAATGGAGCGTGCCAAAGTGAAGCTGTACAAGCCTTGTTACAGCGGCATGTGCATACTGGACCTGAGCAAACTTGCCATGTATGACTTCTTTTATAACTATTTGAAGAAGAAGTACGGCGCCAACATCCAGTTGCAGATGACAGACACAGACAGTTTCCTCTTTCATTGTCAGACGAACGATATTTACGCTGACATGAAAGAGGATGAATGTCTGTTTGATTTCTCGGATTATCCCAAAGACAACGTGCTTCACAGTGATAGAAATAAAAAAGTCCTGGGAAAAATGAAAGACGAGACCAATGGCAAGCCTATTTCAGAGTTTGTGGGGCTGCGCAGTAAAATGTACAGTTTTGTCTGTGACGATTCTGAATCAAAAAGATTGAAAGGCATTGCCAAAGTGGCTGTGCAGAAAGACCTCCGGTTCAACGACTATAAGAGTACACTGTTCCAAGAGACTCAGCAGCAATGTCAAATGAGTACAATTAGAAGTCATAGCCATCAAATTTTCTGTGAAACCATTTCGAAAACGGGTTTATCGGCATTTGATGATAAACGTTATTTAGTCAATCCGGTCGAGAGTTATGCATATGGGCATTATAAAATTTCTCAGCTAAACACAAGTCAATAATCGCATAATTGTCATACCTAAGAGTGTGTGTTTTATTCACTTTTGTTTTTGGTATGTTCTTTATATGATGCTTTTATACCCGTCAATCTCAAGTATGCAATGTTCCTCTTTGTCATTTGTTATACCAGAAAAATAACTATGTTACCATGCACTTTAGTTTGATGTTTGGGTATAAGGCCCTCGATGCTTTTGCTTGTGCTAAATCAGATGTCAGTGCGTATGTGATGATTGAAAGTGTCACTGTGTCCTCATGAATTGAAATTCGTGCACTAATTATGACCATTAGAAAAACGTTACTCAAAATGTAAAAAGTGGAACTTGTCACCACTGACTTATCTTTATAACGATCATTTGACATTATACTTTATCTTCACTGTTATGTTGCTTACGATCTATGGAACGTATGTACTTATGTATAATCATATTAAAATATTTTCATTCGTGATGTTGTTTGCTTTGTTATTTCTCGGTTCCATTGACACAGTCTTCTAAATTCCACTGACAGGTGCGAAAGAGGTTAGGAAATGTCAGTTTCGAATCACTTTTAGTTTATATGGAAAGACGATTGGTGAGGCCACTAAAACTTTCTTATCTGCATGGGATAATATATTGCCTTGTCTAGACCATTAATCTCGCGTACAACGACGCATGTCAGATGCGAGTTGCACTATGTTTCTCCAATCCTCACGTCTGCGAATGGTTAACGTGCTTGTGCCAGTTCCTGCTCATTGCTTCATTGCCCTGTCTCGAAACTGTTGCTGCAAATCCATTTAGATTATCGCTATCGAAATAAGTCAGAAACAAACGCACTTTTGACACTTTTATTTCTAAAATGAAATAGTGAATTAAGTGAAAACAAACGACATTGGTTGCTATTTATTCATTTATTGTATTTATTATCAGCTCTTTTAAAATACATTCAGAGAGCAAATGTTAGATTGTATAATTAATCCACTTCGGTTTTAAAGCCCTTCGTTTGCGTCTCACACCGTCATTGTTAACATTGTCGTCTTTGTAAAAGCCCATTTGGCTCAATGGTCTTTTCACATAAAGTTGTGGAGGTTCTCTTTCAAATTGTTTGTCTGCCTTGTGGTGTAAAATTGGGCTTCCAGTATCATCTTGCGCACTGTCTTGGCTTCTGTTCACTTCGCTGGACTCTAGTTTAATCGGACTGTCATTTTCCCCGCCATCCTGATTGGATAATGTTCTTGTTTTGTCCGTCTTCGTTAACAATTCTTCCATATGCTCGTACTTATGTCTAGGTACTAGTACGAATTCTTTTGCCATTACTTCAGGTCTTTTTCAATCGCTTTTAACAAAGGTAGGATAATGTCCAGGTACCTTGCCAACAGTTGCACTCTTCTAACACGTGTAGTCTCCTTAGCGACGAAACGATGAATAACTAGTTTATGTTTTGCGAGTTTATTTACGTCTTTGGTTGACACCTCTCTCGCTCCTTGGAGGACGTTATAGGCTATTTGAACCACGGCCTTCAGTTGTTGCTGCGTTATGGTTTTAATCAAGGCCTGTTGTTGGTCGCGGCTGGTTGTTAACAGAAGTCGCAGAAAACAACTCTCTTTCTTGGTTAATTTACTCATGTCTAATGCTTCTTGGTGTGCTCCGGAAGATAAACGATGGTTAACTGATCCGGTAATATATTAGTGCGAAGTTTATATTTAGGATCAGTATGAGGCGAGAGATCGATGAGAAGATATCCGTACTTTGGTTCGGTGGCCTTTCCGTAAGCGTCCATAAAGTAAGGTAACTGGCCCGGTAAAATTTGTTTTCCGAGAGTCTGCACCTGAAGCACTCCTCTAGAATTTTTCAGCAGGATAAAGTAATGCGTGTTTAAGCTCAAACAACGCATACCGTCTGCAAATAAATTTTGTGCCATAAAAATGGTCGAGAAATTTAGATGATGACTAAACTGACAGAACAGGTCGGCTATATCGGGATCTTTTACGGCCCTCTGCATAAGGTCGTCTAACACGAGAACCTTGTGACCTGGTTCTACGGCTGCCCACGATTCTAAGTCGTCTTTAGTGGGCAGACCCTCATAAAATCGAATATGTGAAAGGTGGCTTTTCATGTCATCGTAAAGTGTCTGGTAAATCCCGTAGCAGTAAATGATTTGCTTCGGAGGCGACGAAAACACTTGGTCTCCTTGTCGAAGAATCTTGAATAATAGAGTGCTTTTCCCCGACCCAGTAGCTCCAGCAATAATGCATGTGAAAGGACACTGTAATTGGATTGTCGTAGAGTCTATTTTATCCATGACGACCGTTTCGTTACTGCAGATATCGATGCTGCCCTCAGGAAAGTCAGTTTATCAATGATAGTGTATCATCGAGAGCGGTTATTTTAAAGACGTTAACGGGGAAGAGATAAAAACACACAGAAAAACGTATACAATATATACTTTTATTATAATTTCCTTAACTTCATTCAAACGTTGACATATTAAACGTGATAAAATGTGATAATTGTAGCCATACAATCTCGCAACCACACATGACAAATAGCTGCAGTTTTTGATGAATCAAAACAATGATTTACAAGTTTGGTTATATGCGCACTCATCTTTAGGGCAATATGGGAAAGCACGTAAAAACATCTTATAAACAAAATCATCATTGCCGGTGAAAAAGTCTTCAGAAAATGAGTTGACAATGTCTTGCATGGGTATTCTCTGGAATCGCTGATGAAGAAACCACAAACAATAAAACCCACAGACTTTGGAAAAGTCACTTTGTAGTCGTTTGGTGTTCACGATGGCATCTGCCTTGGCATTTGACTTCAAGAACTGAAGAAACAATTTGCTGTAATAATTTGGCGGGTGCCCATAACTATCGAAGAACTCTCCACGTCCGCGTTGATCGAAGTAAAAAGCACACCAGTGCCTTCCTGGTCGATCGTGTTCGTCTGTATTAGCTATCACAGCGCAAGGGAAATAAGTAAGTCTTTCTGGAAAACGGTCGGCAGCGCAAACGACCACACGTTCATTCAATATCGAGTCACACTTGACACAGCACTGTAACTGCGAGGTGTTCATTCTGAGATAATATCCCTGGATTCTGATACTTCAAAGTAACCTGGGCTCTGACTGTAGACTATACAACTGGTAGTATCTGTAATGAGACAAAAAAAATAAGAATGTTAAATGGTATGTTGTTTTCTTTCAAATAAGTCGGGCAAATCTCTGACATATGAAAATAATACTGGTAACGGTTAAGAAACAAAATAACTTACTAGTCAGTGCTGTCTTGAATTGAACGTCCAATCTCAGATTGCCCGTTTTCATCAAGCTCATGTACTGTCCGGTTTCTGTGAAGTAAGGTTCTAACTGGAACACGAACAAAGAGTTTCCTCTGATGAAGTCTGCTCGATCTATGTCATTCCCAGCGTCGTGGTTCCATTTACCAGTGCTCTGAAACAACTCGGTGTAAGCTCGCATCACGGTAGCGCCAGTCGTCGATGTAAAATCAACTTTGATGGGATTTCCTCCCACTGGAACTCCATCAGCGTACAGACAAATAGATTGTATACCGCAGTTCTCAAAGTCGAAAGGATTAGCTTTGTAGTCTCCAGATACTGCTTTCGATTTCACGAATCCTATGACGACCCGACTCGGTTTTTGTCCTTGAAACAGGTTTTCCCAATGAAAAGACGTGCTCCCACTTGGAATACTCTGCACGCGACATTCGCCTCTGATAAAGGGATACTTCGCATTTGTCGTTTTAAGCATTGCCGACTGCCCGTATATCACAGAGGGATTGACCCGAATCTTCCTTGCTAACAGGTAGATGTCTTGAATCTCTATCTGATAATCCGGCTTGGCCTCACCAGAGCTTAGACAGAATGCCGGACTGCTTCTATAAAGTTTCAGTTTGACATCTACTTGATTGATGAGATACCTTTGCATGGAAAACAAGTCGTGGTATATGGGCCCTTGAAGGTCTAGAAAGCGAGAATCAGCTGTGTACTTTGATCTTGCGTAGAGACCAGAATTAGCACCTCCTGGATCAGTGTCCTCGGGATGGTCATTATCATCTTTGATGAAAAGCTGTGATAGAAGCTGCGACTTCTTAGCATCTCCCCCAAAGTTCAGCAATGTTTCTATCATGGCACGGTATGGATTGTAATTGCAAGTGATTATGGCCTTGTTTTGAAGCGTCACTTCGGTTGAAGAAAACAATGCTTGCAAGAATAGATTCGTCGGCCCAACCTTTTCGGTAGCTCCTAGATTGGAACCATCGGCTTTTTTGACCTTCAGCTTGACGTAGAGCTGCGAATTGGCCAGATCCAAATAGTCAAGAGAATTTTGTCCACTGATGCGAAACTCGATCGGTCCATCTCCACCCAGTTGACTTATAGGACGTATTTCTTGGGTGTATATTTCCGACACGGCCGTTTGTGTGGGTGGTAAATCAAACAGGGACAGCTCGCTTGGCATACCCTCTGCAAATTCTTCTTTGTTGACTATGGACATATTTGGTCTCTCCGTTTAGCGTCTTTCAAACAAGGGAAATCGAATAAATTGACGTTTGATACTGTGCTTTGTAGTTTTATGACCACCAGTTTGTCGTTTGCCAATTTTCGATTTATTCTTCAGTTCTGTTTTGATTATGCGATGCTGGCGAGGCGATTTCTTCAGTTTTGTTCTCTTGTTTTTTCGTCCCTCGGAAGAGCTCTTTCCACTTCGACGTTTTGACTTTGTCTGAGGTTTTATCGCTTGAGCAATCGTTTTTAAGTCCCGACCTTCCCTCTCCAACTCGCTCTTTGCTTGATCTACCATTTGTTCCGTGGTAGACACTAGTTTCACTGGCGTTGACGCTTTTGGTTCTTCACACTCCTTAAGGTACTTGTCTATGGGTGCGATAAATGAATGAGAAATTCTACCGCCGCCTCTCATCTGATTGGTCGGCTTTATCTGAATTTTCCCTTCGGCTAAGTTTTTATAAAATTTCACCCATTTCTGTGGGTCTGGCACGTACAGTTTTGAAGGATTCATGTTTGGCATAATGCAACCGATTAGACTCACTCACTTGGAATGACTGACATTGACAAAAAAAAAGATGTAGCTTTTATATATAACATCGATTGACTCTACTCTTCGTGTGAGCGCGCTAGGTGTCTGAAGGTCCTAACTAGGTAGAAAGTATCCAGTAGCCTGGGTAACAGTGTAGTATTGCGGTATTGCAGTAGGGTCTGACGCTTAGAAGCAAAAGGTACTCTAGGGCTGCTTAAACGTCTAAGCACCAATCGATATTGAGCAAAATAATCCCGATCTTGTAGAAGGGTTGGAATAAGACCGTTGGTGACATGGAAAACAACTTTTACTATTGCGCTCATTTGATCGGATGTCATGTTTCGAATCATCTGACAGCGAACAGTAGGATTAGCGATTCTCAAATCGTTCAGAAAGCGCACGTGTATCAAAAATTGTGACATATCTGTATCTGATTAATCAGAAAGTGTCAGAGTAAAATGGGTATCGTTTGAAATGGAGTGTAAGATAAGCGGGGGAATTCAAATATGTGGCAAACGAATCGTCATCAGTTTTTATATACACTTCAAATTCAATCAACTCCTTCTTGCTGATTGGGAGATAGATGGGGCTATCAAAGATATAACTCCAACCGTTCTTTTCATTCATCGGCAATCTCCTGAGAACAGGTTTTTCGGCACCATCTAAAATGCTGCTCTTGCAAATATTGGTAAACACGTAAACAGCACCGTCGCCTTTCGTTGGCAGTCTAGACTTCCCTCTACCAGCTTCGAATTCCACGAGTCCCACTTTCCAAACACCGGGAAAATACAAAGGAGTGGATAAATGAACTTTAAATTTGTAAACTTTATTCTCGGGGAAATAGAGGTCGCTTTCGTCACTTTTGATGTACACGTAATGCTCCATCTTCACGCACCTCGATCACTTTTGTCAATGACGGAATCACTGTCAATCCAGCTATTAAATTTCTTCGGAAACCCGTCCCATTTTACGAAATACTGAAGCTTTCCTCCACGTCTTCTTTGTTTCAACACTTTCTCTATAAACCATAAATTATCGGCGTCCTTGTCAATAGCTAAGAGCTCAGAATTATAAAAATGGCCTTTGATTTTATCGCCTTGAAGATCTTGTAGTGCGTACATGGGTATACCTTGAATAAATTTAGAAGAAAATATTTTGAATACTTCTGTACTGAACTGGTCGTCGTATGATTTAACGAATGGTCTTTTCTGGAAGCTTACTCGCACCAACTGACCTTTCTTAAATTTGGCGAAAGATTTGTTTACATGTTTGGACTTCCTTTTCGATTTTGGCGTCGTCTTCAGATACAAGCTAGCCCACACGTTGGCTTCGTTGATTTTACTGACTTGTTTAGGTGCCAGGTAGTGTAAGCTTCTGTGAGGAGAAGCGTTATAACTAGCCACGATTTGATCGAGGTAGTCGATATACCTGTAACTTCTTTTTTGACGCATCATTCTATACATCATTCCTTTAAGGGTTCTCTGACTGCGCTCGACTACGCTTGCCTTCGCAACATTTTGGGTGGTGAAGAAATATACATTGTTTTCGGTCATGAATTTTTTGAACCATCTATTGACGAACTCTGACCCTTTATCTGTCTGTAACTTTTTAGGTTTCCTTTCGTTAAAGACGATTGACATGCCCTCTATCACCGATTTAGCAGTCTTATCTTTCAATGGTAAAACCCAGAGGTATTTCGAAAACACATCAATCACAAAGAGCAGATAATTCGTCCCAGAGTTGTCTTTACTTAGATTAGACACGTCGGCCAAGTCTGCTTGGAATTGTTCGTCGATACCGGAGACTCGCACGTTAGGCGTTTTAAACCTGTGACGAACTTGTCTCTGGATTGAATATGAATCTTGATTGTTAAGCCATTTCTTGATATATCCCAGACCGAATAGTCCGGGATATTTCTTGCTTAACACTTTGTACAATTTCTGAGGGCCGGAAAAAGCAGCCGGATTCCCAGCATTGAAATAATAATTTTCTAAGATGGCGTTTTTGTCTTCGTCCATCTTTAGGGCAAGTCAGTACAAGAATGTGGGGTGTTTGTGATATGATAGTTCATATATATATATATATATATGATCGGGAGTATCATCAAAACGAAGAGAGTAAATACATAAAACATTTATATTCTAGACAAAATGACATTCAGAGAAATACATTTGTCAGGCGAGACAGCACCAACTATAACTTATCATAAAATCGTGCTTCTAATTGTATCATTCTTTTCACAGTATCATAAAGCGTTTTCAGCCATTGCTCGTTTTGTAACACTGTCTTTCTCCAAATGGTATCGTCAACAAGTCTCCTGATAGATCTACAGTTTGAACAGTCAGTGTCAGCGACGATACTATTCCATAGTTGGATGGTTTTATTTTCGTCTATGGCTCTAACTATAAGCGGAAAATAACGAACCAGCTTTTCATGAGAATTAAAAGAGATGCAACTGTGGCGTGTTTGTGATAAATGTCCTGTCTGACACCCATAACACATTTGTCTGGCTACTGAGAACACATTTTTCATACACTCATCTGCGTACAATAATGCCAATTGATCTAATGATTGTTTAGCACAGAACCCTTCATTATGAATTTCCATCGTTTGAATAAATCCAAAATAGTGTATGTTTTTATCTAGAAGAAGCTAGTTTGTTCAAACACGATAATGTTGACACAACACTCTGTGTTCAAGGAGTTTCGTCGTCGCAGTAGAACTTCTCACAACCGACCATCTTTATATAGATACATCCTGGAGAACGAAGTTTGTGCTCACGCAAAGGGCTGTCGTGTCTCTCCCATTGGTTAAGTTTTAAGTGACAGGCAAAACACACGGTATAATCACTCTGGCCAGTATAGTAAAAGCCTGCGTGTGCCAAAGAATACTTGTCAGGCATCATCTGTTTTGGCCAGTTATGGAATGTCAAAAGTCTGTCTTCAAACATTCCCATTCCGTATAAATGTCGATTTGAAAAGACGTCCATGTCTAGTCTATAAAACTGACAATCAGTGAAGACTGAAAAATGTCATAATGATGACGTTAATGGCGACCATAGTTTATAAAACGTCTCCGGTTGGTTTTCGTACAGCTCCACCAGCCTATTGGCTGCTTCTCTGGACTCGAATCTGAGGTTGTAATGAGGTATGAGTTGTTTGGCTATATACTGGTGAATAAGGTAGCACAGAGTTAAAAACATAGTTCCTTCTTTGTGAACGCAAACATGAATAAAAACATTGCCCAATGGTTCAACATACGTATATACAAAGCCAAATGCCTACATGAGCAGACACTCCTATTGGCTCCCTAGCAGTCTAACATTTCATTTCCGCGTAAAAATGCGTCTAATAGAAGTATTCCATATTTTAAGTCACACAGGGCCTCCAGTTTTTCAATCGTTAGTTTAAATGTCTTTTTTCCTTCTTTCAGCACAACTATAGTACCTTGTTTCGTACGTTTTACTTCGAAAGAAAATCTGTCATCTATCCAACAAATAATTTCCTTCTTTTCGACTAAACAAAGCAAACTAGAAAGCTCCGGTTTACACATGCTAAAATTGACGGCGTCTAATTGCGCTTGTGCCATGACGTGCTATGAAAAACTAACTGATAAAATTGATGTGAAAGGCATATATTTCATCCAAACGCGAATTTCTGGGTCAGATCTATAATTAGAAACAGAGCCCGTATTGTTACCTAGCCGCTGGTGTCTCGACCCACCCAAAACAAAAGAACAAATCTCTGTAAAATGGCATTCTTTGCCTCATTGTCCGTGTTTGTCTAGTTCATAGGCTTATCCGACAACAAGTGTGAGTTAAATGAAAGTTACTGCTATTAAAAAGTTAACACATAGCTGTTTCTTCGAGAGCCAATTAAAAAAAAATCCCGCGGAGTGGGATCGAACCACCGACCTCCTGGTTTACAGCCAGGCGCTCTACCGACTGAGCTACAGCGGGTGTGGTGTGTATCGAATGATGATCGCATTCCAGACAGTGGGTGCCGCCCGGATGGCATCAGCTGTTCTAAAAATGGAAACCGTATCGAATAACGCACTAGGGATCCACCGAGCGCAGGTGTGCGAACAATAGATGACCCAGTTTGGTGAGAGTGACGCTCTATGTCATCATCCAAGATGGCGGACCGGATATTGCGCCATACCAAAATGGCGACAGGACATGATGTCATCCAAGATGGCTACCGGATGTGAGGTCAAACAAGATGGCGACCGGATATACGTCATCAAAGATGGCGATCGGATGTGATGTCATGTCAAGATGGCGACCGGATGTGACGTCATAGGATCAAAAAAGTCTTGAAGACTGTTTTGGTCCTATCACTTTTACCCTACTGATAATCTGCAATTATTGGTAAGGTCGGGTTGGCAAACAACATTAAATGCACACATGTAGGTGCAATATATAACACAGGTATTCGATATAATGTATTGGAAAAGTACAATCTTTCCATACTGCGTCAGGGAGTCAACTTCTTTTTGCTCTGTGGTAAGAGCACTTCATTTCTGGGAAGGAGGCCTAGATTCAGATCCCATCAGGGACATGCGATTTCGTTCAAATTATGTTTCATCTCTTAGTTTGTTACGAATTTCATATGCATAAGATTGTCAAATTAGTGTTTTCTCACCTTGTTCTTTGTAGTGAGAATTTCGTTCTGTATGCACAATTTCCAAGGCGATACTTCTGTGGTGGATATTTTTGTTTAATGTCTTGGTGTTTAAAATGTTTGTGCTGTTGGCCCCTTATGTATGGTTAAGTAAAAGTGTCTGAGTGGCCACCTAGTGCTCATTCGGCTTACGATATGTTTTCATAGTATAAGTGCTTGATTGTTAGTTTTTTCCCACCTCGGTTTTTGGAGTAGGAATCTTTTTCTGATTGCACACTTAAGTTTAAAGCCATCGAAAAAAGGCTTATAATGGTAATTGAGCCTATAAACACTCGGGCGTTTTTGGAACATGTCGTCGTTTTAAGCTGAATTTTGTGTATTTACTCAGCCCAACTAACTGCAGTTCTATCCGCGTTATATTAACCTATTATAATCAATTAAACTTTCGGTCCGAAGATCGATTTTGTAAATATAAGTACCTGATTGTTAGTTGTTGTTTTTTCCCACCTCGGTTTTTGGAATGGGAATCTTTTTCTGATAGCAAACTTAAGTTTAAAGCCATCGAAAAAGGCTCATAATGGTATTTGAGCCTATAAACACTCGGACGTTTTTGGAACATGTCGTCGTTTTAAGCTGTATTTTGTGCATTTACTCAGCCCAACTAACTGCAGTTCTATCCGCGTTATATTTACCTATTATAATCAATTAAACTTTCGTTCCGAAGATCGATTTTGTAAATGTATAGTCTGAGAATTCTGTTTTTCTAACTTTGCAAGAAACTTAAACGCCAGTATTGTAGTTTTTGGGATAATTAATTTGAAGGTAAGAAGTCAGTATTCGCGTTTTTGCAGTACCGGCACCTGCATAAAATATCGAAGACTTCATGATAAATGAGATTAAATGGCTGATTAAGATTGTAATCAGTGTGTAATTCATTTGAACGCTCCAGTCTATATATGATCGAGAACGCTTAATTAGTTTTCCAGAGAACGCAAATTACATTTGACTTGGGTTACGCAAAATTCTAATGTTATAAATGTGATGATGGAGAATATATCTCACACATTATAAACTTTGCTTATGTACTACTGATAGTTCGAAGTAGCATAACGGTCCCTCGAGTGCATACGTATCCATCTGCTTTGATAGCATTGCTCAAAATATATTCTCGTCTAGCTCCACTTCTGTGTCATTTGTAATAAATTATTGCTTTTGTGTGCTCATTTGATTCATCTAGATTTTGCGCGTTCGAATTACAAATCCTTATGCACTCAATCAATTCAAATAAAAATTTGATCAAAGAAAATATCCACATGAGCAATAAAGGTGCCTTAACCAGTAACGAGCGTTAACATCAAAATTATGGCATTTTATGTAAAATGTTGAATAAAGTGATGCAATAAAAAAGAACAAAAAGAACAAAAAATGTAACAAGCGTGCTATAATGATTGATTGCATTTAGTATTTTTGTAGAATAAAAGAATACAGATTGGTTAGCATATCCACCTCGTAGAGCCTCGTTACTGTTCTAATTGATCAAAGCAAAGCTAGCACTTTATTTTGAGCACAATTTGAAATATAAATAGAGACAGCGTAAGATATCTGTCGTCAATCGCAGTTTTCTAAATGTCTACAGGGACCTATCAATTCTGATTGAGCAGACCCACAAAGCAACTTGATGGAATGTAATATTGACGTATAGTGAGTATAGTGATCCATGTATTTAATTATGCAAATATATAACTCAGTTCGTGCACAACCAATATGAGGTGCATATCGCGGGCAAAGAAAAAACTTCACGAGAAGATCAACTTAGTGCATGTACAAATCAGTTGTGAAAAAGAAAAACAATAAACATTACAAACAAGAGTGAAAAAAGAAGGTTGAATCAAGTAAAGTCCAGAAACAATGACAGTGTGTCTACGTGTTATGTAATTGCAATAAAATTAATCAAACATAACTAGCAGTTTGAAAGATGATAAACCCCCGGTAGCACGAAAACAATGCGCATAATGATTTATTCTAAAACCAGAGACAAAAGGGGTTTCGAATTTAACATTTTCAACAATTGAGATTCCCAAAGATTTAATTATATTTCAGATATCAGTTTGAACTATTTACTAGAAAGTATGCCAAAGTAACATTTTTTAGAAATGAATAAACGAGCATGTTTTGTATAATACATCGTATGTCTACAGCTTTAAACTATCAATTGTAACAATTTAGGTATCCCCTTTGCTAACCATGGATTATTCGTATATAAGTACACACTTACTGCCTCATGCCGTCTTACATTGTACATTGCACTTTCAAAAAATGGTCGCTCTGAGTTTATTAGACGCCGACCTGTCTGTCACTGGTCATGGTGACAATGCTAGGCGTTCTATATAATTTCAAATTTAGTTTAGACAATGTCTTACTAATTTTTAACAATTTCAGTTTCTTTGGATAGCTTGTCAGCTCTTTGTGTCATATTTTTGATCGAACTAACTTGATTTGTAGTGATGATTGTAAATTTTGACACTCCATGTATTGGGTTCAACTGAGAAGACTAGTAAGACTTGTATAAGCCTCCAACTCATTTTATGGTTTATTGATATTTTTTCTATCCTCTATTATTTTATTAATCATTATGACATTTTCTCTCTTAGACAGATATAGGACGAGACCCAGGCTATCATCATGATATACATAACACAAAAGTCCTTTCAAGAAGAATACATTTATCATTTATACATTTGGAATCGTTCCCCACTCAAAACTGCCCTCCCCCCCCCCCTAAGAAAAAAATGAATCTAGCCTTCGACTACATTTATTATATCTCGAAAAAGTACTAGAGTCCCGACACCATATGAAAAAAGAAGTTAATGACTTTTTGTTCATACTGTTAAAACGTGTCCAGCATGAATCGATATTAGCTATTAAGTGTCAGGTATGGCATGAATAGCCTACTGTGAGTGATACTGGCTGCGACGATGTTTAGAAATAAATGTAAATAATCATGCTGGCGTATCTATGTGGCATATCAAAAATATTTTAATTGTGATTGTTCGTTCCTTTTTTTGAACTCAGGGTTCAAGCAAAGAACATCGCAGATCATAGATGCCATACATTAACTATATTTATCGCGTTGACGTTTTGTAGCCAAATAGACGGCCAATTGGAGTAAACAACATCCCGTTGATTGGGAATTGCCGTCGTTTGAAAACAAACTTTTTTTTCTACTCACTCAACCCTACGAACGGCAGTTCTGTCCGCAGTATTGGAACTTATAAATAAATATGTTTATTATATAACTATAAATAGACAGTATTTCACACAATGCTTTCAGCCCATTGCATATTTTGTCATATTCTATGACCTGGGGTTTTTCCCATTAAATATATGTTGCTAAATTTAGAACACTATGTCTATCATGGAAATGTACATTGATTGATGTCTTGCAGTCCTGCTGATGAACTACAGATGATATTTACTACTGTCTAATTTATTTGAATTTTATACTTTATGTCCCAATGAACTTTTTAGTCATGCTGGGACTTTATGCAAGCTGTTGAACAGTCCATTTTTAAATGAATTTTTTTTCTGCAAGTTTTGTATTAAAAGATAGTGTTATACAATAAAACAATTGTTGACTATTGAGTCATTGAATATGATGTGATATCCAACAGAGACTACCAATATTGACCTCGGCTTCGCCTCGGTCAATATTGGTAGTCTCTGTTGGATATCACATCATATTCAATGACTCAATAGTCAATAATTGTATAATATTCCTTAGAATTCCTGATGTCTCGCCCTGCTAGAAAGATCTACGTCTACTTAAACGCCCATATTGTAGTTTTTAGATAATTATTTTGGAATCAGGTATTCCGTTTTGCCGCCCTGGCACCTTCACAAAGCATCAAAGACATCATGAGAAATTATATTAAATGGCTGATTTAAGATTGCAATCAGTGTGTAATTCATTCGAACGCTCCAGTCAATATATGATCGAGAATGCTTAATTAGTGTTCCAGAGAACGCAAATTACATTTGACTTGGGTTACGTAAATGTTATAGTTATGGTGATGAAGAACGTATCTCATACCATTATAAACATCTTGCGTGCAATAATGATAGATCGACGTGATAAAAGCGGTCCCCTCGAGTTTTGAATCGCGTCGTTCGTATGCATCATTGATTGCAGTGATAAGCTCAAAATGCTACAAAATATATTGCTGTGTAGCGTCCCTTCTGTGTCATTTGTATAATATCATTGGTTGTAGACATTTGAACAGTCTCGATTTTACGCGTTCGTATGGTAAACCTTAATGCATCTTTGAATTTCACTTCCAAATTTGATCCGCAAGAACCGCCATACAAATCCATGCATACTTTTGATGGCCCTAAAGATGCAAACAACGTGCTATAATGTATGATCTCATTATGGAATTGCAAAGAATAATGGAATGTGTGTTTGCTTTGATAGAATCTCTGGCTGGTAGAACAACGTCCTGTTCTAATGATCAAAGCATGCGCTTTATCTTGTACACGATTTCATATAAATATAGAGACAGCGTAAGATATCTGTCGCCAATCACAGTTTTCTCAATGTCTACAGGGATATATCAATTCCTGATTTAGCAGACCCGCAATACAGCTTGATGGAAGGTAATATTGATATTAAAGAATTGATGGCGAATTATAATGCTCCTTGTGTATTTAATCAAGGAAATATCGCACTCAGTTCTTGCACAAGCGCCAAATTCATCTTCAATGATGTTATTATTTAGCAGTTTGATGCACATCTTATTCAATATAATTGAGACAGGTTTGTAGAAGGACATTGTGTCCGAAACAGTCGATCTAACTTGGCGTTAATCAATTACGTTTCTTTGGAACAGTGTGGTATTCATGTCGACCAAACATCTAATTTCCCAAGATAACAGACTAGACTGTTATCCAAGATTGTGGTAGCTGCAGCTTTAATTGTGTGTGTTGCATTAGTAAGGGTATATCACTGAACTGGATGAATGAGTGAAAAGAAGAGGAGCACAATAGACAAAGAGATAATGTATATACAATATTGTCTGTTTTATAAGGAGGATCTCGATGGCTTTTTAGTGATTCTAATTTAAAGATATATAAGCCATATTGCGGGATTGAAAAACAATATAAATTATACCAATATAAATATTGTTCGCAGAAAAAGGGCGCCTCCCTATAGCAATAAATATTAAAACACAATGTATAGGTTTGAGGCTATCCAATGATAATGGGAATGGAAAGTAATAACACGTACAAATGTATTATACTGTATATGCTTAAGCCATATCGCTTATAATTCAATTTTGAGGTCTATGAGTAAAACCCGAATATACCGAGATCTTATCAATAACTAGAAAAAAGAAACTACATGACGATAAAATCTATATGTTTTATATATCAGAGTTTGTGTGGTTGTACCGTGTGGGGGCCCTAAAACATTACCCCTTACAACCATTTAATGTTGTATGTTTTATGTCTATATGTTTTATATATCAGAGTTTGTGTGGTTGTACCGTGTGGGGGGCCCTAAAACATTACCCCTTACAACCATTTACTTTTTACGATTTTCGGATCATTGGCTACATTTAACTTTTTAAACAAAACCACATTTTCTTCTTAATTTCCCTTGCGAAATCTACTGGGTATGAACACCTTTATGTTACTTGTTGGTGCATTTCGGTACAAACTTATCATTGACAGTCGGAGATATATCGTATAGTCAACCGTAGTCACTCTATTTTACACAAATAAATTTAATTTAGTGTTATCATATTTCAGGAGATGCATGATTGTGAGCGTAACTATGCACTAGGTTGATCTCAGGTTTCATGTGACATATGGTTGTATGTTGCCAATGACAGTAAATCTGTGAACATTAGAGCGAGAGAGAGAGAGAGAGAGAGAGAGAGAGAGAGAGAGAGAGAGATAGAGAGAGTCAGAGAGAGAGAGAGAGAGAGAGATGTGAACTAACTTCAGACCAGAAAAATGTGTCTGTGTGATATGAAATAGCGATAAAACGAAATAAACATAACTAGCAGTTTGAAAGAAAATAGGCCTCCCAGAAGCAGGAAATAAATGAGAATATTGATTTATTCGAAAACCAGAAAAAGTGGGATTTTTGAATTACAAGTTAGGATTTTTGACGGTCGAATTCCCTAAGGATTGATTTGTTTAAGAGGTTTCAGATAATTATTTCAGTTTGAACTATTTACTTGAACATGTTGGGGGTATAACGAAGAAACAGTTTTAGAAATAGGAAACTGTTTAAACAAGCATGACATTTTGTATAATAAATCTTCTGTCTAAAGTATCCATTGTAACAATGTATGTGTCCCGATGCCTTACCATTGATTATTCGTATAAGTACAAAACTCATTGTGACAGTATGTCTAACATTTTGCAAGTCAAACTGACTTGATCAGTAGTAATGATTGAAACGCGTGACACTACATGTATTGTTTTCCACTTTTAACATAAATTAGACTTGTACAAGTCTCCTACTTTAATTTTTATGCGTTATTGATATTCAGTTTCTAACCTCTATTATCAGATTATTTCATAAATTCTGATGACATTTTTCACTCATAGACTGAGAAAGAGTCTATCCTCATGATATACATGACACAAAATGTTCCTAAGAAGAGTCATAATCATAGAATCGATTCCCTTTGACTAAAAAGTATGCTGTATAGAGTCTGCATTTATTATAAGATCTCGAAAATGTAGTTTGAGCCCCAGCATTATAAGGAAAACAAGTTATAAGGAAAGCTAGTCAATTACTTCTTACATTCATACTGTTAAGACCTGCCCAGTACCCATCGATTTTAGCTATTAAATGTCAGATATGGCATGAAAATCATAATGTGTATGTTATTTGCTGCGATCATGTTTAGAAATAAATGTACAAAATCATGCTGACGTACCAAGGTGGCATATCAGAAATATTTTAATTGGGATCGTTTGTTTTCTTTTAGAATTAAGGGTTAAAACAAAGAGCATTGCTGTTTATAGATATCATGCATTGGCTATATTTAACGCATTGACGTTTTGTAGCCAAAGAGACGACCGTCGTGCTCAAATCAACTAACATCTCGGTGATTGACAACTGGTCGTCGTTTGAAAGCGATCGTTTTATACTCACTCAACCCCACGAACGGTAGTTCTTTCAGCATTATGTTTATGCATCATTTTAACTTTCGTTACAAAGATTATTTTCGTAAAATCATATTACTGAGAATTCCTTATATCCGACACCTGCACAAAAAAGCAAAGACCTCATGAAGAATGAGATTAAATGGCTGATTTAAATTGCAATCAGTGTGCAATTCATTCGAACGCTCCAGTCAATATGTGATCGAGAATGTTTAATTAGTTTTCCAGAGCACACATATTATATGTTACTTGTGTTACGTAAACGTTATAATTCTGATGATAGTAAACATAGCTCAAACGTTATAAACTTTTCACACGCAATTCTGAAGGCTCGAAGTGATTAAACGGTCCCCTCTAGTTTGATACAACTAGAGTCGCATCGTTCGTATGCATCTACTTTCATAGCACTGACCATTTAAAATGCCACACAATATATCCCAATGTAGCACCATATATGTGACATTTGCATGATATCATTGGTTGTACTCGTTTGATTTTCTCGATTTTGCGTCTTTGCATTGTCAACCTTAATGCATTATTGAAATTCAATTCCGAATTTGATTCAAATAAATCAACAAACAAATTCTTGTATGCATTTAAGGTGCCGAACGATATAACGATCGTGTTTTAATGTCTGTTTGATCTCATTAAGGAATGTTCTAGAATTATTAAAAACAGTTCGGGGTTGATAAAATCGCCAGCAAACATACTGCTATATGACCAAAGCTTGCGCTTTATCTTGAACACGCTTTAAAATATACATCAAGACAGTATAAGATATATGTCATCAATTGCATTTATCCCTTGTTCTGTAGGGATCTATCAATTTCGGAGCAATACAGGTTGATGGAAGGTAATATTGCTATTGAAGACTTGATGACGAATAATAGTGATTCATTTGTTTTAATCATGCAAATGTCGCACTCAGTTCTTGCACACGCGCTCATTTGATCTTCGACGATGTTAATTTTTGGCAGTTTGATGCGCCTATTATTCAATATTAATAAATCAGGTTTGCAGAAGTCCTTTGTGTCCGAATCAGTCAATCATGTTTGACGTTAATCATTTTGATTTCTTTGGAACAGTGTGGTATTCATGTCGACCAAAAATCTAACTTTCCAAGATATAAGACTAGACTGTTATCAAAGTTTGTGGCAGCTACAACTTCTTTTGTGCGTGTTGCATAAGTGAGGATATATTGGAAACAGAAAAGCGAAATAGACGAAGAGATAATGTGTATACAACACTGTCTTTTATTTAACGAGAAGCTTAATGACTATTTTAATTGATTCTTATTTAAGGAGATTTTAAGACATATTGCTGGATTGAAAGAGAATACACCAATATTCGTACTGAACACAAAATAAGGGCGCCTTCCTATACCAATAAATAAAAAAAAAACAAAAAAAAAACATAAAATATAGGCGTTCGTCTATCCATTGATAACGGGAATGGAAAGTAAATATCTACTGTAGATGTTTTAGTCGCTCATAATTCATTTTCGAGAATCCCGAATATACCGAGCTTTTAATAAGAAAATAGAAAGTACATGTACATGATGATTAAAGATTCGTTTGTCATTCATTGAAACCGCATTTTGTTTTCAATTTTCCGTTCGAAATTTACTGCTAATAAGCTTTGAAGGTATGATGAAGGAACGTTTTCGAAACTTTTTAACTAAAGTCCAAAGTATAAAGGAGCATGACGTTTTGCCAAATAAATCTTATGCCAAAACAATCCATTGTAACAATTTGTGTGTCCCTTTGCCTCACCATTTTCGTTACATGTCGGTGCATTTCGGTACATGCTTTCCATTGACATTCAGAGATATATCGTATAGTCATCCTGGGCCACTCTTTTTATACAAATAAATCCAGTTTAGTGTTATTATATTTCAGACGATGCGTGATTGTGAGTGTTATCATGCACCAGGTTGATCTCAGGTTTCATGCGCCATATGTGTGTAAGTAGCCAATGACAATTAAGGCTGACAGATATAATGTAGTGTGTGTGAACATGAGAGAGAGAGAGAGAGAGAGAGAGAGAGAGAGAGAGAGAGAGAGAGAAAGAGAGAGAGAGGGAGAGAAAGACAGATATAAATGTGTCTGCGTGATTTGAAAGAAATTCCTACTCCCGGTAGCAGGAAATAAATGCGCATATGGATCTATTAAAGAAAAACAGAAACAGTGAGATTTTTGAATTAGCAGTTATGATTTTCGACAGTCTAGCTTCCTAAGAATTAATGTGTTTGTTAGTTATATGAGGTTTAAAAATTTACCTGAAGGTATAACAAGGAAACATTTTAGTAAGATATTAACTAAAGGCAAAAGTATACATGGACATGACTTTTTGTATAATAAATCTTGTGTCTAAACTACAAATTGTAACAATTTATGTGTCTTCTTGTTTTACCATTGATTATTCGTGTAAGTACATAACCCATTGTATCAGTACGTCTTACATTGCCTTTTCACAAAGAGGCCGATCTCTAGTTCTTAGACGCCGACCTTTCACTGTTTATGGAAAATAAGGACAGTTCAATGCATTCAATACAAAAAGGTACAAGTAGGCAAAGATCAGGAAAAGGCGCAATCAGAAAAGGATCCCCACTCCAAAAACCGAGGTGGGAAAAAACCAAACCAACAATCAGGCACTTATACCATGAAACACTCCGCAAGCCGAATGAGCAGCCATTCCCCCAACAGGTGGCCACTCAGTTACCTTAACCCAACCAAAAACACGAAAACACACATAAGGCGCCAACAGCACAATTTTGTTTTATACACCAAGACATAAAACAAAAAGAACCACCACAGAAGTATCGACTTGGAACGATCAGTAACACAAAGTTACTGGCGGGCTTAAACCGGTTTTACATGGCCATATTCTCACCCTCAGCTTCTGCAGTGGTTCATAACATTTAGTTAGTTATTCGGTCCTCGTGGTGACTCTCTAACTAGCCAATGAATCATCGAGAACAAACAAATAAATCATGATAAACATCCTGATGAATCAAAGACCAGGACTCACAGACTGATCAAGCTGCCTGACGATGGAGATCCCTGGGCGCCGAATAACCTACTAACTCCGGAGCAAAAGAAAAACACCAGTTGGACCCGGGGGGTCAATTTCACATTTAGATTAGACAATTTCTTAGAAACCGATTTCATTATTTTTTATTAATTTATGTTCTTTGTGTCATTTTATTAGTTGAGCTGCATTGATCAGTACTATTGAATGTAACTTTTGACACTCCATGTATTGTATTCCACTTAGAATATAAGTTAGACTTGTACGAGTCTTCTACTTATTTTATGTGTAATTGATATTTTTTTCTAATCTATTATCAGATTATTTTATAAATCTTATAACAGTTTCTCTCTTAGACTGAGAACGAGTCTAGCTTCATGATATACATGTCACAAAACGCTCTCAAGAAGAGTCATAACATCGATTCCCACAAAATATTGAATTTAGCCCTTGACTGAAACGAATGCTGTACAAAGTCTACATTTATAAGGCCTCGAAAACAGTAGTTGAGCCCCAGCATTATAAGGAAATCAAGTTATAAGGAAATCAAGTTTATTACGTTTTTGTTCATACTGTTAAGGCATGCCCGGCACCATCGATATTATTTATTAAATGCCAGATATGGAGTAAATAGCCTACCGTGAATGTTATTGGCTGCAATCATGTTTAGAAATAAATGTACAAAATCATGCTGACGTACCTAAGTGGCATATCACAAATATTTAAATTGGAATTGTTAGTTCCTTTTTGGAATCAGGGTTCGAACAAAAGGCATCGCAAAATGGCTAGACATCATGCATTGACTATATTTATCACATTGACGTTTTGTAGCCAAAGTGACGGCTGTCGTGCTCAGGTCAACTGACATCCCGGTGATTGACAACTGGCCATCGTATGGAAGCGATAGTGTTCTACTCAACGAATGGCAGTTCTACCCTCATTATGTTTTATGCATCATTTGAATTTCGTTACAAAAATCGTTTTCGTGAAATCATATTAACTGCGAATTCCATATAGCCGGCACCTGCACAAAATAGCAAAGACGTCAAGAGGAATGCGATTAAATGGCTGATTTAAATTGTAATCAGTGTGCAATTCATTCAAACGCTCCAGTCAATATGTGATCGAGAATGCTTAATTAGTTTCCCAGAGCACACACCTTATATATTACTTGTGTTACGTAAACAATATAATTCTGGCGATACTAAGCATAGCTCACGCGTTATCAGCTTTTCACAGGCAATTCTGAAGGCTCGAAGTAATAAACTTTGTAAAGAATAATGGAATGTGTATTTGCTTTGATAAAATCTCTGGTATTTTCTCACCTTGGTTTTTAAAGTGAGAATTTCGTTCCCTATGCACAATTACTGATTTCGATGCTTACACTTTTTAGCACACTTAAGTTGAAAAGCCATCGAAAAATGCTCATAATGGTACTTGAGCCTATAAACACTCGGACGTTTTTGAAACATGTCGTCGTTTGAAGCTGATTTTGTTTATTTACTCAGTCTAACTCACTGCAGTTCTATCCGCATTATATTTACCTATTATAATCAATTAAACTTTCGTTCCGAAGATCGATTTTGTAAAATTATATTCCTGAGAATTCTGTTTTTCTTCCTTTGCAAGAAAACTAATTGCCTGTATTGTAGTTTTTGGTATCAGCAATTTGAAGGTAAGAAATCAGGTATTGGCGTTTTTGCAGTCCCGGCACCTGCATAAAATATCAAAGACTTCATGAGAAATGAGATTAAATGGCTTATTAAGATAGTAATCAGTGCGTAATTCATTTGAACGCTCCAGTCAATATATAATCGAGAATGTGTAATAAGTTTTCCAAAGAACGCAAATTACATTTGACTTGGGTTACCTAAAAATTAAATGTTATAGTTGAGATGATTGAGGATATACCTCACACATTATAAACTATGTAATACTAATAGTTCGATGTGATATAACGGTCCCTCGATTGCATACGTATCCATCTGCTTTGATAGCACTGATAAAATGCTACAAAATATATTCTCGTGTATCTCGCGTTATTTGTAATAAAATATTGGTTGTGCTCATTTGAATCATCATGATTTTACAAAACTTGATGCACTATTTAAGTTCAAATCAAAATTTGATCAAAACAAAATCCACATGAGCATAAAGGTGCCTAAACCAGTAACGGGAGTTGACATCAAAATTATGATATTTCTTGAAAAATGTTCAATAATGTGATGCAATAAAAAAGAACAAAAATGTAACGGGCGTGCTATAATGATTCATTGCAGTTAGTATATCTATAGAATAATAGAATGCAGATTGGCTGGCATATCAAGCTTATAGAGCATTGTTACTGTTCAAATTGATCAAAGCAAAGCTTTCGCTTTATTTTGAGCACAATTTGAAATATAAGGAAAGACAAAGTAAGATACATGTCGTCAATCGCAGTTTTCTAAATGTCTACGGGGACATCAATTTCTGATGAAGCAGACCCACAAAGCAACTTGATGGAAGGGTTTATTGACAGAAAATACTTAATGGCAAAGTATAGTGATACATGTGATTTAATTAGGCAAATATCTAAATCAGTTCGTGCACATCTAATATGAGGTGCGCATCATGGGCAAAAGATAACTTCACTGGAAGATCAACTTAGTGCATGCACATGCCAGCTGTGAAAAAAAAATAAAAAAAAACAAACATTACAAACACGAGAGAACAAAATTAGGTTGAATCAAGTATAGTCCAGAAACAATGACATTGTATCTACGTGTTTGTAATAGCAAGGACATTAATCAAAATAATAAACCCCCGGTAGCAGGAAAACCAGAGACAATAGGGGTTTTGAATTTAGCATTTTCAACAGTGGAGATTCCCAAAGATTTAATTATAGCAGAAATATGAGGTTTCAGATATCAGTTTGAAATATTTACTTGAAGGTATGACAAAGTAACATTTTGTAAAAACGTTTTAACGGAAGGCAAATGTATAAATGAGCAAGATTTTTTTTTGTATGATAAATCGTATGTCTAAACTATCCATTGTAAATAAAAATAAAACAAGATCCCTTAAGATCAGTGAACATTAGATGAGAAAAGGGATGAACCATAACGCGGTTTCGGCTAATTAAGCCTATTCCCTTGCCTAACCATTGATTATTCGTATGAGTACAAACTCATTGTATCATAACGCCTTATATTACACTTTCACAAAGAGGTCCTTTTGGGTTTCTTAGACGCCTACCTGTCACTGGGCCCGGCAATTAGGACAATGCTATGCGTCATATATAATTTCAAACTTAGATTAGACAATGTCTTACTAAATAATTTCATTTTCTTTGGGTTACTTGTCAGTTCTTTGCGTCATAGTATTGGTCAAACTGTCTTGATTGATAGTGATAATTGTCACTTTTGACGCTCCCTGTATTATTTTCCACTGAGAACATTAAAACGACTTGTACAAGTCTCCCACTTAGTTTATGGTTTATTTATATTTTTATACTCTATTATTTTATAAATCTTATGACATTTTTTTTTCTCCTAAACAGATCAAGGACGATAGTCAGTCTATCACCATAAAAATAAAAATAAAAAAAATCAAATAAATAAAATGAATTAAGCCGTCGAATGAAAAGAATGGTCTACATTTATTAGATCTAAAAAATAGTTGAGCCCCGACGCCAACAGGAAAAGAAGTTAATTATTTTTTGTTCATATTGTGAAAGCGTTGTCCACCAAGCATCGATATTGGCTATTATATGTCGGGTATGGCATGAATAGCCTACTGTGAGTGTTATGGGCTGCGACGATGTTTAGCCATAAATGTATTAAATCATGCTGATGCACCTATGTGGCATATCAGAAATAATTTAATTGGGATTGTTTGTTCTTTTTTTTTTTTTTTTTTTTTTGAAATTAGGGTTCAAGCAAAGGACATCGCAATTCATAGATGCCAAGCATAATCTATATTTATCGCATTGACGTTTTGTAGCCAAAGAGACTGCTCATTACCGTGCTGGGGTCAATCAACTTTCAATTTATTGACAACTGCAAACGTTTGAAAGCGTTTTTTTTTCTACTCACTCTACCCTACAAACGGCATTTCTATCTGCATTAAGTTTTATGAAAAAATGAAACTTTTGTTCCAAAATTGGAACTTGTAAATTTATATTCCTCAGAACTCAAAATATCTCACGTTGCTAGAAAGATCTATATCTGCTTAAAAACCCATATTGTAGTTTTTAGATGATGTATTTGGAAAAAGGTTTTTGCCGCCCTGGCACCTTCACAAAGTATCAAAAAGTACAAATAGGCAAAGATCAGGAAAAGGCGCAACCAGAAAAAGACTCCCACTCCAAAAACCAAGGTGGGAAAAAACCAAACTAACAATCAGGGACATGTACTTATACCATGAAAACATTTCGTAAGCCGAATAAGCAGCTATTTTCCCAATAGGTGGCCACTCAGTTACCTTAACTTAACTAAAAATATGCAAACATACATAAGGCGCCAACAGCACAAAAATATTTTAAACACCAAGACATAAAACAAAAAGAACCACCACAGAAGTATCGACTTGGAACGATCAGTAACACAAAGTTACTGGCGGGTTTAAATCGATTTTACACGGCCATAACCTCACCCTCAGCTTCCGCAGTGGTTCATAACACTTAGTTAGTTCTTCGGTCCTCGTGGTGAATCTCTAACTAGTAAATGAATCATCAAGGACAAACAAATAAATCATGATAAACATCCTGATCAATCAAAAACCAGGACTCACAGATTCAGTAAGCTGCCCGACGATGGAGATCCCTGGGCGCCAAATAACTTACTTACTCCGGAGCTAAAGAAAAACATCAGTTGGACCCCGGTGGGCCAAGCAACAGACAAGAAGCTCCGGACCCAACCAACTAAAATGAATAGCTTTAAGTCGGGGCCATCATAGAGTCTGACTACCGACCCTACGGCGTGCAATTAAAGAAGGCTGCATAGTTATCAACCGTGATTGGGTTAAAAACTAAGTATGCAGACTGTCGCATAACATTCAAGTTATAACCTATACGTCTGTAGCGTGTTATGATTTTTCTAAACTGAAAAGAAAAATCATTACTTCCTTTAAGTTTCTTAAATTTGTAAACCAAGTCACCATAAAATTCTGGTTCCGAAAGACCCTCACTTAAAAGCGTCTTTAACCCAACATTATATTTGGAAATCAATTCATAGTGTCTACGATAAAATTTAGAAAAGGTGTTTCGAAGTTTATGATACCGATAGCCCTGTTGGAGAAGTTTGGCCGTTAAAGATTTATTTCGAGCGTTGAAGTCTGTAACATGATTGCAAACTCTAGCAAACCTAATAAGTTGCGAAATGTATACACCATAAGAAGCACGACGAGGAACGTCACCATCCAAAAACGGAAAATTTACTATATCAAAATCAAAGTCATCGCGCTTATCATAAATTTTAGAAGAAACAAATCCATTTGCAACAGAAAGATGTAGATCTAAAAAGGGGGCTTCGGTATCCGAGATATTGGCTTTGTTCAACTGTAGTTCAGATGTATAAATTTGATTGACCATACCTTCAAAATAAGGGTTGTCAATGTTCAAAAGGTCATCGAGGTACCTAGAAGTGGAATTAAAAGCCTCGATAACATCAGCTTGATTATCATGGTTAAGAGAATCCATGAAATCTCTTTCGTAGCAGTATAAAAATAAATCAGCTACGAGATGTGCGCAATTCGTACCCATCGGAATTCCAACAATTTGTCTGTATAACTTGGTCCCAAATCTAATATATATATTATCCAGGAGATAGGATAAGGCGTCGCACACATTCTGACATGACCAAAGTGCATACCGACTTTGGTCAGAGGATGTGAAAAAAGCCTTTCTGTCATTACATGCCAAATAAAGTGAACCATAGTTTTTTAATGCCCTTTTGAAGGTCCACTCTATCAAATCCAGAAGTTTTTCTTTAATTAGATTATGTGGTAAAGTTGTATACAGAGTAGAAAAATCATATGTGGACAAGCTCGTCGCACGGAACCCTCTACACTTCAATTTATTGAGCACCTCACCAGAATTTTTTATTGATCAAAACCAATTTTTATTTGAAGTTTCATACACTGTCTCACAGTATCTTACAACATGAGATTTGATAGCAGTAAGACAGGAAGTTAATAATTTAGAAAGTTCAGTAGTAGTACAAGAGCTAGAATTTGCAATAAATCTTGCTTTGTATGGTCTTTTGTGAAGCTTAGGTAACCAATACATCGTAGGAAGTTTGTCTTGGCCTTCATTGACACAAACAGAAAACTTAACAGGTAAATCGTTTAAGTGGGCATTTACTACAGACACCTCATCAGTATCTGTCTCCAGATAAGCCCTGGTACCATCCAGCTCCTGTTTTAAGGTGTTAACGTAGTGAATCCTACAAACAACAACAACATTGTTTGCGGCTTTGTCTGCCGGAACCAAGACATACTTTCTGTGAAATTCTTGGATACCCTGCTTCAAATGCCTAAATGACGATTTAGATTTAGGAGGTAAAAGATTAGTATTTTGTGAATAAAACTGTATACGTTTATCCACTATAGTGAAGATACTTCTTTTCCATTCTTTAAGAGCATTATCCTCAACACCCTCTCGTTTACACCATCGATTACCGAAATCATTCAATGCAGATGCAATCTCCTCTCTATATTTATCGAAATTGATGTAGGAGGGGAATCTATATTTCGGACCTTTAGAAACAATTTTGCGAATTCTAGAATCCGAAATTATTTTTAATTCTAACACACCTCGCCTATATAGCCAATGGTAAAAAAACGTGTTACAGTTGAACCTGCTGAATCAGCCACCTTTATAAGAGCCCCACCTGCATAAAAGAGCCAGTCTGAAACATTCCCAATCATTTTCACTATATTTTATCTCTGCATAAGACAGCCACCTCCACAAGACAACCAGCAGCCAGTAAAATCAATCCCAAAATGCTTATAACTCTCTATAAGACAGCCACATCATACTTGCCTAAAGTCAAGTTTCCCATTTACGAGCTGTTAATTGGACAATTATTATTCATTATTGTATTTAAAACAAGTAATTAGCAGAAAAAAATCAATTAAGTTAATACCCATGAGGCTTTGTATATATTTTTGTGTAACGAAGCATGAAAGATGTCAACTTATGAAACACATACAGGTAGTCCTTCCTTAGAAAGGATTTTTCTTGTGACAGTAAGAATATTTTCTACATGACAACTGCTCTGACTGAACCTTGATAAGACAGCCACCTGTGTATAACAGCCAGCTTAGCTCACTCCCAAAGGTGGCGCTTTTATAGAGGTTTGACTGTATATTGTGCAACAATTTCACTGGGCGAATAAGCGTGACGTTACTTTGCGGCATTTGTGACGTCAGCTATCCCACAAAGCAGCGTTAGACGGTGAAACGTCGTTTTAGCGCACAACGAACGTAATAAGTGTGTGTAAATACCAGCATTACAGTCAAATATTTGGCGGGATATTTGCAATGCAATGGCGGAAAGCTGAACGATATCGACGGTTTCAGCAACATTTATTCCGTTTGTTGTGTGTTAGAATCGAAATAGATCAGCTCAAGTGCGTGAATTGTTGAGTAATAATTCACTGTTTGTCGGTCAGTTGTAAGAAGATAAATCACTCGCGCTACGCGCTCGTGATTTGATCTTCTTTACAACTGACCTCCAAACAGTGAATTATTACTCAACAATTCACTGCTAGAGCTGATCTATTTCTTAAATTTCCAGTAACTATATGTCCGGCTGGTTGATAAACAAATTTTGAATCTTTACAATCTCAAGATTTAGGAGTATTAGCATGGATATCAGGATCAGAAACAAGTTTATTGAAATTAAAAATAGTATTTCTGATTAGTTTATTATATTTGTAACAAATAATAGGAGGTTCTGAATTTTGGAAGTACGTAGGTATAGACTGTATCACTGATTTATCCTGGAATATGGATGGTAAAGCAATAAAGTCAATTCCTTCATTAATGAAAAGAATTTTAATAAAACTTCTAATGTGATTAGATTCGGAATCGATAAATGGACGAAGAGCATGCTGAGTATAACATCTTGTTAACAGTGCAGCGTCATACATTTGATGATTTCTATCGTAAAATCTATTTGCCTCTGTGTCCAAGGAACGTAATACAGCAATAGGTAGAGAACTAAGATAAGACAGCATTGGATGTCGACCGTGAATCCTTAGTTTAACAGCTAAATCATTAAGGGAAGTGTTCAATTTCATTGTAGCGCACCGTTTACGTTTGTCATTACCCTTTTTCCGTATACCATGAGATCTAGATTTACGTTTACGAGACTCTGAAAGTGTAAGTACATCAAAATCGGGCATTTCATGAGAAATGAGATTAAACGGCTGTTTTCAAATTGTAATCAGTGTGCAGTTCATTCGAACGCCCCAGTCAATATATGATCGAAAATGCTCAATTAGTTTTCCTGAGAATGCAAATTACACATTACGAAAAATTGGCAATGCAACGTAAGAGTATAGATAGAAGTGATAAAAGCGGACTCTTCGAGTTTGGGAAACTATAATCGCGCCGTTTGTATGCATCTACTTTGATTGAACTGATATACTCACAATGCTACAATGATATATTGCAGCCTAGCGTCCCTTCTCTATCATTCGTATAATATCAACCGTTGCGTTCATTTGAAATGTCTCGATTTTGCGCGTTGGTATGACCTTTATGCATCTTTGCATTTCTCTTCCGAATTTGATCCGCACAAACCACCATACAAATCCATGCACACCTTTAATGTCCCTAAAGATGCAAACAACGTGCTATTTGGTATGATCTCATTATGGAATTGCACCGAATAATGGAATGTGTGTTTGCTTTGATAGAATCTCTGACTGGTAGAACAACGTCCTGTTCTAATGATCAAAGCATGCGCTTTTATCTTGAACATGCTTTCAAATAAAAATAGTGACAGCGTAAGATATATGTTGCCAATCGCAGTTTTCTCAATTTCTACAGGGATCTATCAATTCCTGATTTAGCAGACCTGCAACACAGCTTGATGGCAGGTAATATTGATATTAAAGACTTAATGGCGAATTATAATGCTCTTTGTGTATTCAGTCATGCAAATGTCGCAATCAGTTATTGCACAAACGCTCATTTGATTTACGATGAAGTCATTATTTTGCAGTTTGAAACGACTCTTAATCAATATTAATATGCCAGGTTTGTGGAAGTCCATTGTGTCCGAAACAGTCGATCAAACTTGGCGTTAATCAATTACGTTTCTTTGGAACAGTGTGGTATTCATGTCGACCAAAATCAAATTTCCCAAGATAAAAGACTAGACTGTTATCCAAGATTGTGGTAGCTACAACTTCTTTGGTGTGTGTTGCATAAGTAAGGATATATTATTGAACTGGATAAATGGATGAAACGAAACAGAAAAGCGAAATAGACGAAGAGATAATGTGTATACAGCATTGTCTGTTTTATAACGAGAATCTTAATGACTATTTCAATTGATTCTAATTTAAAGAGATTTTAAGACATATTGCTGGATTGAAAGACAATACACCAATATTCATACTGAGCACATAATAAGGGCGCCTCCCTTTACCAATAAATATAAAAACACAACACATAGGTTTTCGGCTATCTATTGATAATAGGAATGGAAAGTAAATATCTAGATGTTTTAGTCGCTCATAATTCATTTTCGAGGCCTATTAGTATAACCCGAATATACCGAGCTTTTAACTAACAAACAGAATGTACATGTACATGATGATAACACATTTGTTTGTCTTTCAATGAAACCGCATTTCGTTCTCAATTTTCCGTTCGAAATTTACTGCTAATAAGCTTTGAAGGTATGATGAAGGAACGTTTTCGAAACTTTTTAACTTAAGTCCAAAGTATAAAGGAGCATGACGTTTTGCCAAATAAATCTTATGCCAAAACAATCCATTGTAACAATTTGTGTGTCCCTTTGCCTCAACATTTTTGTTACATGTCGGTGCATTTCGGTACATGCTTTCCATTGACATTCAGAGATATATCGTATAGTCATCCTGAGCCACTCTTTTTATACAAATAAATCCAATTTAGTGTTATTATATTTCAGACAATGCGTGATTGTGAGTGTTATCATGCACCAGGTTGATCTCAGGTTTCATGCGCCATATGTGTGTAAGTAGCCAATGACAATTAAGCCTGACGGATATAGTGTAGTGTATGTGAACATGAGAGAGAGAGAGAGAGAGAGAGAGAGAGAGAGAGAGAGAGAGAGAGAGAGATTAAATTGAGACCAGAAGACAATGTGTCTTCGTGATATGAAATAGCGATAAAATAAAACAAACATAACTTAGTCGAGCAGTTAGAAAGAACATTAACTTCTCGATTGCAAGATAATAAATGCGCATATTGATTTAATCCAAAATCAGAAAAGGTGAGATTTTGGAATTACCGGTTAGGACTTTCGATAGTCGAGTTTCCTTAGGATTAATTTGTATAGCTATGAGGTTTCAGATATCAGTTTGAAATATTTATTTGAAGGTATGATGAAGGAACGTTTTCGAAACTTTTTAACTAAAGTCCAAAGTATAAAGGAGTATGACGTTTTGCCAAATAAATCTTATGCCAAAACAATCTATTGTAACAATTTCT
Source organism: Rugalucina vietnamica (assembly GCA_964017185.1). Classification (NCBI taxonomy): domain Eukaryota; kingdom Metazoa; phylum Mollusca; class Bivalvia; order Lucinida; family Lucinidae; genus Rugalucina; species Rugalucina vietnamica. Next base: position 46,875,191 of record OZ024882.1, on the reverse strand, counting down.
GTGTCCCCTTGCCTCACCATTGATAATTCGTTTAAGTACAAAACTCAATGAACCAGTACGTCCTACACTGCACTTTTACTGCAATAAAATCTTATACGTCGACCTTTTACTGCTCAAGGAAAATGACGACTGGTGTGGCGATTTTCCCGAATATGGAAATAACACCAAAAGAACTGAACTCCGATTGTGAGTTCCAAACTTAATTTATTGCACTTCTAAAACACGATAATGGATTTTACTATCAAAGACGTCTAAATCAAATCTATCCTCCGTAGCAACTGGCGTTACGTAAAATACAGCGTTACGTTATAAACGTTGCGTACAATTAGCAATTAATAAACGTCTCATTAAATTTCCTTCTAACCATTTTCCCCTTCTCAAAATATTAATTTTGATAAACCGGTACAATTGCTGCTTATGTCGAAACTGGATCGAATTCGACACGATAACCCAATGCAAAGTGTCAAAATATTGTTCATTGTCCAAGATCAAATCATGTCAGTATATCCTAAAATTTCAAATTGAAATGATCCACTACATAATAAAGTTATGTCCGATGTTAGAAATCATCTTTGTTCTCGACAGTGAAAATTGTTATTCGCCAAATATAAAATAGGAAAATAAGTTTACAGAATAATAAATTATTGCAAACTAGTGAAGGGCTTCACTTAAACTATTGTGTTCCCCTCCATAGCCATCTGTGATTAACCATATTCTCCATGGCAAGTCATGTCAGTTTCTCCACTTATGTTGGGTCCATATATTCTGCCGCGATCTATCGCTATGCCTTTTGACCAGCACCGATGCTCCAGTGCAGCAACATCATTTGTCACCAAACATGGCTTCTTGACTGCACTGTCTTCTTTTGATTTGCGACACTTTTGAGTCAGTAGGTCGGAAACATTGGATAAACTTCTGTCGTCCGTAGAAAAATGATCCTGTGTCTGCCGTGGCGATTGGGTCGATTCCTTAGTTTGATTCTTCCCCTCCGTGCCGAATGTGATTCCTTGGAGCGTTGAATCACTGTTTCTATCGAAATACGTTGTTTCGAATGTACATGTATTGTTATGTGATCTTGTATATGTATCACTAAACCCATCCAGGAAGCAGTGCTTTGGCTTATCCTGTCGATTGATATCTACGTGTAGGAGCACATGATGTAGTTTGGGGCAACCGTTTTGCCCACATGGCTGGCTGTTTTGGCATGCTTTTCCCACGTGACCGTCACCCAAACAACGAAAACATAGTTTGAAGCGTTTTGCGGTGTCCCATCGACCAGGAACATTCTCTTTTACGAATTTCTGACAGATCCAGATGTTGTGAGACTGTCCACATAAATGACATGACGTATTCTTCCGACGATCACTGTCTACATGTATCAGCTCTCCGAAAAACGTTCTTTGCCCATTCCACGTTGGCGAAGCTGGTGATGATTTCATAACACCCTGTTCAGGCTCGCTATCTCCCGCCAAACCATGTACAGTCTCTGAAGCGATGGTTTGAAACGTTGATTCTTGAAAGACCCATGTCTTTAATGATTCGACAGTTTCTGGCGTCTGTGTTTCATAAATCCACCTATGATATTTAGCAAGCATTGATTCTGTCAATTTTGTTCGAAGTTTGCCGTACAAGAACCCATCCCCAAGTTCATTATGATGACCGGTTTCTTTTAGATTTATTATGGCGATTTCCAGTAAATCTGCAAATTTTTCCAAGTCTTTTGCATTTCCCGGTCTTATTTTCTGAAAGCTTTCAAGATCTTCGAGATAAAGTGCTACTTGTCGGCGCTTACCTCCATACCTCCGCTCCAATCGCTCCTTGGCCACTTCATATGCAGACGCAGAATGTCCGAGGTTTTCAATGACACTAAGAGCCTCGCCCGATAGGCATTGTCGAAGCTGTAATAGCTTATATTCCCCTGTAGCTGGGGCGGTGTCTACACATGCCATAAACGCCGCTTTCCAATTGCGGTAGACCCTCTTGTCTCCGCTGAACTCAGGTAATTGTATTCGCTTCAATTGCCTCCAGAGATCTTCACCAATGGAAGGGACACGACAGGATCCCGCTTCGTGTCCAATTCTCTGCCTCAATGTGGGCTGATCTTCCATTTTTTCTTTCTTTCGAAACGAATTTGACTCGGATTCTTTCCTACTGTTCCGTAACCAATCCGTTGACTTCTCACTTGATGTTATATTCGTACGCATATTCAGCGATTCCCAAAATGTCTCATATGTAGCGTGGAATTCATCCTGTAAAATTTTCATTTCATTTACGATTTTCGCGCCTTTATTTAGTTGTTTAATTCTTAAATAGATATCCGATAACTGTGACATTACCTCCATTGACGATTCCATGTGCGAGTCCATTGTTCTGCAAGCAATTTTCAATTCTGTTTTTGGTACGCTCATGTCTCCTATCAAAAGTAACAGTCTGTTTCTATGAAGCGTAAGATTGAATTTAGCTAGCGACAGTTTCTTCTTCAACTCTATTTCTTGCCCCTCCATTTCAGCGCACAGTCCCAATTCGATTGACATTGTTTTCTATTCTTGATTTCCGATTTCAAACAAGTTCTAACCTCGCTCTGCTACCAGTTTTGGTGTGGCGATTTTCCCGAATATGGAAATAACACCAAAAGAACTGAACTCCGATTGTGAATTCCAAACTTAATTTATTGCACTTCTAAAACACGATAATGGATTTTACTATCAAAGACGTCTAAATCAAATCTATCCTCCGTAGCAACTGGCGTTACGTAAAATACAGCGTTACGTTATAAACGTTGCGTACAATTAGCAATTAATAAACGTCTCATTAAATTTCCTTCTAACCAACGACAGTTCAAGGCGTTCTATATAATGTAGACAATATTTAACAAATCAATTTCATTTTCTTTGGATTGATTGTCAATGTATGTTCTGCGTGTCATATTATTGGTTGAACTGACTTTATTAGTAGTAATGATTGCATCGTTTGATTTAATGTTAACAGTAGCATTTTCCACTTTGAACATAATTTGGACGTGTACAAGTCTCCTACATTTTAAGTGTTATTTATATTTTTTCTAACCTCTATTATCAGGTTATTTCATAAATTCTTATTTTCTCTCTTAGACTGAGAACGACTCTACCCTCATGATATACATGGTACAAAACGTTCTTAAGAAGAGTCATAGAATCGATTCCCACAAAAGTTTGAATTTAGCCTTTGACTAAAAAGGATGCTGTATATAGTCTACATTTATGAGATGTCGAAAATGTAGTTGAGCCCCAGCATTATAAGGAAAACAAGTTATAAGGAAACCTAGTCAATTACTTCTTTTGTTCATATTGTTAAGGCCTGCCCAGCACCCATCGATATTAGCTATTAAATCTCAGATATGGCATAACAACTCCTACTGTGTATGTTATTTGTTGCCATCATGTTTAGAAATAAATGTCCAAAATCATGCTGACGTACCTAGGTGGCATATCAGAAATACTTTAATCGGGATTGTTTGTTCTCTTTTAGAATTGAGAGTTCAAACAAAGAACATTGAATTTCATAGATATCATGCATTGACTATATTTATCGCATTGACGTTTTGTAGCCAAAGAGACGACCGTCGTGCTCAGGTAAACTAACATCTCGGTGATTGACAACTAGCCGTCGTTTGAACGCGATCGTTTTCTACTCACTAAACCCTAAGCACGGCAGTTCTATCAGCACTATGTTTAATGCATCAATTGAACTTTCGTTACAAAAATCGGTTTCTTAAACTCATACTACTGTGAAAATCGGCACCTGCACAAAATAGCAAAGACGTCACGAGGAATGAGATTAAATGGCTGATTTAAATTGTAACCAGTGTGCTATTAATTCATTCAAACGCTCCAGTCAATATGTGATCGAGAATGCTTAATTTGTTTCCCTGAGCACACACATTATATATTACTTGTGTTACGTAAACAGTATAATTCTGGTGATACTGAACACAGCTCACACGTTATCAACTTTTCACATGCAATTCTGAAGGCTCAAAGTAATAAATGGTCCCCTCGAGTTTGATACAACTAAAGTCGCATCGTTCGTATACATCTACTTTAATAGCACTGATCGGTTTAGTATTAGTACTTGATTGTTAGTTTCGATTTTTCCACCTCGGTTTTTGGAGTCGGATTTTCTTTCTGATTGCAGCATTTCCTAATCATGGCTTACTTTTAATTTTAAAATACTACACAATATATTCCAAATTAGCACCATATATGTGTCATTGTATAGCATCATTGGTTGCACTCGTTTGATTTTCTCGACTTTTTGTCTTCGCATTGTCAACCCTAATGCATTATTGAAATTGAATTCCGGTTTTGATTTAAATGAATCAACAAACTAATCCGTGTAAGCATTTTAGGTGCCTACCGATGTAACAAATGTGGAATGTAGAATTATTATAGGAATGAATTTTATTTTTGTTGATTTTATCGATGTGTAAACTCAGGCGAATCACTCACAAACTAAATAAAGCCCGAAGGGCTTTATGAAAAAGTTTGTGAGTGATTCGCCTGAGTTTACACATCGATAAAATCAACAAAAATAATAATTCATTCCTTATAATTCCAACTTTGTCTCAATACACTGCATTTGTCTACATTGATTTAAATTTTTATAGCCAGCGGAAGGAAAATAGAGCAAAACGGATTTTCATGAAGCAGCCATCTTGAAAATTTCCAAAGCATAAAACTCAGTTATCGCAATAAATAAAAGCTATAACTGGCTTGCAATAGGCAGGCTGTCAAAGTAAGAGCTTTAAAACATCTCCCCTCCAGTCAAAATTGTGCTTTTGGGAGAAAATATCGCCGTCTGGACCGATAGAAAGACATGTCGATTTTGAACTGGGGCTCGGAACATTAGAAATTCAAACGTCAAATTTCAACACTCAACAAGAAGATTAAAACTCTTACCGTACAATGTTCTGTTAAAAGAAAAAGCATCCATGTTCATAAAAATTCCAAATATTCATTTCGACTTCTTTAAAACGCGTTCGTCCATTGTTTTCATGACGTTTAGAGTTGATGACGTCAACGTTTCTTTGAAGAAACGTCACGTTATCACGTAACGTCGCGCCGTTTTTAAGGTGAAAATTGAGTATTCTTACGCATTGCTTTTATCGAAGTATAAAGTCTTCCAAACAACCAATCAGAATGTAGGAAATTAGTTAAGTTGGAATTATTAAAAGGTACAAGTAGGCAAAGATTACAGTTTTGGTTTGACAGCATCGCCAGCAAACATTCTGCTATAATGAACAAAGCTCGCGCTTTATCTTAAACACGCTTTAAAATATAAAGTGAGACAATATAAGATATCACCAATTTCACTTATATCATGTTCTTCAGGGACCTATCAATTTCGGATTTAGCAGACCCGCAATACAGCTAGATGGAAGGTTATATTGATATTAAAGACTTGATGACGAATAATAGTGATTCATTTGTTTTAATCATGCAAATGTCGCACTCAGTTATTGCACACGCTCTCAGTTGATCTTCGATAAAGTTTTATTTGGCTTCTTGATGCACCTCCTATTCAATTTTTATAAATTAGGTTTGTAGAAGTCAGTTCTGTCTGAAACAGTATATCAAACCAAAGCTTGACGTTAATCAATTTGTTGCCTTTGGAACAGTGTGGTGTTCTTTCCTACCAAAAATCTAATTTCCCTAGATAATAGACTGGACTGATATCTAAAATTGTAGCAGCTGCAATTCCCATTGTGAATGGAGTATACAATTTATTGAATTATATAAACTAGAGAAAAAGAGAATATTCTGTTTTATAACGATGTTCCGTTACGCTCTTCATTACTCAAATGGCATATCATATTTTTCGTCACAATGATTGATTCCCCATTGATATGTAACGACATTACTATCCAATTTTGCAGGTCGTTTTCTTTCTTATGGGCGTTAACTGTTTTACGATTCTAACTGACATGATCATTCGATCTGACATTTTAGAATAATGATCTCTTGTAGTGCGCTTAATTTCATTTACTTACGAAGTGAAAAGAATTGTTGTGGTGATTCGCATCAAAAGCAGTTCAAATAGTCTAAGACAGAAATTGAAATCATAGACAAAATACATGTAAAGATGCTCCACAAATTTTTTATAGGTACATGTAGCGATTTTTTTCATGATTATTAACATACCCCAATGTAAAAAACGTGGCAAAATACAAATGAGCTGCGTCATGAGAAAACCAACGTTTTGCGTATGCGAAAACACAATTCCTCTACTTTCTAAATACAAAACTACTAGCATCTAGCCATCTGCTGTGCTTGTACAGCTAGGTTTGCGTCTAATTTGTTCGGAAACCATCCCACATTGTTTGGTTTTCTCATGACACGGCTCAAATCTTAATGTTCACTTTTTGACAATAGTTCCTGTATTGTCCTCACTTTTAGATAGTAGTCTGCTAAATGTAGACGATGAACAATGCCCTGAAACTGAAATTATCATTTAAGTTATCACGAACAGTTCGGCTTAATTTATACAAGTGTATTGATACGCATCATGCTCAGTCATTTTATCCGTCGTAAATTAAGTGTACGTTCGGTTTTAATAATTCTTAGAAGTTTACATGTGTAATAATTTGTGCAATATCAACACCTGTAAGGTTGTACTATTTTCTTAAACTAATAACTTGTTTATATTAGACAATAGAAGATGATAAACATAACGATTTTACCGATAGAGTAATGCTACGAAAAATATGAAAGGCCAAACACTTCATGGCGAATCGATAATTTCACATATAAATAGAGGCTGATAGCAAATTGTCTAGATACTCTTTAGAGCACGCGGTTGGACTCGGCAACAATTTTATTGAAAAGGATTAAAGATGTTCAATATAATATTAGCAACAGTACCACAGTATCTAGGAAATACTTAAGTTGTAAGTATTAATTTCTGATAATGACAAAAATAAGAAACATTACATGAAATATTACATGACATTGGGAAATTACAAGATAAGCAGAAAAAGATGATAAACGATTGACAAAAGTACATATTATAACACTTTGCGTTTATTGATAAATTTACCTTGAAACAACTGTATAGAGCTATGTTTGCAGATGTAACATTTATATTCCTGTATTTGAAACGGTAAAACAATTTGGGACATGCGTTAATGGTAATGTAAAATTACCTAGAGTCGATCACAATATGAAAACACCATAAAAATTAACCAAAATATATAAATACAAACATATTAAAATATAACAAAGAAAAGAAAATTGAAACAAACATTTGCCGCCGGCGAAGACAATAGTGAAGCACACCAAGGATGCAATAGTTGACCATAAGTACTTGGCACTCGTACAAAAATGTCATGGCCGTTGTTTGGAATCAAGACATCTCAGTTATTTAGAAATTTAGCTATAAAATTAAAATCATAAATTGACACAAACTAAAGAATAAGCAGGGTAAACTATATTGCAAATGCTAAACAAAGTTGTTGGCAAAAGCAAAACAAATGTTGTGTTGCCTAATTTTCTTCACGTTAAGAAATTGACATAAAATTCGGCGCCAAAATTTTCATTTGTTTCTGAAATGTCTCCAAGAAACTGCTGTGTATCGATTGTAATCAAGTTGAACGTATTTACTAAGACATTGCTTGCTTATTTTATAGGAATCTGGAAATTACGTATACAATATTTTGCTCTGACGTTTGTAATTCCCCATGTTTCTACATCAGTTTTTAATCATCAGGAAAACATGTCCGTGAAATGTATACGCCCTTAAACCCCACTTTAATATAGTTAAACTGGGGTATACAGGGGTTTACCTATTTTTTTTTTTTTCTTATTTTTTCTTCAAAACATGGAAGCGATTCTAACGTGCACCCACAATCTATGTTTTGAGTAAAAATGAAAAATAAAAATATTTCTATCGAACATTTTCAATTTTAATAAATGAAAAAAAATTTGGGAAAATTACATGGGCATGTTTTCGAAATGGATAAAACAACCAGATGTATGTTGCCTTGAACCATTTACACCATGGAAACTTATTGTTTATGTTTCGATTTAATTTTCCAACAATAACATTGCATTAGACAAATGGTATTATGGAATCCAAATTGTTAGCATTAATTATAAATGAATATATTTATCGTTAAATGTCACTGGAGTCATTGTCAGAAAAAGCGTCCTCGTATAACTGGCAATGAACGTCAGCGGAGAAGTACAGCTGTATAGATTTTATAGCTCTGACAGGTCCGCAGCTGAGCGTTTTATTATATCATTACAGATGTGTTTTATCAAATGCAAATTACAAAATCGTACAGTAAGATAGTTTTTCTCAGCTAAATTGAAACTTGATGGCTTAACATCCATTAATCAGAATAAATTGATGAAGTTTCATTAATCAAATAGCCGTTCATTTGAATAATTTCCATCAGAAAATTTTTATCGGTTTAGAATAATTTTCTAACCAACGTTTGATACATTTGACCCCATTTTGATAATAATAGTCTTTGTATCGACTACCCCGTTGGGCGTTGCAAAATTACAGTAATTCTCTTTCGCTTCATGTTGTCTGATATACAGGGTCACTGAAAACGCTTAAGTAGCGGAAACCGTGGTATGGCAAATCCTCTTTCTCATTATTATTCTCACTGCTCTTAAAGGATCTCAGTTTTAATTTTATCTCATAAATTCATGGATTATATTCGAGATCTTTCTCAGAACATATGTATGCACAGTATTTCAGTGTAGCCTCTCGTCTGTACATTTTGTATATTCATTGGATATAGCAGCTTATTTGAAATTTGTTTATTCCCATTTTGATTAAATGAATTTTAAAAAGTGGTACACGAGATATCAAAATTCAATATTTTTGCAAACAAATGTACCGTCACAGCTTGGCTGCGAAACGATACAAATTGAGCGCCACGTTGTGCGATCTAATTGTATATGTTTTCTAGTTTATAAATTACATATAACATATTTACATAGATTCTATCTCTAGCTCGCAAAACACCATTTCTGTTCTAATGATCAAAGCTTGTGGTTATCTTCAACACGATTTGAAATATAAATAGACACAATGAAAGAAATATGTCGCCAATCACCATTTTATCAGCTCTTTAGGGACCTATCAATTTCTGATTTTGCAGACTAACATAACATCATTCCGAAAGATAATCTTGATATAATAGATTCCATGGAGGATAATAGTAACGAGTTTTCTTTTAATCATGCGAATGTCTCCGGATTCAATCTGCGTTTCGTCTTTTTGGATATGATTTATCAATTATCAATTATTATTGTTTATCAAGAAGGTACCTTATACTTTGTTATTGATCGGTCAACATAATGTATACTTCATTTTGTTTAAGAACGAAGAGATTATGTTTTGGAAAGTCTGTGTACGTTCCTGCTTATTATGTCATCCAACGGTGTTTTCTCATTCTGTTGTTTTGTTGAAAGCTCTTTCCCATATAGGTATTTTGTACAAATTAAACTGCATCGTGCTTTGACCTTGGATCTGACGCATGAACTCATATCAGAACTGATACGGTACGCGAGGCAGTTCTAACGTGTTTTCGAGCAACTATAAGAAAAATAATAAAAAAATGTTATGATTTTTTTATTAATTTGCTCCTTCGAAAATCATGGATCTGTAAACTGCATGGGCATGTTTTCGAAATAGAAATACTCAATCAGGCTTGACGCTCATCAATGGAGTTTCTACGGAATATAGTGGTAGTCTTGTCAACCAAAAATCTAATTTCCTCGACAATAGACTGTTATGGTATCCAACATTGTGGCAGCTGCAACTCCTATAGAGAAAATTGCATGTGTACATGAATTGAATAAGGGTGTAAATCAAGCAGAGAAGTAGAAAAGATAACGGGATACTGTGTATATACTGTACAACGTTGTAGAATGTATTATAATGAGGACATGGTGTGCTCTTCGTTGATTCTATTGTCTGGTTTAGCCCGGTTGCAACCTTTTACTTTCCCGAGGAACCATTCGCCTAAATCTGACCGATTTGCAGGTTGACTTCCCCTCTATTCGATTTCACTATTTAATGTTTCAAATTGGCATGATTCGTTCGATTTGAGAATGTAACGATAAGAAATCCTAGTAAGATTCGGTTAACTTATCATAAGAAATGAAAATAATTATTTCGATGATCCGCATGCATTCAATAAGACATACATTGAAATCATAGGCGAACGGCTTTCTACATACTATGAGAAATATACACTAGATCCATGCAACTTTATTTTCTAAAGTGGAGAACGGCTAAAGTATAAAAAGCAATTTTACAAGCACTATCTGTACCTTATATGAAAGATAAAGGATGTAAAGTTTAAATACGTGCCTCTGATAATGTTTGTAGCAGAAAATTCAAGTGGTGACGATATGAAGGTTATTTCAATGTCGAAATCTTGATCGTAGTTTTGAAAGAAAAAGTTTGTTTAAGAATTTTGCATTGGCTATTTAGATAATCTTGTCTGTTGTTTGGCCCACCAGGGTCCAACGGATGTTTTTTCTTTTGCTCCGGAGTTAGTAAGTTATTCGGCGCCCAGGGATCGCCATCGTCGGGCAGCTTACTCAATCTGCGAGTGCTGGTTTCTGATTCATCAGGATGTTTATCATGATTTATTTGTTTGTTCTTGATGATTCATTGACTAGTTAGAGATTCACCACGAGGACCGAAGAACTAACTAAATGTTATGATTCACTGCAGAAGCTGAGGGTGAGGTTGTGGCCATGTAAAATCAATTTACACCCGCCAGAAACTTTGTGTTACTGATCGTTCCAAGTCGATACTTCTGTGGTGGTTCTTTTTGTTTTATGTCTTGGTGTTTAATTTCCTTATGCTGTTGGCGCCTTATGTATGTTTTCATCTTTTTAGTTAAGTTAAGGTAACTGAGTGGCCACCTATTGGGAAAATAGCTGCTCATTCGGCTTACAAAATGTGTTCATGGTATAAGTACCTGATTGTTGGTTTGTTTTTTCCCACCTCGGTTTTTGGAGTGGAATCTTTTTTTCTGATTGCGCCTTTACCTGATCTTTGCCTACTTGTACCTTTTTTCCATGATCATGAAAATGGGTTATTTCATTTTTTTAGATTGACGATGTCATTCACACGAACACTACTTATTTGGCTAAATTTATTTTACTGCATATCATGCTTATTGCATTAATTGCCGTCGTAAAATAATTGTTTGTTCGGTATAAATGATTCAAGGAAAATTGCAAGTGTAATAGATCGTACCACATCAACACCGGGGACTATATACTAATTTCTTGAGCTAACAACATATTTACATTAGACAATAGATGATAATAAATATAATTATTTTACCGATGCAGTAATGCTACAAATAATGTGAAAGGCAAATTACATGATCAATCGATAGCTTCTCAAATAAATAGAGACTGATAGCAAATTGTCTTGCTACTCTTTAGAGCACTCAGCAAGACTCAACAAAATTCATTGCGAAAACCTGTCCATGCAATATACGGAGATATTTTCCAGCCGCAAAAAAAAAAAATAATGAAAAGTTCATTTGGTAACATTTAATAGTTTTAATATTTTTGCTCAAAACGTTGATCGGGCCGAATCCCCACAACCTATGTTTTGGATCAAAATAAGAAAATATGTATAACCTTGCTAACCCCAATTTTGCGATACAAAATGGGTTATACGGGAATAAATATTTGGTATATTTTTTTCTGATGTTGTATTGAAATGGAAACAAAATGTTCAGTATAAAGTTAGCAAAATAACCACAGATCCTAGGAAATACTTAAATGTATAAGTAGTCATTTTGCTAACGAAAAATATATGATATAAAATACACTATATGAAATTAAACGGTAAGTAAAAAGATGATCATGGTAATTAATATAAGTACATATTATAACATTTTGCGTGCATTGATACTTTGCAAGAACTGTACATACAATGTAGTTGCTATGTTTGCAGATGTAATAATTTATTCCTTCATGTATATTCGAGACAATAAATAATCTGAGACGTGTGTCTATGGTAATTTAAAATATTTTTCCTTGTTGCATTATAAAAATAAAGCATATTGAAACGTAAATAAACCTCACAAATAAATATATAAATTGATATTAAAATAAATTATATAAATTAAAACATTGATAGAGACAAATGTACGTCCAAAGATGCAATCGTTGACTTTTGAACAACTTGGCTCGCGTACATGTTCAAAAACGATCATGGACATTTTAATGATTAAAGATAGCTCAAACATTGGTACATTATAAAAAGTAGCATTCGCTATCAAATTGAAAACGTAGATTTCCACAAACTAACTAAAATATTATAAATTGAAATCAAAATTATTGGCAAAGACAAAACACATGTTCTTTTAAGTGGGTTCCTTCACATTTTGTGAGACTGACATAAAATACAGTGCCAAATCTTTCATTTGTTCTTGAATTGTGTCCAAAAAGAAAATGATGTGTGGCGATTGTAATCGATATCAGGTTTTGATCGTTACTATTCTGCAAGAAATTACCATGATATCAATACTTGTATTTAGTTTCTCCCAGTGTATTTGTCGCGAACCATTTTCCGACTAAAAATAGTGGACTTTTTGTCCCCTGCCTTTTTGAAGAAACATTGTTCCGTCCTTTTGCCCACCTATAGAACATATGCTCAACTCCTCTTATAGTTTTAGTCCGATTTTTTTTTAAACTTTACGGATGTCTTGATCATGCTTTGAAGTTGTGCACGTGGTTTGGATTATCTTGATTAATTTTTGTCACCTTTTTGAATTTCATATTTAGTCATTTTTGGTACCTGAATGGACAGTGGATACCTTGTGTACACAGCTCTTCCGCCCTACAGTTTTATTCCAATTCTTTTAGCCCTTTAAAGATGTTTTGACATGCTTTGAAGATGTGAATGTGGTTGTAATATAATCCTGAGAGAGATAAATTTTCATTATTTTTATGGCATTTACACTAAGAATGTGCATGTGTTTTGGAAGTACATTATTTTTAGATTATATTTGTGTATTGAGACAATCAAGGCAGGGTAAATAAATTCTCTGAATTTGTTTGTTTAGTGTTTGTTTGTATCTATAAAATTTACCAGCAATTAATTATTGTATTAAACGAAGGAAAAGGATGTTCATATGCAACGCGAATAAGACGAGTTATTTAATAAAGTGATGACAAGCTTGAAATCAAAATTATTATCGTTCTCATAGGAACATTTTTATTACATACAGTTTATGATCTAGGGAAGACCAATTTAAAAATACAACATGATATGCTGATAATGCAACCATAGACAATGAAGATATGAGTAGATTGGTTACCTACGTATTATTGTCAACAAAAAGGTATAAGTAGGCCATGATCAGGAAATGGCGCAATGAGAAAGTAATTCCCACCAAAACCTAGGTAGGAAAAAATGATTAACAATCGGGTACTTATACTATGATAACATATCGTAAGCAGAGTGAGCAGTTATTTTCCCAACAGGTGGCCACTTAGATACCCAAACTTAACTAAAATATGAAAAAGTACAAAATCCTTTGGGTTACCTAGAAATTATTTTCAACATGTAGGTAAATATAGGCAATGATCAGGAAATTGGGCCATCAGATAGAAATTATCACTCGAAAACCCGATGTGGGAAGAACTAAATTTACATTCAGATACTTATACTGAGAAACCATATCGTAAGCCGAGTGAGCAGCTATTTTCTCAATAGGTGGCCACTCAACTACAGAAACTTAACTTAAATATGAATCGTACAATAAAATTGGTTTCACTTGCGACCTTGCGACACTGTAAGTTATGCTCTTTCTGTATTACTGGCAATGAGAGCCTGGCAAGAACTGCACTTTATACCCCATCCTTTGAAGTTGATTGTTGAATCAAATGCGCAGGCACGCAATGAAATGGTTCATTTTCCAAGACAAACTCGTGCAATAAGATTGACTGTCTCGGCCAAATTGAAACTTGATAGCTTAACATCCGTCAAATGTCTATCAGAATTAATTAATGGAGTTTCTCATAAAATGAATTAATTCTGGTCGAACGTTATTCATAACACATGCATATTATGAAACTGTTTAATATGTTTTATGGCCTTTTGCATTATTTCCTTCTCGAATGTCTGGTCGCGGCAATTATCTTCCTGTTATGGTGCGTAATTTACAATATAAGTGTTTAATCTGAGAATATTAGTACATGTAAATAATTGACTTTAATGCAAAGTCTTTTGACCCCATTGGGCAGCCCTATGGCCTCGGGCATTTTTTGTGGGATGATCATGACAGCCCTCTAACCTATCTAGCGACGTAGACAACTTGTGTACTGAGATCTTTTTTATAACGCATACGAATCAAATATACTAGTAGATGAACGCCGTGGATGCTAGTTTGTCTTTCGCATTTGCAATAATATTAGAATTAGCTTCTTTAGCAATACATGGAATTACTACGCTAAGTCACGAAAGTTCATAACTAAAATATTTCATAGAGAAACATATAACCATATAAGAGTTTTAATTGCAATTCAAATTGAAACCAGAAATGCCATGCATTTGAGTTACGTTCCGATGTCTGCTCTGAACGAAACGAACGCTTATCACTTGCAAAAACGGATATTAACGGCTATTCCTGGTTTGCTTTTTTTTCTTAAATGGGTATTACGAAATCATCTGATATGATAAGGCTGACTATGCAATTAAACCATATTAATCAGTCGGTTATAGGAATGATAATTAAGTTTACAGAATCAAATCTTTTGCTTCCATCTGTTTAGTTGGCACAATTTATTACATTTACTAGTTGTAGCAAAATTGTCTTATTCATATCATATATGCACTCAAGTTGATGCAAACGTCATAATTTTTTCTAAGTATTATATATGTATATTTATGAAAAGTTGTAGAAGTGCGTTTTATATATGAGCCGCCTCGTGAGAAAACCAACAATGTGGTTTCCGAACAGGTCCGACACAAATCGACCTGTACAGTCACAGAAAAGAGCTAGAAGCTTGAAATTTTGGTGTTAAGTAGAGGAGGAATTGTACTATATGTGTAGCGAAAACGAAGGCGCTGACCAGCAAACACACACAATTGAAAGAGTGACAAATGGGTATGGCTGATATTGATTAAGTGAAATGACTCCCATTTTACTAAACAACAGTTTGAAAAGTAATACATGAAAAATCTAAATAAGGACTTAGTTGCGAAATCATGCAAACAAAAGCACCATTAAATTCAATTAAGTTATATTTCCAGAGCAAAATTCAAATTTGCATAGTATCTCAAGCTAACAAAATATAGTTTTGTTTTTTTTTCTGCTAGTGATCAAAGATTGTGTTTTATCTTCAGCACTATATGATATATAAATATTGACAGTAAAAGACATCAGTCGCCAATCGCAGTTTTATCAATGTCTTCAGGGACAAGTACATTTCTGATTTAGAAGACCAGCATAAAAGATTTCTTAAAGGTTATTTTGATCTGCAAGAGAGTAATAGGTCTGCGAGAGCGTAATAGCGATTCATTTGCATTAACTCATGCGAATGTCTCCAAATGCAACTTGTTTTACTATTTGAATAGTAGATTTATAATTCATGATGTAGCCGCCGAAAATTCCAAGGCAGTATATCTCCTTTGACACATTTTGTTCTCTTTCAATCATTCATTATTGTTTGTTTGTTTGTTGTTTAACGACGCATCAACCCTGATGGGTCATTAGCGTCTAACAAGGTAAAACGATAAAATCATTCATTAGTATCATGGAAACAAAATAATTTATGTTTGCCTGCTTAAATAAGGCATGGATGAATACCTGCTTCTTCGGTGTGCGATGTATGTGCTATTGCATTCTACCTTGTTATTTGTTTCGCCTTTTTGGTAAAATTAATTATGTGTCGTGTTACGGTATCATTGGACAATTATAGTCATTAGGAAAAAATGTCCGTGCAATGAATACCCCTTAAACTCCACTTTTACAGAGTAAAACTGGGGTACGCAGGGGTTTACCCATTTTCTTATTCTTGCTCCAAAACATAGATTGTGGGTACTCGGCGAGGCGGTTCTTACGTGTACCAATAATCTATCTTTTGAGCAAAAATGAGAAAAATATCAAAATTTATCTACTAAAAATTTAAATTCTTTACAACGTTATAAAATTATGTGTATTACATGGGCGTGTTTTCGTAATGATAGTGGCCTATTTATGTGTTGAGAGTCATGACCTGATCAAGCATCAAAGAATGGTTTGCTCCCTCTTCCAACACTCGTAATATGTCCTTCGATAAACGTTTTGGTCATGATCTGCACTTCTAATTCAGTATTAATAAATTGGATTTGTAGATGGCAATTCTCCACAAAATAGTCAATCAAGCTTGACGTTAATCAAGCGGTGTTTCTTAAAAACAGAGTGACATTCATGTCAACCGAAAATCTAATTTCCCTAGATAATAGACTGGACTGTTATTCAAGATTGCCATAGTTGTAATTCCTAAAAATAGAGTATTGCATAAGTAGGAGTATATTATTTGGTAAGTCTAGATTCTAGACCTTGATGCTTTCAGCCTTTTTCTTGCTTAATGCAATTCTCACTTTATTCTTACTTTCCTATTTTTACCAATAAACATAAATCCATATTTCAGCCGGTAACAAATATTTTCTATCTTAGTGGCAAGACAAACAGTGAATTAATTGAAGAGTTATACGAAAAAAAAGCATAATATAAAAACAAACAATATGGAGACTAGTAGCTAGTCTATAATTTACTGGCTGAAAGAGCTATAGAGAAATTGACAAAATAAACGAAGAGACCAAGTGTTATCAGAAAAAAAGTAAAAGTAGGCACTGGTCAGGAATTGACGCAATCAGAAAGTAATTCCCACTCCAAAAACTAAGGAAAAAATCAAAAATCTAACAATGTGTTACCAATACTAACAATACATTAAGCAAGCCGAGTGAGCACCTATTTTCCCAATAGATGGCCGCTAAGTCACCCTAACTTAACTAAAAATATGAAAACATACATAGGGTGCTAAAAGCACAAAAACATAAAACAGTGAGAACCATCACAGAAGTATCGTATTGGAACGATCAGTAGTATAAAATTACTGGCGTGCTTAAATCAGATTCGGGCTGGTTATTAACTGTTCTTGGAAGATGGCAGGTGTTATATAGCGTACAGAATCAACACCTGTAACTGTATAACAATTTTTTAAGCTAACAAACTGTTTAGATTAGATAATAGAAGATAAAAAACATAATGGTTTTATCGATACAGTACTTGTTCGAATAAAATGAAAAGCCAAACACTCCATGGCGAATCGATAGCTTCTCAAATAAATAGAAGCTGATAGCAAATTGTCTTACTATATCTTCAAGCACGCAGATAGACTTAGCAGTAGTTCTATTGGAAAGGATAAAATGCTCACAATAAAGTTAGCAACCATACCATAAACACAAGGAAATACTTATTTTGTAAGTAACCATTTATTAAAATGCAATTAATTGGGGTATGTGACTTTACAAAAAAAAAATATATATATTTTTGACGCGTGCAGTTGTTAAACCATCGTTAACTTTATCTAAAGCAGACATTAGATTTTATTCTGAACATTTGAATATTATACTATTATGGTTTGCGCTCGATACTTAGTAACAAGATGGATGTTTATCTAACAAAACTATTGGTTTTCCTTTTTTAATTTTAAGGCAGGTGACGTTATTTTTTTTCTTCACCTGAATTATTAATTAATAGATGCAAATAAATAGCGCCGAAAGGTGAGCATACTGAGAAACATGCACAAGAGAGTTCACTGGTTGCATTTTGTTCAGACGGAAATTCTATGTTGCGATTGTAACCGGTGTCAAGCATAGTTTGTTATACGTGTTTTGTGAAACCTAACGTAAAAGCCCTTATACAATTGAGCCACCTCGTGGGAAAACCAACACTCTGCATAGGCGGTAACCGCGAAGCTGATCAGCGCCTTTGTTTTCGCTACTCGGATAGTACAATTCCTCTTCTACTTAAATCCAAAATTTGAAGCTTCTAGTCTGCTTCTATGACTGCACAGGCCGGTTTGTGTCAGACCTGTTCGGAAAACACATTGTTGGTTTTCCCACGAGACGGCTCAATTAATGCTGTATTCTATCAGGAACATTGAAAATAAAAATAGGCATTGATCCGGAAATGACGCAATCAGTAAGAAATTCCCTATGCAAAAACCGCCTAGTGGAAAAAAAACTAAATTAACAATCAGGTACTTACGAGGGGGGTGGTCAAAAAGTTCGAGGAAAAGTGCTGCCAAATATGTAATTGTCATGTGAAATTTACCTTCTCTGTGCATGTTGTAAAGTAACATATAGTTAACATATGCACAAAATTTGAATAAAATCGGATGAAAAACAGGCATTAAATCACGTGCGTTTCTAAGGTAACAACAGCAAAACCGGCCCAATATCATAGCAACGTCATGCTATACGCATTCATGCCGCTGTTGGCTAGCTCTCAAGCATTTTGGAATCTACTTGGCATACGGGCGTCTAATTGTCAGTTCTGTGTGTATAATGTGAATTGTGCCTAAACTACGATTTGATACATGTACGTCAGATGTCCTGACAAAAACTTTTCGAAAAAGCGAAAAATTAATGATCTTGCATAGCCTGGATTTTGTCCAACCAACAGTGAGAAATTTTGATTGGATTTGTGAACTTATTACGGCAGGAACACGGTATGATAAAAAAGCGCTACTTCATCCGATGCGGCGACGTCGAGTTTCTTACCAACATTTTGATCGACACATACACTTCTGTTAGCTTTTGCAAAGTTGATAACCGTCGAAAGACCATGGAATTTTGCGAACATATTGAACAAATGATGGCGTGATACCATGCAAATTGTTGCTGTATTTAAAAACCATATGGCCGATTTGTGGGCAATTGTTTTCTTGTCTCCAGGCTTTAGAAAACACAAAATTCAACGTGCTCCAAGAAGCGCCACATCGGTTGCCTCGGAGACCAATATCCCCAAGTGTATGTAGGTTTTGATTCCAATTTCTCCACATATTACTCAGGAAGGCCTTATCTATAAACTCATATATCTTTATTTGTAAAGCATAACATATTTTTTTAAGATATCGGCATGGTCCTAAAACTTTCCGGACAACCCTCGTATGTTGTGTATTTCACGAATTCTACTCTTTTCTATCATGACGATTATTTTCGACAGTATGACGTTATTTGACGTTACGCTGCGCGAGCCGACATGGACGCTTTTCTAGTCATGTAGAAAGCACGCATTCTACTTGTTGATTGCCGTTTTCTTAATTTCCTTGTTGCCATATGCGCCTTCTGCGTTTCTCAGTGTTTCTTTCTTTTATAGTCCGTTCCAAACACACCAATTTATCGAATACCGTTGTTCTTCTTGCAAAGGATTAGAAGCCGAAATCCCGGTATAGCCTAACCCTGTTGTTAAATTACAATAATTTTCTTTGGCTACATGTTGCCAAATCTAAAGGCGCACTGACGAGGCTTAAGTAGCCGAACTCGCAGTATGGCCCATCGTCTTTCTCATATATGTCTTAACTGCTTTTAAGAATAATAGCTAATATTTTTATTTCTGTGTTGTTTGTTCTTCTGTGTGTGGAGACATAAGAGGATCGGTCACAAGGTCACATCTCTCAGTATCTGTCACTGACAAACATTGTAAAGTATCTACATATGAAAGGCAATTTCCTTGGCTATTATCTGTTATAAACTTTTGTGTGGCTCTTCCCAAATGGAATGGAATATAATTCTCTAAAAGAGGTTACTCGATGATACTGACATGGTTGAAAGACACTAATTTAAAATTGTACAGTACATTAAATAATATAATCAGTGCCAGTAATTTCGCACATAGATGACTATGCCATGCACGAATCGATATTATTAAGGTTCAACGAATGTTAAAAGCAGCCTGTAGTGTCCTACTTTACAATTGCAGTTTAAATACAAAAGCCAAAATGCATTTTGGCATGTGGTAGTGGACTAGTAAATGAATTTAAAAGTTGCACTGTATCATTTAGTAAGCTCTACAGTAAAAATATAAAAATGCCAGCAAATATAATGGTCCGTCGGTAGTTTAAAATTGCGGGGGTACCTGTTTCAATGATGTCATATGTATCCCTTTATTTGTAGCCAGCAGGACAATGGTAACGTTTCTGTCAATTTGCTTTTCTAAATTTCTATAGCAGAATTTATTGCTTGAAAGATAAAGAAAATGTGACCGGATATAAACAACATGAAAGACGCATTATAATGGTTACAACTCTAAGAAAGCATGCCAGTGGGAACACGCCAAGTGTCTAAAAGGACGACTGACTCAGACTATATTTTCCTTTCGAGTGTGATTCTGGTATGATAATAAATGTGAAATGTAGCTGTTTTAATCTATGTATGTAATATAACAGCCTATTGCTTATTTCAACAACAAAATTATGTACATGTAATATGGCAGGGCCTCAGTTTAATATTAATTTGATAAATCCTCGTAAAGGACTGATTTAGTAAAGTTTGCTAGGTAATTGATTTTTCTCCTTTGGGGAAATAGCTAATTATTCGGTTTACCAATATATTGTTTCCATTTCATCATTATCCGTTTAATAAGTAATACTAGACGTTGCAAACATTCAGTAATCAAATTTAAACTCCCATTCCACACACCAGTCGAGAAAGTAAGTTAATGAAGTGTTTCTCATCTGAGATTTTAAGTTGGCAAATTGGTCCTTGTTGTTACTGTTTCCAGAGTATTGCACACTTGTTTGTTTTAAACAATCATGTAGCGAAATGATACGTTTAAAGATGTAGTGCGCTGCAAATGCAGACGCCAACAATTGCATGGTTTAAGTTTTACTGTAAGAAGTACAAAATTGTTATCACAATTGTACAGGGTGTTAAGAAAGTTCGAAGACATTGCAATAATCCTTATAACTTCACAATGAATAACCACACAATCCAAAAAATATACACACTTAAAACCCATTTTAATATCAGTCTGCACAATATCATAGAACTTCTACAACAACTGTTTTGACTGGTTTATATAACAATTTCTAAGTCTGGGTGCCACAGCTTGCGGTATTTCCTATGAGATATTGTGTAAAAGGGGGTCGTATATGAAACATAACTTAAAACATCCACAATATAAATTGGGGAACATAAAATAACTTTAAGTGATAGTCATTGTCCTTAACTTTACCATGAACATAATAGTTAGTGTAAGATAGTTCAGAACATATGAATTTTCATTAGATGAAAACACATAATTTACGAACAGAAAAGCAGTGTGTGTTTTGACAGGGGGTAGGGGTAATCAAGACTTAACATAGGCACAATGTGGAGCAAATAGCTTACATAAAATATTACATAATATGTATTAAGTGTCTGTAATGTGAACAGAATTGTTAAAATGTCAATTTTATAGATTGTGTGGTTAAAATTTATCATACATTAGCTCTGACCGCAAAAAAGTACCAAAATTAGGTAAAAAGACGGAAAATCGAGATTTTCATAAACAATATAACATTTTTACTGGTATGGGCACCGTAAATCACAATGATACACACCCCTGTATCAAATATTACCACGCCAATCTAAATAAACTACTGTATGCGTATGTTATATTCACGATTTTGAAATTTTAACACAAAATTGCATGTTGATGAATTGGAGGGACAGGGTAAGGTATAGCGTATTGTTCGTTAAGTTTTCTTCAAAGATAAGGAAGTGACATCATCAAAAATGAGTTTTTGTTTTGCCACAACATATTAAAAAGCATTATATAAGAAAAAGAAATGACAATAACCAGGCAGTTTCAAATGCTTATAAAATATTTACCCATACCCCCTACTATTTGTGGCCTATTTCAAGAATGGGGGTACCCTAAGACTTTGCTCAGCAATTCCAGAAAGTTTACGAGGCAATAGGAAATGATGACTCAAATAAGCATAAAAACATTCCTGGTGATATTTTTGACTAATGTATTCAATATGAATCCACTGGTATTGGAAATTTTAACAGTTTCTTAGACAAGTACTGTTTAAACCCACATTTTGCATTTGTGAATGTCAGTTCAGAAGAGGGGTAGCTTATTGCCACATATAATTTTCTTATCAGTTTGATATAAAACAAAGTTTTTGTCTGTTATATCGTGTATGCCATATTTTCAAAATTAAAAGTACAGTATATTATGATATCTATATGCTTTATTAAACACTTAGTGTCCTTTTAACTGATGTCTTCGAACTTTCTTAACACCCTGTATTATAAAGACACCGAAAGGAAGTGAAAAAAAAATAATTATATCTTATCACCTTTGACATATTTCCTAGATTGCAGTTCGTATTCTATGGCGTCATTGTTAGTTAAACAATGTCCTATTCTGAGAGGAACTAAACACTTGGGTTTTTAACTTACACTTAGGCTTTTAACTTTCCGTGCTGTGACATTAAGCCCGCCAGAACTTTTTTACCGTCTACAGATCTCTGAAAAAACCTAGAGTGTAAAAATTAATTTTGCGAGGGGCCGACCAAAGTAAAGGATGTTTAAAACATATGTTCAATCGTTTTATGTAACGTATACTATATATGTAACGTATATTACTATAATTGCTCGCCAGCGCAGTGACAATGAGTTCTTCTGTTCGTTTATTTGCTCTGAGATATTCTATCGGTATTAAAAAAAAAGATTGATTGTTGAACCAATGCGCAGGCACGCAATGGCATATTTCATTTCCCAAGACAAACTTCAGCATAAAGACAGATTGTCTCAGTCAAATTGAAACTTGATAGCTACACATCCGTCAGATGTCTGTCAGAAATAATTAATGAAGTTTCTCGTAAACAAAAACTTATTTTGAAGAAGTATGTTGGAGCATAACACAAACCCGATATCCAATAATATATGTTTTTGCAAAGTTTCACTTCATAGCATCAAAGCAGTCGCAACAGTGTGATTTGGCCTCGACTGGAATCGCAGTTTGCAACATGACACTGTAGGAAAATTTAGACTATTGATATTTGTATTATCTTGCATGTTAGTGTTTATAATTCGAAAATGCCTGAAATAAAAAACAATATGGCATGGATATTCCACTGGGTAGGGTTACAACATCAGTGGTAGCATGTGATGTTTAATGTTTTGCTTCTTGGAAAGTCGAATTATTTATTAGTATGAAAGTATCCAAAGTTCAGTATGCAATGCTTCTATCCATCTACAGTTGTATTATGTGTCAGATTCTCTTTTCTGGTAATGGAATCTGTTAGAAAAAGGTACAAGTAGGCAAAGATCAGGAAAAGGCGCAATCAGAAAAAGATTCCCACTCCAAAAACCGAGGTGGGAAAAAACCAAACTAACAATCAGGTACTTATACCATGAAACATATCGTAAGCCGAATGAGCAGCTATTTTCCCAAATAGGTGGCCACTCAGTTACCTTAACTTAACTAAAAATATGAAAACATACATAAGGCGCCAACAGCACAAAAAATTTTTAAACACCAAGACATTAAACAAAAAGAACCACCACAGAAGTATCGACTTGGAACGATCAGTAACACAAAGTTACTGGCGGGCTTAAACCTCTGATGAACAATCTCTGATGATAAACAAATGACTTTCTTGATACTTAAATCACCGCGAGTGTAATGAATCGATTTATTAGCTTTGGATGTGAGGTGGTATGTATTGCACTGAACAGGTCTTGTATTAAGCTTTTCTAACATACTGGTAAAATATAAGATTGTTTTTCATCCTTTCAAGTAGAAAAACGAAGCAGCCATGTGAAACTGCCTTGTTTCCTAATACATACACAAATTTATTGTTGTCGATTTGATAACAACGATATAATATCTAGCCATATGCTTACAGATACACCACTTGCTAGTTAAAACGCAAATCGAAACAGAAATATTCTGGATATTGCATACTATAAGATATACACTCAGTATGCGTGTCGTTATGAAATACGTAATACAAAGTGCATAAAAATATGTAACTTTCGATACAATTAAAAACGATGCAATTAATCTTGTTTAATCAGTTTGCATTAGGAATGATGATTAGTTTTGCAGAGTTCAATCGGTTTCCTCAATTTTACCCTTGGCATATACTACGTATAATCGTATATTTTTAAAATAATTCAGAAAATATTTGTCCTATTGGTATTACCAGAAATTTTATCATTACATCTGTGAACATGCAAAAGGGAATTAAATATTAAACATGAGATCCTTTAAACTGAGCAATGAACACATTATTCAGAAAGAGGATTGATCATACCTCGGTTTCTGGCTATATAAGCCTCGTCAGTGACTTTTAGATTTAAAAACGTAAAGCCAACGAGACCTACTGTAATTTTACAACTTTCAACAGGGTAGCCTATACAAATACATATTATTATTCAATAAGGGTTGAATATATATTTACGTTGTGTAGGACATTAATCAAAACTGATAATAATCACCTCGCTGATATTGATATTGCCATTACAAAAACATGCCCATGCAATATACAGAGAATTTTTGAGCTTTAAAAATTGAAGTTTTTTAGCTGAAAATAAATTTTTGATATTTTCGCCAAGGCGGTTCTAACGAGTACCCACAATCTATGTTTTGGAGCAAAAATAAGAAAAATAGGTATACCCCTGCATACCCCAGTTTTGCTATATAAAAGTGGGGTTCAAAGGGGTATACATTACACGGACATGTTTTCGTGATGAATAATTAAACCTTTGATTTTGTAAGAAGTATATACATATACATACATGTATATTTCGGCAGTTTTCTTTTGGATATACACCTTCGCCTTCAAACTAGATGAAAAATAGCTGGCCTTCCTAACAGTTTGGTCTGTAGATGGTTGCGTGCATGTACACTCTATTGAGATGAGCCATCATTTCAACGTGTTGTAATTTAACGTATGATTGCGTACAGCAATTTATAACTACTGTAACATATGTTAAATACATATTGTGGTTCCGATCTGTTGATCTGTTCAGTTGTGGTGTTTTGTCCCTTTTCAAAAAAGATAATGTAAATCCAAATGTTTATGTGTGGAACATTCGCTAACCTTGTGGCACGTTGATATACACACAAGCTTTAGTCTAGCGAATGTTTTTTACAAAAGAATGGAGAACCAAATGAAACATAGCGTTTTTTTTATTATAAAATGAGAAAGCTATACGCGTGGGCACACTTGTTTTTTTTTTTTTTTCAGAAAACCATACATGCTTTTACCCTCATATTTCTGAGGAATTTCACATGTATACATTATGTTACCCCAACCTACCAATAGGGCCGTTTCAGAAGGCGACCACGCCTTAACATTTACTGTAAAATTAAGGTTTTCTTTTGAAATCACTTACTGATGTAGAAATATATGTAACACACATACATGCAATTAGAACTCCGCCATGGTACGATAATACCTCAAACTTTATTCGCCTTGTGGTAAATAGCAAATGGTTAACGATGTTTCTCTTTTGCTCAATTAGATACTTGTTAACTTTAATCCCTACATAATTTCATTAGCACGTTTTACAATTCGAACTATGCGAACCTGATTTAGATTTGTTTTAGTTACTTAAATATGTCTGGCAAAAACCCTTGAGCACAAGTTGTCAAACGTAGTCTGTTTAACGTTATAGATCAAAAAGTGATCAAAGGAGACCTTCTGACCAATGGCCGTAAATTGAACACAAATAGATAAATAGATCATTGCTTCTACGACCGCGAGCAAAGAGGCAAATCATAATCGTCCTTTATCATTACTGTATTACATATTTCGGCGTATTCAAGGTAAAATTCATTAAGGAATATGTTTTTGCTGCGGAAGTAAAATTGAGAACCTTTGTAGGTGGTACCCTAGAGAGGATTTAAGAGATTTGTGCTCATTTCTGCCTGATCATTTATACACTGTGCCTTATCTGCGGTTACACAATTAGCAGGTATCAATGGATAAAAACGCACCGTTCGGTTAATACAGTCAATTACGTAGTTTTGGTAGGATGGTAAGTGATGACATGCATTGAACGTTCAAAACTTAATAAAATGTTGAGAAGTTTTATGGAAAATATTGTTGTCTTAATATTCTGTATCTGTCATTGACTTAGACAATTAAGTGCATAAGAAAGTATGGTAGAGACCATAGATAAATATTGCAAAATTGATTATCACAAAAAATTAAATTGCCTTTTTCTGACGAGATTGGTCGTTAAATATGATTCTATCTTTTGCATGCTTATGTGTGTGGTTCTATATAGATCCTTCTACGTCTGATATTATGTGTTATGCCTCATTTAACTGTTTTAATATAAGTTCAAACCAATTTTGCAACTCGATATAAGTGTTTGGCCTCTTATCTTCTATTACTGACGATACATTAACGCGTACATGGTGTCATTTGAAAATAACACAAAAACATTAAATATTTACTTGATTAGTTTCAGTTCTAACTGATTTTAATAATTAATTTGATATCAACAGTATATTTCTTTCAAAGTTTGACCAAGCACCAAGTAAAATTTTGAAAGCGCCAAGTAAAATTTTGAAATCACCAAGTAAAATTTTGCTAATTTTATTCGCTAATTTTATTCTTTGAGTAACGTTGAACGTTACCTGGTACAAGTCATACATGTTAACATAGCTTCCTTATAGCCATAAATTGTACAAAACAAAACATCCGGAAGTTACAAAAATTCAACTTTTGTAATAACACAATGTGCAGCAATAAATGTTTGTCATTTTATTCAATTTGTGAATTGCAACATGTAAAACGGTGGTGTTCACACAATATGAGTAACGTGTTTTGAGTGTTGTTAAAATTAAATATCTAGTCAACGTTGGATAATAGATTTTTATTTGATATGTGGATTTCCAAAGACATTTACTCGTAGTCTCTGATTTTACTTTATTTATGACACTTATTCTGATGCATTTGTAAAATCATTTTCACTCGTTTTATAAATGCGGTATCAAACACACACAGAAAGTGTTCCATTTCCTTCAGTATTTTTTTTTCATTCAGTTTTACGAGCTCATATGAGACGGGCCAATCAGTAGGTGGGGCGAAAACGGGAAGACCCCGAGAAAAAACACTTGACACACCCACAAGCAGAACTTGGCTTGTCTCACATGCGGCCAGAGCGAGGCTCGAACCCACACCAGTCACAGCGGTGAGATGATCGAGTGATTAAGAAACAGCGCTCTTAACCGCTGCCACGGGGGCCGCCCCTTCAGGTTTGCTTTTGACATGTGTATTATTGAAATAAAAATGCCGTTGATGCTTCTGAAAAGACAGCTAACCGCGCAGTAAAATATATGCTGATTTCAGGGTCTTCGATCAGGTTAATACAATTACTGAACTGTAATGCCCTTGAAGTGTGTCCAATGTCAGTCTGATCTGAATGAGTGTTGGCCTATTGATACACATCTGAAGTTATAAGTGAATGATCTGTCTTTGCTCATAGCAGAGTGTATTAAACCAAAGGCGAAGCACAGACTCTCCCGTAAGCATTCAGCAAATAAAATGTTGTGCAAAACAAATATTTATCTTTTCACAAACGACATTCTGTAAATGTTCTATAGAATGGTGAAGAAAATTGTCGCCAACGATGGTATGTGCCAAAGGTTAAGCGAAGATGTCTTCTGAGCGTCCAATGTTTAATGAAAATGCGATATTCGTTATCGTTACATGTAGCAGTAAGACTTTGGACACATAATACTATCTACAAATCGGCACGAAAGGCGCATACCATTGGAGCTAATACAGAGTAGCTGCAGTTTGCTGTTCATCATATTTGTAAAATCTTTGATTCGTTTCCTAGAGTTGCGACGCAATAATGCAAGGCTCGAGAGAGAATTAAATGTCACTGTTTAACAGAGAGTTTAAAGTAAGGTGGTTTATAAATGTAATTGTCTTAAAACGGTTGCTTCGTATGAGGCGATTGAATGAGTGCCAAGCATAAAACTTTTCTTGTGCAAGAAATGGCGACACTATTTCAATGTTAAAATAAGGGACACGTCACTGGAAAAAAATGAAGCCGTTAGATATGTACGTGTAAAGATTTACGCTGATGCTAAGAGAAAAATGACCTTGTAGAACTGCGTCTGAAACTTGTAGTTTATTTACTGTCACCATACTGTAACATTGATGCGTGTCAATTAGAATGTGTATAACTACGAACTTAGGCGTTGACTTCAGAAACATCGCACATTTTGCAAATGAAAAACGTCGCATGTGATCAACTTTCACAGAAACGAAGGCTGATAATGGCTTTATAGTGTAAGAAAGTCAGACTCAGGTCGCAGGTCTCGAATCATAAATTGAACAAGGCAGTTGTGAAAGTGCTTTAATCAGTTGACCCTTTCTGAGATAAGTAAATACTACATTTTTATCGACTTTGTAAGAGAGGACGATATTCTGACAAATTAAGGTCGCTGGAAGAATAGTATATCTTATCTGTGAGGAGCACAAAAGAAATAAAATACTTGATGGTGGATTAAGTCAAATTTGTTCCGTTGGTCATTGCGTGTCTGTTTATTTCGTTTGCTTCTAGCCTTAATTATTTAAAACCACACAAAATTAAAATGCATTTGAATTTATCCAAAACCTAACAATGATGATAACAGTTGTTATTTTGATTCAAACAATAGTCCTTTTTTATGTTTCACAGAGGTTGCTTAATCTACATGGGATTACTACTGTGATACTTTAAGAGACACTCTATACGTATCAATTTATGACAATAAGGTTTCGTCTGACAGTGTTTCAAATCTAATTGGCAATCGTGGTTTAACAGATCACAACTTTTAGCAAATGCCAATATTCAGACAGAGGAAAGTGGATAAAGTACGTTAGGTCGTTCACCAGACGACTTTTATTAAGTGTTTTGAATAATGCTGCATAAGACGTGTGGATAAGTTGCATATGAAAAAAATGCGCAGAGGTTAGTTGAAAAACGGCGCAACTGAATCGCTGCAATGGACGAAAAGTTTATCTAATATAGAATCCATTTTAACCTAGATAATATCTATAGCTCGCAAAACGCCGTTTCTGTTCCAATGACCACAGTTTGTGTTTTATCACCGATATTATCTGTAACGTAATTAGAGACAGCGAAGGAAATATGTCATCAATCGCAGTTTTATCGATGTCTTTAGGGACATATCCAACTCTGATTTAGCAGACCGGCTAAATAGCTTTATGAAAAAGGTTTTGATATTATAAATTTTATGGATAATAATTATAGTCGTGGTGTAGCAGAGGCATTTCAAACGTGTACCCACAATCTATTTTTTGAGCAAAAATGAGACAAATATAAATTTTTCTACGGAAATTTTTCAAATTTTACAACTACGGACAACTCTGTATGTTTCATTGGCATATTTTCCTTAAATACAAAGTTAACTTATTGGTATCGTAAAACAATTGCTCCTTAGTTATTGATTGTTATTGGAATATAACAGGTGTTATATATCGTACAAAATCAACACCTGTAACTGTATACTAATTCCTTAAGCTAACAACCTGTTTAGATTAGACAATAGAATATAGTAAACATGACGGTTTTACCGATACAGTACTGCCTCCAATAAAATGAAAAGCCAAACACTCCATGGCGAATCGATAGCTTCTCAAATAAATAGAGGCTGATAGCAAATTGTCTTACTATACTTTCGAGCACGCAGATAGACTTAGCAGTAATTTTATTTGAAAGGATAAAATGATCACAATAAAGTTAGAAACTTTTCCTCAAAAGCTAGGAATTTAAGCTAGAAAATGCTAATTTTGTAAGTAAACATTTCTTTATATACAAATAATTGGAGCATGTAACTTTACAAAAAATAAACATATTGTTGACGCGTGCAGTTGTTAAACCATCGTTAACTTCATCTAAAGCAGACATTAGATTTAATCAAATTCTAAACATTTGAATATTATACTATTATGGTTTGTGTTCGATACTTAGCAACAGAAGATGGATGTTTATCTAATTAAACTATTTTTTCTAATACTTAGGCAGGTGACGGTATCTTGCACCTGATTTATTAATCACGGACTGTGACAATAAAGAAATCTGTGACATGGTCTATTTATAGTCTTGCTTAAAACGATTAGCTTATTGCCAGAAAAAAAAATAAATTCGAAGAAACGGAGTACAACAAATATATAAATAAGAACATCACAAATAAACAGATAAATAATTACAATAACATAATGCATGTAAATAAACAGCGCCGAAAGGTGAGCATATAGCGAAATATGTACAATACCTGGTCGGAAACCCAGAAGACCGGTTCTTTCGAGTTGCAGTTTAAATGTGAAATGTAACCATTTTAAACAGTGTATAATGTAACAGCCCATTACTTATATCAACAACAATATTACATGATATGGCAGAATGGTTTGATCAGCTCTCGTAAAGGACTCGTTTAGTTAAGTTTACTAGATAATTAATCGTTCGCCTTTTGGGAAACGGCTACTCATTCGGTTTACCAAATGAATATGCTGCTTCCATGTCATCATTTATTAAGTAAGAATTTAAGACGCAAACATTGAAATCCCATTCCACGCACCAGGCCTGAAAATAAGTTAATGCGTTGTTTCTCATCTGTGATTTTAAGTTGGCAAATAGAATCTTGTTGCAATTGTTTCCAGAGTATTGCTTATTCAAAAGGATTAGTGCAAGAACGTGTCTTAGTCCATTTTTTGTAAGTTTCAAGTATAACGCAAAAAACATACTGTATCCACAAGTGTTTGACAACCATTTGAAAATAGTACCAAATTATTGGTCTTATCAAATAGAGTAAAACGCTTAATGCCATGAAATTTCGTCGGAAGATACGGGAAAAAATTAAGGAATTCAAATATACTTAACACCAAAAGTAACTTTACACTGTTAAATCCTAAATATATCTTCATTCGCTTTGATCTGTAACAACGTATCTATCCGAGTATGTCTGCAACACATGTCCGAGCATAATGCATGTAAAACGGTCGTTTTACCTTAATCCGCTCGCGAGTTATCTGTGCTTTCGTTAAAAGCACACAATTGTCCTTTTCGCACCAAATCAAAGGTAGACAGAAGATATGAACACGCTGTGGCTAGGGCCACTTATTGTCCGTCAAAAATACTGCCCGATATTTTCGATGCGACATTTGATTAGGTTTTTGCAGGCTGTTAAAATTGCTTTGCATCGAGATTACCTCCCTTCGAAATAAACCAATAGTGAATTTTAACCAGTTCTGAAAGCTTTTCCTTTTATTCTATCGAACGTTTTTCATAGCGAATCGTTGGGGCCTCAATTTAAATGTGTGGCAACATTGGCTGGTGAAAAAAGTCCCATCGGTTCGAGAGAAAAATGGCAAACACTATGCAATGGAATTTTTCATTGAAACCATTGTTAATGTCGCTAAATGGGCCTTGGAAATGCAAACATCACTCCAGTTTGTTGTTTGAGAAGGACAATTCAAGTTAATTCAGACTCTAATAAGCAATACAATAGCATCTTTTAAAGACTTGGTCTTCAAACATAATTAATTTATAAAACTACAGTAACGCATCAAAAGTGATGTGATATGGAAAATCGTTATTTCGACCCCTTGCGTGTTTTATAGGGACGTGTGGCAGCATTCTGTCACAAAAAATCCTTAAAATTTCGCCTACCTAATGCGTAATTGATCGGACTTTAATACATATCAAACACTTTATATATATTACACATCTATATCCGAAAAAATTATCTACAAAAACAGTGTAAAGTTACTTTTGGCTTCGAGTATATTTATAATGTGTCTTAGTCTAAATTCAATTTTTTTCATACCAGTTTTGGCTGGAACTTTGATAAAATACATCGTTTTACAATGATGGAATTGCTCTTTTGCCTTATTTGAATGTTTTAAGTTCCTAAAACCATAGCAGAACGAATGCTTTTTACATCAGCAGATAATAACATGTTCTTAGGATTTACGTATATTCTTGCATTAAACACTGTGCAATGTATGGACTTAGGCATTTTCTTAGACTTAGCACCCTTTGAAAAAATCTAAATTACAAATTTCACTTCGAACAAAGTGTAAAAGGCATCACAAACTACATATCAGAATTTAGCTTACTGTATGTACATGTATATAGAACGAATGAATGAAAACCCGCTTAATGCACATCCCTCTTTTATGATAATAATTATAGTCGTGGTGTTGCAGAGGCAGTTCAAACGTGAACCCACAATCTATGTTTTGAGCAAAAATAAGACAAATATAATTTTTTCTAACTTAAGAACATCTGTATGTTTTATGGGCATATTTTCCTTAAAAACAAAGTTAACTTATTGGTGTCGTAAAACAATTTGCAAATGCTCGTTAGTTGTTAATTGTTATTGGAAGATGACAGGTGTTATATATCGTACAAAATCAACGCCTGTTACTGTATACTATTTCCTTAAGCTAACAACCTGTTTAGGTTAGACAATAGAAGATAGTAAACATGAAGGTTTTACTGATTCAGTAATGCTTCCAATAAAATGAAAAGCCAAACACTCCATGGCGAATGGATAGCTTCTCAAATAAATAGAGGCTAATAGCAAATTGTCTTACTATACTTTCAAGCACGCAGATAGACTTAGCAGTAATTTTATTTGAAAGGATAAAAATGTTCAGAATAAAGTTAGGAACTTTTACTCAAAAAGTGGTAAATACTAATTTTGTAAGTAATTACTTCTTTAAATGCAAATACTTGGGGCATGTGACTTTATGAAAACATTATATTGTTGACGCGTGCAGTTGTTAAACCATCGTTAACTTTATCTAAAGCAGACATTAGATTTAATCAAATTCTAAACATTTGTATATTATACTATTAAGGTTTTTGTTCAATACTCAGCAACAGAAGATGGATGTTTATCTAATTAAACTATTTTTTTCTAATACTTAGGCAGGTAACGGTATCCTGCACCTGATTTATTAATCACGGACTGTGACAATAAAGACAACTGTGACATGGTCTATTTATAGTCTTGCTTAAAACGATTAGCTTATTGCCAGAAAAAAATAATTCGAAGAAACTGAATACAACAAATATATAAATAAGAACATAACAAATAAACAGATAAATAATTGCAATAGCATAATGCATGTAAATGAACAGCGCCGAAAGGTGAGCATATAGCGAAATATGTACAATACCTGGTCGGGTTTAAAGATCGGTTCTGTCGAGTTGTGGCTTAAATGTGAAATGTTACCGTTTTAAACAGTGTATAATAAAACAGCCTATTACTTATATCAACAACAATATTACACGATATGACAGAATGGTTTGATCAACTCTCGTAAAGGACTCGTTTAGTTTACTAGGTAATTAATCGTTCGCCTTTTAGGAAATGGCTACTTATTCGGTTTACCAAATGAATATGCTGTTTCCATGTCATCATTTATTAAGTAAGAATTTAAGATGCAAAATCCCATATCACGCACCAGGCCTGAAAATAAGTTAATGTGTTGTTTCTCATCTGTGATTTTAAATTGGCAAATAGAATCTTGTTGCAATTGTTTCCAGAGTATTGCTAATTCAAAAGGATTAGTGCAAGAACGTGTCGTAGTCCATTTTTGTAAGTTTCAAGTATAACGCGAAAAACAAAGGTTTGACAACCATTTGAAAATAGTACCAAATTATTGGTCTTATCAAATAGTGTAAAATGCTAAATGCCATGAAATTTCGTCTGAAGATACGGGCAAAAAATAAGAAATTCAAATATACTTAACACCAAAAGAAACTTTACACTGTTCAATCCTAAATATATCTTCATTCGCTTTGATCTGTAACAAAGTATCTATCCGAGTATGTCTCCAACACATGTCCGAGCATAATGCATATAAAGCGGTCGTTTTACCTTAATCCGCTCGCGAGTTATCTGTGCTTTCGTTAAAAGCACAAAAATGTCATTTTCGCACCATGTCAAATTTAGACAGAAGATGTGAACACGCTGTGCCTAGGGCCACTTATTGTTCGTCAAAAATACTGGCCGATTTTTTCGATGCGACATTTGAACATCTGTTAAAATTGCTTTTCATCGAGATTACCTCCCGTCGAAATAAACCAATAGTGAATTTTAACCAGTTATGAAAGCTTTTCCTTTTATTTTATCGTACGTTTTTCATTGCGAATCGTTGGGGCCTCAATTTAAATGTGTGGCAACATTGACTGGTGAAAAAAATCCCATCGGATAGAGAGAAAAATGGCAAACAATATGCAATGGGATTTTTCATTGAAACCATTGTTAATGTCGCAAAATAGGCCTTGAACCTAAAAACATCACTCCAGTTTGTTGTTTGAGAAGGATACTTCAAGTTATTTTAGACTTTAATAAGCAATACAATAGCATCTCTTAAAGACTTGGTCTTCAAACATAAAAGGTGTTGATTTATAAAACTACAGTAACGCATCAAAAGTGATGTGATTTGGAAAAACGTTATTTCGACCCCTTGCATGTTTTATAGGGACGTGTGGCAGCATTCTGTCACAATAAAAAATCCTTAAAATTTCGCCTACCTAATGCGCAATTGATCGGACTTTGGAGTGGGAATCTCTTTCTGATTGCGCCTTTTCCTGATCTTTGCCTACTTGTACCTTTTTAATACATATCAAACACTTTATAAATATTACACATCTATATCCGAAAAAAACTATCTACAAGAACAGTGTAAAGTTACTTTTGGCTTCGTGTATATTTATAATGTGTCTTAGTCTAAATTCAATTTTTCCCATACCAGTTTTGGCTGGAACTTTGATAAAATACATTATTTTACAGTGATGAAATTGCTCTTTTGCCTAATTTGAATGTTTTAAGTTCCTAAAACCATAGCAGAACGAATGATTTTTACATCAGCAGATAATAACTTACGTATATTTTTGCATCAAACACTGTGCAATGTATGGACTTAGGCATTTTCTTGGACTTAGCACCCTTTGAAAAAATCTAAATTACAAATTTCACTTCGAACAAGGTGTAAAAGGCATCACAAACTACATATCAGAATTTAGCTTACTGTATATACATGTATATAGAACGAATGAATGCCAAAATCTCAATTTTTGACAAAAGTGGACTAGCACGAAAAAATACGTTTTAAGATATAGTGCGCTGCAATCGAAAAAGCCACTAATTGCATGGTTTAAGTTGTACTCTAAGATGTACAAAATTGTTATCAGAATTGTATTATAAAGACATTTATATGCAATGAAAAACAAATACCCAATTGTCAATTTAGATTTTCCCACCTCGGTTTTTGGAGTGGTAATTTCTTTCTGATTGCGCCTTTTCCTGATCGTTGACTACCTGTACATTTTTATCAGCTAGCCATATTTCCTTGATTACAGTTTGTATTCTATGGCATCATTGTTAGTAAAACAGGGTCCTATACTGAAAGGAAGTAAACACTTAGGTCCTTAACTTTCCGTGCAGTGGCATTAAGTAAATGCAGTGAAATGCATATGTTCACTTTGTATTTTTACTTTCTCTGAGATATTCTATCAGTACAAGATTGATTGTTGAACCAATGCGCAGGCACGCAATGACATATTTCATTTCCCAAGACCATCTTCAGCATAATGATAGATTGTCTCAGCCAAATTGACTTGGTAGCTACACATCCGTCAGATGCCTGTCAAAATTGTTTAATGGAATTTCTCGAAAAGAATATTATAACGTAATATTTTGGAGCATATCATACGACACACAAAAATGATATCAAATAATTTATATATATATATATATAGGGGGATTAAACCATTAACAGTGCAAGAATAAATCAAACTAAGCGCACTTTCGGCTTTCGCCTTCTTCAGAGTCAATATGTATTTACAGGTAAAAACTGGAAAAAAATGAAAATAGGTAAATAAACAAAATAAATAAAAAACAATGCAAAAATACACAAATATACAAAAATCACATGAAATGTGACAAAGTTGACACCACTGTATGTTCGGCAGTGGGTAAACGACTTAAAATTAATTCATGAACGCCCTTTGAAAGGGCCCAGTATCTGCTAAAAATGGCGACAAAAATTGCGCGTCACTTTACTACATAAGGTCAGTTTGTAGCGGTGTGTTTATTTTGCTCGGTAATTGTGTATTAGCTATGTAAGTTAAACATTGGGGAACCAGGGCTGGAGGCAACCAGATAAAAATCAAGGTAATAAGCACAAAATAGAGTCAAACAGAGTACTTTCCATGAATGCAAATCATCGCAGAACTGCTCACGGACGGTGCTTGGAAGGAGAGACGGCGAAAATGGCCATCCTCGATTTTTGAAATATAGAAATTTAGATAAAAATTGCCTTTGTGCTCAATTGGCGAACATTTGATTTATTGAAGTTTGAAGAATTTAGATGAACATCACATTTATGTGGTCAGAAGAGGAGGCGAACACACCGCTACAAGCAAGAAAAGGGGGATGCGAAAACCATGTTTTATGCAGAGAGACGAGATGGTAAGCTGTAGGAACCCAGGAAAACTGGTATATTGGGTGAACCGGCACCGTCCGTGAGCAGTTCTGCGATGATTTGCATTCATGGAAAGTACTCTGTTTGACTCTATTTTGTGCTTATTACCTTGATTTTTATCTGGTTGCCTCCAGCCCTGGTTCCCCAATGTTTAACTTACATAGCTAATACACAATTACCGAGCAAAATAAACACACCGCTACAAACTGACCTTATGTAGTAAAGTGACGCGCAATTTTTGTCGCCATTTTTAGCAGATACTGGGCCCTTTCAAAGGGCGTTCATGAATTAATTTTAAGTCGTTTACCCACTGCCGAACATACAGTGGTGTCAACTTTGTCACATTTCATGTGATTTTTGTGTATTTGTGTATTTTTGCATTGTTTTTTATTTATTTTGTTTATTTACCTATTTTCATTTTTTTCCAGTTTTTACCTGTAAATACATTTTGACTCTGAAGAAGGCGAAAGCCGAAAGCGCGCTTAGTTTGATTTATTCTTGCACTGTTAATGGTTTAATCCCCCTATATACTTATTTCAATCATTTTCGAATCCTTTCTTAGGATCCAGTGCCACCGGGAAGATTTTTGTTTGATGTTTGTCCTATTTCTCCCAATATATATATATATTTGGCAAAGTTTAACTTTATAGCATCAAAACAGTCGCAAAAGTGTTGTCTACTCTTGACTGGCATTGCAGTTTGCAATATGACTCTGTAGTACAAAACTGACTTTTGCATCATCATGCTTATAATGCATGTCAGAGTTTATAACTCAAAATGCCTAAATATGCAGATTCAGACATGGATATTTCGCTGGGCAAGGGTTACAACATAAGTGGTAGTGTTGTGCTCCTTGGAAAGTCAAATTATCCACAAGTATTACAGTATCAAAAGTTCAATATGCAACGCTTCTATCCATCGACATTTTTGTAATGTGCTAGATCCTCTTTTCTGTTAATGGAATCCGTTTACATAAAACAATCTCTGATGATAAATATAATGACTTTCTTGATACTATAATCACCGCGAGATATAAAGTACCAAACAATTTGTAATGAATCGATTTATTAGCTTTGGATGCGAGGTTGGATGTATTGAACTTAAAGATGTCTTGTATTAAGCTTTTCTTGCATTCTGGTAAAATATAAGATTTTTTGTTCATTGTTTCACGTAGAAAAAGGAAACAGTCATGTGAAATTGACTTGTTTCCTAATACATACACAAAACTTAGTGTTGTCGTTTGAAAACAATGTTATAACATTTAGCCATCTGCTAACAGATACACCACATGCTAGTTTAAACGCTCATTTAAAACGAAATATTCTGGATATTTCATACTATAAGATGTACTCCTAGTGAGCGTTTTGTTATGAAACCCGTATATGCACTGCATACAAATATGAATATTACGATAAAATTAAAATAACGATGCAATTAATCGTTTTTAATGAGTTTGCATTAGGAATGATGATAAGTTTTGCAGAGTTCAATCAGTTTCCTCAATCTTTACCCTTGGCAAATATTGTAGCATAAATATGTAAAAATAATTCCAGAAAATAGTTGTCCTATTGGTGTTACCAGAAGTTTTATAATTATTTCTGTGAACCTGCAAAAGAGAATTATAAATTAAAAATGAGGTGCTTTAAAATGAGCAGTAAATACATTAATGAGAAAGGGAAATGGCTATACCACGGTTAAAAGTACATAAGTCCCATCGGTTACCCTTTAGATTTGTAAACGTAAATCCAGCGAGACCTACTGTAATGATGCAAATTTCAACAGGGAAGCTGATACAAATACATTTTATTATCCAATAACGGTAAAATATATTTTATGTTGTTTAGAAAATGAATCGAAACAGATAATATATTTCTGACTTCACCTCACTGATCTCAATTGAGGAACATGTACCATTCAATCGCAATAAATATTGTTTGGATTTTGTTAGAATTATATACATGTAGATCGGCAGTTTTCTTTTACATTTACGCCTTCGCCTGCAAAGTACCTGAAAAAAGCTGGCCATCTTAACAGTTTGCTCCATAGATGGTTGTGTATCTGTACACTCTAATGTGGTGAGCCGTCGTTTTAGCGTGTCGTAATTATACGTATAACTGCACAAAGCAATTTCTACTTACATATTGCCATTCCAATTTGTTGATCTGTTCATTTTTGAAATTCTGATTTACTCGGCGTGTCCCATTACATAAAATATTGTGTTAATAAAATATCTATATGTGAAACATACGTTAGCCTTGTGGTATCGTTGATAAACGCTCAAGCTTTAGATTAGCGGATATATTTCAAGAAAGAGCGGAGAACCAAATGAAAGATAGCGGATTGTTTTAATGATAAAGTGAGCAAACTCTACACGTGGATACACTTTAGATCATGGTACGATTTTTCCCTAATACTACTGTGGAATTTCAAGTGTACACATTATGTTTTTCTTTGATTTATACCACATTTTCTGTAAAATTAAGGTATCCCTTTTAAATCATTTACTTGTGTGGAAATATATGTAACCCATAAACATGAAATCCTTTGAAATCACTTACTTGTGTGGGAATATATAACCGATATGCATAAATACCTTTGAAATCACAATCTTTGTGTGGAAATATATGTATCCAACATACATTAAAAAATCCGCCATGGTATGATAATACCTCAAAATTTATTCGTCCTGTGGTATATAGCTAATGGTTTATTTTTTCTGTTTTGTTCAACTAGATACCTGTTACCTTTAATCCCTGTATAATTTCATTAGCACGTGTTACAATTCCAATTATGCTAACCTGATTAAGACTTTTTAGTTACTTTTGTATGGCAAAAGCCCTTGTGTACGCATCGTTATCCCTACCGAGAACATATTGTCAAACGTTGTCTGTGGTAACGACGTGATAGATCAAACGGTAATAAAAGGGAACTTTCCGAACATTGACCTAAACACACGTCTAGCAAATCAGTGTCATTTACTTCTACTATCGCGGGCATAGAGGCAAATCTATAACCGTCCGCTATTATTGATTAAGATATTTCGGCGTATTCGAGGCGTTTTCCATTTGGAATCTGTTTAGTACATGGTACATTATCTGTGGTTACATAATTAACAAGTATCATTGAATAAACGCATTGTTCGGTCTGACGCATCCAATCCTTTTCGGTAGAATGCTAAATGATGACATGCACTGAATATACTGAACTCGTAGTATTCACGGGAGTCCGGGGGCGTAAACCAGAACTGCATTAA
The DNA here is from genome assembly GCA_964017185.1 of Rugalucina vietnamica. Taxonomy (NCBI): domain Eukaryota; kingdom Metazoa; phylum Mollusca; class Bivalvia; order Lucinida; family Lucinidae; genus Rugalucina; species Rugalucina vietnamica. The sequence goes on along the minus strand of OZ024882.1, from coordinate 46,835,378 downwards.
TGAAAGTCAAATAATGTTGTCTTTTGCAGTTTCTATGGCTTGGGTTATTAAGGTAAAATACTGCTAAATTAATTAGCGCTTACTGTTAAATTGCTGATTTTTGCCTGCCGAAATAATCGTTTTGTCATTTTATCTTCTGCATGCGCACGCATGTGTGCTGTTGATTATTAGTCCTTCTAAGTCTTATAATATTTAAATACCTTTACATTCAAATTCAAAACAATTTGCAACTCGAAATGAGTGTTTGCCTTCTTATCTTCTGGTAAGTACGATATACACTGTATTAATGGGAACGTGGCGTCTTTTAGATATAACACAAATACAATTAAAAATTTGTTTTGATAACTTCAGTTCTAACTGATTTCATTGATTAATTTCACGCTATAAAATAATTATATAAAAAAATGACTACATAATCAGAAAACACGAATTAAAATTTTGCCAACTTTTTGCTTTAAGTAAAGTTGAACGTTACCTGATGCAAATCATAAGCAAAACCAGGAATTAACCTATTTTTCAAACAGGTGCACCAATAATTGTTTGCCACTTTCTTCAACTTTAAGATTTATAATATGTAAGTGTTGTTAGAATCAATATGGGATGATAGAATTTTATTTGGTATGTGGTTTTCAAAAGGCATATACTAATTGTTTCTGATTTATTTATTTTTTTTTTTACTTTATTTATGACACTTAAGCCGATGCATTTCGAAATTCATTTTTCACTTTATCGCTACTGCGGTATCTAACACACACATAAAGTGTGTCATTTCCTTCAGGTTTCAATATAAACGTTTGCTTTTGTCATGTGCATAATTGAAATCAATTGTCGTTGTTGCTTCTTAACAGGCTACTAGCCACCCAGTAACAAAGTCGTATGATGATTTTAGCGTCTTCGATCAAGTTATGGCAATTACTGAACTGTAGCATCCTCGAAAACGATGACAAAAGGACGCTAGATATTTTTTATCACGGATTAAAGATAATGTGGATTACAAAGACATTTGCTTCATATGCGTGGCTGATATTTGCCATTATAGTTACACTATCATGACTGTAAAAACGGGATGTTTTTCATGGTGCATCCGATATGATTGCATTCTTTTTCAGACTTTGTTCAATTTATTGAAGAGTTTCTATTTACATAAAAGTGTTAATGTAATAGAGTGCAACGCCCTGTCCAATGTCAGTCTGATCTGAATGAGTGTTGACCTCACTATTACGAAAACTTTCCTATTCTATGTACAGAGATTTTGTTTTTCAGCAGCAAGAATTGAAAAGATATTTCAGATTTTTTTTTTTTTTTTTTTGACATTTATTTTGACATTTTCGCTCAAACCATTGATCGAGGGTACACGTTAGAACCGCCCCGACAAGTACCTACAATCTATGTTTCTGGATCAAATTGAAAAAAGTAGGTATACAGTGGAGATAACTAGCAAGTTGTCCGTGCATTCGCACGAACCGTGCGTTGCCCACGCACGCTATTCGCAGTCATAGGCCACGCACTACCGCGCGAAGTTAGCGCGAGGGATTTTCGGCCAATGAGAAATCAGTCTGAACTCGCAAAACCAACGCATTTTCTCAATATCTTCGCGAGGGGTTTTCAGCCAATATAAACTGCGAACCACTCACGCGAAACCTTCGCATTTTTCCAATATTTTTCGCGTTGGTTTTTTAACCAATAAGAAACGCGATAATATCTGCGTGGGGACACGTGACCAGCGCACGAAATTGGCCAGCCAATCAAATGTGCGTTGGCATTTTGCACGATAGACCACGCCCTCTATGGACAGACCCACCATGTGACCCTTCTCAATGAAAATAAACAGCCATGTTTCATCGGAGCAGTAAATATTTGTTTTAAAATAATTTCTTGACAAAACTAGACACTTCTGTATGTCAAATAAATACTTATAGAGTTCGGAAAAAAAATGCCGGGTTTTGTGTTTCAGGAAATACTTAATCATATCCTGCAGAATCCGGCCTATACAATTATGCATGGAGCAGTTGCATGGTTGTAAAATTTGCTAAGTGAAATTTGCGCTTCGACAAACTATTAAAGATTTTCTTTAACTTACCCCTTTGAAGATATATATGCATTTTGTTAGATAAAATCATCCATTTATCCGAAACACGTGAAATATCACATGTTTTGAATAACGTTAAAATTCCGTCACATTGAATTCATATTCCACATGCATGGAGGAAACCGTCTGCTTTTACAATAGTCAAGGGTAAAATATTGGCCCCGTCGGAACAAACCTTTGTGTGTGAAGATTTTGTTTTTCTTTATCTTGAAAGACATTTTGGCTACGGGCTTTAGAAAGTATACAAGGCTTTGAAATTCTGATGGAATTTACCGGACAGCGATATGTTGTCTGATTTGAGTACGTGTAGATGTGCAGTCTGGTCCAAGCAATGCTAGATAAAACCATCAGCCCCATTTGTCATAAAGGACATTTTGTCGTTAAGGGTCTCTTAAGCCCTTATTATCCGCCAATGATCACCATACCCCACGGGCCAATACGAGAGTAAATTGCGTTTTATTGTCAATACTGTCAAAACATTGGGGCTTTGAAGTTGCAGGGCACATTCTTTATTTTAGATCCGCGGTATTTGTTTGTTGTTCCATAAATTATACTGACATAATCGATGTGGGAGTAAAATTGCTTATTTGTTCATACTTTTCAGCCGCATCATGAGAAAAAAACATTGTGGTTTCCAAACAGGTCCTACACAAACCGAGTTGTACAAGCATAGAAGTTTCATAGAGACTGCAAATTTTGGATTCTAAAAATTAAAGGAATTGTTCTATTCATGTAGCGAAAACAAAGGCGCCGCTCAGCTTCGCAGTTACTTTGTTTTCGCGTATGTAAAATATTGTGTTCTCATGATGCGGCATATTTATTTATTTATTTTCGAAAGATGTCCCGATCAAATAAAATTATAACTTAAGTGACTTCAACTGATTTGGTTGTGTGAAAATGAGGTCATGTCAAGACGGAGCCACCACTCTCTTGGTTTTAACCAATACTCTGGAGAGTTAATGAGTCTTGCTTAATGACCAAATACGGTGTCGGCAGTGGGGATTGAACCCAGGTGCCTACGATTCAGCGCCCGATGCTCTACCACTACGTCATTGCGTTCCTCTGGCTTCAAACCCTCAAGGCTATATTTTTTCTTCATTGCTCTTCGTATTCTTAGTATAATTCTTCTTTTTAATTAGAGAAAACACTGGATCCCTTTATTCGGCTAACGAAGGTTTTAAACAAAGCTTTATGAATTCGTAGCATCAGCCCAGATATACTTCTTTCAACAGAATGATCACTGTAGGAATTTCAAGTATGCTCAAACATGCAACCTCAAGTAACACTTCGGGGCGGGGACTCACTTTTGTTGAAAATAAAAAAAAATGCGAAACGCAAGAAGCTACTAGAAAATTAGCAGTGAACACTTTAATGAAAATGCATTTCACTAATTGAGGTGGTGATCAAGCGCGCACGCTACTGTCACCCAAGGAAATAAGGAAGTCTTGTTGCTTATTCTGTCAGATACTTTGATTATTTTTGTACAAAAGGCACCACAATTAAACGAGCATTAAGATAAAACATGACTTAAGACAAACAAACTAGAGAGTTCATTAGAACTCTGACTGGAGAAGCTATCCTCTCTCTGTCTCTCTCTCTCTCTCTCTCTCTCTCTCTCTTTCATTTCCTTAATGAGACCATAAAACTGTGCTTGTTATGCTTATAATATTGCTGCTCATGTTGTTAGCATGTATTGTATAACCTGAGCTATTGAATAAATTTGCTATCTCAGCTATGAGATTTTCAATAGACGCACATCATCACCGAAAATGAAAAGTGCGCTAGTACTCACATACAGTCTGGCTTTATTCTAATCCATTTACATTTTATAGAGTCCCAACAAATCGAACCACAACGTTTTGCATTTGTGATTTTTCTATGATTTGTGTCAAAATCACGTATATAAAAATAATTGAGCCGCGACGCGAGAAAGCCGGTCTTCGGGGTTTCCGACAAGGTAAGACACAAACCGGCCTGTACAGACATGGAAGCAGGCTAGAAGCTTGAAAGTAAGGTTTCACGTTAATGAGGAATAATACTATCTGTGTAGCAAAAACAAAGGAGCGGATCAGCTATGCAGTTACTGCAAGGCTGATCTGCGCCTTTGTTTTCGCATATGCAAAATCCGGTTTTATCAGGACGCGGCTCATTAATACTCCTGAGCGCGCGGACTCAAATTATTATAACTGATTCTATATACGCTGTGGGAGACCAATTCCCGAAAGAAGTCCAAGACAAACGGCGCGATTTATTGCCTGCGAAAAAATCGGCACAGCGTAAAGGTCAGCGAGCAGTTTTCTCGTACGATAAATTATACATCGATGGCGTCCTATACAAACCTCCTGTGACTCAAAATACGGACAATACGAACGCTACAGGAGTACAACGAACGCCGGCATCGGGTCGGCCTAATGCTTCTATCTTTCCTGGAAACAGCGGGCAAACTAGGAATACCAGATTATCACCGTCGGGTGGCGCTAAACCCAAAACGCCGCCCTTCTCTTCGTTTAATCCAGAGGACTTAACATTTCGTGCATATACGCAGGGTGCTTCATCTGCACCCAACCAAGGGTTGGGGCCCGGAAATCAACATAATACCTACGCTCGGGCATCTTCATCTGGGGGCGCGGAACCTATGTACTAGGGACGTCGTGAGAGCCAGTTTTCCCTAATCGTATGGAACGTACAAGGTTTGGTGAAAAAACTTGCTGATACAGACTTTTTGGAATATATCCAAACGTATGATATTCTGTTTTTAACTGAAGCTTGGAATAATCAATATACAAACTTAAATATTCAGGGGTTTTCTGTGTATTCTTGTCCACGTCCGAGATGCAGTAAACGAGCGAAACGGGACAGCGGCGGAATAGTAATTTACTGCAAAAATAAGCTCTCGAATGGTATTGAAGTTGTAAAAATGGACAATCGAGGCATCGTGTGGTTAAAAATGAAGAAAACATTTTTCAATTTTGAAAATGACCATTATTTTTGTATATGTTATATACCACCTGAGAAATCGAAACTTTATACAGACATGTGTGTTATGCAAGATTTTGACTTTTTTGAACAAATAGTGGACGATGCGAGGAACTATGAAAACCAGGGGGAGATTTTTCTCTGTGGTGACTTTAATAGTCGTGTTGGCTTAATGTCAGACTTTGTCGAACAAACGGGATTAGATAGATTTGTGGATCTTCCCGATTCCAATGACCCAGTTGCTAACGTAACCGTTAGGACATCAGAAGATAAATTTGTCAATATATTTGGTCATAAACTCATAAGTCTTTGCAAAGAGCTCGGACTCAGCATTGCAAATGGACGCTTGGAACCGGGACGATTCACATACCAATCTAAGACCGGCTGCAGCGTAGTTGATTATTTTATTACAAAAGCTTCGAACTTTAAATATGTAACTAAAATGGAAATATTTGATCCATCTGAATTTTCAGACCACTGTTCACTGTATGTTTCTATGTGCTATACTGAATGTCATAATGAGGAAGCAGAAAAATTTACGGATAAAATATTTTGGGATAAAGAAAAAGCAGCATCGTTACTAGAAAATTTATATGATAAACGTCAGAGCTTTGATGAATTGATTTTTAATGAGCTCGACCAGAGATCGGATATCAATAGCTGCGTACAGGGACTTACAGATTTGATGTATGACTCATGTTTTTCAATTTTTGGTAAAACCGTCAGTAATAAGCAAACATTTAGCACAAAAAGAGCTTCATGGTTTAATGCGGAGTGTAAGCAGGCAAAGAAACAGTTTTATACAAGTAAAAGGTTTTTCAAGGAGAACCCAAATGCTGAAAATAAAGCTAAATTTTTTGCGGATAAAAAGTCTTTTCGAAATGTTAAGCGCAGGGCTGAACGGTCTTATTTAAATCAAACAAAGCGCAATATGTCGAAACTTAGCAAAACTTCTCCGAAAAAGTTCTGGAAAAAAGTTAATAGTTTTAGAAAAGGTAAACTTTCATCCTCGGATCGGGTTTCATTAGAAAGTTTCGTCGACCATTTTAAACATATATCGAACACACCGCACACGGACAAAATTTTTGATGTACCGGATGTTGACGCCACACCCATCAATATAAATGAGCTTGATATGCCTATATCATTTGCAGAGATTTCGAAAGCCATAGACTCGATGAAAAGAGGCAAAAGCCCGGGCATTGACGGATTAGTAAGCGATTTTTTCATTGACGCAAAAGAATTCCTGGTTCCATATTTGTACAGAGTATACAACTTCGTCTTTGAGACTGGAAACTATCCAAAAATTTGGTCAGAAGGCCTCATTGTACCTATTCCAAAGAAAGGTGACTTATCGAATCCATCTAACTATCGAGGAATCACCTTGATAAGCACTTTCGCTAAATTGTTTTCATTAATCATCCGCAATCGTGTCAACCAATGGTGTGAAAACCAAAATATACTTGACGAAAATCAGTTTGGTTTTAGGGACAGTCGTAGTACCGCGGATTGTATATTTATACTTCAGTCTTTGATACAAAAAAGCCTAGACAACAAATCGAAACTCTACTGCGCTTTTGTCGACTATGAAAAAGCATTCGACACAATTATACATGATGCTATGTGGATCAAGCTTATCAACAGTGGTATAAGCAGCAAAATCGTTACAATTATTAAATCGATTTACCATAAGATTACCGCATCAATTAAATTGAACAGTGATATTTCTTCATGTTTCGACATATGCTTGGGCTTGAAACAGGGTGAGCCATTATCGCCACTTTTATTTGTCATTTTTATTAATGACGTACGTCAGCAGCTACAAAATGGACCAGAGGGTACCATAGAGGGAATTGATCTCGAGCGCTTGTGTTTCTTTGTTCTTTTGTTTGCGGACGATATGGTCCTTTTCTCAAATAGTCCAGACGAGCTTCAAATACTTCTAAATAGATTATATAGCTATTCGACATACTGGGGCTTAAAAGTGAATACAAGTAAAACGAAAATTTGTATTTTTGAGAAGCAACGTCAAAACATTGATAGAATATGGAAATACAATAACGAAGATCTCGAAATCGTAGACGCTTTTTGTTATTTAGGTGTAAAATTGTACTACACTGGTAATCTAGAAATGACGACTAAAACGCTCTCTGATCAGGCAGCAAGAGCTGTGAACAATTTACTAGCTTTGTTTAAAAGATTATCTTTTGACGTAAAAACAAAACTAGCACTTTTTGATAGTCTAGTAACGCCGATTATATTATATGGAGCCGAAGTCTGGGGTATTTATGATATAAAAAACGTTGATAGAATACATATCAAATTCTGTAAAGCCATTTTAGGAGTTAAACAACAAACACCGAATAATGCTGTATATGGCGAATTAGGGCGGTATCCTCTGTCAGTCATATCTAAAGAGAGATCATTTAAGTTTTGGATACATATATTAAAACAAAAGGACACTAACTCGCCGGTTTTTAATGTGTATCAATATATGTTTAACCGAACTACTAGCAATCCTCAGACAAAATCTTGGGCGTCGTTAATTAAATCAGAACTTGGTAAGTTGGGTCTTAGCTATATGTGGAATCGTCAAAATGAAATCATACCGCGTTTTACAATTATACAGCAAAGATTAAGGGATCAATATATACAAAAATGGAGAGCGTCTCTCAGTTCGATGTCTAAGCTTGACTCATATATTAGATATAAAAATACATTCGAAATGGAAAAATATTTGCAGATTTTAAGTAATGATACGTTAAGAAAACATTTGACATCTTTAAGATTAGTTTCGCACCGTCTTCAAATCGAAATTGGTAGACATAATGATTTAGCTAGAGCAGAAAGGGTCTGTAGAGTATGTAATGTGCAACAGACAGAATCAGAATATCATTTCGTGCTTGTATGTCCAGCCTATCGTGATCTCAGAGTAAAGTTCCTACCGCGATACTGCATGTCTTGGCCAACATTAAACAAATTTGACTACCTGATGAAACAGAATGGTAATAAGATACTGACTAATGTCGCTAAGTTTATTTCTGCTGCAACAAAATTGAGAAGTGAAATGTTGGTTTAAGAATATTGTGTTTATATAGTATCTACATGTATTTTTTTTTCTATTTGTCTGTACTGTTTGTAGTTGTATATTCATCTGTGCCATGTTGTCATGTGTGTAATTAGCCAAAGGCAATGTGTTTACATGTCGATATGCTATTAAAATTCATTCATTCATTATAAAAGCAATACGCGGCGGCGCGTCAGACATGATACTCGTCTTTGATACAAAAAAAAAGAAACTGTGTCGCATAAATTATGTTCTTTCAAGTTGTAACATGAAGACGGCGTGTGTCAAAGCGCCGTTGAGTTAAACTTGTCGCGTGTCTCAGACACGCTTCTTTAAACTTTACGGGTGTTATTTATTACCTTTTACACCTGTAGCGATATGCCGCTGTCCTGTCCGTTTGATTCAATTAAGAACGAAAATAGTCTTTACGCTTAAAGAAATTCCGGCATATATTTTTTTCCATTCTATATGACGGTTATATGACTAACACGCAGAAAAGCAATTGATGTAAAATTTTGGTCAAAATCTTGATTAAAGGCAATTGTCAAATATTTTATCTAATTATTATTATTATTATTATTATTTTTTTTTTTTTTTTTTTTTTTTTTTTTTTTTTTTTTTTTTTCATTAAAATGATTTTAGGAAGAAAATATTCCATTATGCAACTTATTCATGCATATATTTTGGCCCAACGCGCAGGAAGCCAAACTATTGGCTCAAATACCCACGCAGATACTGCAGTGCCTTTTAAAGGATTTGATTGGATAAAAGCATTCCCGCGTGGACCTGCGTTGGCTTCGCGGGTATAAGCAGGTAATATGATTGGTGCTTGACTACCTGCGCAGACATCGCGAGTACGACTATGACTTGATTGGTTTATAATGATACCTTCGCGAAACTCGCGAAGCAACGCAGGTACTAACGCGATAATTCCCCACGCGTGGGTCTCGCACGTACAACGCAAGGCACCTGCGAAAATGGTTAACTTTTAAGAAATCTCCACTGTACCTCTTTATAAACCTTAAAATTAACTATATAAAAGTGGGGAATGAGGGGGCATACTTTTCACGGACATGTTTTCTTGATGGAATTAGTAAGTGAATAACCTGTCTTTGCTCATATACATGTACCAATTTTGCGCCCTAGATGAACCAAAGTCTAATGAACCAAAGGCGAAGCGCGGACTCATGCAAGCATTCAACATCTGAAATGCTGTGCAGAACAAATATTTATCTTATCATAAACGCCAATCTGTAAATTTTCTAGAGAATGGTGAAGAAAATTGTCGCCAACGATGGTATGTGTCACAGGTTAAGCGAATATGCCTTCGGAAAGTCCAAAGTTTAAAGAAAAAGATATGGGATACACTTTTTACACACGTAAAGATATAAGTTGATGCTAAGTAAAATGTCTTCACATAACTGCATCTGAAACTTATCATTTATTTAAGTACTGTGTCATTGGTGTGTGCCACTTAGAATGTGTATAACTTCAAGCTAAGACTTTGCTTCAGAACCACATATGCTAGCCACATTGCTTCAGTTTTATGACAGATTAATCATACATTACGAAAACACGCCCTTGCAATATACAGAAAAGTTTTTGGTAGTAAAAATGAAAATTTTCCCTGGAAAAAAAAATGATATTTTTCTTATTTTTGCTCAAAACATAGATTTTGGGTACTCGTTAGGACCGCCTCTCCGAGGCGGTTCTAACGAATACCTACAATCTATGTTTTGGAGCAAAAATAAGAAAAATATCTATACCCCTGAAAACACCAGTTTTTTCTATATATACTGAAAGGAAATAGAAACTTAAGTCTTGTTTTTTTTTAAGTTCCTGCGTTTAACCAATAAAAACATTTTGTTTCTTGCTATAAATTTTCCATAGAGTAACGTGTCTGCTGCAAAATTGGTGCGTCAAGAATGAAGAAAGTTGCTTAGGATACTGTCTACGGTCAGTTTTTTGATGCAATGGTCGAAATCAGAGTGTTCAAGTTTATTCATCGTATCTAAGCATTTTGTGTATGATGCATCAAAGAACCATAAATCTGTATGATTTGTCTCAGTCCACTGCACTAGAAAAAACAGTCCACAGATAACCTCGTGCGTCGACAAATCACAGTAAAGATTCCTCCGACGTTTTTAAACTGACGTCATTAACGTAGCCCATTTGTTTTTCTTCATTTACGTTTTTCGCAGAGTTATTCTTGGATGTGGTTTTAAAAATGGTGATACGGTATTGAGTTTTGTATTGCAAGCAGTTTTTTTTTCATAAACGTAAACGTCCACTCAGCTTTGTGTGACGTGACGCTGACGTTTTAAATAAAGGCGATCCATGCTTTCCGATGAAAAGAAAAGAATTCAAATAATCATTTCATTAATGGGTATATCATTTGTTATCCAATGAAATGTCTGTATGCAAAAATTGGGACCTCATTTCCCGACGTTGACGTGACGCTCTCAATAAAAAGATAAACAGTTAAAACACCGGAAACAGATTTAGAATCTCAATGTCGATAAGACAAATGCGTCTTTTGAGTTACCATAAACATGAACTTTAATCATTTATCGTGTAAACCTTTTTCCAGCGTCAGAAAACGTCGAAAATGCACTTGCATGTTTGACGTTAAAAACTTAACGTTACGTTTTTTGGGATAAAATCTCAAATTATCAATGTTTTGAGGGTATTCTTACAACTTTGATCACAGACGCTTATGCTCAGCATCTTACATCAGCAAAACCGGCTCTAATCATGGTCTTGCATGCGAATTGGGGTGAAAACCTCTGAATGACGTAACTCTATTTCGTTTGACGAAATGCATTTTTTAAAATGCAAAATGTGAAGCAAAAATTACACACTGTCCCAATCAGAATATACCAACTGCTTATATTTTAAATTGATTTAAAAATATGTAAACAATAAATAATTATGAAAACTTTAGTTTATAATTCCTCTCAGTATAAAAGTGGGGTATGAGTGGATATAAATTTCACGGACATGTTTTGCTGATGTAGAATTCACATCAGAAATGCAAACTAAAATAGTTGCATGTATCCAGATTTCCCAGAAACGAAGGCTGATAATGCCTTTGTAGCGTATAAAAGTCAGTTCGTCTCAGGTCGCAAGTAATTTACTGAATAAGAAAATCGCGATCAAGTGACCTTTTCTGAGATGAGTAAATAAAATTGTACTGCAGTTTTATCGACTTTGTAAGAGAGAACGATATTCTGGCAAATTAAGGTTGCTAGAAGAATAGTATATCTTATCTCTGAGGAACACAAAAGAAATAAGATACGTGATGGTGGATTAAGTCATATTAATTTCCATTGGTCATTACGTGTCTGTTTATTTGTTTGCTTCTAGCCGAAATCCCATAAAACCACAGGAAGTACAAGAGCAGCATTTGAATTTATCCAAAAATCAACAATGATGATAACAGTTGTTATTTTGATTCAAACAATAGTACTTTATTTTAAATTCACGGAGGTTGCCTAATGTATATGGCATTGCTAATGTGATACTTTTAGATACACACAAGACGTATGAGTTCATGACTAACAGTGTATAAAAATTAATTGGCATACGTGGTTTAAACGTTCACAACTTTTAGCAAATGCCAATATTCAGATAGAGGAAACTAGATTAAATACACAAGGTCGTTTACCGGAGGACGATTACTTAGTGTTTTGAATAGTGCTGCATAAGACATCTGATTAAGTTGCAGTTGAAAAAAACAAATGCGCAGAGGTTGGCTGAAAACCAGCGCAACTGTATCGCTGCAATGGACGGTCCCAAAAATGAAAATAGTTTCTCTAGATTAGAATTTATATTAACCTAGATAATATCTATAGCTCGTAAAACACCGTTTCTGTTCCAATGACCAAACTGTGTGTTTCATCTCCAAAACTATCTGTAACGTAATTAGAGACAGTGAAGGATTTAGCAGACCGGCTAAACAGCCTTATGTATATCACTGAACCACTGCAGAAGCTGAGGGTGAGGTTATGGCCATGTAAAACCGGTTTAAGCCCACCAGTAACTTTGTGTTACTGATCGTTCCAAGGCGATACTTCTGTGGTGGTTCTTTTTGTTTTATGTCTTGGTGTTTAAATTTTTTGTGCTGTTGGCTCCTCATGTATGTTTTCATATTTTTAATTAAGTTAAGGTAACTTAGTGGCCACCTATTGGGAAAATAGCTGCTCATTCGGCTTACGATATGTTTCATGGTATAAGTACCTGATTGTTAGTTTGGTTTTTTCCCACCTCGGTTTTTGGAGTGGGAATCTTTTTCTGATCGCGCCTTTTCCTGATCGTTGCCTACTTGTACCTTTTTATGAAGAGTTATGTTCATATAATAAATTTGATGGATAATAATTGTAATCGTGGTGTAGCCGAGGCAGTTCTAACGTGTACGTACAATCTATGTAAATATCAAAAAATTTTTACGGAATCTTTTTTTTTTTTAAATTTCAGCTTAGGAAAAATGTGTATGTTTCATGAGCATATTTTCCTATTGCAAAGTTAACTTATCGGTGTCATAAAACAATTGCTCGTCAGTTGTTAATTGTTATTGGAAGATGACAGGTGTTATATATCGTACAAAATCAACACCTGTAACTGTATGCTAATTTCTTAAGCTAACAATATATTGTTTAGATTAGACTATTATAGAAGATAGTAAACATTACGGTTTTACTGATACAGTACTGCCTCCAATAAAATGAAAAGCCAAACACTCCATGGCGAATCGATTGCTTTTCAAATAAATAGAAGCTGATAGCAAATTGTCTTACTATGCTTACAAGCACGCAGATAGACTTAGCAGTAATTTTATTGGAAGGTATTAAAAGATGTTCAAAATAAAGTTAGCAACTTTACCATAACAGCTAGGAAATACTTATTTTGTAAGTAACCATTTGTTTAAATGCAGATATTTATGGTATGTAACTTAACTAAACATTGCATTTGTAACGCGTGCAATTGCAAATCCATCGTTTATTTAACACACTTAAGATTCATTTTATAACATTTGTATATCATACTGTCATGTATTTTTTTCTGATCAGTACTTAGAAACTGAACATGGACACTTATCAAGTTAACCTCTACTCTTTTCTCTAATACTAAAGCAGTTGGACGGATTGTTCACATGAATAATGTATATGCATGAAGAGTGTGACCTGATATCCAATAATTTATGTTTTTGCAAAGTTTAACTTTATAGCATCAAAAACTATCGACAAATTTGTTAGGTCTCGACTGGTCGCGGTGTACATTTTGCTTATTTGGGTTGATTAAGAATTACAGTTTGCAGCATGACACTCTAGTACAATTAAGACTACTGACAGTTGCTTTATCATGGTTATAATGTATGTATGACTGGTCATAATTCGCAAATGCCTTAATTCACAAACAAAATCATGGAAATTCCTTTAGACAAGGTTAAATCATCAGTTGTAGCATGTTGTTTTCAATGTCGTGCTCCTCGGAAATTCAAATTATCTATGAGTATGAATGTATTCTAAGTTCAATATGCAATGCTTCTATCCATCGACAGTTTTGTAACGTGTCAGATTCTACATAGATTGTGGGTACTCGTTGGAACCGCCTCGCCGAGGCGGTTCTAACGTGTACCTACAATCTATGTTTTGAGCAAAAATAAGAAAACTATCAAAGAATTTCTGCTGGAAATTTTCATTTTTTACAACTTTAAAAATCTCTGTATATTGCATGGACAAGTTTTCGTAATGTGATGTGGAAATAGCTGTAACGCACATACATGAAAAAAGTCCAATCCACCATGGTATGATGATACCTCAAATTTTGTTCGTCTTGTGGTATATAGCTAACGTTCTTTTTCTGTTTTGCTCAATTTAATACCTGATAACTTCAATCCCTGAATAATTTCATTTGCACGTTTTACAATTCGAACTATGCGAACCTGATTTAGACTTCTTTCAACTACTTTTGTATGGCAAAAGCCCTTGTGTACGTATCGTAATCCCTACAGATAAAATATTGTCAAACGTAGTCTGTTTTAATGACGTGATAGATCAAAAAGTGATAAAAAGGGAACCTTCTGACCAATGACCGTAATACACAAATAGATGAATAGATCTGAGCTTCTACGACTGCGAGCAAAGAGGCAAATCATAACCGTCCGTTATTACAGTATTATTCGGCGTATTCAGTGATATCCATTAAGGAATATGTTTTTGCTGCATAAGCAAAACTGCGAACCTTTGTAAGTGGTACCCTAGAGAGGAATTAAGAGATTTTCGCTCATTTCCGCCTTGTTACTTATACATTGTACCTTATCTGCGGTTACACGATTAGCAGGTATTAATGCATAAAAAAGCACCGTTCGGTTTGATACATTCAATCAGTTTTGGTAGGATGGTAAGTGATGACATAAACTGAGCGTTCTGAACTTAATAATATTCAGGAGAGTTTGGGGTGGGGCAAATAATGTTGTCTAAATATGCTGTATCTGTCATTGACTTGGACAATTAAGTGCATACGAATGCATGATAAAGACCAAAACCAAAATTTAAATACTGCAAAATTAATTATCATGTGGAGAATATAGATTTTGAAATCATTTTGGAACACATTTTTTTATGTGTGTGTTTGTTTGTTTTCTTATTATTAGAAATTAGTGCCTATTGTAGTGTTTAGTATATTAGTGGAAGTTGTAAATTTAAACACCTTTCTCTTTTGTTCTGGTGTACTTCAGAAGTTCCATAAAAACAAACATTAGCTTATGATTGTGTCACTCCCTGAACATTTGGTCTAAAAGACAGCAAATTGTGAGAAAAATGTGTTGATTTCATCTAGGTCAGTCAAAAAAGCTAGATATTATCAGATATGAATGGGTGTTAACAATTTAGAAAGTTGATGCATAGGGAAATCTAATGTTGAAATATCAGAATATAAGCTTATTAAAAAAAAAATTACTTCATGAACATGCTTGAAAATTAGTTTTATTGAAGCTTTTTATGTTGCTTTAAAGTTTTACATGGATTTTGGGTTATGATTGAATGTTTATAGAGACTGCAGAGTCTGCAATGTTTCAAAAACAATGTAATAAGGAACCTTTATGATTACATGATGTGGTAATGAAAGTCTTAGATAAACCTCCAGTCAGAGCAAACTATAAGAAATCTTATTGAACATGTACCGAACAATAGATTGTATTTATGCTGCATATTATATGGTATAATTTGTTTCTTTAATCAATGTGCATGATTAAATTGAACAATTAAGTGAACTATAAGTGCTGCTGTCTTATTAGCTTTATCTTGATTGTGTATTTCTTTTTTGTGCTAAGATACCTTACTAAGGCACATACTATAATAATAATTATTGGTGAGAAAACACAGAATTTGTACTTGAGCTATTGCATATCAAAAAGTCAGTTTAGACTGACCAAAACTTTTGTGCATGATGAGGCATGGTATATAAAGATTGTCAGAAGGTACAAGTAGGCAAAGATCAGGAAAAGGCGCAATCAGAAAAAGATTCCCACTCCAAAAACCGAGGTGGGAAAAAACCAAACTAACAATCAGGTACCTATACCATGAAACATATCGTAAGCCGAATGAGCAGCTATTTTCCCAATAGGTGGCCACTCAGTTACCTTAACTTAACCAAAAACATGAAAACATACATAAGGCGCCAACAGCACAAAAAATGTTATACACCAAGACATAAAACAAAAAGAACCACCACAGAAGTACCGACTTGGAACGATCAGTAACACAAAGTTACTGGCGGGCTTAAACCGGTTTTACATGGCCATAACCTCACCCTCAGCTTCTGCAGTGGTTCATGACATTTAGTTAGTTATTTGGTCCTCGTGGTGAATCTCTAACTAGTCAATGAATCATCAAGAACAAACAAATAAATCATGATAAACATCCTGATGAATCAAAAACCAGGACTCACAGACTGAGTAAGCTGCCTGACGATGGAGATCCCTGGGCGCCGAATAACCTACTAACTCCGGAGCAAAAGAAAAACACCAGTTGGACCCCGGTGGGCCAAGCAACAGAGTCAATATTTACCTAGAACAGTATGTTTTGGTTTATCAAATCACAAGTTTATATGATTTAGCTTTTAATAAATGCATAGGAATAGTCATTTAACAGTTTACAGATTTGGTAGTAAAGCACCTTCAGTCCAAGACTCATTTTTGTTGTCCAACTTTCTTGTTTTCGTGGGAAATGCTACAAACATTTATTCTGATAAAAGATGCTTAAAGCTTTTAAAATTCGTTGATTGTTTTCGAATTGCATTTCCTAAGTGCATGTACATGAAATTATAGGCTGTAGTATGTTTAATGCTTAAGTTAATTTTAATATGGATTCATTAGAATGCATCTGAGTAAAATTTAAAATGCATTTTTCAACAAATGTAATAGTTGCCTATTGTAGCCAAACATTGGTTTGTTCATGTCAGGATCTGTTCTTTTGCTGTAGTTTTTTTATTTTTTATTTCGGAAGAGTCTATGTTTTCGTAGTTGAAATTGTCAATAACCTGAAATTGCAATTGAATTTTGTGACATTGTTAAGGTAATAATATGTAAATGATGTATGGATAGTTATTTGATACCAGCCACCAGGAATGTCATTTCGTTTTAATTGTTAAATTTCAAAGCCAGTTATCCTCTTTGAAAATGGACTCTTCTATCTTTCTGAGTATTAGATAGGTAGTAATTGGATTGCATCTCATTCTGCTCCATGATCTCTTACTGAAAACATCAGTAAGATCTCGGACTGGTCGATGGCCGCCATTTATATTTGTTGGTCTACAGGAAATGCTTTGAAGTCAATGTAAATATATTTTATTCTTTGTAGTATAACTATGGGAATAAATTTAAAATGAATTAAAAGAAATAGTTTAAAAAGTAAGAGAAATCTAAATCATGTATTTTAACTTAGATATTTTCTATGATAAGTTCATTAAGAGGTGTTTCTGTTTTATATAAGGCTGTCGGTGCTTTATATATGTGCCGGATTGTTGGTATCTGGTGGCAGAGATGGCTCTGTGAATGTTTGTAAAATTTATCAGTGTAAGGGTCTGGCATTCTTACTTAGTCAGTTTATATTTTATTCACTTGTCTCTCGTCGGGCTATAAAAGGCTTGTTGGTAGCCTTAAAATTCATGTTGGTTGAATCCGATGCTAGAGGCAGCTGAATAATACCAAAAGATTAAATCCTTGGTTTGGAAAGGAAACATTTGGTATCAAAGTTCTTATATTATTTTTTAAGTGTGTCCGTTCAATGAGATCATCATTCAGCACTGTTGGGGATAAGAGGATGTTGGTTCCTCGGGGCTTGTGGTAGCTCGGACAGCCTGAAAGTTGATTTCATTGTTAGCATCTTTTCCGATTATGGCCAGAGCTTAATTTCATTTGTCATTTGAAAATTATAACAGTCATTGAGACAACAGAACAAAGTTCCTCAACAGATGTGAACAACCACATGTTCTCTGAAAATAACCAACAGTTATTTTCTCATAGTACATCTGCTGAAAAACTTTGTTCTGTTGTCTCAATGACTGTTATAATTTTCAAATGACAAATGAAATTAAGCTCTGGCCATAATCGGAAAAGATGCTAATAATGAAATCAACTTTCAGGCTGTCCGAGCTACCACAAGCCCCGAGGAACCAACATCCTCTTATCCCCAACAGTGCTGAATGATGATCTCATTGAACGGACACACTTAAAAAATAATATAAGAACTTTGATACCAAATGTTTCCTTTCCAAACCAAGGATTTAATCTTTTGGTATTATTCAGCTGCCTCTAGCATCGGATTCAACCAACATGAATTTTAAGGCTACCAACAAGCCTTTTATAGCCCGACGAGAGACAAGTGAATAAAATATAAACTGACTAAGTAAGAATGCCAGACCCTTACACTGATAAATTTTACAAACATTCACAGAGCCATCTCTGCCACCAGATACCAACAATCCGGCACATATATAAAGCACCGACAGCCTTATATAAAACAGAAACACCTCTTAATGAACTTATCATAGAAAATATCTAAGTTAAAATACATGATTTAGATTTCTCTTACTTTTTAAACTATTTCTTTTAATTCATTTTAAATTTATTCCCATAGTTATACTACAAAGAATAAAATATATTTACATTGACTTCAAAGCATTTCCTGTAGACCAACAAATATAAATGGCGGCCATCGACCAGTCCGAGATCTTACTGATGTTTTCAGTAAGAGATCATGGAGCAGAATGAGATGCAATCCAATTACTACCTATCTAATACTCAGAAAGATAGAAGAGTCCATTTTCAAAGAGGATAACTGGCTTTGAAATTTAACAATTAAAACGAAATGACATTCCTGGTGGCTGGTATCAAATAACTATCCATACATCATTTACATATTATTACCTTAACAATGTCACAAAATTCAATTGCAATTTCAGGTTATTGACAATTTCAACTACGAAAACATAGACTCTTCCGAAATGAAAAATAAAAAACTACAGCAAAAGAATAGATCCTGACATGAACAAACCAATGTTTGGCTACAATAGGCAACTATTACATTTGTTGAAAAATGCATTTTAAATTTTACTCAGATGCATTCTAATGAATCCATATTAAAATTAACTTAAGCATTAAACATACTACAGCCTATAATTTCATGTACATGCACTTAGGAAATGCAATTCGAAAACAATCAACGAATTTTAAAAGCTTTAAGCATCTTTTATCAGAATAAATGTTTGTATCATTTCCCACGAAAACAAGAAAGTTGGACAACAAAAATGAGTCTTGGACTGAAGGTGCTTTACTACCAAATCTGTAAACTGTTAAATGACTATTCCTATGCATTTATTAAAAGCTAAATCATATAAACTTGTGATTTGATAAACCAAAACATACTGTTCCAGGTAAATATTGACTCTGACAATCTTTATATACCATGCCTCATCATGCACAAAAGTTTTGGTCAGTCTAAACTGACTTTTTGATATGCAATAGCTCAAGTACAAATTCTGTGTTTTCTCACCAATAATTATTATTATAGTATGTGCCTTAGTAAAGGTATCTTAGCACAAAAAAGAAATACACAATCAAGATAAAGCTAATAAGACAGCAGCACTTATAGTTCACTTAATTGTTCAATTTAATCATGCATTTATATGCTTCAAAGTCATTCAAACAAAAAGAATCAAAGACACCATTCTATCTTTAAGTTTCTGTTCTTTTGTCTTATATCCATATCAATTAATTAAAAAAGTTAAATCATTACCCTTACATTAATATTGGTCCAAAAGATTCAAAATAGTTTCAGTTTTAGACCTTTCCCTTGACCTTTATTCCCTAGTGACTGGCATTAGTTAATAAAATATAAGGTTAAATTCATATTTTAGTGTTTTCCAAATGTTTTGAATTAGATTGTTGAGACAAAAGGGAAAGTATATAAATTTTGGAATTGCACTTATTGTTGTGTTGTCATAAAATCCCTTTGTAAAGCATGTGGTCAATGCTAAAGAAACTGCTTATCAGATTGAGCAGTCAATACCGATTTTAAATCAATCTGTGGTGTCATCCTGACTGTTGTATTTATGAACTTGAATCTGTTGGTTTGTCTGTTAAAACCCTATCAAAAAAGAAATATCCGAACAAAACGAAATTCACCACAATCACAAAGTTCAAAATTGGCGAGATTTATCGTTCTATATGATTCATTCTTTTGCATGCTAAAGTGTGTGTTTGTATATCCAACATTCTACATCTGATATTATTTGTTATACCTGCTTTAATTTAACCCCAAACTGATATTGTGACCCGAAATTAGTGTTTGGCGTCTTATCTTCTGGTACTTCAATACATTAACGCGTAAACTAATACACAAAGACAATAATATATTTGTTTTCAGTAGTTTCAGTTCTAATAAATTGTAACAGTTAACTTGATATGGCACACAAAATTATATAAAGGCATGACAACATAATATGAAAGCACGAATTAAATTTCGGCTAACTTTATGATTTAAGTGAAGTTGAACGTTACCTGATACAAGTCATAAACAAAACTTCCTTATAGCCTTAAACTGTTCAAAATAAAACAACAGGAAGTTACCCCAAACTCTTTTTTTTAATCAGGGGCACCAATAAATGTTAAACGTTTTCATCAACCATACAAATTATAATATATATGTGAAACTTTGATGTTCGCGCAATATGTGTAAAATGTTTTGAGTGTTGTTAAAATTTATTATTTACTCAACACTGGATAATAGAATTTTATAAGGTATGTTAATTTCAAAAGGCATATACTAGTAGTTTCTGGTTTATGTGTTGTTTACTTTATTCATGGCACTTAATCTGATGCATTTCGAAATTCATTTTCACTTTTTCGTAACTGCGGTGTTGAACACACACGTTAAGTATGCCATTTTCTTCAGGATGCAATAAAACCCTTTGCTTTTGACATGTGTATTTGTGAAAGAAATTGGCGTTGTTGCTTCTGAACAGACAAACAGCCACGCAGTTACAAAGTCGTATGCTAATTTTGGGGGTCTTCGGCCAGTTTAGACAACAACTAGACTATGTTGTTCACAGAGATCATGAAAAAATGATGCTAGACTTTTTTTTTATCACGGATTAAAGATCAAGAGGGTTTCAAGGGCTTTAAGTTCCAATTGCGTAGTAGATCTTGGCCTTTATTGTTACACTGTAGAAGCGGGAGTTTTTCGTGATGCCTCTAGTATGATAGAATTCCTCTTAGACCGTATTTAATTTATTGAAGTGTTTCTGTTTTACGTTAAAGTGTTACTGTAATATAGACTGCATGTACAGTGTCCAATGTCTGGCTGATCTGAATGAGTGTTGACCTCAATGTACACAGCTGAAGTTATAAGTGAATGGTCCGCCTTTGGTCATATATTACAAGTGCAATCGCTATGGAGAAGCGATACCTCCTGTGAGCATTCAACAAATGCAATGCTTTCATTACGAAAACTTGTCCATGCAATAAACAGATAATTTTTGAGGTTTCAAAATTGATTGAAAAGTTTTAGCTGAAAAAAAAAAATGATTTTTTAATATTTCCACTCAAACCATACATTGTGAGTACACGTTAGAACCGCCTCGCCGAGGCGGTTCTAACGAGTACCCACTATGTATGTTTTGGATCAAAAATAAGGAAATTAGGTATACCTTGCAAACCCCAGTTTTTCTATATAAACGTGGAGTTTAAGGGGGTATACATTTCACGGACTTGTTTTCGTGATGTTGCAGAGCAAATATTTACCTTATCACAAACATCAATTGGCGAAGAATGTTGTCGCCATCGATCATTTTTGCTGCAGTTCAAGGAAGCATGTCTTCGGGATATCTAAACTTTTTACGAAACAAAAAAATAATATTATTTCACATTCGTTTAGATTAACATTTAAACAAACTGTATGTCTTTGGACAGATCTACATGACATTGTACAAAACGGTACGATAGGCGCGGACTGTGTGCTGTTTTATTTGTAAAATCTAGTTTTCTGTTGTTGCGGCACGGGCTGGAGAGAGTATTAAATGTCACTGTTTTAAAGGGATTTTGCTCAACTGGTTTATTTTAAAACTCCATAAATGTAGTTGCCTCATAACGGTTGCTCTGCATAAGGCGATTGAATGACTGTCGTTCATAATTCTTTCACAAACCTTTCCCTGTGAAAGACTGGCACTGTTAAGATTAAAAAAAATTAATGGACAAGTCGCTCGAAAATTGAAAAAAAAAATATGAATTGGATATATAATGATGCTCAGCAAAATGATTTCATGGATCTGCATCTGAAACTTATCGGCTTAATAACTCCTGTAACATTGGCACGTGTCAATTAGAATGTGTGCAACTACTGGCTAAGAAATAAGCCTCAGATTACATATGCTAGCTAAAGACTTATTTTTATGACAGTTTAATTAAAGATATCTCATCGCTCATTTTTCAGATCAAAATATTCGCATTTAAACGTATGGCCCAGATTCAGTGGCTGTGGTGTATAAAATGCAGTTCGTCTCAGGTCCTCAGGTCGCGAACCATTTACTGATTAAGAAAGTCAATCAAGTGACGTTTTCTGAGATAAGTAAATAAAATGGCACTGTACTTACATCGATTGTAATAGAGAACGATATACTAAACAATTGTTTACTCCGGATTTCAATATAAGTTGTTTTGCGCCCTGGAATTCTATCGCCAGGCAGCTTATTGTTTCTGTGATTTCTCGTTTTTTATTCATCTTGGTGGCTATCATAATTCATTTTTTGTATGATCATGTATTGACTACATCGAGGTTCACACGAGATGTAAATCATTCTTGGAAGATTACAGGTGTTATATATCGTACATAATTAACACCTGGAACTGTATACTATTTTCATAAGCTTGTAACTCGTTTATATTAGAAAATGAAAAACAATAAACATATTTGTTTGACTGATTCAGTACTACTGTGTTTAAAATATATAAAAAAAAAAAAAAAAAAAAAAAAAACACTCCATGGCGAATCGATAGCTTCTCAAATCAACAGAGGTTGATAGCAAATTGTATTGCTACTCTTTAAATCACGCAGATTGAATACGCAGTGATATTATTGGCAAAAGATTAGAGATGTTCAAAATGAAGTTAGCAACTTTCCCACAAAGGCTAGGAAATACTAAGTTTGTAAGTAAACATTTCTTTAAGGCCAAATATTTGGGGCAATACACATTCTATTGCCATATGATTTTTCATCACAATCTATGCTGTCTATATTAGATCATACGAATTCCACAAGAACCAAATAACAATAACTTGCTTTTTGAGCTCATTACAGTTGTCTTATTTATTACTATCGAAACCCCTTAGTTCTTAACATTTACATATGCCCTAATGTTTTGTGTTCGATGGGTCTGTCGGTAAACAAATTTATGGCATGGTCTTATAAACAGTAAAATGAAATTTAAACAAATTGAATAAATTCGAAAAGATATAAATACAAGATAAGATAAAAACTAAACAGTTCATATAAATTTGTGTAAATAATTGCATATAAAAGTTTTTGGTGTTAAATTGTTGTGCTGTTTGCACTTATGTGCGTTTTCATATTTTAGTTAAATTCGGGAAACTGAGTAGCCGCCTATTGGAAAATAGCTACTCATTCGTCTTACGACATGTTTTGTTAGTATCTGTACCTGATTGTCAATTGAGTTTGCTCCCATCTCGTTTTTAGAGCTGATTTTTTTTGCTGAATGCGCAGTTTCCTGATCGTTGTCTACCGTTATCCTTTTGATTAATCTTATTAACGTTAATTATATCTTGGCAAGTATTGGCAGAGGTAAAAGAACGGTTCGTTAAAGTATTTTACTTTAAACATTTGACTGTAAAACTGGCTTAAACCCCGACGCCAAATGTTTCATTATTTCTTGAAAGGTATTCAGAACTTAAAAGACGTGTGGCGATTGTAACCGGTGACAAGAATTGATTATTTTATGCCCCTTGTAGGCCCCTATACGATATACAAAGGTACAAGTAGGCAATGATCGGAAAATGCCGCAATCAGAAAGAAAATTCCCACTCCAAAAACCGAGGGGTGGGAAAAAATTAAAATGACACTTAGGTACTTATAACAAGAAAACATATCGTAAGCCGAGTAAACAGCTATTTCCTAATAGGCAGCCACTCAGATACCCGAACTTCGTTTGTTTTTTTTTTTTTTTTTTTTTTTTTTTTTTTTTGTTTGTTTTGGTGTGCGGAATCTTAAATGGCCGATAACATCAAAATTAGGTAATAAAGAGGTCATCTTTAGGGAAATAGCTACTCACTCGATGTATCATATGTTGTCATTTATCCGTACATATTCGTAGAATAAAAATAGAAGACAAATATATTATGTAATTTAATTTTAAATCCCATCCCACAAACACGGCGAGAGAGTTGATTACTTAGTTGTTGTTTTTTTCTCATTCTGAGATTTTAACTTGGCAAATTGGTTCTCGTTGCAACTGTTTCTAGAGCATTGCTTATTTGTATGCTTTAAATAATCAATTGGCGACATAATGTATTTAAAGATGCATCGCACTCAGGCTGCAATCGAAAACGCCAATAATTATATGGTTTAAGTTGTATTCTAAGAAGTACAAAATAGCAGTTATATTATAAAACCACCGTAGACAATGAAGCATTAAATGTATACAAGTTATGATTACCTAGTATGTCATATTTCCTGGATTGCAATTTGTTTTCTATGCCGCCATTTTTCGTACAGTCGACGTATTAAGCCTGCCAGAATTTTCTTTACTGCCGCCATTTTTCGTACAGTCGACGTATAAAGCCTGCCAGAATTTTCTTTACTGTTAACAGATCTCTGAAACACTAGAATCATAAAATTTATTTTGCGAGGTTCCGATCAAGGTATAGGAAGTTAAAAACATATGTTCAATTGTTCCATATAATTATGTAAAGTATATCAAATTTGTACTTTGTACGCCAAAACATTCGCAAGGAGTTGTTGTGAATGTTCACTTGCTCTGACAGGGTTTATATTCTATCAGTATAAGACCAATGCGCAGTAAAGTAATGTAGTATTTCATTTTCCAAGACAAACTTCTGCAATAAGATTAGTTGTCTCGTCTAAACAGACTATTACCAAATTGAAATTTGATACCTTAATATCCGTCAGACGTCTGTCAGAATTATTTAATGGAATTTCTCCTAAAACATAATTAGAAATTAAGATTTGTCTGTGTTACCAGGTTGATAAACCCTCCGCAAAAGTTTAGCAAAATTATCTAATAAAGTGAAGAACCCACATCTGGTAAAACTAAGCCCAGTGAATAAACATGTTGACGCAATCGCTCCTATTTGATGCCATGGTTACAGCGGAAACAATAAGGACTTTTTCAGATTCAAAATCGGCAGTTATTTAGGTACTGAATGACAAAGGATAAGGCTACTGCCTTGAAAGAGTGATTTTCGACACATTTTTAAAATCTTATGAAAAACTACTCAAATTCAATATCATAAAACGAAACTAAGTAAAATCTTTAGTCGATAGATGGAATAATAATGTAATAAAGACGTTATTTTCCTGCCATTTTAGATGAAGACATGATACATCTTTAGCGACAAACTTGTTTTCAAAATGTTTAATATTGCAATTTTGCTATACATTCTTAACATTTCTGTTCTTTCAAGAAATGTCAGAGTTTGACTTCAGCTCTATTTTTGTATGTGTAACAGGTTGTTCAAACATACGACTCCTCGGCTTTGGGTGAATTTTGCACAGACGTGCTGCATGGGGTGCAGAATTCAGAATTAAGAAATACGGCTAATTATTAAAATAATGCATATTAAAGTTGTACATATTTTTTTAAAATCTAATATAAAATGCCGAGACAAAATTTTCATCTGTACTTTGCTACGACAAGCTTCCTTTCTAAATGAATGAATTTTGAATTTATTTTATGTGTTTGAATATTATGCGGGACATTTAAGTTTTGCACTTGAAAACTAGAATAAGCTAAACTTTTGGCGAGGTGTATAGTATTCCGAACATTTAGACTAGTGGCACTTGCATTAAAATTAGCTGGAAATAAATAATTCATATAATTTGCAAATGTCTAGAAAACAGAAAGTCACGTGTATTCCGTTTGGCGGGGTTAAAAGTTAGAGTACCGAGTAGGAAAAATTAGTAAAATAAAAAGAGTCTAAAACGAGTTGAGTTTACCTATTTATTTTACGAGGTCTTTACCTTACTTGTAGTATAAAAGACAACCAGATTACAGATCCGTGCTGTAACTTCCAATATCAAGAAGTTACAGTTCACATTTCTTTTCGCCTCTTTCTGTGTATTACAATGTAATATGCCAGCCCGCCTATTTTGATGTTCACTTGTATTGGATTTAATGTTACAAAATCTTCAAAGGAAAAAAACAAAAAGTCGATTGTCTATTATCTATTAGTGTGAAATATTGATGATTATTTTCTACAAAATATGATCGTTTGCTTTGATCTTGATCATTAACAATTTTACGAATCTAGGTCATATTCAAATGTGTGATATTATAATTGTTATTTCGATGTTCCAAATACCTTTATCGGTAAGAGTTTTTCTTAGTTTTCCTATCATCAGAGATTGCTTGCAATCAGTTTGCATTTTTAACTACCATTCCTGATCATTACCAACTTGTACATTTTATCCGTAGCTACGTTCAAGGAGGTATACTTTAAACGGACATGTTTTTCTGATGTATAATTTTAACCAAAATGTGCTTTGTATATCTATATATTCGATGTCTTCAATATCTATCGTGCATACCCTACGTCTGCAGAGAAATTTGGCTTTGTGGTATTTGCTTTAGTTTGTGGTTTCTCTTTTTGTCTGTTATGCTCAATTAAATAACTGATTACTTTATTTCCTGCGTAATTTTAGCACGTTTTAACAATACGTACTTTGCGAACCTGAATCAGATTGGTTTGATCACATTTGTCTAGCAAAACCCCTTGTGTATGCATCATAATCCCCGAAGTGAACGTCTTATCACATCACGAAAACATGTCCGTGTAATGTATACCCCCTTGAACCCCACTTTTATATAGCAAAACTGGGGTATGCAGGGGTATACCTATTTTTCTTATTTTTGCTCGAAAACATAGATTGTGGGTACTCGTTAGAACCGCCTCGGTGAGGCGGTTCTAACGTGTACCCACAATCTATGTTTTGAGCAAAAATAAGAAAAATATCAACATTTTTCTGGTGAAATTTTCAATTTTTGGTACTGAAAAAAATCTCTATATATTGCATGGGCAAGTTTTCGTAATGGATTGTTGTAACGACGTGATAGATCAAATAAAACTTTCTGACCGAACGCACTAGTAAATCAGTGTCATTTACCTCTATCACCGCAGACACAAAGGCAAACCTATACCCGACAAAATAAGAAACGCAATGATGCCATTATTTTTATTTTCTTTTATTTATTTATTTTTTTTTCATAAATTTTTAGCTCATAAGAACTAAAAAAAATTTATTGATACCATTTTGAAGATAAGCATTGCATATCTTTTAAACAAGGGACCAAAATTGTGCTTAAAAGATTGGTCATCAACCAGGTATGGGACAAATGTTAAAGTAACATAAAAATTGTAGTTTTCCAGCCCCTATTGGGTATTTACTTTACATGTTTATATGTGCTCATTTCTGCCTGATTATCTTTGCCTACTTGTACCTTTTTACTTTACCCGAAATTTCTTTTTTTTGGTACATTTGAATAATCACGTCCTAAAAATGCTCACCGGTTGCGGAAATGTTTTTTTTTTTTTTTTTTCTTCTTTATATTGGTACAAGACACATCTTCATGTATGCCCAACGTTAATTTTAGCAATCTTTGATTAGAAAGAGACATTCTATAACGTTTTGAATTTCAGCGATTTATGAAGAACCTTACGAGAAATATCACCATTGCGTTTACATTTGTTTGCGGATATAAAAACGCCCGCTTTTATTGTATTGGATAATTCGGCGTATCCAAAAGGCAAAATTAGGCAATGATCAGAAAACGGCACTATAAAAAAGTGTTTCCGTAAGGATTTTGTTTTTGCTGCTGAAGCAAAATTGAGAACCTTTGTAGGTGGTACCCTAGAGAAGACTTAAGATATTTGTGCTCATTTCTGCCTGATTATTAATATATTGTGCCTTATCTGCTGTTAGATAATTAACAGGTAATATTGGATATAGGCACCGCTCGGTTTGATACATGGTAGGATGTTAAGTGATGACATGCACTGAACGTACTGAACTCAATAATATTCAGGGGAGTTTGGGACCACTACCAGAATTAAATGAATGAAAGTCAAATTATACCGTCTTATGCTGTATCTGCCGTTGAATCGGGTAATTAAGTGCAAGCGATTGTATGATAGAGACCAAAGGTATCATTCTGCAAAATTAATTATCACCTACTTTTAAATATTTTTTTTTTCTGGCGAGATTAATGGTTGTATCATTTCTATTTTCTGCGTACGCACGCATGTGTGTGGTTGTATAGTTACCATTCTAGATCATTATGTGTTATACCTGCTTAATGCTTAATTCAAAACAGTTTGCAACTCGACTGAGTGTTTGGCTTATAATCTTCCGGCAGGTATGTTACATACGTATGATACAATTCGAGGTGGCATAAACCTTAGTCTAATAAAACGCAATAAGATTCGTCGGGCATTTTGTTCAGTTTCAGTTCTAATTTTTTGTAATTATTTGCGTTACATGAATACATGTATTTAAATTCTTAAAAGTATGACCGCAAAGCATGAACACATGAAGTAAAAATTTGCCATATGTAAAGGTAAATGCTATATGTGACAAAACACTTCCTTATAGCCTAACATTGTGTGATACAAAACAGCAGGAAGTTATTCACAAAGCTAACTTTTGTTATAACACAAGGTGCACCGAATAAAAAAACTGATATCCTTTAAGAGCAGTGAAAAAGGTTTTTCATTTCTTAAATTTTGCGAATTGTAACAAGTAAAACTTTGAAATCATGTGTTATTGAAATTAAAAAAAAATCCTCATATTTGGATAATAAAATCTCATTTGGTATGTGGATTTCTAAAAACATCTCGTTCTGGTAGTCTCCGATTTACTTTTGTTTACTTTATAAATGACACTTATTCTGTTGCATTTCTATTTTTTCACTTGTAACTGCTGCATCAAACATACACAAAAATATTTCATACCTTCAGGTTCTAATATAAACGTGTATTATTGACATGTGTTTTATCGAAAGAAACTGTCGTTTATGCTTCTGTACAGACAACTAGCCACGCAGTGAACGCAGTTTTATGCCGATTTTGGTGTCTCCGACCAGGTTAGACAGTTACGGAATTGTAATGTCCTCGAAGATGATGAAAAAATGACGGAATGTTTATCACGGATCAAAGATAAAGAAGGTTACACGTTTTTTTTTTTTTTGTTTTTTTTTTCAAATGTGTAGCTGACCATTGCCTTTATTGATGCACTTTAGTAGCGGGATTCTTTTCATAATGCCTCTGGCGTGATAACATTCCTTTTCAGACTCAATTCAATTTATTGAAGTGTTTCTGTTTACGTAAAAGTGTTACTGTAACAGACTGCATGTCAGTCTGATCTTATAAAAATAATATGTCTTTGCTCATATAAGACATCGCCAGTGTAATAAACCAAAGGGGAAGCGCGGCCTCCTGTTAGCATTCAGTAATTGAAATGTTGTGCAGAACAAACATTTATCTTTTCACAAATGACACTCTGTAAATATTCTAGAGAATGGTGAAGAAAATTGTCGCCAACGATGTTATGTGCCACAAGTTAAGCGAATACTGTATGTCTTCGGAATGTCCAAAGTTTAAAGTAAATAAGATTGGATATTCTTTATCGTTGCATGTAGCAGTAGGAAGTTGGACACAATGATTTACAAATCGACACAATCGGCGCGGACTATCGGAGCTGATACAGCGTAGCTGCAGTTTGTTGTTTATCATATCTGTTAAATCTTATACTCGTTTCCTAGTGTTGTGACGAAATAATGCAAGGCTCGAGAGAGAATTAAATGTCACTGGTTTAAAGAGATTTTGCACAATTGGCTTATTTTCAAGACCCCGTAAATGTAATTGTCTCGAAACGATTGCGCTGTATGAGGCGACTGAATGACTGCGATGCATAAACCTTTTCTTGTGGAAGAAATGGCGGCACTGTTAAAATCATGGACACGTCAATCGAAAATTAAGGCCGTAAGATATGTACGCGTAAAGATATATGTTGATGCTAAGTGTAAAAATGACGTCATCTGAAACATTGTTTAACTACTGTAACAATAGAATGTGAATAACTTTAAACAAATGCTTTGGTGATGTTAGATAAAAAGCTTCAATTTTATGACAAATCAATCACAGATATCACATCACACATTTTGCTTTTTTTGTATTGAGTTTTCAAGTCCAAGTCAATAATTTTTCAGTCATGTCGCTTGCTGGGTTTTAACCAGTACTTTACGGAGTCAATGTGTCTTGCTCAAAGACATAACACGGTGACCTTTGAGGGGATCGAACCCTGGACCTCTCGATTCGGAGGCCGACGCTCTACCACTAGGCCACCGAGCTCCATACATATTTTGCGAATCAAAAATTCGCATTTAACCAGATTGGCTGATTGTTCCATTATAGTGAATAAAAGTCAGCTCGACTCGGGTCACGATTCATAAAATAAGTAAGACAGTCGCCAAAGTGCCTTCATCAAATGACCTTTTCTGAGATAAATAAAATGATATTGCAATTTTATCGACTTTGTGTGAGAGAACGATATACAGACCAATTAAGGTCGCTTGAAGAATATATCTTATTTCAGCGGAACACAAACGAAATAAAATAATAGACGTCGGATTGAGTCTAAAATATTTCATTGCTTAGTACGTGCGTATTGCGCATACTTTGAAGGCCAACCTCTTTCGAAAGTAAAACAGTTATCAAAGTTAAAGTTGTTTTGTCATTAGTTTTTAGTCTGGAAAGCCTTATGACCTTAGGCTAAATGACCTTTATTGCACCCTAAATGAATTTTATCATGGGATAAGTGTCATTTAAATCCATGTACTGAGAGTTCTGTCAATCGGTGTCCATGGTTTACATGCACAACACGCCTCCGTGATAGTGTGTGCATCTATTCCATTTATGTATCGCTTTGTTCATTTTATCTTTAATAATCTTAATTCATGAAATTGCAGTATAGTTGCATACTTTGTACGTGCAAACAAGAGAACTTGTCTTTGGACTTTTTGAGGCCATTGTACTATTGGACACTCATTGGGGGTACAAAGAAAGTCAAATTCACCCCCGAGATATCACATATGTTGACTGCATACAGTATTTTAAAATATATTCAGTGTTAAGATTGAAATAAAATCTGTGATAGAGATTCCCGAGTGACCATGGAGATTTGAGATACTATACTGAGAGGAAATAGAAACTTAAGTTTTCAGCATTACTTTTTGTTTACTCATTATTAAATTCATTTTAAATATAAACGATTGTTCTATTTTGATTGTGGCAGTTTGTCATTTAAGCTTCACATTTTGCATTTTGAAACGTGCTTCCCGTCAAATGTAATAGAGTTACGTCATTTTGACGTTTTCATCCCAATTTGCATGCAAGACCATGATTAGCGCCGGTTTCGCTGTTGCAAGAAAGTGAGCATAACCGTCTGCGATCGAAGTTGTTAGAATACGCTCAAAATATTGTTAATGTGATATTTTATCCTGAAAAACGTGATGTTTAGCTTTTAACGTCAAACGTGAAAGTGCAGTTTCGACGTTTTCTGGCGCCGGGGAAAGGAACTCACGATGAATGATTGAATATCGTGTTATGCTAACTCAGCCGAGGCATTTGTCTCATCGTCATTGACATTCTTAATCTGTTTTCGGTATTTATCATTTTATTGAGAACGTCACGTGAACGTCGGGAACAGAGTTCCATTTTTCGCATACAAACGTTTCATTAGATCAACAAATGATATACCCATTAAAATTGAATGATTATTTGGATTCGCTTCCTTTCCTCGGAATGCATGGAATCGCCCTTCTGTAAAACGTCAATGTGCCGTAACGCTCAGCTGAGCGGACGTTTACGTTGATGAAATAATGCTCGTATGCAAAAATCGATACATTATCACCATTCTAAAAAAAAATCGAAGGGTAATTCTGCTAAAACACAAAACAAGCAGAAAAAATGGTTACGTTAATGACGTCAGGTTGAAAACGACGGAATAATCTTCAGTGTGATTTTTGACGCATGGGGCTATCTATAGACAACTTTTTTCATATTGGGGTGGATAGAGACATCAGTCATACAGATTTTCGGTTCTTTACGGCATCATACACCAAATTCAAGGATCTAATGAATAAATTTGAACACTATGATTTTGACCATCGCATCCAAAAACCGAACGTGGACAGTCCCCTAAACAAAATCTTTCATTTTTGACGAACCAGTATTGTAACAGAAACACTACTCTATGCAAATTTTATAACCAGATACAAAACATTTTTATAGGTTAAAAGCAGGAACTTCCTAAAGTCAAGAATTAAGTTTCTATTTCCTTTCAGTATATGATTTTTTTTGGATCGGCTATTCGTATCGATTAATGACAACTTGGTTTCGACGGACAGCGTATCGAAACTTGTTGTCAATTGCTGTGTAAACCGATCACCGCTTCTAGCGATGGCAAGTTTTATACTGAGGGAAAACTTGACGACTTACAATATTTCTCGTACAGTAGGTCATGTACCAGACGACTGCAGAATAAATTATAACAGGGACCATATAATCATGACAATTACGGAAGGCACTGTTATTTTGGAACAGAAAAAATAGCTTTGATATAGCTTTGATTGAACGGAAACCTTCTCATAGCTCTCATGTGTGTATCATCAAAACAACAATGTGCTATTGTTTAATAGTAATGCAGTCTCTATGACTTCTTCTTCCGAGCTTAGAGTACCACGTTGATTTCTTTGATTTGCATCTTTCTGTGTCAATTGGTTCTGAATCAATCGTGTATCGTTTTAAGTATAAAGTATTTTAACATATTTTATTTTATTCATGTCGTTTCAGGGATAGCCTAGACTTGCAGGATGTGAGAGGACAGTGATTAACCAGCCTATGTGGTAACATCCACTTCGGGCTATAAAGTCTATGAACATGAATTTGTGAAATTGTAACCGATTCGCTTGAGCAACTGATATTTAATGACGATCGTTCAGGACTTAGACAGTACCGACAGCACCTTCATAATCTAACGCATACTATTCACAATGGAAGAACAATCGTCGGTCGCCGTACTTGTTATGTTATCTGTGTTTTCATTCGTTGGAACTGTCGGCAATAGCTTAGTGTTGTATATATACGCTAACAAGAAGACCAAGACAACAGCTGGCGTATTCATCATGTGCCTCGCGGGGACGGATCTTTTCACGTGTCTCGTTATTGTACCATATACGGAAATTGTCATATCATACGAATACAAACTATTTCACGATGTCATTTGCAAAACATACATGTTTCTGATAACATTCAATGTTCCGTTTTCGGCGTTCATCATGTGCGCTATCGCTATTGACAGATTTTTCTGCATCTGTTACCCATTCCTACACGCTCTGAATCTGAGACGAGCAAAAATCATCATATTATGCCTTCTAGCGCTAGCGTGTATATGTGGAATAATCACCGCCTTGTTACACGGTATTATTCCGCCAATGGAGATTCCATCCGAAGCTAATACGACACAAAATACCTCAAGTGCCTTGATTACCCCAAATGACACAAAGCCAGAATTGCTGAATATCGTGAGAATGGACAACCAAAGTGGCTCAGAAACGACATTTATAAACGGATCAAATGTTTGTGAGTACAATCTTACATGTCAGAACGCTATCATGTCAAATAACGGAACCCATGAACCAATGGAGGACTTAACCGGATTATGTGCTCCGAACAATGACATCGTGGATAGTAGTTTCGCGGAAGTATATCAGAAGATTTATTCGTCGTTCTACTTGTTATCGTTTGTGCTGGTGCTCATTCTCTACGCGCTCATCTACAGGTCAATATGGAAACACAGGGCAAAGAAACGAAAACGAAAGAGGTCAAGCCTTTATCCTGCGGGGGTAGGTTCTTAGTTTAATTCTGTATTAATATATTGTCGCAGCTGTGTACTATCTAATGGGTTTTAATCAATTGCTTGACATCAAGTAATTTTATCATATGGTAAACAGAGGAATGCTTGCGCTTAGCATGCGATTGTATACATACATACATCGCAGGCTTGGTGCATTTGAGCAAATGATCAAATATTTTTATAATAATATATTAGAACGAGTTTCAGTTACAAACTCCATTTTCGAATTTCTGATGTTATTACACACAAAACGTGCTTCAAATATAACCACCAACTAAGACAATAAGGCTTACATGTATGGATGTTTTGATTTGGACCACTCTTCCTTGCCAGGCTCAGACCTGAGTTGTTAACCAGAAATAAGATGGTCAGTGAGTAGCGTAGAAGCATAAGAAAAACTCTAAATGTTACTTGTGCGTGTTTTCATAATGATTTTTTTTCTACAGGTCGAATATTCGGCAGCAGAAACTCAATTTACGGCAGTCACTCAGATCAACAACGGCAACGTCAGAGCGCCAGAAGACATTAAAGATCAGGCGGAACTTGAACCGATGCAAAGACGACATCGAAAACAAAGCAAACCTATGTCGTTAAAGGACAAGACGCTTTACGCTAACATTCGAACGGCGGCCATGTTGTTCGTCGTGACAATTGTGTTCTTGATAGCATTTCTGCCTGCCTGGCTTATGGCAACAAATGTGATAGACTATAATGAGATCATATTTTACATGTATTTTGTATATAATACAGCAAACCCGTTCATTTATGCCTTCATGAATAAGTCGTTTAGGGATGATCTTAGTCGCATAATGAAATTTGCATAGCATCATTATGTTCTGTATGAGTCAGTCCTATCCACCATGAAAACATGTCCGTGAAATGTACAGCACACCCCCAAAAACCACACTTTGATATATTAAAACTGGGGTTTACAGAAGTCTGCCTATTGTTCGTATTTATAGTGTAAAACATAAATTGTAATTACTCGTTTAAAACCGCCTTGTCGATGCGGTTGTAGCTTGTAACCACGATCTATGTTTTGAGCAACAATATGAAAAATATCATTTTGTCATCTTGTACAGTTGAAAATATCTGTATAGAGCATAGGCAAGTTTTCATAATAATTTTGTTTTGATGGCTAGCCTGAAAATCCCAAAAGGCATGGCAGATTATTATGTCTGTAAAGTTTTAGATACGGCTATCAGGATTTCCGAAATAAAAAATCTTCAGACAATGATCTGCGTAACCCATGCCATTCATGCATAATTGTGTACATAAACGTGAAAAGACAAATGAATGTATTTAGATGCTAGAAAATCACAAAACTCGTATATGGCAGAACAACACAATTTGCGTTTAAGATAAACTAGAATGACATATACTGAGAGGAACTAGGAACTCATGTATTGTCTTTAAAGAGTTCCTGCTTTGA
The DNA here is from genome assembly GCA_964017185.1 of Rugalucina vietnamica. Taxonomy (NCBI): domain Eukaryota; kingdom Metazoa; phylum Mollusca; class Bivalvia; order Lucinida; family Lucinidae; genus Rugalucina; species Rugalucina vietnamica. The sequence continues at coordinate 46,800,093 of OZ024882.1, read as the reverse complement.
ACCTATACAAAATTATTCCTTGTTATGAAATTCCCTTACAACACCATTTCTGTTACTATGTTGGTTCGTCAAAAAATACTAACTTTGCCTATGGGATTATCTAGTCAGGTGTTTGGTGCAATGGTCAAAATAATAGTGTTCAAGTTCATTTATCAAATAGAAGGGTTTGGCTTATGATGCCGTAAAGAACCTTAAATCTGTATGAATTATGCCTCAATCCACAGTAGCTTAAAACTAGTTGTTCACAGATAACCTCATGCGTCAAAAATCACACTTTAGGGTTTAACTTAATGAATTTCATTAACGTGGTAACTCAAATAAACGTCAATAACGCGACTTTTTATCTGTTGCGTGTTTGAAATATTTTTGTTTTTCATTTGCATTTACAAATCATGATATGGTATCAATTTTAGCATTGCAAATAGTTTTAAGCATGAACGTAAACGTCCGCTCAGTTGTGCGTTACGTCAAATTGCCGTTTGAAATAACGGTGAAAGTGAAAGGCAGGGAACCAGTTAATGATTGAATGAAAACAAATGTCGCGTCTGAGTTGCCATAGACACCAATTTTAATCATTTATCAAGGAAATCGTTTCCCTGTGTAAACTTGAAAATGTCGAAAATGCACTTTCATGTTTGACTGTATGGACTGTAAATTGAAGTTAATTGAAATTGATCTTAATATTATCAATGCTCCTGTAGAAACAACTTAAAATTATCGTAATTGTAAGTGTACGTTGTTGCAACATTTCTCCTGTTTTGGCGTTTACGGCCAGGTCTGACACAAACTGGAGTATGCAGCTAGCAAGGGGCTTGAAACTTCGGAAATTCAAGAATTATCTTCAGTTTACTCATAAATCGGAGCTGATCACTGTTGTTTCAATGAGTTGTAAGGAGAAAGACAGCTTGTTTACACAAATGTTAGAAGTATGTTGTATGTGGGTTGTATGTTAGAAGTATGTTGTATGTGGGTTTATTTCATTGCGAAAACTTGCCCATGCAATATCCTGTGATTTTAAAGTAGTAAAAAATGAAAATTTTCAGTAAAATTGTTTTGATATTTTTCTTCTTTTTTATTTTTTGCTCTAAACATAGATCATGGGTACACGTTATAACCGACTCGGCGAGGCGGTTCTAACGAGTACCCACAATCTATGTTTTGGAGCAAAAAATAATAACAATAGGTATACCCCTGCAACCCCCAGTTTTTTATATAAAAGTGGGGTTTGAGGGGATGTCTATTTCACGGGCATGTATTCTGATTTGGTAAACCAAACTGAGTGTATTGTTTGTATTTTATGACTGTCATGAATAAAAATAACGTTTTCATTGAGTTGCTTCTTTGTTCACCGAAATCCTGAACAGTGAAAGTATTGATAATACACATTGAAGACCTTTTGGATATTAAAAAAACATCGTTTAAACAATCAACAATGACATGTCACATGTAAAACTTATAGCGTTTCTTATCCGATTTGTGGGCGATAATTGGCTTCACGTATGGTGGTCCCTTTTGTTCGCTTACGTCGTTTTGCTACTGGGTGGGAAATTGTAGTGGATGAGATCGATGAGAAAGTAGCAAACATAGACTGTCGAACATCCATGTAGTACTTTTCATTCATCAGGAAAACATGTCCATGTAATGTATACCCCCTTGAACCCCACGTTTATATAGCAAAACTGGGGTTTGCAAGGGTGTACCTATTTTTTCTTATTTTTGCTCCAAAACATAGATTGTGGGTACTCGTTAGAACCGCCTCGGCGAGGCGGTTCTAACGTGTACCCACAATCTATGTTTTGAGCAAAAATAAGAAAATTATATAAAAAAATTCAACTGAAAAAGAAACTGAAAAATTTCTAAAGCTCAAAAATTCTCTGTTTATTGCATGGGCAAGTTTTCGTAATGTTTATGAGTGTTAAACTATTCAGTGATCCATCATCACATGTGACTTACCATTACGTAAACTTGCCCACGCAATATACAGAGATTTTTTCAGTAGCAAAAAATGAAAATTTCGTCAGAAAATTTTTGATATTTTTCTTATTTTTACTCAAAACATAGATTGTCGGTACACGTTAGAACCGCCTCGACGAGGCGGTTCTAACGAGTACCCAGAATCTATGTTTTGGAGCAAAAATAAGAAAAATAAGTATACCCCTGCATACCCCAGGTTTTGCTATATAAAAGTGGGATTTAATGGGGTATACATTACACGGACATGTTTTCCTGATGCAGTACAAAAGTTTGTTGCCGGATTTAAAAGGGCTACTGATGAGGGTTTATTACCCGAAATTGCGCATTATAGTCCATACTTTCTCCATCTGAATGTTTTTACTGCTTCCAAAGGATCATACTTTTATATTTTATTTCTTATAATCTAAGTGTAATATGTTGATAAATATCGGCCTACATGTGAAATGTTCAAATTTGTTAAGGTCTCTATGTTAAATGCTAAAAGAACGATAAAATGCATACACGCCCATACAGCTCTAAATCGTTCCCAAGTACTTTCATTATTACCACGAACGTGTAGTCTATCAAAAGATAAAGGTAAACGATGTCAAGGAATTGGCGTAAGTTGAACGAAAGTCCAACTCAAAAAAAAGCGAGGTGGGAAAAATTAAATGACAACCAAGTACAAAGATAACATACGTGTATCGTAAACCATGTGCAGAGATTTCCGAATAGGTCACTTAGTTACTACCCAGCAAAATAATTCAAAACCAAGAATAAAAACAAGAAAGAAACACTACATTACAGAAGTATCACAATTGATCGGTCAGTAACAAAAAAATACTGGCGAGGCATAAAAATAAAGCTGAGTTACTTTAAGAGCAGTGAACAAATTAATGATAAAAAGGGGATAAGCCAATCCGCAGTTTCGGCTAATTAAGCCTCTTCAGTGATCCTATAGATTTGGCAATATGGAGCTAAAGAGAATTGCAGTAATTTCGCAACTTTCAACAGGGTAATCGATATAAAGATTTGTAAAAATCCAAATAGGGCCAAATATCTTAAGCGTTGGTCAGAAAATGAATCTAAACCGATAATAATTTTCTGATTTCTCAGAATATCATCGCTGATCTCAAAGGATCAAAAGGAAAATATAATCTGCACTGTGAATGATATACGGGGAGACCCGCTGCAGTAAATAGCAAATAAAATCAAAGCCAGTATCCTTTAAGAGCAGTGAACATATTTATAAGAAAGGGGGGTTGGGCCATACAGCGGTTTCGGCTATTTAAGAGCAGTGACCATATTAATGAGAAAGGGGATAAGCCAATCCGCAGTTTCGGCTAATTCAGTGACCCTATAGATTTGGCAATATGGAGCCAAAGAGAATGACAGTAATTTTGCAACTTTCAACAGGGTAGTCGATACAAAGACTAGTAAAATCTAAATGTGGCCAAATATATCAAACAGTGGTTAGAAAATGAATCTAAACCGATAATATTTTTTTGATTTCTAAGAATATCCTCGCTGATCTCAAAGGATCAAAAGGAAAATATAATCTGCACTATGGATGATGTACGGTGATACTTTTTAGGGCCGACACACGGCACAACACTAGCTGCAGTAATAGCGAATAAATAAAGCTGAGATTCTTTAAGGGCAGTGAACATATTGATGATAGGGGATGGGCCATACCGCGGTTTCGGCTAATTAAGACTATTTCAGTGAATTACAGAAATTTTACAAATTTTAACAGGGTAAGTCGATACAAAGACTAGTAAAATCTAAATGGGGCCGAATATATTAAGCGTTGGTAATAAAATGAATCTTAGCCGATAATAATTGTATGATTTCTCAGAATATCCTCGCTGATCTCAAAGGACCAAACAGAAAATATAATCTGCACTATGGATGATGTACGGGGATACTTACGTTTTAGGTTTGCAACACGGCACAATACCAGCTGCAGTAATAGTAAATAAAAATAAACCTGAGATCCTTTAAGAGCAGTGAACATATTTATGAGAAAGTGGATGGACCATACCGCGGTTTAGGCTAATTAAGCCTCTTTAGTGGCCCTATAGATTAGGCAATTAACCGGTTTAACAGGGCCCTAACCTCATCCTCAGCTTCTGCAGTGGTTCAAAACATTTAGTTAGTAGATCCATGGAGATCCATGGAAAGCCAAACAACATCTCTAAGCACTGGGTCGAAAGAAAGGCGTCAATTGATAAACAGCGAGTCAAGCAACAGTCTATGGACCTAACCAATTAAAATGAATTGTATAAAGTCGGGGTTTAATCAGGGTTTCAATCAAGTAGGCTTCGGTCATGGCGGCGCAGTTTCGTCTCTGCCTGGGTGCTTTAGCTTATTTTCGAGAGGTAAGAATATCTTTCTTGAGCAAATCACGGCAACGTTGCGATTCGAATCATTGACCTCTTCTCCTTTCCTCTTGCCTATCATTGAGCCCCCGTGCTTCTGGTGGTAACAATGTACCTTTTCTCGAAAGTGTATAAGAAAATGCCGTTGGTATATCAACTTCCCTGATTAATCAAAATGTCTCTAAGGAGTCTGAAGAAAAATACCATAAGGAATATTAACCGTCTAAAAGATAGTTTCTACGATCCAGACATACCGTTTCGTTTTAATTCAGTGACAGAGTATCTAAACAAATAGAAATTGATTAACCAGCGGACGCCAGAGGCATACGTTAAGATGTACAAAGAAATACAAACGTTTGTGAGACCAATTAATCTGTTTTGAGATGTTATTTTCAAATGAAGAAGAATGTTTTTACAGAAGGTTTAGAACATCAGGGCAGACAATATTATTTCGTTTTCAAAAAGTAGAATGAAAACCACATAATGTATCTGCTTCTACTGAATGTGTCCGCATCATGCATTATTCATGCACTACAATCTAAGCCATCAAACTTACAAATCCAAATTCTAGAACTGATTCTATTGAAGACCATTTATCATCCTTAATTTCAATGCTCATATTTGTCTGATGAAAACCATTTCCAATTTACAACAAACTTAACAATCTCCAGGGACAAGACACATTCATTATATTAACACAGAAATGATCTGTATATCAAATCAAGGTTTGATTTTCTGAGTGACCATTTTATGTCTACTTTCTTCTTGATGACCATCTCCGAAAATTGGCATATAGACGGTATGCTACTGTCATGTGGGGGGACATAACTCTCGCTGTCTGGATCCCTTTCTCCGTTCCTCTTCCACCGTGCTCGCCTTGATTAAATGCGTATTTATTTCCAGTGTTAAAAAACACCTCTGGTTTAGTAACGTCTTTATTAACCAAGGTGTCTCCAAGGAAGATAAAGAATATCAAGAAATAGTATCAAGCTAAATTAAAGCATCTAATAGATTGCTTGACAGTCCCAGATATATCATTTCAAACTGATCTTGTTTCAAGTGACAGTGTGTCTAAGTGACTAGAAATTAACCAGCGAACGCCAGAAACATACGTTAAGATGTACAGAAAAGGACAAACGTTTGTGAGACAAATCAATCTTTTTAGATGTATAAAATAAAAGAGAATGCTTGTACAGAAGTGTTAGAACTATTGGACAGACAATTATATTGCGTTTCTGAAAAATAGAAAAAAATATAATGCATCGGCTTCTTTATTAAAGGTGTCCGCATCATGCATTATTCATGCACTCCAATCTGAGCCATCAAAATGACAAATCAGTATTCTAGAACTGATTCTATTAAAGACCATTTGTCATCCTAAATTTCAATGTTCATATTTGGCTGATGGAAACCATTTCTAATTTACGACACACTTGACAATCTCGAGGGACAGTCCACATTCATTATGGAAACACAGATGAAATAATTTGTATATCAAATCAAGGCTTGATGTCTCTGAGTGACCTTTTTGTGTCTGCTATCTACTTTATAACCATCTTCGAAAGCACGGCATGCAGACGGTATGTTATTAAAATAACTTCTATCGATGACAAAACGTTTTACGTTATTCTGCTGATATTTGTTCGCAATTAATGAGACATAAATAAATTCAAGGTTGTTTCGCTGTTTGAATATATTTTAAAGATATGTGTACAAGAAGGGTAAATGCACCGGTACAAGACTAGTGGTGATTCTTTACCAGTCTCCTGATAAAATTTAGCAATATAAAATTTAGATGTGCACTAGCTAAAATTAAAATTTACCAGTCCACTGATAAAATTCACTAGTCCAGTGATAAAAACTAGTCCAGTGATAAAATTTAGCGGTGCAATAGTAAACTTTACCAATTTATTTATTAAACTTAGCGATACACTCGTAAGAATCAATCATTTCTTTACTGGGCTACTGGGAGAGGACATTGTTGATGCAATTGGTGGTTATTACTGTTCAACTATTATGTTTCGCTTTGTTTTACCTGTACATATACATAAACAATTAATAAATTCAATGTTGTTTCGCTGTTTGAATATAGTTTAAAGATATGTATACAAGAAGGGTAAATGCACCGGTACAAGACTACTGGTGATGCCTTACCAGTCTACTGATAAAATTTAGCGATGTACTAGTAAAATTTAATAGTCAGCTGATAAAATGTAGAGGTGCACTAGCTAAAATTTCCAGTCGACGGATAAAATTTACCAGTCCACTGATAAAATTTACTAGTCCACCGATAAAATTTAGCGGTGCACTAAGTAAACTTTACCAATTCATTTATTAAATCTAGGATGCACTCGTAAGAATTAATCATTTCTTTACTGGGCCACTGGGACAGGACATTGTTGATGCAATTGGTGGCTTTTACTGGTCAATTATTATGTTTCGCTTTGTTTTACCTGTACATATATACATAAACAAAATGCACAAGAATTGTGATTCCAGATGGCTCATCTTCTTTTATATGCAATAGTTTCAAACGAAAGTCAACGTGGAGATATTGGGGCCTAATGTCTCCCCCACATTACCCATAAAGTAGATTTTAATTTCTTCTGATCCTTTCAGATCAGTAAAAGTTAAGAAACATCTTTTTAAGATCTTTTAATGGAATTCGTTCGGTAATACGAGTCTTTAATTTGCACTACCCTGATGTAAATACTTGAAAATTGCAGCACAAGTGCCTGGCTTCGCAGTCTTTATAGATCATTATTAAGTGTACATTAGCTGACACTGTTACTAAATGGACAACCTTTTCCCTTTGATTCTTTTTACTGCTTCCAAATGAACTAACTATTATCTTTTATTTATGACATGGAAGCAAATATCGACGATTGCATACTGTAAGTTCGGATATTTTCGCTTCACTTTTATTTCGCGAATTTATAATTTTCGAATTATAAACGAGTTCTGGGATTCGCCAGCGTAAACTCGTGCAGTCTATGAAGCTTAAAGTGACTCTTTATTAGCGAGAACTTTATTTTCGCGAGGCTTCGGATTCGCAAATATAAGCGAAAAATTAGTTTTCGCGAACATTTCGAATTTACAGTATTTTGTGATACTCTAATATATACATTGTATATACATGTAGAGAACATCACTAATATACGGAGCGGACAAAGGCATCTCGTTAGTACTTTCTGATGGGTACCTATTGGAGTGCATGAGTGTATGAGTGCTTATTTTGATCTAACTCAGTGCTTCGATAGATGTAATCAGGTGTTAATTTTGGCGCAATTTGTTGAATAACCTGATTTGTCGTTGATTGTATAAACCATTAAACGCAGTTAACCAACAAGCCCGCCTACGTTCGTACGCTTCGATCTAATTACACGACACAGAAACGCTCTGCAGAGTAAATGAATATGCTATCAAAGACGTAAATCCATTCAAATTCTGGAAAAAATGGCGCAAAACATTAATCAGACATGTCATGGCGAAAGAAACCAAATCATACGTAAATTGTGCTAGGCAAGAATATGGTGCACTTAGGATATAGGATTTAATGGTGAATATTATTATATTTAAGCAACTTCAAAACATAAGATCTTATGCAAGGTCAAGAAACTGATATATGAGCCGTCTCGTGGGAAAACCAACAATGTGGTTTCCGAACAGGTCCGACACTAACCGACCTGTACAAGCACAGAAAAGAGCTAGAGGCTTGAAATTTCGGATTTAAGTTGAAGAGGAATTGTACTATCCGAGTAGCGAAAACAAAGGCGCCGATCAGCTTCGCCGTTACTGCAAAGCTGATCTGCGTCTTTGTTTCGCATATGCAGATTGTTGGTTTTCTCATAATGCGGCTCATTTAGTGTTCGTTCGCATATATTTAAAGTTTCTCGTGAGCTGTTTCAGTTTACGTATAGTCTCATAGGATTGCTTGGTCTCATAAAGCGATTCTGCACTACTGGTTTATTCTACAGAAACAATAGCTGAGCCGCCTCGAGGGAAAACCAACAATGTGGTTTCCGAACAGGTCCAACACTAACCGGCCTGTACAAGCACAGAAAAGAGCTATCTAGAGGCTTGAAATTTCGGATTTAAGTGGAAGAGGACTAATTTAAGTTTCAGTTTTACGTATAGTCTCATTTAAGTGTACTATCCGAGTAGCGAAAACAAAGCCGCCGATCAGCTTCGCAGTTACTGCGAAGCTGATCTGCGTCTTTGTTTTCGCATATGCAGATTGTTGGTTTTCTCATAATGCGGCTCATTTAGTGTTTGTTCGCATATACATGTATTTAAAGCTTGTGTTCTCGTGAGCTGTTTCAGTTTTACGTATAGTCTCATAGAACTGCTTGGTCTCATAAATCTAGCTAACCTGCATTACTGGTTTATTCTACAGAAACAATAACTGTTATCATTTCACACCAATTGTTCTATGCAAGACAAGCAAATGACAGTAACTGATACACTCAATGTTAAATCTGTTAAGAGTAGACAATAAAAAAAACGCTTTTGATGGCTCTGTTATTTGAATACGAGACCATATGGGACTACCATAAAATTCTACTGACAAATATATGGCGGTATTGGTAATGATTCCGGGTCTAGGTACATGCAAGAAGCCAAGTTTGTAATGTATATTTTGCTTCAACCTTTCACGAGAAATATAACTTGTACATATTTAACATGCTGCCAGAGGTAGGTGCCCTGATCAAAATAATGACATGTTTTGATTTGCATGTTTTACCATGCAGTACACAAATTGTTGTAGCATCTTTTTGATAGTTCCCGGAGGCAGGTTGTGAAATGAACAAGCGGCAAGCATTTTGTATTATGGCTAGTAGTTTGCGCAACATGATGTGATGGAACTAAACCTTTAACGGACTGACTGGATCTCAATACACTTGACCTCACTTGCTACTATAGGATTATGTTGTCAAGACCTTGCATCCTTAATTCAGAATTTCTTGGAATCCCAATCCGCACCTTGATGCGTTCAACTTATTTAGAATTCTAATTGTAACCTTGGAATATACGACAAAGCAAACATGAGGCGACTTTTTCAAGCGATGTAAGCTTAAGGCTCGAATTTCAGTATATTTTATTTCAGAAAGTTTGCAACTTTTACAGGTCAATCAATATACATTGATATCTTGCTAAATACACACATTGCGGACAGTTGGAGCACACATAGACCGACCACGCGTTTAGTATCCAATGGACTTCAATTGTATAATTGTTTTGTGTAGCTAGTCGTTCGTCTCTCAGCAATGAGAATGTTCATGTGTGTCAGTGAGTTCTCGTCGATTTTTTGCTCCAAACTGTTGCAAGTAGAGTAGGTCAATGTTGAAGAAAGTGGTAATGGCACATTGACTCTGGCTTTGCGCTCTTCTTGCTTATTTTCAGCTTCTCATATTCGTTTTTCGTCAAAAGTAAGATTTGTATATTGAGCAATTTGCGACCACTGAAGATCAGGCTTGTTTCTCATTACGATAAAATGCCCATACGGGGATTCTTTTTCAGCAGTAAAAATTAAAAAATTTCATTGGAAAAAAAATCGATTATTTTTATATTTTGGCTCAAAACATGCATTGTGTGTACACGTTAGAACCGCATTACCGAGGCGGTTCTAACGAGTACCTTCAATGTATGTTTTGGGTTAAAAATTAGAAATATATGTTTACCCCTGCAAACCCAAATTGTTATACAAAAAGTGGAGTATAAGTGGGTATATTACATTTAAATGTTATCATGATGTGAAGTACACAAGAATAGACGTCAAATTAGCACCTACCCATTTTATTGGTCATATTATACCATTACATTTCAAAGATCTGCCTTTAAGTGTTGGTGTGTGCGCTGAGCGTTTTACCTGGACGCAAGTTGGAACTGTTTTAGTGCCCTAGGTGCACTGTATTTGGCAGTATCCCATAAAATCCCAAAATCTGCTGTTTGTGTATTACTCGGATTTCTGAAAACACATAACAGAATGACAAATACAACCGCTTAAATGAACAATTTCCGATCAATTCTTACAAATCCGCCAGACGTATTGTTTCATTAAAAGCTATTTAACAGAGACAGGGTATCAGAACTTGGCATCAGTTAAGAGTCATTGTCAAGATTAAGTTAATATTTACCAGACAATTTTAGGTTGTGACATTGCGCCGCTTTTAGAGGGACGGTGTGTTAGAAAGTATAAGAGAAAACGAGACGAATTGCAATGTACATTTAGATGTAATGGAAACATTATAAGTTAAAGACCTATTTCCATGTCTATTGAGGGTCATTAGATAAGGGACAGGCATTAGAAAACCTAGTTCCTTGATATTGACTCGGAATACAGGTAGGGGCCAAAACAGGAAAAATCAATATTGATTGCAGAGGGAGGCAGTTTTATGGCATATGTTATCTGGGACAATAAAATCAATAAACAGTGGGAATACAGGTATTCTCCTTTATGGGCCTCTTTATGACCCCCTGCAGAGATGCGATAATCACCTCATTATGACAGTCCTTTGATCTAAGGACCATATTGCACCATTAGGGGTCATTAACCGAATAAACAGGGGTACCCCTTTTAGCTTCTTCAGAAGTAGGTCTTTAAACGTAACTGCTATAAATGATATAACTTAATAAGAATTTGCCATGAAACTAGAAATCTGTTTGCGCGTGTACAATGATGCCTCATCTGTATGGGGGCTCTATACTACTACGAGCGTACTAGTGTTTAAATTAAGTTTATTTACTTTACTTTCACTATTACAGTTTTAACGCATGTCATTGTGTGTTTCAAACAAGAATTTCGCAGAACTAATTATTCGCTTTCTTTGTACATGAGCAAGTGCCATCCGTTACGTATGTGTTGCAGAATGACGCGTAATACTACTTTCAATTCGTTTAGTGTGATGACATATACTCAGGTACTGAACTCATAGTATTTGGAACAGTGTTCGTAGTTTCAACAAATGAATGACAGTTGAATGCTTTCTGCCGCTATTATCTAACGACGTATTGGACAATAAGTGCAGGTTTATGTGCAGTGGAGGAACAAATTAGGATGCTGTTAAGTTCATCATCACGTTCTTAAATATTTCGTTTTTACTAGCGAGTAAGTGAGATTATTAGATCAATCGTTTTATCATTATATATGAGCCGCCCCATGGGAAAACCAACAATCTGCATAGGCGAAAACAAGGGCGCAGATAAGCTTCGCGGTAACCGCGAAGCTGATCAGCGCCTTTGTTTTCGCTACTCGGATAGTACAATTCCTCCTCTACTTAACTCCAAAATTTCAAGCTTCTAGCCTGCTTCTGTAGCTGTACAGGCCGGTTTGTGTTGGACCTGTTTGGAAACCACATTGTTGGTTTTCCCACGAGGCGCTTGTAACATATATATGTATTAATGTACAAATAATTATTGTTTAAACCAATTATTTATTGGTGATACGCCAAATTGACAATACTTCACCAGGGCCCCTACACCAGGAAAGAAATTTATCCCTGGATATCACAAGAGATTCGACCTTCAACACGCAGTCACCTGGCACTTAAGCAGGGGAGATCAGGGGATCATTCCTGTCCCTTAACGTCTGTGGAAAAAAAATGCTAGATGAAGGAATGTGATATGGCAATGGGTGTTGATTTCTTCAACAACCGTTCTTCGGGATAAGGTCATCGGCTTTACCATTCAGACCTTTGTTTAGCCATATTAGTCTATCATCCTTAAACTTTCTAAAGAGATCCCAGTTCAAGTGCTGACTCATTTTATTGATATACCGACCTACAAGACTTATATTAAACAGGTGCAATTTTGATACGCGTTCATATGTAGTTACTAACTGCTACTTGTGCAGCGTCCTCCGAAATTATTTGCTAAGTCGATCCGACGTTATGTAGGTAGTCCATTAGCAGTTTTAGAACAAGCTAGATGCAATTCTACTTGTATACGTGAAGAACTGAAAGTAAGTTTCTTTAAAAAGGAGCACTGTCAGCCGCGTATCTGCCCTACACCTTAAATGACTGGTTTCTTATAACATTTAACCGACATGTGAGTCTCAAGAGAGACTTTAATGATGTTGATACAATGAGATTTTGCACTTATGGATTGTTTTAAATAAACCATGACTGTTATTGTTTCACTGCGGTTGCTCTGAATGAGACAAACCAGTGACAGCTACAGTAAAGGCGAAATCCTTCGAGATTAATTAACGCACCACAATGCGTCTCCATAAAACCTTCGTTTGGAAAATTCTTGAACTAGCTCTTCGACATAAGCGGCATTGTGAGTTGACGTTTGAATCAGTTGGCGACTCTTAAATACTTTATGACAAGGGTGTACGTCTAGGGTGTGAGTCTGCTTTGTTTAATTCAGAATCTCAGATCAATACTCGAGCATAAACAATTCATTTATAAAGCAATAGGTCCATGTGCTGGCTTAATTATAAACGCTCTCCCTCAAAATTACAGAAAGGTTAAGAATTTTGACAACGTTAAATATCTATGCCGATTGATTTTAAAATGTCAAGGACATTCAGATCATTATGTTCATATGTTTGCTCCTTTTGTCATTAGAACATCATTATATTGTCTAAATGGACATGTAACTTTACACCGGCATGAAGTAAAAAATGTCTTAATTGTAACATAAATCCCGAGGACTTTCCTAAACAAGCTTATAATCAATAAGCGTCGCATTAAACATGTCGTGAACAGCTTTTTTCCTAAAATGGCTCCTCAGTTACCAGAACTCAGCCTTTCTATTTCTCATGATCCTACTGCTTGGAGCACTTACGGTATTTCTTGTAAACTTATACCTGGTCATGTAAACATTTCTTTTCCTGCCTCAGTTTTGTGCGTTTATCGACCAATTTTCTTCAAACTTTGAAAACAAATTTCATATCAGGAAGTTAAGTGGTTTGGGATCATTGAATATGAGTAAATTCTATTAAATACGTACAGCGTTATGGTCCTTCATTTATGGCAAAATTTTGTTCACTCTCATTACGAAAACTTGCCCATGCAATATACAGAGATTTTTGAGCTTGAAAATTTTCAGCTGAAAAAATTTGATCTTTTTCTTATTTTTGCTATAAACATAGATTGTGGGTACACGTTAGAACCGCCTCAGCGAGGCGGTTCTAACGAGTACCCACAATCTATGTTTTGGAGCACAAATAAGAAAAATAGGTATACCCCTGCAAACCCCAGTTTTTCTATATAAAAATGGGGTTTAAGGGGGTATACATTACACGTACATGTTATCCTGATGTTTGAGAATTTATTGACAAAGATATTCTTTGCATTTGTACTTAATTAAGTTTATGGGGCGGGGCATCATGCATGTCTGCAGCGCATTTATCTAGTTTGTTTTTTTGTAAACGGATATAATGTGAAACTGTTTTTATGCTAGAATTATGATCGCACCGTGGTACAAGAATTTATGTACTTGCAAAACAATGGCTTATGAGCAAACACTGCCGTGTACTTCTGATTTTCACTTCTATCAGGCGTTTGATCGAACACATAATCTTTGGCAACTAAATGACACTTAAGGGACAAACAATGGAGAATGACAGATAACAAAACCTTAAACCTTTGAAATGAACATGCATGGATTACTGTGGAACCAATTACATTCTGATTGAATCGTTGAAAATAACAACTGAAATGAAATTAGCCACAACAGTCTAAGGGCAACAAACATTCAAAGAATGACTTTTATGATAAGGACCGTACAGTGCATGGCGTATTAAATCAAATAAATTTTAAGTGACATACAATTCTGTCATGGCTTTTTCACACTGTCCAACGCTGCACCGGTAGAACGGTACGGTAACACCGGAGTAAGGTAGTTTTGCTACAAATTTTTTATGGGTGCGAACACATCCGGTAAAAAAATCTGTTCAAGTTTTCTCGCTGTTATATGAATGTTTGCGATGAAGTAGTCCGGTGGAGAATTAAACTGACTTTTCATTTCTGCTTGAATGAAAAGCTTTATTACATATAATCTCCCCAAACATTCGACCCGAATTTGGTTAACAAGGTTCGGCCCAAGCCTATTCAGCCGATTTCTACATAAACGATTCGTACTTTCGGAAATGCCAACAAAATATAAGCAAACGAGCATTTTGCATGGTCTTTTACATTGAACAGTGACTCCATATGTTTTATAGACATTCTAGAAGTTCTTCTCGGAATGGCTTGCATGTATCAAATTACGGTTAAACCAATATTTGTGTGGTGCTGTAGTGACTAGTTTTTAAGTCCACGGAAGCATATCTCAAATAACTCGAGATTTTGAAAAGTTCTTGGGAAATCTCAAGTAATAAATCTTCCAAGATCTTTTAAATGCCTTCTATATAGTTCAAATTACATAATATTTTAAAGCGTGTGATGACATAAGCTTATCTTTCCAAACCTATAGGTTGATTAAAAGCCTTCGTAATTATATTGATTATTCAAATGAACGTGTATTTGTATTCGCAACGATCTAACAGACAAACAATAATATAAATCTTGAACTTTGGATACATGTACCTTTTAATGGTTATCGGTGTTGTCCACAGTAGAAACGGTAATCGGCGTACCGGTAAAATTGATTTCTCTTCGCGAACTTATGTTTATTCTGTCTACCGCACTGTTATGAACGTTGCCTTTGGTTTTGGTTGAGACAACCCGGATCGCTTCCGTGTTGTGAAAAGGCTACTCATCCCGTTTTTCGAGATTGTTAAAAAAACATGTTTTGTTATGTTTTATGTACCGTTTTGTCTTTCCTACCCGGTGTCTATGTTGGGACTATAAATTAAATTGCATCGATTCCTGGTCCCTCTATTCTTATTTAACCTATTGAGCACCATTGTGAACCCACCATATATCTGGTAAGCGCTTCAGGACCCATGGTTCTTCTTTTTATTATATCATCTAAAGCTAATGACGAATAATAGCATAAGCAGAGAATACGAATGTTGTAACATGTGCTCAGGTTAACTAGTACAAGTAAATATCATTAAAATATACAAGCTGTGCACATATGCATTTATTACATTTTGTTATAGAAGGTTATTGAGATTCGGAAAATAAAAATAATAATTCAAGCGTGATTATCTGTCAGTCTCGACTTGATTAGGTATTGCTATTGTCAACATCAGGTCATATTATGTATCTTATTGCATCAATACTTTGAATGACAGTTAAAGTAAAAACATTCTTGGAACATATGTCTTTCTCCAACTGATTGTCCGTAACGTCTTATTTGGTTGATGTCACGTTACTTTGATTCAAAAGGTTTCCAGTGGATTATCATTTTATATCTCTACCACAACAAACGTTTTTTTTCGGTTGCCTGTAAATGTATTAGATTGGCCATATTGTTATCATGTACACCAAACATGCGAATTGCATCTAATCGTTCTTTGTAGTCAATCCGAAACGACATTTCGTATACTGAGCATATTCCCTACATACGTACAATGTTGCGCCTTTTCCTGATCTGTGCCTACTTGTACCTTTTTATGATAGCTTTAAACACATTAAGTAGAATACGGTAATTCGATGGAATCCTTATCATGGCCTCTCTCCAACAATGTGAAATTCTTGTACATCGATCCACCTCGCACGTCTGAAAGGAAACTAAACCCAAACCCAAGAATTAAGATAGCATTTAATGTTTACACGTATAAGCTTTAGCAAAAAGCTTTTTTTCTACGCTCCGCACATATAAACTAGAATGTCATAGAATTTGACGGTACTCCTATTTGTTCGTGGTTCATGTGACTCAACAGAAATACAGTTCTGACTTTGGTCAACAGTTATGTCTGAAGATTGCAAAAATTGTGACCAGTACCATGTTAATATTTTTTTCCACTTCTGTGTACTCAAATACTCACATACAAACTTTACTTTGATTCAACTATTGCATATTACATATGAAATTTTGTAAAATTGGTAGTTTGACAATATTTTAACGAACATACGTGATCCCTACTTTATGCATCACATAAAACCTAGTGCATGAGTTTGAATACGTATGGTATGTCAATTTCGAAAAACAAAACAAACAAAAAAAAAAAAAAAAAAAAAAAAAAAAAAAAAAAAAAAAAAAAGAAAAAAAAAATGATATTAGTACTTATTTACTCATCTAAACATGTGTCCAAGTGCCAACAAAATAATTTTAAATGGTCTAAGAAATCGATATTTACACTCTTTTACTCACTCTAAGCATCATCCATGAACGAAAAAGCGGACCACTTGCATTATTTTTCAAAATAGCTTTACTAAACACCGTCTCCTTGCCACTAACATGGTGAAACCAATAATAATTAAGGTTTGAAAAACTGATTTACATCACCACTTGCGGCATCGGCCTGTAGCAAACACAACCCAACACATTTGTTACATTCGGATTTCGATCAGGACTGACCACTACAGTTGATACAATACATCTTCCCCTATAAGACTGGTCTTTTAACTCCCAAATAAGTGCAGTGGACTATAATATATTTGAAACTGACACTCAAATCAGCAGATCAATCAATCCAGATGTCTTTGTGCACAGCATGAAATGAAACTCAAATCTTCAGAAGACATCGTCTTTTTGTATAATACAAGAACTCTAAGCTCGAGTGAAAAGGGCTGTATCTTCTATACAGTATTCTGTGGTGGTTCTTTTTGTTTTATGTCTTGGTGTTTATTTTATTTTTTTTGTGCTGTTGTCGCCTTATGTGTGTTTTCATAGTTTTAGTTAAGTTAAGGTAACTGAGTGGCCACCTATTGGGAAAATAGCTGCTCATTCGGCTTACGATATGTTTCATGGTATAAGTACCCGATTGTTAGTTTGGTTTTTTCCCACCTCGGTTTTTGGAGTGGGAATCTTTTTGTGATTGCGCCTTTTCCTGATCTTTGCCTACTTGTACCTATTTCAGTGTTGCAATAGACAATTACATTAACTACAAGTAATAGCTAAGTTATTTTACGATAAGTAAAATTCGCTGTATATATTACTTTATTCAAATTGCGTCTGATGATCTGCCTAGATTTCTACAAATAAACCACTTTCCAGTTTGTACATTCTGGGACTCTGGAATAAAAATTACGAGATCTTGACCATGCAATTTATGGAGATTTTTTTTTATTATTTTACTTATTTTCCTCAAAACATTTATTGTAGGTACACGTTAGAACCGCCACGCCGAGGCGGTTCGAATGAGTACCCATAATCTATGTTTTGGAGCAAAATTGGTATACCCCTGCTTACCCCAGTTTTGCCATATAAAAGGGGGACAAGTAGGGGTATATATTACACGGAAATGCTTTCCAGATGTAACATGATGTAACACTAACGTGCATTTAAATTGCAGACGTTTCATAGACATTTCTCATTTAGATCTATTCATAATACCTGCGAAATCAGAAGCGATAATACGGACCGCATTACTACTACTACAACGAGTCTACCAGTATCAGCCAAACAATCTTACAAATATACGAAAAGTGCAGCATTAGCATACACAAACATACATGTACTATACTAACGGAGTTCTACATCGTGTACATTTATCCGTTTAAACTTGATTATTCAAACGATTCAACACCTTGAGGTCACGATATGACTGACAAAAATATTGAAAGGACGATAAAAGTCACGAAGCAAATCTCTCTCTCTCTCTCTCTCTCTCTCTCTCTCTCTCTCTCTCTCTCTCTCTCTCTCTCTCTCTCTCTCTCTCTCTCTAACAACCGCTACCTTTATGTTATTTCCTCTTCAGTCTTCACTGTGATTGACAACTTTAAATTGCAACAGCATATGTCACATGAAACCCGAGATGAACTTCGTCCAATTTATGCTAACAAGGAAACATAATCTGACTGAAAGTCTATCCACACAATTGCCTTTTTGTGCGGTATAATATGTATAAAAGCCTTCACATACATGTACTTAATATCAGAAGCTACCGGCTACCGAGATGCTTACAGTTATGATAAACAGTCCATGAGCAGAAAAATGCAAAACGGAAATGCAAGAGCAATGGGCATGGTCATTGGCAGACAATGCTAAATCAATTGCATGTCATCGTATGAGGATAAGGACATTTCACTGTACATGGTGTTGTAGCATCAAGCATACTAAACAAATGCAATCGTCATCGTAAGTGCTAGCGTCAGATTCCAAATATGGTTTATTCACCCTATATATTCACTGTACGACAGAAAAAGAGAGAGGTAGCTGTCTCCAGTGGAGTAGCGCATTTTTAAGACAAAATTTGCGCGATAGTGGTAAGTATTTTGCGTGTTTTCTGGTAATCGGATTTGTTTATGTGGCACTTTTTACCTTTGATTGCTTTTACACATGCATGCATGTCGTGCTATGGCAAAATTACCACAAAAGATGTTAGTAGGAGCATGAGGAAGGCATTCGTTTTTGATGTCAGTCGAAAAAAAGTCGAAAATCGCAACATTGTCTCTTCTAGTTTGACAATCGAACACTTTTGTAGAAAATGAATGAAAGCAGAAGTATGCGCTTTCTTGGATCTTTTAACATGCCAAATCGCAGTCTGGTTTGATTGGTCTATTACGAGATTTTCAGCAATTAGTGACTGTACAGTGATTTTAGTAGAGGTGCGCGATTGTAGCAGTGGAGTAGAGACATAGTACGAAGTAAATCATATCTACTTAGTTGCTTTGTACCCAGTGATACTAGAAATCGTTCGTGTATTCCATTAATTCTGAAGTGATAAATGCCCACGCGGCGAAATAATTATGCACAAATGGTATTTAATAGCTACGAAAGACCTGTGGTGACTTCACAGTTTTTTTTAAACAGCATTCTACCCTTGGAAGACAACGGGAGGACATTTCAAACTTCACAGTACTTACTTAACACTTCATACTTCTCACTTCACAGTTTACACTTCATACATCACACTTTACAGTTTTGTAAAACAGTATTCTACCCTTGGAAGACAACAGGAGTGGACATTTCAAACTTCACAGATCATACTCATAATGTGAGACGCCAGACCATGCGTGACGTGACGTGACGTCAACATATCTAACGTCAGTTGACGTGTATCAATGCCTGACCTGAAGTCATGTGATGTGAGGTGACGTCGTGGCATGGCGCAAAATGACGCCAACAGCGACGTCACGCGATACGTGTGTGACGACAGTTACGTCATGTGACGTCACATGGAACGACATGCGGCATCACACATAACGTCATATTGCGTCATCTGTAACGTCATGCAGCGTGACGTTTGACATCAAATAACGTCAATTGTGACGTCAGATGACGCCACTTGTGGAACCAGATGACGGCACTTGTAATGTCTGGTAACCGCGCTTGTTATGTCAGGTGACGTCGCTTGTGACGTCAGGTAACGTCGAGTGATGTCAGGTGACGTAATTGTGTGACGTCATATGACGTCGCTTGTAACGTCAGGTGACGAAACTGTTTGACGTCAAGTGACGTCACTTATTACGGCGGCGTCATAAAGCGACGTCATAAGCGACGTCATCTGACGTTACAATTGAATCTGAATGACGTTACATGTGATGCCACATGATGTTATGTGAGACGTCGCATGTCGTTTCGTGTGACTTCACATGACGTAACTGTCGTCAATCACACGTTTCGTGTGACGTCGGTGGTGAAGATTTTTTGCACCATGCCACGAAGTCACGTCACATTAAATGACTTCAGGTCACGCTTCGTCTGACGTCTTGAGTTGTGAGGTGACGTCATTATTCGAGATATGACGTCTCTACTGGCCATGCGTATGAACTGTGAAGTTTGAAGTCTGAACTGTGAAGTGTGAGGTATGAAGTATGAACTATGAAGTGTGAAGTATGAAGTGTGAAGTTTAAAATGTCTCCTCCCGTTGTCTTCCCAGGGTAGAACGTTGTTTTACTAAACTGTGAAATGTGGGTATGCCTTAGAAACGCACGGACTTATGCACGTTTAGTAGAGCGTGTCTCTGGTCATAAAACATGTACAGTGAATTGGAAATGTCGATTGAGTTGTCGCAAAATGAAGTTCTAGGTTATTATATTAACCGTATAACAACTTATCTTTGTAAATTATATTAATTATCTCGACTCAAGTATTAACTCATTGTTGCTAGCATTAATTAATGTAATCTAATGCACAAACAAACTTTGAAGAATAAAAAAATGTTATTTTGGCTGACACAATGAATTTTTGTGCGAAATTAAGGCAGATTTCTGCCGGTAATGCGCAAATTTCCATACCAACGATCTCAATACTTCACACAGTCTGTAGTTACTACTGGGTACAAAAAAATAAAACACCATCTACTCCACTGCACCAGTCGCGCACCTCTTCTTAATCTTCCGTACAGTCACTAATTGCTGAAAAATCTCGAAATAGACAAATCACACCAGACTGCGATTTGGCATGTTGAAAGATCCAAGGAGGCGCATATTTCTGGTTTCATTCAATTTTTTCAAAAGTGCTCGATTGTCAAACCAGAAGAGACAATGCTGCGATTTTCGACTTTTTTTCGACTGCCATCAAAAACGAATGCTTTCCTCATGTTCCTACAAACATCTATTGTGGTAATTTTGCCATAGCACGACACGCATACATGTGTAAAAGCAATCAAAGGTAAAAAGTGGCACATAAACAAATCCGATTACCAGAAAACACGCAAAATACTTACCACTATCGCACAAATTTTGTCCGAAAAATGCGCTACTCCACTGGAGACAGCTACCTCTCTCTTTTTCTGTCGTACAGTGAATCTATAGGGTGTTATTCTCCTCCCAAAAATTTTATATTACTGATCGTTCCAAGGCGGTACTTTTGTTGTGGTTCTAATTATTTTATGGTTGGTGTTGAAATTTGTTTTTTTTTTTTTTTTTTTTTTTTTTGTTTTTTTTTTGCTGTGTGTATCTTTGATGAACGTTTTCACATATTTAGTAATAAGTACATTGTATATGTACGAGTAATTGCAGTGGCCACCTACTGGGAAAGAATTGCTCACCCGGCTTACGATGTGTTCTCTGTATTGGTGCCTGGTTGTCGGTTTGGGGGTTTCCCACCTCGGATTTTGGAGATGGAATCTCGTTCTGATTGCAACATTTCCTGATATTTTCTTACTAGTGCATTTACCCTACCTGGAGGCACAAACATCATACCTTTTTCTCACAGCCAAGCGTTAAAATACAAATTCCGACATTTTTTCTTTTTACAATGCTTCAATAAGACCTCCATAAACTGAGTTTGTGTCAGGACTTTGACCTTCAATTTCAATCAAATCGGAGAAACGTCGACGGAATATGTTGCGACAAAATATTAAAGATTCATTATGTATTTAACTAATTTTGCTAAATCATGTAGATGAAATCACCCTTGATTTGAAGTTTGACAATGCTCGCTCAATACACTACGTTGCCTGAAAACTCTTTTAAGTGCAAAGATTTTTTTTCATATTGAAACGTGATCTGAATATAAAGTGCTCTGATCCAGATTTGCACGACATTAGTTTTACATAGTTCAAGGTCAATTAAATTTTAACATTCACCATTTCCAATAAAATGCATTTTCGAGCCTGTCAATTATGATGGAAAAGAAGTGATTGATGACAAAATAACATGTGTCTCCAGTTGCATGGTTTTGAGGCTAAATCAGGTAACTTTAAGAATGTTTACTTATCTTTGTTGTTATCTAACAAATGCTCTTATAGCTATATAATATACATGTATAATTTATTATGTAAGCCAACGCTGTGAGTCAGTGAGATTCATGATCAACTGCATAACAAGTCACATGTGAGTTGGTAGTCGGTGAAATTCTAACCTAAACTGCACTTGCATCACAGTTAAGGAAACAAGCGATTGAATGTAAACTAATCTAAGACCCGACTGTTTGCATTAATAACATTTTGAAACCTTTGTATTGACTTTAGTGTCAGATATTGAAACCAATTCTTAATATTCTAGACCGATTGACGCACATAGTCAATATTTCATAAACAAGTCAAAATCATCAGGGTATAGACAGATATCAGAGAAAGCAAAATGCCAATTATTGCATTTGTATGATGACAGAAAATCTTATTTCCTGACACAAATTAGCTGCGGCATAACCAAACGTGTGGTGATCTTGTAGATGAAACAACAAACATAGCATTTGTGCTATCGCCTTTTTATATTACTTTAGACGGATGTAGCAATAGGTTAAGCTATATGTAATAACGCAGAACATTTCAAAATGCAATATAAAAGCTTGAGTGTATAGTTTTATTATACGCGCCGCCTTTATGCTGCACGTAATTTTGTCAGATTTTCTGTGGACAATGTATTTTGCATCAGAAGAGGTCCTATTGAAGTGGCATGAAGGAGATACAAAATCATTCTTCCGTTTAATCTGCTTCACATATTTATTTCATAGAACACTGCACACATCATTGGGATGGATATTGACATTTCACAATATTTGATAATTGATATAAAATAACACAATGAAAAGTAGTATGAAAAAAAAAGCAGAATATCAGTGTAATTTCGTCTGTCCCTGATTGATGCATTTTATAAAAATGTCATACACAGAATCAGCTATGAAAAAAATAATTTCTATTGAAAATTTGATCATGTGAGGAAGGAAACCTGTGTCACAGACAAAAACAGTACCAGTACAATCCATGAAAGCCAAGAAATTTGTTTACCAATTAAGAGATACAGTCCCGGTAAAGAAAAAACAACACATTTCTCGTTTCTCGGAGGACACTTAGTTTTTTTTCTCGGAGAAAGAACGGTAAATTTCTCGTTTCATTGAAATATTTCGCGTTTCATGCATTCTGATTTCTCGGAGAAACACCGCGAAATTTCACCCCGACCGCAGCTATTTACCGGTAAAAACAGGTAAGTCCAGATATACCTGTTCGCGGAGTTTCTCAGAGAAATATTGTGCACGATACGAAAATCGATTTTACCTTTGAGTTATTTTGTCATAATCCTTTTAAATATTCTAAATAGAACGAAGTGATCAGCGCCTTTGTTTCCGCTACCCGGAAAGTGCAGTTCCTCTTCTTCTTAAATCTGAAATTCCAGGATTATAGCCATCTTCAGCGGCTGTACAGGCTGGTTTGTGTAACAACCGCCTCACCGAGAAACCAATGTTTAAAGCATAAAATTTAAAACTACCATTTATTTCCTACTATGAAATTTATCATTTTTTGCAACTGAAAAAATCTTATTTAGATCTATTTATTTATTTATTTATTTATTTATTTATTTATTTATTTATACAATATTTAACGAGGGTGACGCTCTCTGTATATTGCATGGGCTAATTTTCGTAATGCTAGAGCGCTGGTCAGCGAATGTAGGGATCCTGGTAGAGGAAGCGGGCTTCCATCATATCATAAGAAAACCAGTCGATCATGTTAGATTACAACGAACCAAAGAAACAATCAGCGTTTCAAACTCCGACTCCATGTAGAAATTGCATGTTTAAGTATCCGAAGCGAAACAAACGGACGAAAGCTAATTTGCGATTAAACTTAATGTTTGTGTAGAAAGCAGAAACGGCTTCACTCATTTTACACAAAAACAAATGAATGGCCTTATATTTCGGTGTCGGTTTAAAAAAAAACGGGACCGTCTACGCAAACTATTTATGTGCATCAATGTGCATCAATAGAAAAATCACTGTGCAATATTGCTGTTACTAACGTCCTAGTCCACAGCCACGGATATGGCGGTACGTTTTCACCACTTTATGTGACTTCTATCCAAGTTTGGGATGTCCTGACATTCAAAATGGGCTATATGCAATACTGATACAGAACCGGTGCAACAGCAACCACCCTGAAAAGTGAAGCCTGAATATGAATATCTCCTCGCTGCACAACATTCGTATTAGTAAACCCGTCACTTACAAAAACTAGCGAAACAGCATCCGACACGCTATGAACTGCAAATACATGAGTATGTATGTTTGGTACATCTACATTTATATATCGATGTCGTATTGACTCAACTGAAAATGACGGCAAATACGTATTGATGTATACGTAAAAAATAGAATAACCGACATGTACATGTAAATAAAAGTAATTATGTTTCAGCTACTTACTTTGATGCACTGTGCGAAATATTTAAACAGTGTGTCCTATACAAATGTGTCTGTTGCACATAATTTGCATTTTTCTTGTCTAATAATATCATTGAAATTTATAGAAGCCGAGCGAAATAAAAATTCAAGACAGTTATTTTGTTCTCGACTGAATATGCTGTACATGTACATTTACAATGTTCCACACAAACCGCAATTCTGCACAAGAAATAACATACGTACATGTAAATGCATTTTAAGGCCAAACTTTCAAATAAATTGTAAATCTCCGGTCTTAAGGACCAAAGCAATATTCGTTTTAAAGTATGTGTATAAGCAACTTTACAGTCTCGAATCGTTAAGAAATCTTTAGAAGTGGATGAAACCTCTCCTTCCGAAGGCGCTTCTGCCATTTGTGTCTATGATGTTATAAAGAAATTATGACTTATTACTTTCAAATTCGTGGAACAAAATAAGAGTAGAAACAAAAACCTTATTACTCAAGAATGATTTGAGCCGCCTCATGAGAAAACAAACAATCTGCATATGCGAAACCAAAAGCGCAGATCAGCTTCGCAGTATCTGCGAAGCTGATCAGCGCCTTTGTTTTCGCCATAAAGATAGTACAATTTGTCCACTTTCTAAATCCAAAACTTATCAAGTAATGCTGGCGGACGACTAAGGTACGACGAACATTTAATAAGACTGGCCGATAGTGTGTTCGCTTCGCAAAGAAAACTTTGCGGCCGGTATATGACTGTCATTTTGATGCCTCGTGTTTATCCTCACATGTATGTAATAAAAACAAAGACCGCATATTTAATCATTGCTACTGTATAGAATTAAATACCTTTGATCATCTGTCATGATTCATTACGAAAACTTGCCCATGCAATATGTTGAGAAATTTTTCGAAACCAAAAATTGAAAATTTAATTGGAAAAATTTTGACATATTTAATAATTTGTTCAAAACATTGTGGGTACACCTTAGAACCGTCTCGCCGATGCGGTTCTAACGAATACCCAAAAATATGTTTTTGATAAAAAATAAGAAAAAAATAGGTATACGTGCCCACTGCAAACTCCAGTTTTTGTGAATAAAAGTGGAGTGTAAGGGGGTACACATTTCACGGACATGTTTCCCTGAATACTGATTATCCACATGTTCACTGGAAGTGTGGTAATTTCATTCTTTGTTGGAAAGGACAATGCTCAAGGTGAGAATTTCTAATGACGCCCTTAAATATTAAATGAGTTTTGCATCCATTCTTCTGTTCAAAGATAGGGTAATCGTAGATGGTGTGAAAAGCAACACAGGTGAAAAAGGCCATTATAAATTTGAATGTAAAAAAAGAATTAAATGTGAATTATAAGCCATCTAAACAAATACGTAACATCCGTAAGTTACATACTTGTAAAAAAAATACATTTTAATTGTTTTATATTTATTCAAAAATTATCATACATGGACTTATTTTTAAAAATTCCTCCGAGAAACTCCGCGAAACCAACTTTGATCGATAAATCAAGGTAATTACCTTTCTCGGAGAAACACCGAGAAACACCGAGGAATTTCGCGCAGACGATTTTGTCTACCTGGCTCATTTCGCGGTGTTTCTCCGAGAAATAAAAATTTCGCGTTTGCCATGGTTGCGGTGAAACGCGAAATAGGTTGTTTTTTTTCTTTACCGGGAGTGTTATTGAACTAGATTCCTAGATCCAAACTATTTAATCTTTACATTCTGGACCAGATTTGAAAAAGCGAATCTTGATTTATTTGAATGGCCGTTCAAAAGTTACCTATAAACGAAATCGACTCGGTATCCTAACATAACATATGGTTCGTATTATCTGCGTACTCAATCTTTTGTCATTGATTTGGCAACGATTACATTTTCTAGATCTAGCGGCCTTACTAAGAAATACATGTGGAGTATGCAGCCATCATTTAAAATAAATATCATTGCTATGGAAGTATGGAATAGGAATACATCACTATATTTAATTCGCAAATCTGTGGTTAAATGTATAAGGCGCCAAATATATAAACATGAAAATTGTCGTGTCAAATGTGATTCTTGGTTCCATTTTTTTCAGTATCCCAACAATAACACAGAACATTGCATGTCACGTGTAAAGCACGCTGTTAAAGAAACCTTATTTTTTTCTTATTCCATTTGTCCTTTGATGAAAACGGGTGGCTGCATTTTGACCATTTTGTCTTCTATGCATTACATTAAATATTCTGCATATCCGTTATCAATTTACATTCAAAAGGAATCCGTACACGATATATCCTTATTGAAGGGCTGACTTAATCTTAGATCACACCAGAAAAAAACATGTCCATGAACCCACTTGAACCCACTTTTACCCACTTTTATATAGAAAAAAATGAACCCACTTTTATATAGAAAAACTAAAGTTTGCAGGTGTACACCTATTATATTTTTATTTTGCTCCAAAACATAGATAGTGGATACTCGTTAGAACACCAACAATATCTGTTTTGAGCAATAATAAGGAAGGTTTTATAAAAAAAAAATATTATATTGAAAATTTTCAATAATTTTTATTTTAACAACCTTAAAAAGGGGCATGTTTTCGTAATGATTCATCATCCAAAATTTCGTCAATGCTCATATTTGTTTGATGGTACCCATTTATTTTATCTATGATTCATCTTAACACTCTCTAGGGTAAACTCATGATAAATGCAGATCACTCATAAATCGCATCTAGATGTGATATCTAAAACTAACTTAAATTGTTTTTTATTGTATCATCTGTTTCAATAAGTTTTAACCGGCGAGACAAAAAGTCAAAATGTCAAGCCAAGAAACAAAAAGTTGAGTAGATCAAATATTTCATCTGTTTTACTAGTTCGTGTACAGCATGCCTAGGGATAGTTGTTTACCAATCCTGAATCCTCATGACACTGTTACAGAGATTATGTGTAAATAGAACCCGACGACATTGACAAAATATGATCCTAAATGTACGCCAGTCATTGTTTGAACGACTGTGAAGTCTGTCTCGATTGAGATTATTGTTTTCTCCGAGGAAGCTGCAAGTTTCCTATTTCAACCATCCTTTCTTATCCGTTATACTTTGTAACAGCTATACATACATGTAACAACAGTTATAATATGAGCCACTGCATAAGAAAACCAACAAAATGCTTGGGCGAAAACAAAGGCACAGATCAGCTTCGCGATGACCGCGAAGCTGATCAGTGCCTTTGTTTTTGCTACACGGAAAGAACAATCCCTCTTCTTCTTAAATCTGAAATTTCAAGCTTCTAGCCTGCTTCTGTGACTGTACAGGCTGGTTTTTGTTGGACCTGGTCGGAGACCCAAATTGTTGGTTTTCTCACGCACAGGCTCATATATAACAAAGAAAAAGTCTTGGGTCTGTTCTTATTCCAATTGATCAATTTTGCAAATGCAACGCTTGCAGTCAAAGTTGACTTACTAAAGTTCGATGGCTTCTGAAGCGCGACAGAATAGGCTCAGTTTAAATTGCGTGATCTTTCAAAGGCACCAAGAAATTTGACTTCAGCTTGCTCGGTTTATTGACATATTTCAATTCCAATATTCGCAACCTGATCTTAACTGTTGTGTTTGATGTAAACAAAGAGTGAACTCGAATTGATCTTTTGAGGAACAGGTTGACCAATTTAAATGAAAAGGTCCAAGTAGGCAAATATCAGGAAAAGGCGCAATCAGAAAAAGATTCCCAATCCAAAAACCGAGATGGGAAAAAGCTTAATTAACAATCAGGTACTTATACTATGAAAACATATCGTAAGCCGAATGAGCAGCTATTTTCCCAATAGGTGGCCACTCAGTTACATAAACTTAAGTAAAAAAATATGAAAACATACATAAGGAGCCAACAACACAAAATTTTAAACACCAAGACATAAAACAAAAAAGAACCACCACAGAAGCATCGCCTTGGAGCGATCAGTTATATAAAACTTGCTATGCTACATTGTGGGCACCTGCCTATCTTGGTTTGTATGACCATGATCTGTTTTACTTCAACGTCAATTTTGTTATCATGACTTTTCAATGGAAAAAGTGAAAACATTTTAAGAAAGTTATGTAGCATGTGATCTGAAAGTTGGTAGATACAGACAACTTATTGAGTTAATGAAGCTGTGTGAGTATTCAAGTCAGTGTCATTTCACAAAATGAGATTTAGTGATGTTCGCTGCTAAAAAAGTGTATTGTCGTTGTCAAGCAATCATGATATGTCTAATCACTGTGGGAAAACAAACTCCGTGCAATATATCGTTTGTGTACACAACGATGATGTCAGAGAATTTCAAAAGTTCTCACTAAACCTAAGTTCGGATAATCGGTGGTGCCGTTTGCGTAAGGTATTTGTGAAAAGAAGTCTGAATATCCTATCATATGCAGCACACATTTTGGTTGTATAACTGTAAGACTTTAATAATTCATCATGTGGTCACTTAGAATACTTCGGAACCTTTAATGTTCCGAAGTGTTCTAAATGTTGACAGCGGTTTCAAAGAAATGCAATATTGCTAAATAGTGATTATAATATATCGCATATGATAGGATATATTTAAATCATTTTATTTGATATAAAAAATAGCAGTGAGCGATTTTCGAAATTACATGTATGTGCAGCACGAACGCGCTGTCTGTCGTATGGCGTATACACAAAATGATAGCAAATAAAATGTGATGTAAGTTCTAGGAACTATCCCATTGATTCTTGGCATATGCCAACCTTTGTAGACAAATATATCATACCAGCGGCTCCATAATTGCAGTGTGTCAACTGACACATTTTGCCTGGAGAAAATTAATCAATTCACAATTTGGCTAGCATTATGGCTGAAAATGCAAAACGCGCAGACTGGTAAAACATTGTAAATGCGGATTTTGTTAATGAAATTTGCTTTATCGCGGAAGTTTGCATTCGTTTATATGATCTTGGGATGACCGCGATTTATTTTACGACAATATCAAAATTTATCCAGCAGGCTTTTCAATGGGAATAAAAAAAAGTATAAACTGTACAGTTCATTTAAGAACTTATCTTTTCCTTGTGACATTTATTAGAGGTCAAAAGTAGGCAATGATCAGGAAAAGGCGCAATCAGAAAGAGATTTCCACTCCAAAAACCCAGGTATGAAAAACTGAATAAGAACTTAGGGCACAGAATTGCATTGCTTCCTTAAATTTAAGGCCCACCTTAGTTAAGGTGACAAATTTTGACACGATATTTAACCGTTAAAATTAATAACTGCTTTTACGAAATTATACACAAGTAAAATGTCATTTACATAATAAAATCGGTAAATTTTGATTTTAGTGTCTTTTAGATGCATCTTTTCAGATGCTGAAGTTCGTCACCATAACTAAGAAAATCGTCAACTTTAAGGAAGGAGTGTAATTTTGGGACAAGGTACTTATACCCTCCCGGTAAATTAAAAACAACATGTTTCGCGTTTCTCCGCAACCATGGCAAACGCGAAATTTTCATTTCTCGGAGAAACACCGCGAAATAAGCCAGGTAGACAAAATCGTCTGCGCGAAATTCCTCGGTGTTTCTCGGTGAAATTTCTTGGTGTTTCTCCGAGAAAGGTAATTACCTTGATTTGTCGATCAAAGTCGGTTTCGCGGAGTTTCTCGGAGGAATTTTGAAAATGAGTACATGTATGATAATTTTTGAATAAATATAAAACATTTAAATTTTAGTTTTTACAAGTATGTAACTTACGGATATAACATTTTTCTTTAGACGGCTTATAATCCATATTTAATGTTTTGTTTACATTAAATTTTATAATGACCTTTATCACCCGTGTTTTGTTTCACACCATCTACGATTACCCGATCTTTGAACATAAGAATGGATGCGAAACTCATTTAATATTTAAGGGCGTCATTAGATATTCGCAGCTTGAGCATTGTCATTTCCGGTAAATAATGAAATAACCACACTTCCAGTGAACATATGGATAATCCGTATCCAGGAAAACATGACCGTAAAATGTGTACCCCCTTACACCCCACTTCCATGTACAAAATCTGGGGTTTGCAGGGGATACGTATACCTATTGTTCTTATTTTTGATCAACATATTCTGTGTGTATTCGGTAGAACCGCCTCGGCGATACGGTCATGTGGAAAAAGTCTCCTCAACGCGTCTTATCGTATTATCAGCTTAGGGGATTAGTGGTACAGGTAAATCATCTTCGGTTCTTTCCGGTGATTTACGATTTACTTGGCGCCTCTGTCCGTAAAATTACCTGTGTAACTTTAGCCCGAGGGCAACCATAAAATTTGATCATAAATTGTCTTAAAAATTTATGAACTCACAACTTCGACTATGAAATAATATGAAAATATAAGAAATACAAAATGTGTGGCTTTGATGACGGTAAAAAAAAAAAAACAACACGATTTCGAATGAAAGAAAACTCGTGTTTTTCCCATTCAAATGCACATTGTGGGTACCCGTGACAATCGCATCGTCGCGGTTAAACTCATGGACCAGTTTGTACTGTAAGCATTCAGTTGTATTATTTTTATTTAATTATTTATTCATGTATTTATTTATTTATTTATTTATTGCTTCCTCAAAATAAGTGCTATGAGTATATGATACGTATATGTTACATATTAAATGTAAGCATTACGAAAACACGCCCATGCAATATACAGATTTTTCCCAAATTGTAAAAGTAGAAATTATTTGATATTATTCTTATTATTGCTCATAACATATATTGTGGGCACATATTAGAACCACCTCGCAGCCTGATCACTAGCTTAATCTTTATTTCCAATTTTCAAGTATTTATGTATGCGTAGACCGGTTTGCTTTTGAATCCGTCAAACCTCGCTTGGACAAGTTTTTCAAGTGCACAGGCTGATCGACTCCTTGCATTTTCGCAATATTTATATAACAGGTACACCTTCCATTAAAAATGAGCCGCGTCATGCGAAAACCGGAATTTAACTATGCAAAAACAAAGGCTCAGGTCAGCTGTGTAGCAGTTGCCTAGCTGATCAGCGCCATTGTTTTCGCTACACGGGTTTAATACAATTCCTTATCTTCCTCAATCCGAATTTTCAAGCTTCTTGCCAAATGGTGTAGTACACAAGCCGGTTTGTGTCAGACCTGATCGGAAACCCCTAGTACCGGTTTTCTCTCACCGCGGCTCAAATGTGAAATGGTATAGTTTTATAATCCGAGACTGCATGTCATAAAATCAGGCACGCTTTAAATCATACCCCTAGGTCATAGATAAACTAAAACAACATTGATGCGCCACTGATCGTGATCAAAATCGTGTCGCATTTTTTGTGTAATATTGAATTATAGTACTAATCTTTTTTTTTTTTTTTTTTTTTTTGTTGTTGTTGTTGTTGTGTTTGTTTAAAAAAAATGTTGTAACATACAAGCCGGTTACTGTCAGACCTGGTCGGAAAACCCCTAATACCGGTTTTCTCACGCCGCGGCTAAAATGTGAAATGGTTAAGGTTTTATAATCCGAGACTGCATGTCATAAAATCAGTCACGCTTTAAATCATAATTAACTAAAACAACATTGATGCGCCACTGAACTGTTCAAAATCGTATCGTCAATATTGTGTAATATTAATTATAGATCTAGTACTAATCTTTTGATAAAAAAAAAAAAAAAAAAAAAAAAAAAAAAAAACATTTAATGAATTTTTAAAAAGTAAAAAAAAACAAAAATAATGAATTGATGTATCTTGCGACTTGTGACTGAGAATGAATGAATGAATATGCGATTCCAGAAAACTCACGGGATGATCTAGACCGTGGCTGAGAGCAGAAATAAAATAAGAAAATAAGAACGAATCAGCGTAAAAAGTAGCAGCACAGTAAAAACAAATCTTAATTTCATTGAAAACAGTGTACAGTTTCAGTGTTTTTCTGCAGCTTTAACGAGAGAGAGAGAGAGAGAGAGAGAGAGAGATTTGAATGAAGATAATTAAGAATTTTTATGTCGGTTTTTGCTTTGTTCAAACTGGGACACGGAGACGCTATTGTTTGGTCATCAGATTGAGTAAAAAGTGTTACTTAGGTGTGAAATGCAAACTTTAATTGGACCAATTGCAATTACGACAATAATGTTGATGTGCATTCTTACAATGCACAATGCGTTTGTTGTTCAGAGGTGTCACATTCTCTGAGGATATGTAACGTTTATAAAATTATACTCAAAAGTTAATCGCGAACATTGTGTAGCATCTTTCATAAATTTTAAATGGATTATCATTTGAGGTGAGAAAAAAAGACTTCTTTTTTCTTTTGTGTAAATAAGTAATCTCCATGTTTAAGAAAATAAATAAATAAATAAATAAATAAATAAATAAATAAATAAATAAATAAATAACAGGGAAAAGAAGTATTACACTTTTATGCGAAATATCAGACGCTTATGCACAGGTATTTCGTAATTCTCCGCCCGGTTTACGGGATTTGCCGATAAAATTATTGATTTACGGAAATTAGAAAAAAAAACTCAAAGTAGCTATAAAACACACGCAATTTGTCCACGCCAAATGCCGCTTGATTTTGAAGTTAAGCATGTCTTTAGAAAGATCAATTTCTTCTGATGAATAATCCGAAAGAACAAATTTAGAAAAAAGGTTTTGGAAACGATATATTTGGCATTTAACCAAAGCACCTTTGGTAGATTTTACACTTTTTGTATATCAGATATAAGAAATGATGCGACCAAACAGGACCTTTTTAAATTTTGATTTTGTCCATTCAAAAAATCAAGATAATTTAACGAAACAATATCCATTAAATCAGGAATACATTAAATTACAATATTCCGAAAGAACAAATTTGATATCTGCCGTAATTAAGTTTTAATTAAACATTGAAAGTCAATGTCCTATTCATTTATGTACATTTTTTATCGGCAATAAACTGAATTACAGGTAAGGTACCGGCTCAATATTTCTCCGTATGGCTAAGGTGTACCCACAATCAATGTTTTGAGCAAAATTATTAAGAACTCAAAAAATTTCCATGAAATTTTCAATTTTGCTTTCGAAAAAAATCTCTTTTCATGTACTGTAAATTCGGAAATTTTCGCGTGACTTTTATTTCGCGAACTTTCTATTTCTGAGTTATTAGCGAGTTCTTAAATTCGCAAGTGAGTGTCCGTGTGTTCTATAAAGTTTATAGTGACTCTTTATTAGCGAGAACTTTGAATTCGCGAGGCAACCAATTCGCGAATATTAGCGAAAATTAATTTCTCGCGAATATTTCCGGATCTACAGTATATTGCATGGGCAAGTTTTCGTAATGAATAACATTTGATCGAAGGTATTTAATTCTGTACAGTAGCAATGATTTAATAGGCTGTTTGCTTTTATTGCATGCATGTCAGGATAAACACGGGCCATCAAACCTTTTCTTTGCGAAGCAAACACACTATCTGTAAGACCACTCCGGCCAGTCTTATTAAATTTTCATACCTTAGTCGTCCGCCAGCATTACTTGGTAAGCTGTTAACGTACTAACCGTAATCACATATTAAGAGTATGGCTCAAATGATTTGACCACTCGTAAATGTACACTGGTAGGTATTATATCGAACCTACATGTAGTAGGAAGGAATTTTCGTAAAAAAAGTTATTCTCCATGAAAAACCACAAAGCCGTAATGAACTGATGGGATCGCCTAAATTGATACCCATGCATGGTTCTAACAACAAAAATAGTCAACAAAACTTACAGAAATTATTGTTGACGTATGTGGCATACTTGTAGAATGGGGGAGACAGAATCACACGGAGGTGTGTTTCAGCATGCATGTGTACTTGTTTCGTATTCTCTTATAAATACGAAGATGACACTGCTCTTTCACATGATTGGAAAACTGTCTGCCGTAAAGTGAAATATAAAATCAAGCAAATAAATAATGCCGACCGTGAAGGGAACACTGTCATATGACTTCATCCCAACTATCACCTAAACATGAATGAGTTTGTCCATGTATTTTTTTGACGAACATTCATCATTAAAAATGAGCCGTCTCGTGAGAAAACAAACAATGTGGTTTCCGAACAGGTCCGACACAAACCAGACTGTTCAAGCACAGAAATTGGCTAGAGGCTGGAAATTTTGGATTTAGAAAGTAGACGAATAGTACTTTCCGTATGGCGTAAACAAGGGCGCTGATCAGCTTCGCAAACTTCGTACGGCGAAGCTGATCAGCGCCTTTGGTTTTGCATATGCAGATTGTTTTGTTTTGTTTTTTTTTTTCTTATGAGACGGCTCACATCATTCTTGAGTAATAAGTTTTTAGTTTCCATTCTTATTTTATTCCACGAATTTGAAAGCTATATAGCATAATTTCTTTACAACATCACAGAATCGCTTTCGGAAGGAGAGGTTTCATCCACTTCTAACCTGTCTAAAGATTTCTTAAGAATTCGATACTGTAAAATTGTATATATGCATGCACATGTACTTTGAAACGAAAAGTGTTTAAGTCTTTTTAAAACCGACACCAAAATATAAGGTCATGCATTAGTTTTCGTGCAAAATGCGTGTACCCGTTCCTGCTTTCTACGCAAACATTAAGTTTAAGCGCAAATTAGCTTTCGTAATCACAATATTATCGTTTTATGTTCGTTTCGTTTTGGATATTTAAACAGGAGTCTGAATTTCAAACGCTGATTGTTTCCTTGGTTCGTTGTAATCTAACATGATAGACTGGTTTTATGATATGTTAGAAGCCCGCTTCCACTACCAGGATCCCTACATTCGATGTCCGGCGCTGTAGTATTACGAAAAATTGCCCATGCGATATACAGAGAGCGCCACCCTCGTTAAATATTGCATGAATAAATAAATAAATAAATAAATAAATAAATAAATAAATAAATAAGAAAAGATTTTTCATCTGCAAAACTGGATAAATTCATAGTAGAAAATAAATGGTAGTTTTGATATTTATGCTTTAAACATTGATTGTCGGTATAGGTTGGAACCGCCTCTGTGAGGCGGTTCTAACAAATACATGTACCCATAAATTATGTTGAGAGAAAAACATAAGAAAATATGTATAAGCCGGTTCAATCCAGCTTTACTTTAATTACCTGAGCCACGGCGTCAGAAAACCGGTCTGCATAGTTCCCGACCAGTCCTGACACAAACCAGCCTGTACTGTCGCTGATGATGGATAGAACCTGAAATTTTAGATTTAAGAAGAGGGGGAACAGCACTATCCGAGTAGCGGAAACAAAGGCGCTGATTAATATACTTAAAAGGATCATAAAAAATAACTTAAAGGTAAAGTCGATTTTCATAATCGTGCACATTATTTCTCCGAGAAACTCCGCAAATAGGTATATCTGGACTTACCTGTTTTCTCCGGTAAATATCTGCGGTCGCGGTGAAATTTCGCGGTGTTTCTCGGAGAAATCGGAATACATGGAACGCGAAATATTTTAATGAAAAGAGAAATTTACCGTTCTTTCTCCGAGAAAAAAAGCTAAGTGTCCTCCGACAAAAGAGACAAATATGTTGTTAAAACTTTACCGGGACTGTACTATGAAAATGAAGCCGAATGAGTTGCAATTTTCCCAATAGGTGGCCACTCAATTACCTAATTTTAACAAAAACTATGAAAACGTACTTGATTGGGGCCGGAGCTTCTTGTCTGTTGCTTGGCCCACCGGGGTCCAACTGACTTTTGCTACGGAGTTAGTAGGTTATTCGCTCCCAGGGATCTCCATCGTCGGGCAGCTTACTGAATCTGTTGAGTCCTCGTTTTTGATTCATCAGGATGCTTTTCATAATTTATCTGTTTGTTATTGATGATTCATTGATTAGTTAGATATTCACCACGAGGACAGAAGAACTTACTAAATGTTATGAACCACTGCAGAAGCTGATGGTGAGGTTAGGTACCTGTAAAATCGATTTAAACCCGCCAGTAATTTTATATTACTGATCGTTCCAAGGCGATACTTCTGTGGTGGTTCTTTCTTTTTATGTCTTGGTGTTTAAAATGTTTGTGCTGTTGGCGCCGTATGTATGTTTACATATTTTAAGTTAAGTTTAGGTAACCGGGTGGCCACCTTTTGGGAAAATTGCTGCCCATTCGGCTTACGATTTGTTTCCATGGTATAAGTACCTGATTGTTAATTTAGTTTTTTTTCCAATCT
The DNA here is from genome assembly GCA_964017185.1 of Rugalucina vietnamica. Taxonomy (NCBI): domain Eukaryota; kingdom Metazoa; phylum Mollusca; class Bivalvia; order Lucinida; family Lucinidae; genus Rugalucina; species Rugalucina vietnamica. The sequence goes on along the minus strand of OZ024882.1, from coordinate 46,763,476 downwards.
CGGTTTTTGGAGTGGGAATCTTTTTCTGATTGCGCATTTCCTGATCTTTGCCTACTTGTAAATTTTTGAGGTGCAAATAGCACAAACAATCAACAAAAATACATAAAACACTAAGAACCAGCACAGAAGTATCGCCTTGTAACTGCAAAGTCAGACCTGCAATACAGATTGCAATGCCACCATGGCGAACCAGACAATTTAATTTGGTGGAAGTAATAGCGAAGTTCTTGCACGTTTAGTTATAATCGTAGTATTTATTTATACGATCAAATTGCGTCTGATGCTCAGCATAAAAAATACTCCGTGTCTAGTCTTTTACAAATATAACAATTTCATGGTGGTATATTGTGGGACAGTAAGACTATGATATAAATGCTATGTAGTGGCTGTAATATCCATTTAAGTTTTTGACGTTTCATATAATTCTCTCACTTAGATCTATGCATAGTGCCTGCGAAAATAGCCGGCAATTATACGGCCCACTTTACAGTGACTACGCGAACCTGACGTACTTCTACTGAACAATCTCACAAATGTAAGATAAATGCAGCATTAGTAAATCATGCATGTACTACACGACGTTCCACATCATGTATTTATTCATTTAAACTTGATTATTCATAACTATGGCTACGGGACCATACATGGACTCGCAGATCTATATAACGACATGATTTAATTTATTTTGAATGGAGCTTTGAAACAAAACTCTCTCTCTCTCTCTACTACTACTACTACTACTACTACTACTACTACTACTATTGCTGCTGCTGCTGCTGCTACTACTACTACTACTTTCTGCTACTACTACTACTGCTGCTGCTGCTCCTACTCTGCTACTACTGCTACCAATACTTCTACTACCACTGCTGTTGTACTACTGCTGCTGCTGCTCCTACTGCTAATATTACTACTACTACTTCTTCCACTGCTGCTGTACTACTGCTGCTGCTGCTCCTACTGCTACTACTACTACCCATCACCACCACTATTGCTACAACTACTTCTTGTTCTACTACTAATACTACTTCTTCTAATACTACTACTACTACTACTACCACTGCTACTACTGCTGCTACTACTACTTCTGCTGCTGCTACCAACTACTACTACTACTACTACTACTACTACTACTTCTTCTGCTGCTGCTACTATTACTTCTGCTGCTACTACTACTACTTCTGCTGCTACTACTACTACTTTTGCTGTTGCTGCTGCTGCGACAACTACTACTACTACTACTACTACTACTACTACTTCTACTTCTACTACTACTACTACTACTACTACTACTACTACTACTACTACTACTACTACTTCTGCTGCTGCTACCTTACAAAGTTTCTAACCACACAAATTCCTCTTTAGTCAACATTGGCATTAGCTACATTAATTTTCAAACAACATATGGCGCATGAAACCTAAGATTATCTGCGTGCATTTTCTGATAACAATGAAGCTTCGTTTGGAATTTTATCCGTACAATTACCTTCATTTGTGCAGTGAATACAATGTAAGCAAATTCGTACTCAATGTCAAAGGCTACTGTGCACCGCGATTAGCTTACTATTGTCATAAAATGCTCGTTAGAAGAAAAAGGTACAAGTAGGCAAAGATCAGGAAAAGGCGCAATCAGAAAAAGATTCCCACTCCAAAAACCGAGGTGGGAAAAAACCAAACTAACAATCAGGTACTTATACCATGAAACATATCGTAAGCCGAATGAGCAGCTATTTTCCCAATAGGTGGCCACTCAGTTACCTTAACTTAACTAAAAATATGAAAACATACATAAGGCGCCAACAGCACAAAAAATTTTAAACACCAAGACATAAAACAAAAAGAACCACTACAGAAGTATCGACTTGGAACGATCAGTAACACAAAGTTACTGGCGGGCTTAAACCGGTTTTACAGGTACCTAACCTCACCCTCAGCTTCTGCAGTGGTTCACAACATTTAGTTAGTTCTTCGGTCCTCGTGGTGAATCTCTAACTAGTCAATGAATCATCAAGAACAAACAAATAAATCAAAAACAAGGACTCACAGATTGAGTAAGCTGCCCGACGATGGAGATCCCTGGGCGCCGAATAACCTACTAACTCTGGAGCAAAAGAAAAACACCAGTTGGACCCCGGTGGGCCAAGCAACAGACAAGAAGCTCCGGCCCCAACCAACTAAAATGAATAGCTTTAAGTCGGGGCCATCATAGAGTCTGACGCCCGACCCACCGGCGTGCAATTAAAGAAGGCAGCATAGTTATCAACCATGATTGGGTTAAAAACTAAGCATGCAGACTGTCGCATAAGGAGCAAAAGAAAAGTACCAGTTGGACCCCGGTGGGCCAAGCAACAGACAAGAAGCTCCGGCCCCAACCAACTAAAATGAATAGCTTTAAGTCGGCGCCATGTTTAAGTTTACATTACGCCATACTAACATTTGACATAATTTGACCGATAGAATCGACCAGTTGTCGTTTGGACATTTCTATCTTAAAAATGGCGTCATCAAAACGTTTAAAAATGCGAGCAGTAATAAAAATTTGAAAATAAAAGAAATCGGTAAATTCCATTGAATTTTGCAGTATGCCTTATGAAACGCAACACAAGAATGGTGTCTGCTTGACAACGGTTTGTGACTGGATTAAGCATTTTACGGATGGACGGTCCACCCTGCAAGATGATACAGGTCGTGGACGTTATCGGTAACTTAAAGTACGCTCAAACCCGACGTACCAGAAACAGATCGGAGAGTGACCTTCTGTTGCCTTGCTGAGCTGATCAAATACACGGATTATTAGCACTAATTTTACTATTTTCATATTAATATTTGAATTAAAAATAACTATATCGTGATAAGTCCTGTTAAATTATTAGAGTATGGCCTCGACGCACCTACATTCTATACTGAAAGGAATTAGATACTTATTGTTTTCGCATTTTAAAAATGGATTCCGTCAAAGGTAACAGAGTTACGTCATTTTGATGTTTTCTTCCCAAAAAGCATTTAAGGCCTTGATTAGAGCCGTTTTGGCTAAGGTAAAGTAATAAGTATAAGCGTATATGGTCAAAGTTGTGCGAATATGCAAACACTATTGTTAATTTAAGATTCTATCCTTCAAAAAGTGAAGTTTAAAGTATTTGACGTCAAACATGAAAGTGCAGTTTCGACGTTTCTTACACATGTAACAGATTGTCAGAATAAATAATTAAAGATTATGTCTATGGGAACAGCTGTGTATTTGTCTTCTTGAATTTGAAAGTCGATATCCATTTTAGGGTTTATCTATTAATTGTGAGCGTCCGGTCAACGTCAGGAATGGAGGTTCCATTTCTTGTATTCAGGCGTTTCATAATAAGAATCAACAGTGCAGAAATCGAAACATATCACGATTTTTAAAATAAATCTGCAAACACCAGAAAGATGGTCACGTTAATGACGTTTATTTGAATGACTATAATGAGACATTTATTGAACCTGAAGTTTGATGGTTATATAAGCTACAGTGGATTGAACCATAATTCATACATTTTTATGATTCTTTACATACACCAAACCCTTCCATTTGATGAATGAACTTGAGCACTCTGATTTTGGCCACTGCATTAAACAACAGTTCTTTAAGCACATTTATTCTTTTTTGACGAACCAAAATTGTAACAGAAATGTTGTTGTACGCAAATGTCATAACGAGAAACAGAACCTTTGTATACTTTCAAAGCAGGAGCTTTCTAAAGACAATACTTAAATTTTTAATTCGTCTCAGTATATATTTGAAACCAAATAAGACAGTTGCGCATGCGACAAAAAGTAAACATATCGAAGACCCGGTTGTTTGCAATAAGAACATTTTGCAACCTTTGTATTGACTTAGGTGTCAGATATTGAAATTGATTCTTAGCATTCTAGTCAGAGTGACGTATATACAGATGTAGTCAATATAATTAAAACATGTCTGGAACATCAGGCCATCGGCTCATATCACAGAAAGCAAACTGTCAATTATTACATTTGAATGATGACAGAAAATCTTATTTCCTGACAAACCACAAACAGAATAAAAATGACGGTTTTGTAGATGAAACAAAAGATCTTCATTTATGCAATTTTGAGACATTCGTATCTGATGTATCAATAGATTTTTACGTTAATCATGTACCACAAAGCATTTAAAAATTAACGAGAACACTACAGTGAATGGTCCTACTGAAATTACAGGAAGAAAAAAAAAACAAGATCATACTTTGCTTCAATTTAGCTCACATTTTAAGGGCGAATGGCACCTTTTATGATATGATATTGCACACGTCAAACGGATTGAGCTTTTGATTCTCCTTCAATCGGCGTGCGTCATGTTTATGAAATGATGACAATATGGTGTATAAAAGTCTGCAGAATACAATTTCCGTTTCTTTCTTCACTGATTGATGTGTTTTAATCAAAATATAATAAACTAAACGAACAATCATAATAGTAAAAAAAACACCACAGTCCCAAACTGACATTTTTTTATTATCGCCACTTCTGGATTTTTATGATAAGTTGAGACTATTTTTTTCTAAGTCATAACATATGTGGTCACCCTTCAAGTTTACAAGTTTACACTACTCTCAGGTTTACAACATATGGTAAACAACAAGAGAATACTATATAAACAAAGTGAACATGTAATGCAATGGTGGTAGAGTCTCAAAAGAACTGCTCATTATGGTTAAACATACTTTGGGAGACAACATCATTGTTTTATCATGTCAAAATATAAAAAAACATTTTGAAATGAATCTTCACGTCAAACGGATTGAGCTTTTGATTCTCCTTCAATCGGCGTGCGTCATGTTCATGAAATGATGACAATATGGTGTATAAAAGTCTGCAGAATACAATTTCCGTTTCTTTCTTCACTGATTGATGTGTTTTAATCAAAATATAATAAACTAAACGAACAATCATAATAGTAAAAAAAAACACCACAGTCCCAAACTGACATTTTTTTATTATCGCCACTTCTGGATTTTTATGATAAGTTGAGACTATTTTTTTCTAAGTCATAACATATGTGGTCACCCTTCAAGTTTACAAGTTTACACTACTCTCAGGTTTACAACATATGGTAAACAACAAGAGAATACTATATAAACAAAGTGAACATGTAATGCAATGGTGGTAGAGTCTCAAAAGAACTGCTCATTATGGTTAAACATACTTTGGGAGACAACATCATTGTTTTATCATGTCAAAATATAAAAAACATTTTGAAATGAATCTTCATGAACTATCTGAAGAAAAAAATATATAAAATTTACAATACAATCTATATATGAAAACATTTTCACTATGGTACATATATGTGCTTCCGTGTTCTTAATGAGTATACATCAAATATCAATCTTTTGTTTTAATTAAAATATGTTTATCGTGTTCATAAGCTGTTCGAATTTTATAATATTTGGGCGAACATAATAGTAGCGTTTTAAATATTGCTTTCTTTCTACTTCAAAATGTTTACACGAGAATATATAATGGAATTGGTCCCCAAGTTCATTACAGTAGGAGCATAATCTTTGGTTTCCACGTATACTTCCTCACCTACCAACCTCAACGGGTAATCGGTGGTTTCTTGTTCTGAATCTCATTAATATTTTACAAGAATAAGGAGATAATTTCGTTATATACAGGTCCGTTTCAATTGTTATGTACATAGCGATTTGTTTCTGCATGGCAGTACCCGTACTTGAAGCGCTGCCAAATGTTTGCAAATTTGAACGGATTTCGCTATGTCAGTCTTTATACATAGAGATATGCACTGATTGTAACAATTTTGATTTTGTTCGATTATAATAAGAGAAAACATATAATGTGATAGGCGAACTAGCATACCTTCAGGGACAAAAATATCAGTTTTAACATTGATTTCTCACCCTACAGGGAAGATTTCGCTAAAACATTATTATTCCATTTAAATGAATTATCATCTTGTACACTGCACCTTACATAATATTCAGTCTACCCTTTGTGTAGTCAACGCTATCGAAGCTTGAAAACATGCATCTTACAAGGCTTACAAGACTCCATACATTATATTATAAAATCAGTAGTCATTTGTGACAAAATTATACACTCGATGGTATTTACAAGTAAACCCTGTCCATCAGTTCCATTTATTGAATTATATGCAATCGAAGCCCTCTTAAGAATTGATGATCATATATTTGGCTGACTGATTGCATTATATGGTGTACAAGGGTTGGTAGGATGTAATATTTCAAACATTAATAACCTTGAGTATACACAAGGAATACCAAATAAAATGTTAGGTGTAGCCTACCAGGCGATATATTAATTTAACAGTATACTCTGGTTTTGGTTCAAACTTTCTCGAAGTGCTTGAAATCAATGTTAAAGTTGATACTTGTATCCCAGACGTTATGTTATTTTGGTTGTGATATTTGATGTGTTACTATTTATATATTAATAAAGCAAAATCAAAAATGTTACAATCAGTATATATTTCCATGTATTGAGATTAACCTAGCGAAATTCGTTCAAATCTGCAAACACCCAATAAAATTTGGCCACGCTTCAAGCACGGGTACTGCTATGCCAATACTTATGAAACAAATCGCTATGTACATAACATATGGAACGGACCTGTATTTACCTTGCTCAAAATTTGTTTAGTATATCTTATAGCAGCTACTTTCGGATGCTGTTTGAACGTCATGGACCAACTTTTGAATGAAAGTATCATTTAGCTTTTGTTTTACAGCCTTTTGTAGCGAATCAGCATTAGTAAAACTTTGACTATACCATACCCCAGAAAAAACATTCGAACATAGAATACGTTTCACATTTTCTATCCATTCGGACTTAATCTGCTTGTCTTCATGTAGGTTATAAATCGCTCCATAGACTGTCGATGATAATTTTGCTTTTTCTGCATTTAAAACTAATTTAGTCCAGAATGAAATTAACCTTGATTGTATGTCAACATAAAGTGGAGTAACTCCTAACTCTCCATAAATCATATACGAAGGCGTAGTTTTCTTTAAGTTAAAGATATATTTACAAAACTTAAGCTGGATTCTCTCTAAGACGTCGAAGTTACCCATAAGGCAAGACTTTCGAATTGTTTTTCATATAAAAAACAGTATTAAGCGTTCCAAGAAGGTACTAATCTGTTGAGGTTCAAATAGTTGTCGTTTTTACTTGAATTTTTCACCTGTCTGCGCCTATTATGTGGGTATTGATAGCTGAGTTCAGTTCAGGTAGCAGATTGACCAACGTTAGGGAAATAGCTGCTCACTCAGCTTACAACATATTATTTTAGTATCTGTCATTGAGTGTCAATTTTGTATTTTGGTGGGCATTTGGTTCTTATCGCACAACTTCCCGGCCGTATCTTACATTTATATTGTTCCCTTAAAAGACACGAAAGTTGAGATGATTGATCTGACATTAAAGCTTTTCATTTTATACATTTCTGTATCTTCTTTTCTTAAATTACTAAAAACACAATTCTTAATTAATTATATGATCTTTCAAATTTAGTTATGCAGAGAATCAAGAATCGACTAGGTAGTCAACATAATTTATGCAGAAACATGTCCGTGAAAAGTATGCCCCATTAAACCCAACTTTTACAGAGAATAACTGGGGTGTGGAGGGGTATATATATTTTTTATATTTTCGAGGCGGTTCTAACGTGTACCCTAAATGTATATATGATTTGAGCGAAAATATTAAAAATATTAAAAATTTTCCAATGGAATTTTCAATTTTCTGCTGAAAAATCCATTTATATTGCATGGACATGTTTTCGAAATGGGACACGGGTTCAGATCTTGCGCGACAATTACATTTTCTGGATTTAGCTGTCTAACTTCGAATAACATACTTTTATTAGTTATTATGCAAATATCATTATTGACTTATCAATCTAAACATTGTTTTGGAAGAATGGTATAGGAAAATTTCACTGTGTTTCATTCGCAACAGTGCAACTATACGCAATTACCCAATTTGAAATATACGTAATTGCATGCTGGGAGAAATGGTTTTGTTGTTTGCTTGCAAGACTACAATATATACACACATCCAATGCAGGTGCATGAACAAAAAAAAAAAACAAACAAACGGAAAACACGGAGATCCCTTGGTACCAAATAACTTAGTGAAAATCCGGAACAAAAAGCAAAAACCGGTTGAACCCCGGTGGGCCAAGCAACAGACAAGAAGCTCCGGCCTCAACCAATGAAAATGAATAGCTTTACGTCGGGGCCATCATTAAAATCCATTAAAAACTAAGCATGCAGAGTGTTGAATAACATTCATGTTATATATTATACGTCTGCAACATGTATTCCTCCCTAACCGTTTCTAAATTTGTAAACCAAGTCACTATAAAATTCTAGTTCCGAGAAATTCGTATTAAACCCAAAATTAAATTTGGAAATCAATTCATAGTGTCTGCGGTAACAAATTGATTTTTTTTTTCGAAGTTTATGATACTGAAGGCCCTGTTGCAGATGTTTGGCCGTTAACCATTTATTTCGAGCGTTCATGTCAGACTCTAGCAAACATAAAAAATGCGAAATGTATACACCATAAGAAGCACGGCGAGAAACGTCAACATCGAAAAACGGAAAATCTATTATGTCAAAATCAAAGCCAACGCGCTTACATGTATCATAAATTTTAGAAGAAACAAATCTATATGCAATAGAAATACGTACATCTTAAAAGGGGGGTTCGGTATCTGTGGTATTGGCTTTGTTTAACTGTAGTTCAGGTGGATAGATTTGATTGACCATACGTTCAAAAGGTCAGCGCGGTACCAGGAAGTCGAATTTAAAGCATCGATAAAGTCAGCATAATTATCATGGATAAGAGAATCCATGAAATCTCGCCTTTAATGGATTTTATTTATCAGCAATCGTAAATTGACAGTTCTCTACTGATTTGCTTTTATGAACATTGACATTACTTCTTTCCATATGTCCTTTGATGAAAACGGATTGTTGCATTTTGTCTTCTCCGTCTTCTATTTCACATTTTCTGCATCTGCATTATTCATGTAATTTTAAAAGGAAGCCATCAAAATAATGGACCCTTATTCTAAAACTGATTATATTTAGATCATTTATCATTCTAGATTTCAATTCTCATATTTGGTTGATGGAATCCATTCCTGATTTACGGCAGATATGGAATTCCCTAGAGAAATTTCACAATAGAAATACAGATCAACCATATATCGCATCAAGATTTGATATCTCAAACTGACTCGAATTGTATCTTATTGTATGTATGTTTAAATAACATTATGCACGAGCGACAATAAGTCTCAATCTCAAGCCGAAGAATGAAATGTTAACCCGATTCAATATTTCATCTGATCCAGAAATTTCATCCGATCCAGAAATTCAAGAATTTCCGAAGCGCGTCTAAAATAGTCCGAAATATTCGTCGTTTAACTGCGTTTTCTCCTGATTTTAAATCTTACAATTTATACGTATTTTCAAATGCAATTAAATAATTGGACGCAGAGACTATAAAAATCAGTATTTTCCGAAGCGCGACAGATAGTCTGACTGATATGCTAAATAAAGCTGAAATTAAATTGTGTTATTTTATTTTGAAGAATTCTAAAGGGCACCAAGACATTTGACTAAACCTTACTCTGTACTCTGGCTAATTCTTTGAATATGTGTGATACGACCTAATCTGATCTCGTGTTAAACCCAATTATTCCCCACTTTTATACAGTTAAATATGTGTACAGGGGTATATTTGTCTTTTAGTTTTATTTTGAAAAAAAGTACAAATAGGCAATGATCAGGAAATGACGCAATCAGGAAGAAATTCCCACTCCATAAACCGAGGATTGGGAAAAAACTAAAATGACACTTAAGTACTTATACCATGAAAAAATGCCGTAAGTCGAGTGTGCAGCTATTCCCTAATTGGCGGCCACTCAGTTACCCGAACTGAACTAAAAATATGAAAACGCACATTAGGCCCAAACAGCACAAACATTCGACTCCAAAACACACAACAATTAGAACAACAACAGACGTATCGCCTTGGAACGATCAGTTATACATAATTACTGGGGGGATTAAACCGGTTTTACAGGCGCCTAACCTCACCCTCATCTTCTGCAGTGGTTGACAACATTTAATAAGTTGTTCGGTCCTCGTGGTGAATCTCATACTAGTCAATGAATCATCAAAGACACACGAATTAATCATGATAACCTTGATGTATCATTGATCATGGGTACTCACTAGAACTGACCGCCCCAATCCAATTTCAAGCATGCACAATATTTAAAATAAAATGACTGAAACATCCATGTTTTTCTAGCTGAAAAAAAATATCTTATCTGCATCAATGTGTGTTAGTATGGATTCTTATCTCTGTCTAGACACCAGGAAAATAATGATAAGCACAACGAGAATACAATCCTGTCCAACGCGGACTCAGAATAAGTTAATCCAGATTTCAGAATTGAATATGATGTCATCTTAGCCTGCTGCATTTGTGGAAAATGAAAACACTGGAATCAGACAAATCTCAGAAATACATAATTGAAATATACTGAAGGACTTCTATATGATTTCAAGTAAGCAGATCAATTCTGGAAGAGTCCAACGTGTATATCTCTTTCAAGCGACATTTCATCGAGGAGTGTGAACTTCATTAATGCTCTATACATTAACCTTTTTGAAGAATTTTCATATTTAGTTATTAAATGTGACTACAATACATCGTAATGTAGGTTGTTTATTGAAGCATTAAACAAAACAAGAATAAAAAAAATGTAAAGAAAGTCCAGAAAATTATTCGAATGCACGACATATGTTTCAACCGTTACTTGAATGAAAAGTTATTGAAACATCCGAAACAGCATCCGATTTCAATTGAGGTTTTCCAGTACCTCAAATTCAAGCGGGCTTAGGATAAGAACCTTATCAAACAACTTTTTAACGCGCCTGGAAATAACATAAATCCCTTATCATTATTATGATAACGTTCGTTTAAAAAAATGAACCTTTCGAAAGAGAGTCTTATCGAAATTTTGATAAGAGTTTCGGTTTCAAATAAGAAAAACTTTCGAAAGACCTCCTTATCGAAATTTGGATAAGAGGTTCGGTTTCAAATAAGACAACTTTCGACAGAGCTTCTTATCAAAAGTTTGATAAGAGGTTCGGTTTCAAATAATGAAACGTTCCGGACAGAGCTTCTTATCGAAATGTTGATAAGATGTTCAGTTTTGAACAAAGTTTCACTGAGCTTCTTATCGAAATTTCGATAGGAGATTCGTCCAGTTATCAAACTTTCGACACAGCTTCATATCAGACAGGAGTTGGCGATTTCGATACCCGGTTGGTACATATATTTCCAGTTGGTGAAAAATGTCATCCTGACGGAATAAAGGTAAATATTTTGGTTAGTTTTTACCAGATACTGCTCCCTCGAACATTATTTGCTTGTAGCAAATGAGCGGCTTATGATATGTTCTTATTGTGTAGATGTAAATGCCTAATTGTCAATTTGTCTTTTGTTGTGTGGGACTTTCTTTCTGATTGCATCATTTACGTCATTGTTTGCATTTACCTTATCCTTATCATTTCTTGTAGTCACTTACTTCGAGACAGTACTCTATCATAAAAAAATAAAATATAATTGTGAGAAAATTTTATAAGGAATATCGACAAATGGAAGCTACTTCAGCGAAAATGCTCATCATAGTTTGAAAAGTGTATCGCAGTAATATATACTGGTCAAAATAAGTTAGGGATCAAACTTTTTACGGATACTTTTTGAGCCAATCATTAATTAATCAAGTTTTCATTTATACGGTCGATTAGCAGTTTTATCACCATTTCACCAATTTTGAAATTGTGCGTTTTGCACGAATAAACATACACACAATCAATTCGCTATAGGAATTTCTTACCACTTTCATGTTGCAGTTTGTCTAACATAAAAACCTGTTTTTGATGAATACATAGACTATTGCTTCGATCCCCAAGTGTACAAAGCTTACAAAATAAATACACGGTTATTCAGTGTTATCTGTCGCTTGGTCGACCCGTACTCAACTTATGTTCCGTCCCACAAAGGACAGTCCATTTCAGTAAAATAGGCGCGCGTGTATTTCTTTTCATTATCCTTCTTAATCCATATGTGACAAATGGAATTGTGCATCGTTATCATTTGGGTAAAACCATTATCTTTCTAGGAACATCAGCAGTAATTTATTTTTATTCCATTTTTTTCGATTAATGTTTTTAAGCATACAGTATAACCCCAGATGGGACGCCGCGTTTAGAAGCGGCACATCTCGGGCTATTCTGTATGCATATGTCCCATAAATAGGACACCAGACTTATATGAGTTGACCTAGAGACGAAAAACCCTTGGGACATCTCTGATTGTCCCACTTAACGTTGCTAGATTGCAATTAGTCGATATAATGCATTATGCATATGGTTTGTTTTGCTGATTTCATACTTAACACGTGATACAAAATGCAAGACGGAAATTAAACTTTTGATGGCATCTCCTAGTTTGCGACAAATATGATGCATTGAATAAATCTACATGCGGTACATTTGTCACGAATTTGACAAAGGTTCAACGATCCTTCTATGTTAATTGCGGATAATTTAGCGTAAAATGTCACATATACGACGTAGTCTACAGGGAAATAGTTCGTGAATTCAAAAAAAGTACAAGTAGGCAAAGATCAGGAAAAGGCGCAATCAGAAAAAGATTCCCACTCCAAAAACCGAGGTGGGAAAAAACCAAACTAACAATCAGGTACTTATACCATGAAACATATCGTAAGCCGAATGAGCAGCTATTTTCCCAATAGGTGGCCACTCAGTTACCTTAACTTAACTAAAATATGAAAACATACATAAGGCGCCAACAGCACAAAAAAAAAATTTAAACACCAAGACATAAAGCAAAAAGAACCACCACAGAAGTATCGACTTGGAACGATCAGTAACACAAAGTTACTGGCGGGCTTAAACCGGTTTTACATGGCCATAACCTCACCCTCAGCTTCTGCAGTGGTTCATAACATTTAGTTAGTTATTCGGTCGTCGTGATGAATCTCTAACTAGACAATGAATCATCATGAACAAACAAATAAGTCATGATAAACATCCTGATGAATCAAAAACCAGGACTCACAGACTGAGTAAGCTGCCCGACGATGGAGATCCCTGTGCGCCGAATAACCTACTAACTCCGGAGCCAAAGAAAAACACCAGTTGGACCCCGGTGGGCCAAGCAACAGACAAGAAGCTCCGGCCCCAACCAACTAAAATGAATAGCTTTATGTCGGGGCCATCATAGAGTCTGACGCCCGACCCACCGGCGTGCAATTAAAGAAGGCAGCATAGTTATCAAGCATGATTGGGTTAAAAACTAAGCATGCAGACTGTCGCATTACATTCAAGTTATAACCTATACGTCTGTAACGTATTATGATTCTTCTGAACTGAAAAGAAAAATCATTAATTCCTTTAAGTTTCTTAAATTTGTAAACCAAGTCACCATAAAATTCAGGTTCCGAAAGGCCCTCACTTAAAAGCGTCTTTAACCCAACATTATATTTGGAAATCAATTCATAGTGTCTACGATAAAATTTAGAAAATGTTTTTCGAAGTTTATGATACCGATAGCCCTGTTGGAGAAGTTTTGCCGTTAAACATTTATTTCGAGCGTTGAAGTCTGTAACATGATTGCAGACTCTAGCAAACCTAATAAGTTGCGAAATGTATACACCATAAGAAGCAAGACGAGGAACGTCACCATCCAAAAAATGAAAATTTACTATATCAAAATCAAAGTCATCGCGCTTATCATAAATTTTAGAAGAAACAAATCCATTTGCAACAGAAAGATGTAGATCTAAAAAGGGGGCTTCAGTATCTGAGATATTGGCTTTGTTCAACTGAAGTTCAGGTGGATAAATTTGATTGACCATACCTTCAAAATAAGGGTTGTCAATGTTCAAAAGGTCATCGAGGTACCTAGATGTGGAATTAAAAGCCTCGATAACATCAGCTTGATTATCATGGTTAAGAGAATCCATGAAATCTTTTTCGTAGCAGTATAAAAATAAATCAGCTACGAGAGGTGCGCAATTTGTACCCATCGGAATTCCAACAATTTGTCTGTATAACTTGGTCCCAAATCTAAGATAAATATTATCAAGGAGATAGGATAAGGCGTCGCATACATTCTGACATCACCAAAGTGTATACCGACTTTGGTCAGATTTCATAGGCCTAGATTTCATCATAGTTCACAATAATGCGGCCCAGTTCGAAATATTATGCTACAAAATTAGTGCATGTTTTAGTGACACATTTTCTTACAAATAATGAGAGAGCGAAATATATATTACCTTTTAGATGGCAATACATGTGTTAATGTCTAAACAATTGTATAAAAACAATTCAGAGAATGAAACTGTGCGTAACAAACCAACAATGAAATGACATTTTTGTCTAAGACAACCGAACTTTTTTCCCACAAGCTTAATATGGGAACCACAAGAAGCTATACTTTTTATATTAAATATCTAATTCTCACGACGACAAAGACATGCAGAAACGTACATAACATTGGACAGATGAGAACACTCAAAACTGAACAATTAAACGTTACCAATACCATTAATTGTGTTTATTTGTCGCGGTACGATGAGTAGGTAATTGTTACTTTGGTATTTGATGGCACAAGTAATGAACATAGATAATTCATATTGAAATACTGAAAATTGGAGCGAGCGCTGAGTGAGTGCAGACAACAAGGGGAGACCCAGACCGAATCTGATAATACAGGTCGCATAAATAGTTTAATTGTAAGGCTAAGTATCCTAAAATCTTCGGCTTTTGGGCCATCAATGTTATAAGACAAACCATGTCTTCCATTTTTAATGTCAAAGCACCTAACGAGTACCCACAATCTATGTTTTGGATGAAAAATAACAAAAATACGTGAACCCCTGTATACCCTAATTCTACTATAGAAAAATTGTGTTTAAGGAGCTTTACATTTTACGGACATTTTACAAACTTAATCTAAATAGCTCTAAAGTGTTTAAGCGTAATCTGTCTGGCTAGTATGTTAAATATCAATATCACAAACCCGAAATGACAATATGGTCTATGTAATGATCAAAATGTGTTATAAGTTCTAGAAAATAGTCCATTGCTTCTTGGTAAATGTCGACCTTTGGATATTCGTAGACAAACATATCATACCAGCGGCTCCGTAATTGCAGTGTGTTATCTGACATATTTTGCCTGGAGAAACTAAATTGATTCACATGACTATCATTATAGCTGAAAAATGCAATACACGCAGACTTGTAAAATATCTTAAATGCGGATTTTAACAGAACTTGCTGTATCGCGGAAAATTTGCATAAATCATGATCTTGGGATGACCATGTCGTAACATTGTATGCAACATTGAGCCAAAGAGAATTTCTGTAAGCAGTTCATTTAAGAACCTATCTTTTCCTGGTGACATTTACTAGAAACTGCAGAGTCAGAGCTTCAAAACAGATTGCAACGCCACCATGGCGGACCAGCAATTGAATTTGCTGGAAGTAATAGCGGAGTTGTTTGTTGCACGTTTAGTTATAATCGCAATATTTATTTATCCGATCAACTTGCTTCTGATGCCCAGCATATAATATAATCCGTGTCTAGTCTTTTACAAGTATAACACTTCCGTGGTTGTGGGGTTAAGTCGAACTGTGTGTCCATTTAATTCTGGAACATATTTCAAAAAATTTCGTAGTTGCCATCGGATCATATAACACTTTTCAGTGTGTACAGTGACTCCATGAAAAGCAATGTTCAGTAAATGTACCAAACTTGTGTTTTGAAAGCATGTAGGTTAGGGTGATGCATCCGGTTAGTTCAACTAATATTTAAATGTCTTTCACAGTTTCTCAATGCAACTTTACTCGTAAATGATCAAGCACGGTTTTAAAACATACATGTACTTCATTAAGAAATGACTTCTATTAAAAAGCTATGACACAATATGTTCAGGTGATGCTTAACTTATGTCTGACTGTATAGTTGACTGGAACTTAAAACCATAACTTTCTCTCTCTCTCTCTCTCTCTCTCTCTCTCTCTCTCTCTCTCTCTCTCTCTCTTTAACTACTACTAGCACTAAGTACTACCGTACCAAGTATCTAAATTTCATACATAATTTCTTCTTCAGTCTACATTGTAATTGGCTACATTGGCTTGCAAACAACATATGGCGCATGAAACCTGAGATGATCTTCGTGCATTCTCTGTTAATTATTAAGCATCGTTTGGAATTTAATCCATACACTTACCTAACTTTGTGCAGTAAATACAATGTTAGCAAATTCGTACTCAATGTCAAAGGCTACTGTGTACCACGACAAGCCATACAGAACCTATCAAGTGTCAGGATTGAAACACGAAACTGCATTCAAATCAAGAAGATATCGAATGAATATATAATTAGTTAAAATAAAAATCGGATATGCAATCTGGAATTAACAAGCATTGCTAAAATCTGTGCAATATTAAAATTCTAATGAAAATACTCTTAAATTTGATAACTGTTCACTCAATTCAAATCAATAAATGTCATTGCCTGAGAACTCTTTTAAGTGCAAAATTTTAAATTATATTGAAACGTGATATGATAATTGAGTGCACAGAACCAGATTTTCACGACATAAGGTTAAATTTAGTTCAAGATCGTTAAAATTCAATTTATAAATATAGTTCAAGATCGTTAAAATTCAATTCGGCTTACGATATGTTTTCATGGTATAAGTACCTGATCGTTAATTTAGTTTTTCCCCATCTCGGTTTTTGGAGTGGGAATCTTTTTCTGATTGCGCCTTTTCCTGATCTTTGCCTACTTGTACCTTTTTACTATTTCCATTAGGCTGTATTTTTTAAATTATACACGAACCGATCGCGAAAGACTAAATGTTTCGTGATAACTACTGTGTAACAAGTCACTTTTGAATCGGTTCTTGGTGTACAACTTATCTACACTTTGTATATAAAACCAAATAAGACAGTGACTCATGCGACTAAAAATAAACTCATTGAGGACCCGACTGTTTGCATTAAGAACATTTTGCAACCTGTGTATTGACTTTGGTGTCAGATATTGAAACCGATTTTTAATATTCTAGACCAAATGACGTATATACACGGTGGGTAGCCTTAACGGAATCTACGGGATCAAATCGCTTTTTCCGGCGCCTACGGGATCAGCAACGGAGTCTAGGGGAATTATTTTGATGAAGTTGGCAATGAACGCTATTTCAGCGGAAGATTTTTTTTTGAGAAAAAAAGTAACATTATTGTATATTCTATTACACGGGACCCGGAACATATCAGGCATACTACTTTTGTACAGAAAACTGCAGTTCGAGACACTGAACCTGTTCAAAAAACGGTATTTATCCCCACCCTGCATGTCTACAGGCTAAAAAAAGGGCCTTTAAAGAATCAATTTTATTGCTTTTATCAATCGAAGACGGGAAAATCGATCAGAACGTAGACTGTTGTTATATACTCTCCTTAAATAAAGGTAAATACTACATTCCTGTCCTTTATCTGACGCATATAGCACAAATTAGAGATCGTTCAAAAGAGTTTGTGGTGGAACGGATCCTACGGGATCCAAAAGAAACACGCGTTTTTATGGCACCGGCCATAACGGGATCATTTGGCACCGGATCCACAGGGTATTGTGTACAAAATGCAAATTAAAATTATAACCTTGCATTGGTATATGGCGACAAAACAATCTTATTTTTTGTATTTCTGTACAATATATAGGATTTGAAGGGGTATACTTTTGCTCAAAGATCCACATATTATGTGGATCTTTGAGCAAAAGTATACCCCTTCAAATCCCACAATTACTGATAAAAAGGTATTTACCCAGGTATTTATAATAGGCTTGCTAATAGGCTTGCTACCCTTGCGGTTATGGTACCCATAGACCACTATTCCATTACAATGGAGTCCCAAAAAGAAAAAAAAAATGCTTTGGCTTTCGCCCCAAAGAGGAGAACACTTGAACACCTGAACATCATGATCCAACAACGCTCATTTGTTCTCCCATACTAACTATCAAACCGACCTACAGTGAACTAAGACACGCACCAAAAAAGGGGAAAACCACCCTTGAGAAGAGCAAAAAAGGGAGTTCGGAGTTACGTAGCTGTCCTTTAGCATTTGAAAACAAATCTCCATATACTTATAATGGAAAAAATCCCCTAGGCTGTGGTGCCAGATTCCCCTAGGTGCCGCTCCTTCTTTGATTAGATTTTTGGGCAAATTCTTTTATTTTGACCACAAACTATTGTGTCAGTACATAAAGAAATTGAACTTGGAATCATTCTATTCAAAATAAAGGCGAACTTACTAGGAAGCCAGAATATAGAAGATCAGCAGAATGCAATTTAGGGGCGGTCCGTCATTTTACACCACGATCGCAGCAAATAAATTGTCATGCACGCAAACGCATCATACTGCACTAAATCACAATGCTGATCAAAATTTTGTGTGATCTTTTATAAGTCCCGTGCAATACTTACTATATGTCTTTCCTGATTATTTTTGTGTGAAACTACCTCGGAAAGAAAGCAACCTTTTGTAAAAATAAATAAAATTCCCGTAGACTCCGTTGCAGATCCCGTAGGCGCCGGAAAAGGCGATTTGATCCCGTAGATTCCGTTAAGGCTACCCAAAAGTAACACATTTTAAAATTTAATACGAACAATTAATAAATATAATATGTGAATCCACAGTCGCTGTCGCATTTTACTAGCCGCTTTGCTTGCACGTTATTTTGTCAGAAATGCCTTATCATAGCCTTTTGTATCGGAATTGGTCCTATTGAAGTGGCAGGAAGGAATAAGCAGGATCATACTTCGCTTTAATCTGGCTCACATTTAACGAGCGAATGACACCTTTTGTAATAGAATATTGAACACGTCATGGGGATTGAGATTTCAATTCAACTTTAATGGACGTGCGTCATGTTTATGAAATGATGACATTATTGTGTAAAAGGGGCTGCAGAATACCACTTTCATTTCTTCCGCCACTGAATGATGTGTTTTAATCAAAATATAATAAACACAATGAATTATGATACAATTAATATCAAGACAAACTTTAATCAAAACCAAGGACACAAAAATGAAACAGTACTAGAAAAATGTAAATAAAGAGGTACAAGTAGGCAATGCTCAGGAAAAGGAGCGATCAGAAAGAAAGTCATACTCCACAAAACCGAGGTGGGAAAAACTAAATTGATCATTAGGTACATGTACTTATACTAAGAGAACATATCGGAAGCTAAGTGAGCAGCTATTTCCCAATAGGCGGCCACTCACTTACCCGATCTGAACTTAAAATATGAAAACGTACATAAAGTTCAAACAACACAAAAACATCTACACCAAAACATAAAACAAAAAAAAACACAACAGAAGTATCACCTTGGAACGATCAGTAATATAAAATTACTGGTGGGCTGAAACCAGTTTTACAGTCGATTGGGTTTCAATTATTAAACCAGCCATAGTAAACACATATTATATTAATGAAAGAAAACACCACGACCCAAAGGGTGGTCGGGTGAGAGTATGGGCGGCCGTCCATTTGGGCCTTAAGAAATAGATTGGCTGTTTTTGCCTCCAGGCAAAGCTTATTCGCTACTGACTGACCATCTAATTACTGGTAAACCGCCCCGGGTTGAGCGTGCACCGGAAAAAAGATTCAAGTCAAACCATCCATACATATAAGCCTTTATGGCTTAGTTGGATGGTTATATTTCAGAACTTGTTGGATGTCATTGCCATCCTCATTTAGGGTAAAAGTCCCATAAAATGGAGGCAACTTCCCGACATGACCTTTGTTGTTGACTGGGAGGTTAAGCATAAATTCAAAAAAAAAACACAAACAAACCCAAACTGACGAATATGTATTACCGCCACTTATTGATTGTTACGATTAATTCAGACTACGATTTTTTCTAAACCTGTACCGCCATCAGCTGAAAGACCTTATCACGGTTGAAAAAATATGGGGACGCCTGAAAACATGTTGAGTAACTGTCTTGGAATTAGTACCACTTTAAATTATAATAGTGATCAGTACGATCCATAAACAGCCATAATACTAGCAAGGTTACACGATGCGTGGCCGCATGCCTAAAAGCGACAGAGACAAAGCCGTGTTTTTTGTTGTTTGCTGATGTTCACTAAGGTCATGGTCTGTGTCCATGGCAACAGCAACAAAACAAAAAGAAATGCATTCTATACGTTGTTGATCAAATTTTGTGATATTTAACTAGAAAAAGATAGAAAGCGTTACTGTCTGTTTTATCATGGGTCAATTTCATTATAACCGTTCAAATCTAGTTATATATGAAATTGACTTGATACCCAACTCAATTTGTATAAAAACGAGAACTAGGATCTTATTTGCCTGATAATTTCATTTTCTGGATTAGCTAACTTCAATATTTGCGGTTAACATGTAGATACCATCATTGTTTAATCAGACTTTAGTGTAGCATATAACATTATGATGACTCTATAAAATAGCATAACGCTGTGTGGGACATGAAGAAAAACAAAACTTCTACAAACTATTTTAATCGATTGTTTTTGGCAGTAAACAGTCGTTTAGCACGGGTTTGGTCTAAATTAAGACAAGATCACGGTCCTGCAACCATCATTAAACTAAAAATCTAATTGATAACTGCTACAAAAATCTGAATACTACATTGGTGTGTTTTTCTCATGAACGTTAATTTATATCTGATTATTTCATCGTTTTCTGTGGTTACACAATTAAGCGGTATCACTGATTATACGCACTGTGCGCTTTGATGCGCCAATCAATTGCTAAAGCACGTTGAATGATAGCATGCACTGTCTGTATTGAACTCGTATACATACGGTACCAACTTGGTTTACACATTTAAGAAACTTATAGGAAGTAATGATTTTTCTTTTCAGTTTAGAAAAATCATAACACGTTACAGACGTATAGGTTATAACTTGAATGTTATGCGACAGTCTGCATGCTTAGTTTTTAACCCAATCACGGTTGATAACTATGCTGCCTTCTTTAATTGCACGCCGGTGGGTCGGGCGTCAGACTCTATGATGGCCCCGACTTAAAGCTATTCATTTTAGTTGGTTGGGGCCGGAGCTTCTTGTCTGTTGCTTGGCCCACCGGGGTCCAACTGATGTTTTTCTTTAGCTCCGGAGTTAGTAAGTTATTTGGCGCCCAGGGATCTCCATCGTCGGGCAGCTTACTGAATCTGTGAGTCCTGGTTTTTGATTCATCAGGATGTTTATCATGATTTATTTGTTTGTTCTTGATGATTCATTTACTAGTTAGAGATTCACCACGAGGACCGAAGAACTAACTAAATGTTATGAACCACTGCAGAAGCTGAGGGTGAGGTTACGGCCGTGTAAAATCGATTTAAGCCCCCCAGTTATTTATAACTGACCGTTCCAAGGCGGGACTGCTGCTGTGGTTCATATTTATTCAAGTTATTCCAATAATGAGTTTTTGTAATATGGCTTTGTGGCCACCCGAATATCATTTGGCTGTTCACTTTGCCCTCTGCATTTTATTTGTTGAGTCCAAGCTAGCACTGTGACCACCTTACCTTCAATAGCTGCTCACCCTGCTTTCCGTTATACATGTTATACGTTGGTACCTATATTTTATATCTCTTTATATGATTTCCTTATTACTTGTTTATATGTGTGTATATCAGAACCACTGCAGAAGATGAGGGTGAGGTTATGGCCATGTGAAATCGATTTAAACCCGCCAGTAACTTTGTGTTACTGATCGTTCCAAGTCGATACTTCTGTGGTGGTTCTTTTTGTTTTATGTCTTGGTGTTTAAAATATTTTTGTGCTGTTGGCGCCTTATGTATGTTTGCATATTTTTTAGTTAAGTTAAGGTAACTGAGTGGCCACCTATTGGGAAAATAGCTGCTCATTCGGCTTACGAGATGTTTTCATGGTATAAGTGCCTGATTGTTAGTTTGGTTTTTTCCCACCTTGGTTTTTGGAGTGGGAGTCTTTTTCTGATTGCGCCTTTTCCTGATCTTTGCCTACTTGTACTTTTTTAAAGTCAGTTTGGCGGCGCCATCGGAACGAAACGCATGCTTAAGTAATTTGTTATTGAATGACTGTGTGAGTACGAACGAGGTTGCGTGATTGGGATCCTGCGGTTTATCCCTGTTTCGCTAGACGATGATTGCAGAAGCCATACACGGCGGTTAACCAGTACGCCCACATACGTTTCAGCTATAAAATTACATGTCGACTGAAACTCTTTGCAGAGTAAATATTTATGTTATCATCGGCGACAATCTGTTAAAGTTCTTAAAATAGTGAAGAATACTGTCGCCATTGATCAGATGTGTCTCGGCAAAACATACGTATTTTACGGCTGACTAACGGAAGACTGAGTAAATAAAAACAGAAGGAAACGGATGTGTAACTTTTTTGAAGATGAGGCACATATCTTATTCAAGCAATTTGAAAAAGTGTGCCGAGACATGTGTCTTTTATCGTATAGTAGTATGTTAAAAGTTTGTTTTCTCAGAAAGAATTTCAAATTTGAACGGCTCTTTGGACGATTTGATCGCATTAATCTTCAGCGATTTTGCACTTTCTTATGAAATTATAACTATAATAGTTTCACACCGGTTGCTCTGTTCCAAACAAACATTATGACATTTGCAATGTAAGAGAAAACGTTTAAGACTAGATGATAAATTCACGCTTTCGATTGATGAGTTTTTGAAAACGGAGCTGTTGATAGACCGCATGGAACGACCATCATACTTTCTATAGACAAACGAAACCTGATCAATTATTATGCGTCGATCTGAGGATGCCCGCAATGTGTTACCAGTTCACAAATATAGCATATAGAATATAGAATAGATGCCACGGTCTTGTTAGCATAATGTACCTATATTGTGTTCATAGGTTAGGGAGGTATATTTTTTCCAGACATCCTAGTGCACGAAATATGATAATTGTGAAAGCGCATCCTGCAAATATTCAACTCTTGTTACAGTAATGCTCCCACTGAAGAATTTATTTAGTTTTTAAATGATATATAACACAAGGCTTATAAGGTTTAATGAATATGGATGCATATATTCAGCATAACTACAACAACAACTTATATACGTCATTTCAAACATACATACTCAATAATCATTTGGCAATATAGAGGCAATGATCACCCTTCATTCGCCGCAACAAAACCTTATATGCAACATACTTTCTGTTCTATATAAAATACACGCCAATAACGAGCTTACGCTTTCAGTGAGGGTGGAGCCCTGTATGAGGACAGAGGCACCCTGTGTGACTGAAAACTGGGGTTTCAGTGAGGGTGTGGCCAGCACCCTGTGTGACTGAAACGAGGATTCAGTGAGGATGGAGCCCTCTGCAAAGAGGACAGAACACCCTGTGAGACTGAATGTTTGCATGTAACCCCAGTGAGGATGGAGCTCATGGCATGATTGAGCAGAAGCATCCTGTGTGACTGGGGTTGCCAGTGAGGATGGAGCCCAAATGGCAGGCAGATGCATCCTGTGTGACTGGCGTGTGGCGTGGATGTAGCCCAAACGACAGGCATGTACATCCGGCACCGAGGATGGAGCCCTGATGGCGGGCTGAAGTTGGAGTATGGTAAGTGCGGATGGAGCCTGAATGAAGGCAGAAGCATCCTGCACCGAGGATGGAGCCCTAATGACGGGCAGATGCATCCTGCAAATAGTATAGTGCGGATGGAGCCTGAATGGAAGGCTGATACATCCTGCACCGTGGATGGAGCCCAAATGATGAGCAGAAGCATCCATGGAATTGATTACCGGCGTTTATTCCACATAGATGCATGTAATGTGATTTTGGGTATAAGATTCTCTAATGAAGGGTAAGCATCCCCGGAAAGAGTGCAAAGGAAAAAACAGACGCAAAGACGATTGGAGGCGGATGGGGAAGGTGGTGGTTAGCGTTAAAATTAGCTCCGCTCTGACTGAAAATTGCTACAACACTAGGCTGGCCAAAACTCTGCATATCATTAAATGAACAATTGCAATGATTGGCTGAAAAAAATAAAACAAACATATACTGTTGCTAGAGGCGCTGTGAGGAATTAAACATACACCATTTAAAATTCATGTCTAAACGACATCCACTTTAAATGATATATAACACAAGGCTTATAAGGTTTAATGAATATGGATGCATATATTCAGCATAACTACAACAACAACTTATATACGTCATTTCAAACATACATACTCAATAATCATTTGGCAATATAGAGGCAATGATCACCCTTCATTCGCCGCAACAAAACCTTATATGCAACATACTTTCTGTTCTATATAAAATACACGCCAATAACGAGCTTACGCTTTCAGTGAGGGTGGAGCCCTGTATGAGGACAGAGGCACCCTGTGTGACTGAAAACTGGGGTTTCAGTGAGGGTGTGGCCAGCACCCTGTGTGACTGAAACGAGGATTCAGTGAGGATGGAGCCCTCTGCAAAGAGGACAGAACACCCTGTGAGACTGAATGTTTGCATGTAACCCCAGTGAGGATGGAGCTCATGGCATGATTGAGCAGAAGCATCCTGTGTGACTGGGGTTGCCAGTGAGGATGGAGCCCAAATGGCAGGCAGATGCATCCTGTGTGACTGGCGTGTGGCGTGGATGTAGCCCAAACGACAGGCATGTACATCCGGCACCGAGGATGGAGCCCTGATGGCGGGCTGAAGTTGGAGTATGGTAAGTGCGGATGGAGCCTGAATGAAGGCAGAAGCATCCTGCACCGAGGATGGAGCCCTAATGACGGGCAGATGCATCCTGCAAATAGTATAGTGCGGATGGAGCCTGAATGGAAGGCTGATACATCCTGCACCGTGGATGGAGCCCAAATGATGAGCAGAAGCATCCATGGAATTGATTACCGGCGTTTATTCCACATAGATGTATGTAGTTGTGATTTTGGGTATAAGATTCTCCAAACATAAACCTGATTTAATGAACAGTAATCAAGGCCTCCACATCATAATATACTCAAAAGTGAAATTTAATCAGGTGATTGTCCCAAAATCAATGTAGGAAAGTATTTGAAGGAAATATAGATTGATATACAATATTTACAAAACATTAAACAAAGGGAAAGCAATCGAAAATACAGGAACACAAAGCAATAATCAATGTCATCGTTCTTAAACTGCAGCTAAGGCTAATTGTGCATTGCGAAGAGCAGACTCATTTACATCAACATACACTTTCCAAGCATCAGATGACCACCTGCCTAACTTTTGCAGAACACTAAAGGACAGCTTAGCTGAATGGCCTGCACAGGCAGCTCCTCGTCGCAGGCTGTGTCCGTTAAAGTCGACATCATTGTAATGTAATAAACGGAGTACCGTCACTGGATGAAAAGTTCGATTTATACACCTAGGTAAACCCTATGTAAATATGTGTGGATGCCTAAATTTATACATGTTTACCATTCGGTTGCGATCGTTTGCCTTATCTTTGACTATCATTTACAGATCCGAAAATTTGATATTTGCCTTTTCAAAACCAGGTATGTTCATGCCGTGGATACCGTATTTACAACCCTATGAACGTACCTCTTAGTCCATGTTCAACTAATAAAATTATTTATCTAAACATCGGGTATTTAAATAAAAAAGGCATTGCACCATTCCAGAGGTATTCTCATTTTACTATATACGGAAATTTACAATATGTATACATAAATGGTACACTTCATGTTTATATAGTTTCGTAAACAGTTGTAGGCACACGGCATTTATAGACATACGAAAGCTTATGGTAAAGATCCAAATGCACACCTGGTTTATAGGGCGCATGCATTGTAAGAAAGACAGATGTTTGATAACTTGCATAAACTGAAATTAAACGTAATATGCTTCCATTTTTAACGATGCATGTAAATTTGGACTGCAAATATTGTACACATAGCCGTAGAAATATTTGACAAATCATAGAATGCATGCACTCGGTGATACATTAGTAAATATGTTAGAATGTATATATTTAACGTGGCAGGTAACGTAGGTGACATGAGTATAAACATGGAATTCGAACGGGTTTACATAGTAGGCCGCATATCTGTTTGACCGTATGCTTCTTGGTTATCAAATGTTGATAAATGATATATGCGGATGCTGCTGCGTCATTGTTAAATGTGGTCAAACATTGATATGCATGTGTGTTTGTCTATATGGTGTATACTATATAAATGACATATGCGTACATATTTACATGGGCTTCTTTAGGGGCGATATTAGTGGGCATATTTAGGACAATGGTTCATTTTATTTGTTGGAGGTTCGCTTGAACAAACGAACATTTGCACACAATTGTGTACAGTAATACCATGACGTGTAGTTCGTCGTCGGTTCCCTTTCTCGGATTTCCCGCGTTTTTTCTTCAATTCGAAATTGTCTTTCCCGCGATTTGTTTTAATTCACTTTTGACTTGTTTGAGACATGCGCGGTTTCGTTCAAAATTCGTCTTTGTCAAATAGACCTCCATCCCCTCTCCGCATTTAAAACAATTACATACAATAAAACTGGGGTTAAATGGATAAAATATAATTTCTCAATAAAAACTTAATTCTTTGCATTGATGAATACGCGTATGCGTAGAGAGCGGATGTTAATACCGAAAAAAAAAATAATCCATTGTATTCCTTTGCATGGGTTTTCGAATTCATGGCGTTTCAGATATGTCTGTTGTCGTTTTAAACACGGTGCATCGGATTTAATTACTTTCGATAGAGACAGAAGTGAATGTGTCATTCAACAATAAGCACATATATATTTCAAATACAAAACGAAATCTGCATTGCTATTGTTTCCCTTTTATATTTTTTTACATATTTAATTTATTCAGCGTATTTAATATCCGTCCCCGAAATCTTTGAAATAATTATAATATATGCAATATCATTCGAAGCTCCACGTTCCAGTGTATTTCTCTAAATGACCCAATGAGTGTATGATGCAGACATATTCTTAGCATATTGGTAATTTGATTAACACATTTGGTACCTGCAGATAGATCAAAGCTTTCGAAAATATTGCCTAGCCATATAGACAATTAGCATAATCACAATTCATTTTGTCGTATTTACAGTGTTGTAAACAATACAACAATAATCAAATAATCAAACGAGATACAACATGAAAATGATATTGTTTACTAGAAAGTTGAATATTTCAACTGTAAATTAGAAATAAAAATGATTCACTGTAAAACTTTAACCATAGCCGTGCATGAATTCTATAAATTTTGTATATCTATGAAACAAAAAAGAAAAATGGCATTTTGGCATTTAAATGTGAAAGGTTTAACAGCAGTCACACTGTAGCGTATAACCCAAACGCGCACCGGGCGTATGAAAAATCTCAACACGCTGAAGATTTTGGACGTATAAAATTAATGTTTTCCCTTTACTCGTTTTAGCAGTCACACAGTAGCGCGTGACTGAGGCGTGTGCCGGACGTATAAAAATTCTCAAAGTTTTAAGGTATGTTTGTGTTACGTCCCTAACACGCTATGCACGCGCTACAGGCGCGCAGCAAACGTTCAGCGCGCGTCTCGCACACGTATGGGGCACGCTACTGAAGCATTATCTAATATTATCGGAACGCGCATGTAGCGTACACTGGCGTGCCTCAGACATGCAACAAACGCGTTCGAAGCGCATTCAACACGCCTGGAACGCGCGTGGAACGCCCGGGACACGCCGAGCATTTACCTCAATGCTATCCGGCCTGTTTGTAGGATTTATCAATGTTGGGATATATCTTTGTCACTGACAGAAAAAAAATGTTACAGGACGCGAAATATCGCCGTGCGCTGTGCGCTGTGTGGCGTTATCATAGTTTGTGCATTCTCTTAGCTCCAAAAATCCACTTTGGTTATTAGCCACCCATGGTGCAAAAGGCAGTAAAGCCAAATAGCAGTGATGATTTCAGTTCAGCAGCCTCTGATAAGAAATCCCAGGTAAGGAACATCTGGTCTGATCAGCATGTACAAATAATGACCATTCAAAATCCTTAAATCATGACCGATTTAGACCATTGAAAATTCAATGTCGCTTAACTTTTAATGACAAATTTATTTTTTTTTTATTTAATTGGCTTTTGATGAAAATTTAACAAAAATGCATTTTGTGATTTGGCTTGACTGTAAAATACCTGGAATTCTAGGTATCCGGTTACAGTTAATCTGACCATTACTTGCATAATTACCCAGTAGAGGAAGCTCAATACTGATAAGCTGCATATGCTCACAGCAGGTATTACAGCATAAGTGGACACCGCACCTTACCCCCAAAACATTGGAAAATGGGGATAAAGTGTGCTAATTGAGATAAGAGAATGTACGCAGTATGTTTTCAAGACATACAAATGCATCATTCTTTTTCACTGTTAGAAAATTAGGCTGAATGATGAAAATACGTAAAATGTCGCTTATGCATTAAACACATACTTGTTAAGAATTTACTATATGTGACATGGTTACAAGGACATGAAGGAAGCAGATTGAAAACTACATTCTGTTGGAATCTGACACTTGCTATAAAGTTTTTGAAATAAGACAGTTGTCAGCTGTCACTTATGCCTACTTATTCCTTTTAAGATGCACATTTACATGTTTATTTTGTTTTTCTATTCCTATCATTCGGCATCCAGCATTCATCAGACCTGTATTATTTCTTCTACATTTTAATTACTTCATATTCAAATCATTTACAAATGCGCATATACATGTACTTCAAGTTGGCAAAGATTTAAACAGTTAGCGTACATAATGTTTTTGATTGAGAATAGACATTTTAAAATGCCGAGATTGGATATTTCTATCAATTGATCTGTTTATGTGCCTTCAGAACAGCTACATACGAATGGCGAGAAGCAAGCAGCGAAATTATTTAGTCAAAGTATTTAAAAAAAATCATATGCGTTGTTACGTATTGCTAAACCTTTTCAGGAATGCTGAACCTTTTCAGGAATGCTGAACCTTAACATGTGTTTTATACAACGGCTTAGGAAAAGATAAATATATGAGCCACCTCGTCTCAGTCAACAGCTACGGTCATATCTGGACGTTGCCTCCATATATGCGACTTCTACAGTATTTATCAAAGTCACAACAAGCGAAAAATTAATATTACCACGCAAGTAACCTACAATGGCTTATGCGTTTGCATGGTTTTGCTAAACCACTTTTCCTGGGCATCCCCATTTATTCGTTTGAAATATATGGCCAGTTAGGGCACGAGTCTATACTAGAGTTTTAGAGACCATAATGAAGACCACCATGATAACGATAACATAAATTGTAAGGATCGTCTCACAGTAGGGCTTCTATTGTACACGTACACAACCCGCTATAATTATATAGATTAAAAGCATGTTATCCTGATGCTATACGCTGAGCTACAGAACAGAGGAAACTTTTGTTTCGTTTGGCACACTGGCATTCACATATTTGGCGCATCTGAGTTTGTTTGGTCAAAACGTTTCTTTGAAAATATATCTACTGATTCCTGTTTCTATTATGTTTCGCTCATGGGATTCCGGTAGTTCAAGAAAATATTTTGGCAACAAACATTTATAAAGCTCTTTTTTTTAAATTGGAAGGTGATGCTTAATCTGTGTACACATCACTGGAATAGTACGAAAATTATTTTGAGCTGTCGACGAATTGTATGATCCTTTCATTGCTTATTGTCACCTCCCTGTGACCGACTGAATCCCGTTTTTACTGTTTAGTTTACGGAACACGGAACCAATATGACCTTTGCCACGACATGTTTACAAATGGCATTATATCCCTTATAGATAACACGAAACAAAATTTGTAAACGGTCACTTTAGCAAATGCTCCAGTTTGACAAAGATCGGGACTATTTAGAAATATTATGTCCACATTTCTTCATATCATATATATATAGTCAACAAATGATTTTGCATCACGATAAAAGTCCGTGTAATATTGAAAAGGAGCTTCGACGGGTTCACATCAGGAAAACGTGTCCGTGAGACAAAAAAACACCTATACCCCACTTTTATATATCAAAACTGGGGTGTGCAGGAGTATATCCTGAGGCGGTTCTAACGTGTACTCACAATCTATGTTTTGAGCAATAATAAGAAATATATATCAAAATTTTCAGATAACAATATTCAATTTTAATGCTCAAAATATCTCTGTATATTGCATGGGCATGTTTTTGAAATATACAGTATACCTGAACCCAACAACCATTCCATAATTCAGGCGCGAGTTGCATAAGGTAAACGCAGTTATTGAGCGCTTTGTAACTATTTACGATGCAGGCAACGGTATTTCACAGAAACGTTCACGAGCGCTGCGTAAATTCATAGAAGACCTCTCGTAAAGCAGCCTTTCGTTGCTAAGGAACTAGGAAAATAAAAATGTCGTCATTCACAGTAAATGTTACAAAAAGAATATGAAAATATTCACGTTTTTGTTCACGTTTTTGGTATTTTCGATAGACACTTTAAAACGCGCTTTAAACGCCACGAACCGTTGCATAGATGGCAATGAGTTCGCGTTATGCAACTCACACTTGTATACTCATGTCCATTAATTTAGCATATCAAACTATCTTTCAATTTATCTACCATACTTGTATATAGAGCAAGTGAGAGTTCATCAAAGTCGGGGACAATTATTACATGTAAATGTATTTAAGGCCTCGTCACACATAAGCGAAAATAGAATCCATCGACGCAGACTTGCATAGGCTTGCGTTTTATTGCAAGAATTATTTCTTGTTTGTTTGATTTATTGCTTTACGCACCTTTCAGCCGTAAACGTTCCGGCATGACCATAGCTGTTGTATGGGAGATAAGGCAATACATCAAACGAACAAAAGCTAGTTTTCTCAAATAAACACAAGTCTACGTCGAGAGAATTTCGCTTAGTATGTGACGAGGCCTTAAACTACTTTTTGAGGAGTGTTAAAATTTAAAAATTAAAATGTTATTCAGATGACAGTGGTATTAATTAATTTTTATTAGCAAATACGCGGTTAATTTGCTATTGCCTGACGTCTGTCAATAGCACATTATTTGCTATTACAGACGTCTGTCAATAGACACTCCGAAAAAGGTGTTATGTTGTTGTTTTGCTCATTATGTGATTGTCTCTTCCGTTCAATTATTGATGATCATATACATGTATATAAAAATCTCAAATAAATACATAAATTATCCTATTTTTGTTTTTATTTCAAAATCCAGGTGACGTCATTAAATTTGACACTGGATGAAAAGTCCGATTTACGAATGCCTCAAACACAATTCAAACATTTGGAACCGCCAAAGTTTATTAGGGTTTCCATACATTTACAATTGATTCGCGAGAATTTGCCTTGCATTTGCACATACGAAAACATAATGGTTTGACCTATTGCGGTCGTATCGCAAAGATCATAACTACCGCACTTTGCGTAAAATGCAAGAGACTTGGAAATCATATAAAAATTTCATCATTCACAAGGTTTTATCACATATAACAAAATTAACAAAATTTCAAAAAATCACTACCTTTTAAACCTGCACATTTACGTATTAGTTTGCAGGCATTGAGTGTACACTGCGCATGCTAGCTCAACTTGGCATCGTAAAAGCTTGTAAAATGTTATCTTTGTGTATATCAAAAAATGTTTCGGAAATACTGTTGTGCTGTAATATTTCAGGTACTTCACATTGTTTTCGCAAAGATGTATTCTTTTATCGCATTTGGATGCATTGAAGTTGTGCTGCAAATGCATGCGTTTCTAAATAAAAATGAGTATAGGAAAGAACGTTAAACGTGGACAAGACATATGTTTTGACGTGTTGTTTAGAACTAACCAAATGTATCTCTTTTCATTGATTTGAAAGGTACTCAAATGTTGAAAAACACGAATAATACGGCACATTTTACATATATCCAATTGTTAATAAACAGTAACATTTGTGCGAGATTTTGTGATCGTAAATCGCAATAAATGCGTCAATTTGACATACAGTGCACTTCGGCAAAAGTTTATAAAATTCAATCTACGCAATGGATTTTCATTGAAAAAACGTACATAATTGCATATATTTGTATAAGCAGGTAAACACCAGTAAATGAGTAAGTTTGAATGCTTGCAATTGGTTGTAGGTTTTTTTTGTAATTTGGCCATGGATGTCTTTGGTTTGGTTGTAGTTTTACGTCCCGGTCAACAATTTTTCAGTCATGCCGGGACGGAGCCACAGCTTCCTGGGTAGTTAACCAGTACTTTGGGGAGCTTAAAGTGTCTTGCTGAGGGAAACACGAAATGAAGCTCGTGGATTCGAACCGAAGACCTCTAGATCCGAAGTTCGACGTTGTACCACTGAGCCACCGCGCTCCTCGTATAAACGTCTTTGGAAGTTTTTGTCTGAAAAGGAAAATAGAACCTCACACGACGACGACTGTGCTTATATCGCAAAATCATTATTTTTGAATATTATAGCAATTTAAACTGATATTCTTATAATTTTTGTTAGTTTCATTATTTTGTTATAAATATATCAACATAAATCACTTTGAACTTGATAATAATAATAATAATAATAATAATAATAATAATAATAATAATATTAATAATAATAATTATAAAATAAAATGATGCTAATAATAACAATAAACAATGATAAGAGTGCTAATAAGTTTTTCCAGAAAAAATACGAAGTTCAACGGTGTTCAGTCTTTTTTTTTTTTTTTTTTTTTTTAATCGCATCACCTTGATATAAGGTCATGTCATCGAAACGTCAAAAATTTAAATTTAATAATAATCTAACACGTCGTTATCGTTTCTCCCATTGAACCAAATGGGAACGCCAGTGTGCGAAAACAAACGATAATTTACCCTACAGCGTTATTGCGTGCGAAAGAGCGCGCTTATGTGACGTCGAACATTTACGTCCGAAGAGAATGAGTCCACTTGAAAACGCTGCAAAAATGTGAGTATTACTGTACTATTGGTCGTGTAAGAATCTAAGTAAGTTTTCTTATTCAACTGTTTATTATCGCGACTAACGCGTGATGTTGTCGGGCAAATGCGATAATTCACTCCGGCTCCACAGTCGTGAATTAATACATCGAAATCTGCCCTCTAACATCGCGTGTCAATCGCAATAATTCACAGTAGATAAAATCATTTCTTAAATATTAATCATAATAGATATAGACAATTAAAATAGTTCTTTTTTTGCGAATTATTTGTCATAGATTTTCTCTTTTTACGAGCGTTATAAGTTCAAGTGATAGCCGCAAAAGATCCAATCGTGTTTGTACGTCTAAAAATCGCAAAGTCCATCATCGTGAATACAGAAATGTTAAATGGTATGATCCGCTGTGTTAGACGTTTTAAGATCAACTGCGAACAGTTTGATTCTGGGATATAAGCGAATCGTAGTATGTTCAATCCGATGTGGGCGGTGCTTGATCATGGTTTTCATTCGTTCCGGTCTGGTATTTGATTAGTTCTCCTATTAGCATGATTAATGTAATTGAATTATGCAAGTTAATGTGGCTTTATGCAACGCAAAATGTTGCGTAATTAAAGATAAACTTATCAACTGTATATTTGGTCGCAGCATGTAAAAGTATCCCTTCATCTCTGAAAAGAAGCCGCCGTGGCCTAGTGGCCCGGGCACTGGACTTGTAAACCAAGGGTCCTGAGGTCGATCCTAGACTTCTCCAATGTTCTGAATGACACTCTAAATCGAGGCCCCGGTTCCATGTGACATTAGCTGTTGATTGGGACATGAAACACGAAGTCACTCAATCAATCCTTTACAAAAAAAAAAATGTAATTTTCTTTGAGGCTTATTTCAACTGAAACTTACATTATCCCGCAAAAAAACAAACAAACAAAAAATCAATAGATCTATTGGAAAAAAAATGGGAAGACAAAATTAAATAAGATAATTTTTATGCCTCGTTCCACGAACATTCCGTGTACGTGACGTCCTTAGTTTTTTCACCAAAGTTCAGTCGACAAAATCCATGTTCAAATTGTGAAACTCACGTGCCGTTTGACAATAGCGTTTTTATTTTGCCTTTTGAGTGCCAGTGTCATTTTCTAGTGTCAGGAAACAAAGTCCGTGTTGGCTATCATTTGTGTAAACGTGAAACGGTGTTCGAGCTGCACCTAATTTCTGAAATAATGCGTTACTATTTTCATGTCATTAAATACTGATCTAAACTCGTCGAATCGTATGCAGTATATTATTTTTGCTGTTTATGACTTTGTGAAAAAAACAACAACAAACATTTGGCAACATTTGGTACACTTCGCGACTTCACGATTTCCAAAGTGTTGTCAGCGACTGAAACCCTGAGTGTGACATTGTCTCTATACATAGGTTACAGCATCTACTCTATACCCCCAAAAATACCGGAACTGATGGATTACCCCTAAATATATAAGGAATTTTGAGCACATCCAAACCATGTGAAATTGCTACAAACACTTAAATAGTGGACGACGACGACGGACGGACGCCGGAGTATGGCCATCCTTTAAGCTCACCTTGTGAGCCTTCGGCTCGGGTGAGCTAAAATATCCGCAAAAATCTCCTCTCCCATTTTGTTTTCTGAAAACCACAATAAATACCAAAATTTAAAATTTTGACCCTTAAGGAATAGGCACAGCCTATGTATAAAAAATGTTAGGTTTACCCCCCCCCCCCCCCCCCACACACACACTGGGAACTGATAGCGTTTGCAATTAATTATTCATGAATGCATGCCACCACACATGATAGGATGTATTGAAATTCGAAACATTTACATTAAACAGTGCCATATATTTAGGGGATAACTGTATTTATTTATTTATTTATTTTTCATTTGGGGCGGTATATTGTTGGATATACGGTCGGAAATTTTGTTTTACGGCGACTCACAGCTGTTCATAGCTCCATGAACATCTGAAGAATCAAATAAATTTATTAAATATACTATCGCCAACTACGTTATTACATCAGACGCCGCGTTATTTTCTCTAGTGCATTAGAATTTCCGAAATTTGCTTATGTCCGAACTGTAAAATTTACCTGTGAGGTAGCCGCAGTTGGTTTTAAACGGCGTAAATATAATGCAGTTCTCATTAGAACAGCTACTTCACGTGAGGCGCGGTCCTTTTTGCTTATGGTTATTGTCGGGACATAAATGTTTTGAAACTGCTTTGTTATACTTGATAGATGTTCGGCCCAGCTTGCATGAATACGAAGTTTATGGCTTATTAATTGCATCTGGTACATTTGTTGCTATGGGAAGCGCGGTAGCGCAGTGGCAGAGCGTCGGATTTCAGCGCCAGAGGTCGTGGGTTCGATCCTTACCGGCGGCACTGTGTTGTGTCCTTGAGCAAGGCACATTTACTTCCCATAGTACTGGTTAAACCCAGGAAGCAGTGGCTCCGTCCCGACATGACTGAAAAATTGTTGATTGGGACGTAAAGCCTCAACACAAACAAACAAACATTAGTTGCTTGCTAACTTGTAAAAGGATGTCCCGATTTGGGTTAGCCTCGGTGAATAAAGTATACATATTGTAATTTTGCTTTGTTTACACACAGCGTTTCACGATGTATTTATGGAACTATAAACTGCATTTCAACAAGTTCATTAAGGTTTGGCATCGGATGTTTAGATTAAATAATAAAGTACGATTGCATCTTTTTTTCAATTAATAGGTATGTAAACTTCGAAATGTTCACTTCATCCAATGAGGCTATTCCTAGGTCTTGTGATTCTGGATTTTAGAGGTATTTAGGTTTACCATACACAGGCTTGGCGGCCATCTTGGTCATGTTATCTTGACATTTTTAATAAATTGTTGTTTTCTCTTGGATAATTTGAATGGACAGACGCCGGGTCATGGGTTTATACTGTAAGAGCTCACTTTGTGAGCCTTATGGAGCAAGTAAGCTAAAGATGACGGCATCGCCTGTTTAGTCTTTTGTTTTTAAATTGGTACTCTTACGGAAATCCGGCACTGCATTTTCGTGGTACATGTAGCTCTTAGGTCTCCCTCCCTGGGTTTTACAGTGCCTGGATTCTAGGTTTCCCCATGAACACAAATCTCTGAGAGACAAAGGGGCAAACTGTGATAAACAAGATGGTGACCGTGCAGCTTGTCGTCTACCCCCACTCCCCCGGCGGGGGGGGGGGGGTACTTACGAATGAAACTGGTATGTATGTGTCGCCCTGTGTCGAAAATAAGGGGGCTTTCAGGCTTTCAGCCCTTGCAACAAGACTGGCCGCTTGCTGCTTATACTGAGTATCAAATAATAGTTCTTGGATTGGTGTTGAGGGCCTGCATAGGCACAGAAATAAAATGCTTCTTTAAAATCAAGTTGATCTTAGCTTAGGGTCGCAAATTCAGGTCACAAAACATGCATTTAAAACATTAGAGAGTCATGGTTGCCAGTCTTATTATAAACATGATATTCAATATTACACACGTGTATAATTTCGGCTAAGTTATTGTCGATTTCAAGAGTAAAATGCGGATATTACACGTGTGTATACTTTCGACAAAGTTTTTGTGGATTTCAAGAGTTAAATGCGGAGACAAAGTGTGTCACCTTAATTAAGGTCGATCTTAACTTTAATGAAGCATTGTGATTCTCGGTCCTGGTCTCGAGGGGGGGGGGGGTAATTTAGGTGTAATTCTGGTACGGATGTGACGCCCGATATTTTAAAACATACCCCATTCATATACATGATATTCGAAAAAAGGGACCCATTCATATTGTACAAAATTTTGACCTACTCACACGTGTTCTTTTGGTTCTTATGCTGCATACACACAAATATTTACTAACACTTCGACTTTCTGAGCTGTGCATCTCAGCAAAACGTGTTCTTAAACATGGATGTCCAAATCAATTTGTCGTTCATATACTAAATATGGAAAAATGGGATCATTCGTATACTTTTACTAGAAAACTGAAGCCTATTCATATAACTGGCGATGCTGAAAAAGGAGGCTATTCGGGCGGCACATCCCTACTATGCTATATATAGGTAGTTACCCCCCCCCCCCCCCCCCGAGGTCCTGGTACACAGATCAGAGACCAGATAGAATAAACAAAACAATCATGGTTTAAAATTCATATGATTTAATATATTCTTGTCTGTTAAACAAACATCATGCAAATACATGTACACATTTTTTACATATGTGTGCCACCTGCCTGGTCAAATACTTGGTGCCGTTTGTAATGAACAATATAGAACACAAAACGGTTAACGCAGAAGACAAAAGTCAGAATTCAAAAGTCAAAAATCAGAAGTCAAAAGACATAAGTGATATAAAATACAAAATTCAAAGGTCACAAATAGTTGAGTTTTGTCTTTTGAATTCTGATTATTGTCTTCTGTGATTTGCGTTCTACATTGTTCATTACACTAATAAGCTTGCTGATATAACCTGCTCAATAATCTTTGTAAGAAAGCGAACATTGTGATTTCCTACCAGTCCCCGACACAAACTGGCCCGTACGGCCACAAGATGCTAGAAATTTGAATTTTGAAAGTATCTATGGTTCTTCGAATACAACGGATGCAAAGTCCTCACAGTCTTCTGGCTCTTCCCGGGTACTAACGAAAGTTTTGTGTTGCATTCTTTAGAAAATGGTACTGATAAACAAAAATGAATGAATGAATCAATCAATCAATCAAAAAGATTAGGCGGGCACTGCTTGAGTGACCATACTGCATATGAGTGTGTAACACTCATCGCATCAACTGACTGTCTTGGTTCATATGTTGATACTTCTTCAGCGATGGCTCTAGATTCCATATGTTCAAATCCAAGGCGTAGAAAGTTGACCTAGGCATTGCGCAATACGTATATTCGCGACGAAACCAAAGACCTAAACCAGCTGCGAAGTTAAGTTGTTATTAATGTGCACATTTTGTTTCCGCGTATACAGCCAGAAAACACAGGGTTCGCTGTATTATTTCAAACAACTGGCCGTCTTACCTTCCATATCACTTGTAAGACTGACGCGTGTTGCAAACATATATAATCTTCACTGAATTTTCTGCGATCTTTAAACAGTATGCACTAGTCATTTGAAACCCCGGCCCCCAACCCCGGGGTAGAGTAGGGGAAATGAGCGGGGTTTTGACCAAAACAGCCCTGTCAGTGCGAAATAACTTCCAAGAGTTTGCATTATTTGTCAAAGAGGGCATTGAAATAAAAAGATAGCGGACAGCGGGAGAAATTAGCCGTGGTTTAACCAACCAGCTCTCCCCGCAGGTCGGGGGTTTTAGCAGGTATCCGCTGGACCAGAAGTCGAAGCCCCCGCTATTCCCCGGGGGTGGGAGGCCTGTGTTACAAATGACTTGTGCATTATGTCAGTGATTTGAACTGGGAAAATCTCGCAAACATTCAAACGGTTTTCATTATTTTGCTATGTCATATGAACTTTCTCTTCGGCATTTACGTTATGACAAGGTCAGATGCAAACTAGGCTGTACAGACAAAACTGATGGTCCATTACATGATTAACTCTTATTGTAGCTACATTCGAATAAAAGCATTTAATATTTTACTTCTGTCAGCAGCAATTTTACCGAATATTTGCTATTGACATACTTCTGTCGATAGACACTGCGTAATTGATAAAAAAAATGTCAAACCAGACAACAAAATGAATCTCAGCCACTTATTTAGAATTCATGGATTTGCCGTATTTTGAAGAATACAATTTTTTGCGAGTGTAAGAGAGGAATCCAAACATGTGAAAGCCCATATGTGTTTGTAAAAACATTATAATTACTTTTTTTCTGCATCCTGAATGAACTACAGGTTTGGTCCATTTGTAGTAGACTTGGTCGACTTTGATCGATTTGTGACGCCAAGAGTCACCGACTTGCTAATTTCAAATGACACTTACATGTACCTCGTAAACGGGACAAGTTTATCGCTCAAAAGACGCGGCAAATTTTAATATGGAGTTTTGTGTAATAAAGAGGCCTCATCTATTTTTTATAAGCTTATTATCAGACCCTATGACCAAGCAGCGTTCGAGACAGACATAAATGAATTAGAATTTTAGTTTTCAACCTGGATTTGCCACCATGGGTGGCCCGAGTTTGTTTATTTACGCGTTCCCGGGTTTACTTTAACGCACAACATGATCTCACGTCGGATGCAAAATTTTGCAATATTTGATATTATGTACAAACAACGTTTTTCCTTCACCATACGCAGACAGATCACGGAACACTTATCTTAATCATAGATAAACTCTTGAAACGACGATTTCAGTTTCTCGGGCATTTCTAAAGCGTATTAGATACAAAATCAATATCGGTTTTTTGCATGACACCTCATATTATAGCCTGGGCTACTAATATAACAATGGAAAATAAATAATTTTTAATTTCAAAAAAATACAAAAAAAAAAAGACATTACATCTAAACCCGTCTACGTCACCTAGAAATTTATTACCAACAGACTCGGCGCTGCGTGAGCGCTATTTAGTCACGCTGGCTGAAACACATGGATTCCTGAGGATCAAACGACGGACCCATGTGGCTGATTAATTAAATTATCTTTATCAGTGTGTGCAGCCATTCTGTCTCGCCTTTTTCATGTTTGCAAAAATATCTGCAGCAAAATATATTTATACTTCTTATTGATGACCATACTTTATTCCAAGATGTAAAATAAAACGCATGTTTGATGAATAAATATAAATAATTTTTGCTTGCTTTTTGTCAGATAGCTATGTCGTTGGGAGCATCAAATGCAATATTTTCATGAGGAGCGATTTAATAATAAAATGCCAGTTCCTTGGAAAAAGTGCTTATTAAAATGCTTACAATACGTAAAATAAACAGGCGGATAGTTTTTCGCCGAAACCACAGAGATTTGAAAGCCAATTTTCATAGTTCTGTTATGCGTAATATATATAACTTACAAACGTTAATGTACATAACAACTTTCTTTGTCGCACGTACAAATTACAACACGCTGGCACATGAAGGTCAAGGACTTTTGGTCGCAAAAGTTATGTTGTTGTTGGTTGATTTTGTGTTTTACGTCCCACTCAACAGCCACGGTCATATGGAGACGGGGCATCGGTATAAAGTCTCACCCGAAAGACTGGAGAAGCCCGGCATCGAACCCACGACCACTCATTTACAAGGCGAGTGGCTTATTCACTGCGCCACGGAGGCTCCTAAAATTAATGTTGTGCAGTCGTCGATTAGAGATCGAGTAGCGACAAAAAGCGATTTGAAATACTTTATGAGACGTTGCAAATATAATCAATTGATAAGCTTTGTCAGCATTGGAGCAATTTGCAATTCTTAAATCATCATACACATTTGCAGCGTTTATCAAACTATAGGAAAGGTGTTGACTTATGCGAAAGGTTTTGATGCTATTTGTAAATGAATGCAAACACATTCTTACCTTTGCAGGAAAATTATTCACTGGTGTACTATGAGTGCATATGCTGTTTTAAAATAGATTTGCAAAAGTCACAAACGCAAAGGACATGAACCGATTTGCAACAAAGCAAAACCTAACAAAAATTTGCAAAGATGAGGGTAACATTTTCAAACATTTGCAGACATGCTAAGGGAATGCAAACTTTCTCTAACATTTACTTGCTTTTCCACAGGCAATATTTTATTGTAAACCGCGGCAGAAATGGGTCTTTGTACATATTAGAAAATAAATGATCAAATAAACAGGTTTCTGAGGAAAAAACATAGAGTCAAACCGATGTCAAATATGTGATATGTTTGAAAGGACGACTTAATATGATCAAATAAATGCAAATTAATCCCATATATTTACAAATGTTTCAATAATCTGAATAGAAAAGACAAAGATAAGCGGTATTTCCATTTATGCGCAGAATTTAACAAATTCGACACAAAGATAACTAGTGGTATTCGACTAACATTTGCATATATTAGTAAAGAATCTGAAATTGGCCTTTTCATGCAGTGTGAATTGCTATGACGGACCCAAGTAAGAATAAAAAGCCACTGTTGAACCGCAAATGTTTAACGCGAATCAACTGGTTATAGCCCTTGCGCACTTTACCAGTCTTGAGGTATTTTTTGGGATTGGTCATCCCGATGGGTTGCCAGAGTACATTTATCGTAAAATAGCATATATACTCAGAGGAAAAAGTTTAGTCAGTAACTTTGACCAGCCCGGTTTCTATAATCCCAGCCGCTTGCCTTAGATGTTCCCCGTCATTAAATTTGCGAACTCAATCTCTCTCTAATTCTGGAAAGACTTTCTGTTTATTGGCAACCTCAACGGAAACCTTCTGTTAGCAAAAGAAAATTATGGAGTTTTCTTGGCTTCGAAGAGAATCGATTAAATCATTGGTTTGCTTATGAGCATTTTGACTAAAATAGACTATAATTTTAAATTTCGCAAAAACGTTAGAAAATCTTGATCTAACTCGATGTAATTTCCCGCCTTTTACCTAATGCATTGTACAACATGTTGCATAAATTATAAACAGCCGTTACGGCTCCGCATTCAGAGATAATGTCCCAAGCAGACACCAGCTGTGCTAATTAGAAGTGTTCCTCAACACTACTCGCTTAAAATTATCAACGATAAACTGAAGCAGGCGAGACTGCAGTTTAATACATCGAGATACAGTGAGATCGGCCTTGAAAAATCACACAGATATTCAACTGAAATGAGGCTTTAAATGTGCATGTATGTGGTCGTGAGTTTTTACAAGGCTTGGAATAAAACATCTAAAACATGTAGCATTGATGTCATGGCTGGTCTCAGTTTAATTTTGCCTATCATTGATTACTGAGGAACATTCACTTTATACGAATCTCTGTTTTTGAAGGGGTATCTATTGATATGAGCTTTTCCTATCGACAGAAAACATGTGCGCTCGTCTGTCATTGTTGAGTCGTAAGTCTTTGTAGTGTCACTACCACTATCACACCAAGCGACCAAGACAATGCGGCTAAAATGAATGACCATTTGACTACGATGTCAATTTCGCATGAATGCTATTAAGCATTCATGACATCAAATTAATACAGGCCTTTATTTTAATTCTTATAACTTGCACATGTTCTTGCCTATTTACGAAAATAGTATGAAATACAGACAATCAAAGACAATAATTGTGTTTCTTGTTTTACTTTTTGAGCACGTCCGTAGAATATCTTGAACGCCTGCATCATCATTACACACATGCATTACGTTTTTCACTACGTCTGCATAGCTGTATAAATATTATCGTGACATGCATACAGTTTTACAGAGGTGTTTTCATTGAAACAAAACAGGCACAAACATTTGACTATATGCATACGCTTTTTATCTAGATCCCCAAACCAAGACTTTGATGTATAAAAACAATCTATGTAAATGATCAAGTAAATTTTAGCATTTTCTGTCATGGTTTAGCCTCAGTAAACAGGCATGCATAAATGAGCTATATGCGCATATGTAGCCGTAAGTTGGCACTGTCTGTTAAATATCTGGCCAACATTTCACCATGTTTAGAGCATAAAAATTCAGATATATAAATACGGTATCCACGTTATTTACTGATCCTGGGTAAATGTTCAGCTAAATGCTTATATGAAACAATGTTTACCCAACTATGTGAGATACAGGAAATTTCAATACAATATGCATACCTGTTTACCAACGCGATAAATGTTGAAGACACATTTACCAGAGATTTATTAATCGTATAAAAGTCATTAAACACATGCGATATGCGCTATCTAATTATGCGGTATGTAAAATGGTATTTCATATAGCTTCAGAATTTATCACATATTTACGTACGCCAACAAATTTCGGTAAAATTACCTTTTCATGCAGTGCGTGCGCATTTCTTCAATGAAATATTGTCTACTCAACACATCACCATTTGCAAGTAAAAATAACGGATCATTGGCTTTGGCTCCAGATTTAAACGTAAACTGTAGAATCGTCTCATCAACATGACAGGACAAATGTCTGTATCATTAGCAAAAATCGGAATATTTACACCCGCAGAGCTTGTGTCTGACTTTGAATGCTTGAGATGAAGTGAGAAATTGGTGTTATCAGATGCGAACTGAATATCAGCCATGCATAGATTGTACTCCCTAT
Source organism: Rugalucina vietnamica (assembly GCA_964017185.1). Taxonomy (NCBI): domain Eukaryota; kingdom Metazoa; phylum Mollusca; class Bivalvia; order Lucinida; family Lucinidae; genus Rugalucina; species Rugalucina vietnamica. The sequence goes on along the minus strand of OZ024882.1, from coordinate 46,720,121 downwards.
CGAATATTTTAGTGCGACTTGTAAATTCTCCACATCGCAGAAACCCAAAAAATGCCATTGTACAAGCTACAGACATTAAAAGATTGTTGTACAAAGACGTACGTTTTCCTACGAGATATTGTACCATCGATTGCAAAATTGTGTAAGTGACAGGCAATCGTGTTCGTTTAACATGTTTTTGCAACCTTTTGACTCCCCGTAAAACTAATCTTAACTTCCCTGAATTGCTATATCAGGAAAATTGGCAACCATATCCCTGACAACATAACAGTGTTTAATGCCTGACAAATATTCAAACATTGGCCCGTAAATGCACTATCTTCACTGTATACAAAAGCCATCAAGAACTATAAAGGGAAGTAACTCAAAAGGGACTGGCCCCTAGCCCTTAATTTTTGCATGTGCATATTTGCCCCATTTATATCCAGATGCCTGTAAAGTTTCATGAAATTCCATCTATGGGTCTTCAAGATATTAAAGAAACAAATCGTTACGGACGGACGCACGGACGGACACACTGACGCACAGACGGACGCACGGGTGAACTCCCGGTCCTGAGTGTAAGCTGGGCAAAATTCCTGTACCGTTATCATCGGAATATTTACACCCGAACAGCTCTGTCCGATTTTGAATGCTTGAGTGGAAGTGAGCATTTGATGTAAACAGATGCGAACTTAATATCAGCCATACATAGATTGTACTTCCTTTCGAATTAATATTGCGATTGTAAAATGGCAAAATAAATAATAAAATAAAATGACATGGTACAAGCAACAGACAGCAAAACATTGGTGCTAACAGTTGTAAGCTTCACTAAGAGATATTACATCATTGATTGCAAAATTGTGTAAGTGAACTTTTAACATGTTTTTGCAACCTTTAAAATTTTCCGCTCCCAGTAAGACTAATCTAAACTTGGCAACCACAACCTTGACTACATAAAGGATTGTTTACTTGAGATATATGTCAAGCCCGTATCAAAGCAAAATGGTACGAAACGAAAGACAAAATAAACAAACATGTGTAGTGCGTATACATTTGTAAAAAAAAAAAAAACTAATGCAGACGGATACTAGTGGTGTGTTCCTTCCGAAAGACCGTTGTAAAGAATTCTTTGTACAGTGTTCATTATATGAGAACTCAGGCTTCTTCGGAGGGACTAGTGCCGATGGCACAATATGTCTAAAGGTCGCATGTCTGATTGGTTTGTGTAAAGCATGTAGAAAGGAGTTATGGATGCTGAACTAGCTATTATGATGTAATTGGTTTGCCGAGTGGTGGCCTGGAGAATGCCGAAGTTGGCTTCACTAGAAATGTCAATAGCTTATCATTAGGAACTCGTGCCATTTCATGCAATTGCTGTAACAGCTATGTTGTGGTCGCACAAATGGGTCAGAAAGCGTATCTGATTTCATGTGTTAGATATCGTTGCAGTTTGTGCGAGTAATTATTTTCAAGGGAAGAAGTAGGTCAGCACTAGACTGGCTACAGCCGAAACATGCTTATGTTTGAAAATGTGCATAATTATTAAGATACATGTTCATCTCTAGTTAAATTATTTCTTTCTTTTGACAAATTCCATCTCTGCTCCGATCCACTGTTTCATGTTTGAAACAGAGCCATCAGAACAAGACTAGAATAAAACTAATTGATGAAAGACATGTTTTATGGATTGGAGCTAGTCTAAGTCAGCACTTATTTAAATACAAATCTAATGCTACAGTATTAATAGTGTCTAGCAGTTACCGCCTCTACACTGCTGCACATTGATGATACAGTAGTTTTTTATCCGACGCAGCGAGGCTTAGCTGCCGAATAATTCATGTGATTAAACAAGCTAGGCTATTCCTGTCTTGTTGTTCGTTGTTGTACATTCCCTTTTTTAAAAAGTTCATGTTTATAGCGATTATCTTGAATACATATCAGCTGTCATATTAACGAAATCCCAGGCACGCCCCTAAATTTCCCAACGCGGTTACAAGTCCGCTACACTTTTGTGTCATAGCAGGTTGTAATTCGAGTTTCGTTGTTGATTAATAATTGTCTTTCACAACACAAGATCGAAAGCCTGAAAACGTTGATAGATGTCCACATGGCCCAACATGACAGTGTGTGTGTACATGTAACTCATAGCCAACGGCAGACACATGAAGAAACTTTCATGATAATATTGACACTATGCGGCTGTATAATTTAGGAAGACATCACAGTAGGGTAGCCCTTGCTTTAAGTGTCAAACAGGTTTGTTCCATCCGTTATCCCTGTCTTGAAAAATACATAGCTCATAGCCAACCGCATACACATGAAGGAACTGCCATGATAATATTGACATCATGTGGCTGTATGAACAGTAGAATAACTGTGCGTTAAGTATCATAAAGTTTGATTCCCTTCGGTACCCCTGTCCTTTGAATACACAGAGCATCGCCAACGGCATAATGAAGGAAATCTGAAACTAGACCAAACACTATACAGTTATATCCGACATCACCGATACCTTAAAGTACATTATGTGAGTCATAATAAAAGTGTCGTGGTGTATGAAGTTGCATAAGCCCAGAAAAGAAGAGCTACTGCAATTATATAACTCAGAGAGAGAGATTGGAGAACATAATGTTTAATGAAGAGATGGATGCCTTAAGTAAATGTCTCATATATATGTTGTATGTTATAGAAATATACTTATCTTAGTCTAAATCGCTGTATTGCAGCATAAGCATAACTGCGCTGTATCTATTCGGTCTTTCCGTCTCTGATTTGTGGATTCATTCAGGACGACTTCTTCAACCTAGCCATCGTGTAGTGTTAGTCCCTTCTGATTCTCAACATTGATCGGGGATCGCAAGCAAGAGGTTCAATCTGGCCATTGCAGATTGCGGCTCCATTAATGACTAGCACACGCTGCATATCTATGAATCACCCGCTTGGGTCCATTGTGAGCCTGATCCCGTCTGATTCTCTCCAGTAGCCGTGGTATCGGTCGAGTTGAGGCGGTGATTTATACTTGCAACGGCTGATTGTAACTCGATTAATTGTCGGCACACCTCAGCTGATGACTCATTCGCTGAATTCCCGGGTGACCCATTTCCAGCTGCGTTTGTCTCCCGGCAGAAATGTTTTCGTTAGGTGCAACGTTTTGAATTTGATTTTGGGTCCCTGTTGTCCCCGTTAATCTATCGTACACTTGACGTATATATCTAACCCCAAGGGTTGATGGTAATTCCACACCCAGTGACTTAAGTCCCAACAACAATTGTTCTTTAGACATGGTGTCTGAACCCAATCCTGCATCACTGAGCGGTGAACGGCTTCTTTCGACGGTTCGTCCACGGTTACGTCTCCTCAGATTATTTGTCCGTTCCTTGCTACGTCCAGTACGTTCCGACATGATTGTTTGTAATCCGTAAACGAATTATGGAAGAAATAAAATATTAGCGTTAAAATTAGCTCCGCTCTGACTGAAAATTGCTACAACACTAGGCTGGCCAAAACTCTGCATATCATTAAATGAACAATTGCAATGATTGGCTGAAAAAAATAAAACAAACATATACTGTTGCTAGAGGCGCTGTGAGGAATTAAACATACACCATTTAAAATTCATGTCTAAACGACATCCACATTAAATGGAACTAAAATACACCGCTATGTAGGTTCGTTTATTGAAACTCACAAAACATTTAATGTTGTAATTCTAGAAAAAAAATATTCGAATACACGACATATGTTTGAACCGTTACTTAACTAAAGAGTCATCCGAAATACATGGTTATTCAGTGTTATCTGTCGCTTGGTCGACCTTGGCTCAACTAATGAGCCGTGCCCAAAAAGACAGTCGAAATCAGAAAAATAGTCTTTCTTTTCATTATCCTTCTTAACCCATATGTGACAAATGGACTTGTCCATCGTTATAATGTGGGTGGTCCACTATCATTTTAGGAACATCAGTTATAAGATTTTTCGATTAATGTTTTTAAGCAAACATTATAACCCTAGATTAGACGGACGCCGCGTTTTCGAAGCGGCACACCTGGGGCTATTTTGTATGTATATGTCCCATAAATAGTGCACCAGGCTTATATGAATTGACCTAGAGAAGAAAAACCCTTGGGGCATCTCTAATTGTCCCGCGTAACGTTGCCAGATTACTCGTCGGTATAATGCATATGCATATGGTTTCTTTTGCTGATTTGATCCTTAACACGGGATACAAATTGCAAGACAGAAATTAAACTTTCGATGGTATTTCCTAGTTTGCGACAAATACGATGCATTGAATAAATATATATGCAGTACATTTGTCACGAATTTCGACGAAGGTTTAACGATCCTTCTATGTAAATTGCGGATAATTTAGCGTAAAATGTCACATATTCGACGTAGTCTTTAGGGAATTTGTGAATTCAAAAGCAATTGTAGGCCTAGATTTCATCATAGTTCACAAAAATGCGGCCTAGTTCGAAATATTATGCTACAAAATTAGAGCATGTTTAAGTGACCCATTGTTTTTACAAATACGGTGAAAGAGAAATATAGTATTATCCTTTGGATGATAAAAATGCAAAGTCTGTACTAATGTGTAAATGTCTAAACGATTGTATAAAACAATTCAGAGAATGAAACAGTTCTTCACTCAATCTGTGAGTCCTCGTTTTTGATTCATCATGGAATTTATCATGATTTATTTGTTTGTCCATGATGATTCAGAGACTAGTTAGAGATTCACCACGAGGACCGAACAACTAATTAAATGTTTTGAACCACTGCAGAAGCTGAGGGTGAGGTTAGGTACCTGTAAAACCGGTTTAAGCCCGCCAGTAATTTTATATTACTGATCGTTGCAATGCGATACTTTTGTGGTGGTTCTTATTGCTTTATGTCTTGGTGTTTAAAATGTTTGTGCTGTTGGCCCCTTATGTATATTATCATATTTGTAGTTAAGTTTAGGCAACTGAGTGGCCCCCTATTGGGAAAATAGCTGCTCATTCGGCTTACGAAATGTTTTCATGGTATAAGTACCTTATTGTTAGTTTTTTCCCCGTCTCGGTTTTTGGAGTGGGAAACTTTTTCGGAATGCACCTTTTCCTGATCGTTGCTTACATGTACCTTCTTAACAATCCAACAATGAAGTGACAATTTTGTCTAAGACAACCGAACTTTTTTCCCACAAGCTTAATTAGAGAATCTCAAAAAGCTATATTTTTGATATTAAATATCTCATCATCACGACGACATAAACACACAGAAACACACATAACATTGAATAGATGAGAACACTCCAAACTGAACAATTTAAACGTTACCAATACCATTTATTATGTTTTATGCAAAAAAAAACTACATATTTGTGGCCATTACGACGCCAGTTTATGGGCATTACTGATTGCATATTGCCGAATTTCACAAATATAAACTTCATAGAAATCTTTTGATTCCAACTCTATAAAGGCCAATTAAATATTTATTGGCCATATTCCTGATTTGTTATAACGCACTAAGGCTTTAGTTTAAACATATCCATTCTTTGCTGACATATTTATAAATACATACATACAATACATAACAGAATAAAATGAAAGGCATTGGAATGAAAGTAAAATACTTGATTCATCAGGATGTTTATCATGATTTATTTGTTTGTTCTTGATGATTCATTGACTAGTTAGAGATTCACCACGAGGACCGAAGAACTAACTAAATGTTGTGAACCTCTGCAGAAGCTGAGGGTGAGGTTAGGTACCTGTAAAACCGGTTTAAGCCCGCCAGTAACTTTGTGTTACTGATCGTTCCAAGTCGATACTTCTGTAGTGGTTCTTTTTGTTTTATGTCTTGGTGTTTAAAATTTTTTGTGCTGTTGGCGCCTTATGTATGTTTTCATATTTTTAGTTAAGTTAAGGAAACTGAGTGGCCACCTATTGGGAAAATAGCTGCTCATTCGGCTTACGATATGTTTCATGGTATAAGTACCTGATTGTTAGTTTGGTTTTTTCCCACCTCGGTTTTTTGAGTGGGACTCTTTTTCTGATTGCGCCTTTTCCTGATCTTTGCCTACTTGTACCTTTGTACAATTCCGCTCCCTATTGGAAGATAACTATTTACTGTAACAATTATAATGGCTTTATGTTTGTCACTGTAAGATGAATACATATTTGATTATTTGGCATTTTATGGCATAATTAATCAAATATAGATCATACTTAATATTGAAATTTTGAAAAAGGAGGGAGTGTTGGGTGAGTGCAGACAACAGGGAAGACCCAGACCGGTATCAAACCTGTTCTAAGAGTTCGCATCCGTAAAACTTGTGTTTTGGGGCCTTCAATGTTATATTACAAGCCGTTCTTGCATTTTATAACGTCAAAGAACCTAACGAGTACCCACAATGTATGTTTTGGATGAAAAATAACAAAAATACGTAAATACCTGTATTACCCGATTTCACTACAGAAAAAAGTTGGGTTAAAGGCTATACATTGCACGGACATGTTAATATCCTGATGAAATAACAAAAAAGAACAAATAGGCTCAAACAACACAAAAATTCGACTCTAAAACACAAAACAATCAGAACCACAACCGAAGTATCTCCTTGGAACGATCAGTAATATAAAATTGCTTGGGGGGGGGGGGCTTAAACAGGTTTTACAGGCGCCTTACATCACCCTCATCTACTGTTGTGGTTCACAATATTTAGTTAGTTGTTCAAACCTCGTGGTGAATCTCTAACTAGTCAATGCATCATCAAGGACAAACGAATAAATCATGATAACCACCCTGATGAATCAAAAACGAGTACTCTACAGACTCAGTAAGCTGCCCAACGATGGAGATCCCTGGGCGCCGAATAACTCACTGAAACTCGGAGCAAAAAGAAACACTACTTGAACACCGGTTGGGCCAAGCAACAGACAAGAAGCTCCGGCCCCAACCAACTAAAATGAATAGCTTTAGGTCGAGGCCATCATAGAGTCTGACTCCCGCCGGCGTGCAATTAAAGAAGGCAGCATAGTTATCAACCATGATTAGGTTAAAAACTAAGCATGCAGACTGTCGCATAACATTCAAGTTATAACCTATAATTCTTTAAGGAGTTATGATTTTTCTGAACTCAAAAGAAAAATCATTCTTTCCTTTAAGCTTCTTAAATTTGTAAACCAGGTCACCATAGAATTCTGGTTCCGAAAGGCCCTCGCGTAAAAGGGCCTTAAGCCCAACATTAAATTTGGAAATCAACTCATAGTTTCTGCAATAAAATTTAGAAAATGTTTTTCGAAGTTTATGATACCGATAGCCTTGCTGGAGACGTTTGGCTGTTAAACATTTATTTCGCGCGTTGAAGTCCGCCAATATTACAAACTTAAGCTAAAATAGCCCTAACACATTTAAGCGTAATCTGTCTGGCTAGTATGTTAAATATCAATATCACAAGTCCCGAAATGACAATATGGTATATCATATTGATCAAAATGTGTTATAAGTTCTGAAAAATAGTCCATTGCCTCTTGGTAAATGTCGACCTTTGAAGACAAATATATCATACCAGCGGTTCCATAATTGCAGTCTGTTATCTGACATAGTTCGCCTAGAGAAACTAAGCTAAATGATGTTGATTTTTTTTTTGCTGTGTGCACCTTATGAATGCATGCATTCATATTTTAATTAATATTGTAATGTTCAGACTCCCTTGAATTGTTGAGTTACACTGTCAGGATTTAGGCCCAAAACAAAGGAGTCCTTACACTACAAAGGGTTCGTTCTGATTCTGTTCTGGTATAAAAAGATAAAGAAGATCAAATGACTTATAAAATTGTGTTTATTTTATTTGTTGATTGTTATAAAAAATGACAAGTATTTCCTAATTGTTCGTAATTGGTAATAGCAAAACTATTTCATTGACTCCGATGATTTCTATTAATCGGCAGCCAATCAGCTCAAAGCACATTCGATGTTTATAAACAATCGGATTTATGGAGGCTCAATCAAGTACTAAGTCAAGAAAAACATTTCAACACATAGCCACACTATAATTAATTAATGTTGAAAGAAGAAGAGATTCATTCATATACAATATAAATTATTTCCCTACTGTATCTGATCTTTAACGGGTGTTGCGAATTTTGGACATTAAAAGTCGGACCAAAATTGGAAGAAACCTTCGAAATTCGATGCAGATTCTAGGATCAAATTTCGCAACACTTCGTTCAAATTTCGAGACAAACAGTAAAATATAATGTTTAGAGAAAAAGGATGGTCAACACGATGCAGCAGTTCAAATGTGGAATATAAAAATTGGGAAATCTAGGAGCGAAATTGGAAGTTGAAAATTCGAGCAAAAGGTTCAAAATTCGCAACAAGAAGATTTGAAAATTCGATTAAATGACCAAAAACTTGTTGCAAGACGCTTAAAGGGTCTTAAAAACTACTGAGTCTTTACTCAATTTTCTGTCTAAAAATTCGCTACCTCTCTCATGGTATTTTCGGGGGGTTATTGCTATTTTTCGAATTGTGGTCTTCTGAATTTCGAGTTTCAGATCGGATGACGAACGCTGCGGTGCTACCGTCCTTTTTATACTGATTTGGTATCTCTTAGTTACGGTCTCGCGAGCTCATGATAACCATTTTTACAGGCGTTCTGATTGGTGGAGACGCACCTTCCTGGCGCGGCTACACCAATCAGCGCTCGCTTTCCAATGTTCAATGAAACAGTATGGCGGACCGAATGAAATCTGTTTGGAGAAACAGGTGGTCAATTTTAAGGAGATTTTACCTCATAAAATGACTTGTCACAGGTAATCATCATTACTATATAATTGTAGACATATTTATTCATTGACCTGTGTCGGCTTTTCGTACAACTCTTTGTATTTCTTTGGCAGTCGTGGTCGAAGCGTGTCACAACATGAAATTAGGGTAGTGGCTCAATTTCCGTGTTATGTGGAAAATATACAGAAACTCCTAATTTAGTATTTTAGAGGTGATCAGTATTAATAGAATCAATAGGGATAACAAAGTGAAAGGCTGGGGGCTGATTCATAACATTACCCCCGCCTCCGAAAAATTGGTCCCCAATTTTAGATAAAAACTTCAGTCACCAGACTTTCAAGTTAGGCAGTGCCTATTTTCATGTTGTGCAACGTTTACTTTAATGAGGTATGTGCTTCTGCCTTTGATCCAATAAAGGGATACAAGTGCCTAGAAAACTTGTCTCCAACTATTGAATCCTTGATACTTTGATAAGTTGGTGATTACCAGACACAAAACTGGAAACAACTATTTTATCATATGTGGCAATTAGCACATTTCATATACTTATATATGTTTCCTTATAAGGCTTTTCTGCTAAAAATGCTATAACCATCATATATACAAAGGTAAACCTTAGTTTTTAAATCCATAATGTTTTAAATACAACAGATTAATTAACATGAGACATTGTATCAGACATAGACAGCATTAAGGGAATTATGAACATATGAAAACACATTTGTCATGACACACACAAAATTAAAGACTAGTCATACGTAATATAGCTCTTTATAAGAGTCTCCATATATGTGAACACATTTTGGTTATAGGTATTGTATTTGAAATACACAAATTATTGGCACTTATTTGGCCTATTTCACTAATATTGTCACAATATTGAATAATTTCCAACGTTGGTATTTAAAGTCTCTTTGTCGTCATTCATCACTGACGATACATTGGGATCCCATAGTAGTCCACAACTCCTCGATAACTCCTCAGTTTCTATATCAGTATTCTCGATATCAGTTTATCTATTTCAAGCCAAAAGGAGACTAAATCTCCTCCTCTCTGGCCACTTTATACGTTTACAAGAACATTCAGTTCTGTCTTATTAATTCAGTAGTGATTACAACTTCATTGTCCGCCCCTATTTTATGATGGCATTTTATGTAATAAGGTAAGATTACCATATTCTACTTATTCAAATACTTTCCTAAAATAATAGGATGTCATACTATTATAGCTTATGATCATAAACACCCACATTTTCATTATTCAAACTCATATCAAGCATTTTCAGGGTGAAATGTATATATATATATATATATATATATATATATATTTAAACTGCCTTATAAGATACATATTAGGGAAAAGGTTTGGCACCATCCTCTTTGAGAAAAAGAAAATACATGGTACACTTTCATACACACATTCATGTCGGAGAATACCATTTCTCCAACCCATTCATGTCGGAGAATACCATTTCTCCAACCCATTCATACAAAATAAAAAAATAGTAAAGACCACCCCCAAACAATAGCCAGTAGAAGGGATAGTAGCGGACATGCCACACACCCACTCTACGACATTGTTCCAAGAAATTCGTAAAATACCTTTTATGTTAGTTAGCTTGTTTTCACTCTCTCCACATGCCAATATCGCTACTCATCTTTCTTTCTAAAACACTCAACAGTTCACAATCAAAATATGCAGCCTCAGTCTTCAATGCGAGTAAACTTTCGACATTGCTAGCCAATAGACTACCAGTTCTAAGGAAAAATAAGAAATGTTTAAATGTCTGGGGTTCTCGGTCTAAAAAAATTATGTTGTTATTTTCGGGGCGTAGTGGAGAGTTTTCTAGAAACATTTTTGACAGCAGATTAGGGATGGAAACTAGAGTTCTTTTGCATGTTACAAATTCTGTACCCCCAACATTAAACTTTATAATTTCATTTTGGTCCTGCTCAATTTTTTGTAATTTATTGGAAGATGGGGTAGAAACTCTTATCGTCCGTTTTCTATTTTCATTTTCGCATTCCTTTTGTACCTTTTCTTCTGTTTCCTTTCTCTCTTTCTCCTTTCTCTCTTTCTCATTCTTTTCTTGTTTCTCTTGTTCTTTACTTTCTTTCTCTGCTTTTTCTTTCTTTTCTCTCTCCGCCTTTTCTTTCTTTTCTTTTTCTAACCTTTCTTTCTTCTCTTTCTCTTCCTGATCTTTTCTCTCTTTTTCTGCCTTTTCTTTCTTCTCTTTCTCTTCATTATCTTTCGTCTCTTTTTCTTTCCTTTCTTTCTCTTCCTTTTCCTTCCTTTCTTTTTCAGATTTTTCTTTTTTCTCTCTTTCTGCCTTTTCTTTCTTTTCTTTTTCTATTTTTTCTTTCTTCTCTTTCGCTTCCTCTCTTTCCTCTCTTTCTCTGCCTTTTCTTTCTTCTCTCTCTCCTTTCTTTTTTTCTCTTCCTTTTCTTTTTTCTCTTTTTCTTTCTTATCTTTCTCATCTTTTTCTTTCTTTTCTTTTACTAACTTTTCTTTCTTCTCTTTCTCCTCCTTATCTTTTCTTTCTTTTTCTGCCTTTTCTTTCTTCTCTCTTACCTGTTTTTCCTTCTCCTCTTTTTCTTTCTTTTCTTTCTCTAACTTTTCTCTTTTCTCTTTTTCTTTTCTATCTCTCTGTTCCTTTTCCTTTTCTTCTTTTTCTTTCCTCTCTTTCTCTTTTTTTCTCCCGATCTTTCCTTTCTCTCTCCTCTCTTTCTCTCTTTTCCCTTTCCTCATCCACCCTTACAATTCTCACACTTTCTCTATCCATGACTTCATCATCTAAAATCATGGGCTCCTCAAGGCCCGTAGCTTTTTGGTAATTTTCCAATGAATTAATGGCATTGAGGAGCTCAGATGTTCGACCGATTTCGGCAAGATGCCTTTCAGCAGAATTGTCACGTGAAGAAGCGGAGGAAGAGGATGTGGTTGAGGACGAGGAAGATGATTCAGGGGAAAATTTAGCAGAACCAGCAGAAGAGGAAGAAGAAGAAGAAGAAGAGGATAGGTGCCTCTGTCTTTTTCCGTTAAAGGGACGTGCTGGGCATGTCCTTTTTCTTGTAGGGGCTAGGGGACCTGGTGCATTTGGAACGATGAAATTTGATTCATTTCTTGGTCCCGTCAATATAAGCTCATGGTTTGCACGGGCTATGAAAAGTTCCAGTTCAACTTTTGCATCCTCGTGACTCGCCCCCGTAGTCGCGGAAAACATGAAGAAATCCCGCTCGGTTGCCCGGCATTGATGGGGATTGTTGTTCCTCCTAAATATCTTGTGACATTTAGTACACTTCCAGCTCACACAAGAGTGTTGCTCTTTCAAATGGTTGAGGCAAGCTCCTCGAGTCTTGAATGTCAAATCTTGGCATATGCCACATCGGTAGTCAAGTATCTGAAAGACAAGAGAGCTTCCTTAAGCATGTTTCAAGGGCACAGTACATGTCAATTTTTTTTTTCTAGAATTAATCAATTTTCAGATAAAAAGAAAAAAATATATATATATTAAGTTCACTTCTGATTTTATATGGCAGTATACAATATTCTGGTTTAAGAAAGCCAAACTGGCAAATTTCTTCCTGAGTACCTCCTCAACTTATCGTGGTGTACTACCTTGGGCCTATGTCTTGGGGACAGCTGTACTCGATACAGAATCTCACTAAGTTTTGTAATCACTTTATACGGACCTTTCCAAGGTCTTTGCAGTTTTGGATTTAAGCCTACCCTTCTAACAGGATCATAAAGCCAGACTGCATCTCCTACTTGAAATTCATACAAGTTAGATTTAATGTCATAATTTCTCTTCATAGCATCACTAGCTATCTGTAATCTATTACGAGCAAACTCGTGTATTTCTCCTATTCTTTCGCTCAACTGGTTAGCATACTGACTACCATAAACTTTCTGACTATTCTCTCTTTCAGGCTGACCAAACACCATGTCAATGGGAAGCCGAATTTCATGACCAAAGGTCATCTTACTAGCTGAAGTGCCTGTGGATTCATGGACAGAAGACCTGTATGCCATCATTACTAAGGGGACATATTCATCCCAATCTTTCTGGTGTTCAGAAACAAAAGCTGACAACATGTTCAAAATGGTTCTATTTGCCCTTTCTATCATACCATCCGACTGGGGTCTAGCTTTAGTAGTCCTAGTTTTCTTGATTCCCAATACTTGACAAATTTCTTGAAATAACTGACTTTCGAAAGAGGCTCCTTGATCAGTATGTATGAACAGAGGGACACCAAACCGAGTTATGAAATTGTCAATCAGGGCCCTAGCTACGGTCTTTGCTTCCAGATTTTCTAACGGAATAGCTTCAGTCCATTTCGTAAAGTAATCCCCTACTACCATCAGGTACCTTTTTGGAGCATTACCATTCTTAGGGGTTGTTCTAACCAGAGGTCCCATGAAGTCAATTGCTATTCGTTCCATAGGCAGACCTACGTTGTACTGTTTCATTGGGGCCTTAGATTTTCTAAGGGACATTTTTCGGGAACAACACACTTCACATCTATTACACCAGTCTTCTACATCTTTCCTCATTGCATACCAGAAAAAGCGATCCCTTATTTTACCCAGGGTTTTACCCATACCAAGGTGAGCTCCAGCCGTGCTATCATGGAGCTGTGACAGTACAAATCGCCTCAGACTTCTCGGAACAACCATCAAGAATTTAATCTCTTTTCCATCATCACTCTCCCATCTCCTGTACATAACACCTTCTCTGACACACAGAAGTTCCAACCTTTGCCAGTAATACTTAACCTCTAGACCCTGTCGAGCTATCTCACTCCATTCTGGCTTCTCACCTCTTTCAATCCACGCATGCAATCTCTTTAGCACCCTATCTTCTAACTGGAGTTCTCTGATTTTCACTTTATCGAACTCTTCCCAGTCAACCTCAATTTCTTCAAAATCATGATCTCTACTGCTACCTGATTCTACTTTAATAGTGGAACTTATAGAATTACTCTCATCTGAAGGACCTGGCTGTGGTTCTACCTTCTTGGATTCACTTTTCTTTGTAGCATTAATCCTACCCCGCCTGTGTGTATTTATACTACTTTCTGTCTTCTTCACCTCATTAACATTCTCTACTTTCTCTACTCTATCCTGTCTCATTACAGCTTCTTTCTCTAATTTCTCTACTTTCTTTCCTTTAACAATATCTGCATAAGAAAGGGGACCTGGTTTCTCGCCCTGGCTGTACCCTACCTTACCGACTAAGCTTTCTACAGATTCATCGTCCTTTTTCTGCCTATTTGGTTCACTCTGCACCCTCTGAGAATTCTCTAGTCTACTATCACTGCCTTCTTCAACTAAGACTGGGAAAAACTTGCTTTCTACCCTATCACAGTACTTACACCGCAAGTCATAACAAGGTCTTCTGGAGAGGGCGTCACAATTACTGTGCAACCGTCCAGCCCTGTGTTCTATGGTGAAATTATAAGCAGACAAAACGTCAACATTCTGGCTAGTTGTCGATCTAAGATTTTGAAGTTCAAAAGCCATCTCAGACTACCATGATCACTCCTTACCGTGAACTGGGTACCATACAAGTAATGATGCCATTGCTTTATGGAATTCACTACAGCCAACAGTTCGCGACGGGTGACACAATAGTTTCTTTCTGCTCTACTGAAACACCTACTGTAATAGCTAATGACCTTCTCTTCGCCATTTTGAACCTGAGAAAGAACAGCCCCCTGATCAACACCTGACGCGTCACAGTCAATTATAAACGGGTCGGTTTCGGTGGGAAAGGCTAACAATGGGGCACTGCACAAAGCTTCCTTAATCGTCTGAAATGACCGTTCACATGCGTCGGTCCATTCAAAGTTTCTTTCCTTTTCGGCAAGTTGGTGAATAGGCTTGGCAATTGTTGCAAATTGATGAACATATGACCTATAATAACTTGCTATGGAAATGAAGCTCTTTGCTTGTTTAGCAGTCCTTGGGGTGGGCCATTTTTTTTAATTGTCTCAATCTTACTGGGCGAAGTACCAATGCCAAATTCATTGATGGTATGGCCTAAGAAGGTTACCTCCCTTTGGAAGAGTTGACATTTTTTGGGATTAAGTTTTAAGTTAGCCTGTCTCAACCTTTCGAAAACAAGTTCCAAGTTTAGAAACTGCTCCTCAAAGGTCTTTGAATGACAAATGATATCATCCAAGTAGAGAACAACAATCTTCCACAAAATGTCAGAAAACGTCATTTACATCAAGCGAGTGAACGTGCTAGGTGCATTGCAAAGACCAAATGCTAGTTTCCGCCACTGCCATTGTTCTCCGCCGGGTATAGAGAATGCAGTGCGGTGCCTGTCTTCTTCGGCAATGTCAACTTGCCAGTAACCGGACTTCATATCGAGACAAGACCACCATTTTGACCCTGACAATGCATCTAGACTGTCGTCAATTCTTGGTAGACTTTGACAATCTTTCACAGTTACCTCATTCAAGCCACGAAAGTCACAACAAAATCTGATAGATTGATCAGGCTTTGTAACCATAACAACTGGGGCATTCCACGCACTTTGGGGACACTTCTCAATGATACCATCTTTAGCCATTTGCTGAATTTCTTGTTCAGCCACTCTACGTTTTGCTAATGGAATTCTATAAGGTGCCTTTTTGACTGGTTTGGCATCTTGAACATCAATGTGATGCTGAATGAGTGTAGTGTGCCCAATATCACTTGACGATTTGGAAAAGATATCCTGATGCTTAATCAGAAATTGTTTCAGTCGTACCTGTTGGGACTCATCCAAGTTTTCGGAAGACCGCTCAAATAAGGATTTCAAGTGCTCAGGCAGTTTGTCAGAAGTTTGGTCATTTTCAATAATTTGAGAGACATTTACCCTTTCACCACTTACGGATTCTACGGCTTGCATAACTGCAGTTACAGTATCTCTTCGAACTGTTATGGGCTCTTTGCTCATGTTAGCCAATCTTAAGGGAATGTTTCCATTTTTCGGGTCAACTAAAACCCTAGCTACCATAAGACCAGTATTTTCTACAAACTTCCTATGAGGCTCTACTAGCCCTGCTCTACTTCTGTCTACATTATCTAAGGGTTTCCCTAGAACAATTATCTCAGATTCAGGGGGAACGCTCACATTTTCTACAAGCGCCACTCTACAGCAGACAGGCTGTGAACCATTGCTCATATAACAAGGGATTTCCTGACCTTTCACCTTAAGACAACTTTTACTTATGATTAAATCACATTTATTCTGCATCATGAAATCTATACCTAGAATACCATCCTGCGTTATGTCTGCAAACAGAACTTCATGCTAGAAGGTAACATTTCCCAGGTTAATTTCTACGGTTGCCTTTCCCTTAAATGGTTTACTTTCCCCGGTTACAGTCAATAGCATGGTAGTGACAGGAGTGAGACAAGGTTCTCTACTATTTCCCCATGTGTTAATGAGATTGCTGTTCAAAATTGTCACATTTGCACCAGAATCACACAGTAGTGTAACTGGTTTATCGTTGACATTTGCTCGAACAAAATAACCATCATCATTGCTACCAGTGTTGCTGAGTTGAATTATATTGGACCTTATAGTGTTTTCGGTCGAGTTGTGGTCCCCCAACTTGACCTGGCATCGTTTCCCTGTTGCTGTGCATTGAAATTTTGCTGTTCAAAGCCATTATTTCTTTGCTCATTTTGCCTTCCATAACTATTTCTTGGTGGATTGCCTGGTCTGTAGTTGCTATTTCTTTGCCAGTTGTTACCCCTAAACCTGTCCCCGTTAAAATTGGGATTAGGTCGCTGTGACCTATTTGGTACAAAGTGGGTCCTATTCTGGGGAGTGTTTCAACCCTTATGTTGGAAATCTCGGGGTCTCTGTCTATTCTGCAATTTTTCAACCTTATCCATCAGAGCATTTACCGTTTCTGTTATTTTACTGATTTCATCACTAACATTGCTGTTTCCAGAGGTCTCACCAACTGACCCCACAGCCTTATTTCTCTGCCTATCAGCAATTCTTTGAGCTTCCATTTTTACGGCTAGAGTTTCGGCTTCTTGGATAGATTTTGGGCTACACTCCCTAAGCCTTATTCGGATTTCAGAGTCTAGTAAAGAGTCAATGAAATGGTCAAGGGCCAATGTATCTATAAGGTCAGAGTTAGCAGCGGGGTATACCTGTCTTGTTAGTTTCCGGATATTTTGGGCTAATTCCGGTATCGTCTCCCCCTTTTGTCTAACCCGATTTTTTAATTGCGCCCGGTAAATTTCAGCTTTGTTGACTGTACCAAATCTACTCTGCAAGGCAGCAACCAAGTCAGGAAAGTTTCTACTATGACCAGAATCAAGTTCACTAAGCAATGATCTAGCACTACCCGTTAAACTACTTGCCAGGTGTAATGCCTTTGTCTGACTATTCCATTGATTTATCCTTGCCACAATGTTAAATTGAGTCAGATATTCATCAATGTCTGTTAACCCGTCATACAGCTGAGGTTTCACTCTAACATGCATATTTTCAGTCGGACGACTCTTGTCAGCCGCCTCACCTTGAGCATGTAGACTATTTCCTAACTCAGACCTAACTGCCGAACTACCCTGTGAGCTAGAATTGCTATTCGTATTTCTAGTTTCTATGTCACATATCTGCCTCTGTAAGGTACAAAATTTCTCTGACATCCTATCAAATTTTCCTTCAAAGGTATCACTCAAGGACATAACTGTTTTCTTTACTTCACTTGCCAATGAAGTAATTTGGTCCTGTATATTTCGGTCGGGACTTGACTGCCTAGACAGTATTTCTATACTACTGTTTCTCATTTCGCCAAGCGAATCTTGCGCAGTTTCGTTTTCTTCTTCCAGAGTATTGTTTAAAATACTTTCTTCTGTCATTTTCACAGTGGAAAAAAAAATATAATGTATAAAGAAGCAGAATCAGAATTGTTGAGTTATACTGTCAGGATTTAGGCCCAAAACAAAGGAGTCCTTACACTACAAAGGGTTCGTTCTGATTCTGTTCTGGTATAAAAAGATAAAGAAGATCAAATGACTTATAAAATTGTGTTTATTTTATTTGTTGATTGTTATAAAAAATGACAAATATTTCCTAATTGTTCGTAATTGGTAAAAGTAAAACTATTTCATTGACTCCGATGATTTCTATTAATCGGCAGCCAATCAGCTCAAAGCACATTCGATGTTTATAAACAATCGGATTTATGGAGGCTCAATCAAGTACTAAGTCAAGAAAAACATTTCAACACATAGCCACACTATAATTAATTAATGTTGAAAGAAGAAGAGATTCATTCATATACAATATAAATTATTTCCCTACTGTATCTGATCTTTAACGGGTGTTGCGAATTTTGGACATTAAAAGTCGGACCAAAATTGGAAGAAACCTTCGAAATTCGATGCAGATTCTAGGATCAAAATTCGCAACACTTCGTTCAAATTTCGAGACAAACAGTAAAATATAATGTTTAGAGAAAAAGGATGGTCAACACGATGCAGCAGTTCAAATGTGGAATATAAAAATTGGGAAATCTAGGAGCGAAATTGGAAGTTTAAAATTCGAGCAAAAGGTTCAAAATTCGCAACAAGAAGATTTGAAAATTCGATTAAATGACCAAAAACTTGTTGCAAGACGCTTAAAGGGTCTTAAAAACTACTGAGTCTTTACTCAATTTTCTGTCTAAAAATTCGCTACCTCTCTCATGGTATTTTCGGGGGGTTATTGCTATTTTTCGAATTTTGGTCTTCTGAATTTCGAGTTTCAGATCGGATGACGAACGCTGCGGTGCTACCGTCCTTTTTATACTGATTTGGTATCTCTTAGTTACGGTCTCGCGAGCTCTTGATAACCATTGTTACAGGCGTTCTGATTGGTGGAGACGCACCTTCCTGGCGCGGCTACACCAATCAGCGCTCGCTTTCCAATGTTCAATGAAACAGTATGGCGGACCGAATGAAATCTGTTTGGAGAAACAGGTGGACAATTTTAAGGAGAATTTACCTCATAAAATGACTTGTCACAGGTAATCATCATTACTATATAATTGTAGACATATTTATTCATTTACCTGTGTCGGCTTTTCGTACAACTCTTTGTATTTCTTTGGCAGTCGTGGTCGAAGCGTGTCACAACATGAAATTAGGGTAGTGGCTCAATTTCCGTGTTATGTGGAAAATATACAGAAACTCCTAATTTAGTATTTTAGAGGTGATCAGTATTAATAGAATCAATAGGGATAACAAAGTGAAAGGCTCGGGGCTGATTCATAACAATATAGGTAACTGCGTGGCTGCCTTTTGGGAAAGCAGCTGCGCATTTGTCCTACGATACGTTTTCTTAGTACTGTATGTGTATTTGACTGTCAATTTAGTTTTTTTTCCACTTCGTTTGTTGGAGGGGGAATTTCTTTCTGATTGTGCCGTTTCCTGATCGTTGCCTGCTTTTACCTTCAAAGCAACGAAGACTGGCCTGACAATTTTATTTGCCAGACGTAATAGTGGAGTTGTTGCACGTTCAGTTGTATTCTCTCTATTCATTTATCCGACCAAATTTCGTCTGATCCTTAGCGTAATACTAAATCCGCGTCTAGACTTCTGCAAATATACATTTCTCCGTTTTAACTAGAATATTTTTAACTATTGGCCATAAGTTCACAAACTTGATATTTTACCATTTAAATTCATACGAACTGTTTTCACGAAAATATTCAAGTGTGTTATTTGCATTATTTAACCGATAAGTATAATTTCAGTCTGTTTAATATACATCTTTTTGGATGCCAAAATTCGTCATCTCACCTAATGTTTTACTTAAGTTAAGGGACCAGAGGACCATTGGTCCTGAGAACGCTCACCTGAAGACTGATCTTGGAGTATTAAGTCATAATGAAATGACCTTGACCTTGAATACTCACACACCTTTATTGACTTCATAAGTTGTCTGCATCTGCAAAGTTTCAGGTCTCAGGCTGCAATAGGTTCCAAACCCAGTGATTTCTGAGAAAACCATAATTTTAATTTTGATATTTAAATGACCTTGGGCCAAGGTCAAGACATGACCTTGGCCTTCAGTAATTACTTACCTTCAATGACTCCATTAGTTGTCTGCATCTAGCAACTTTCAGGTCTCAGGCTGCAACAGTTTGTTTTCGCCTTTTCCCATGTAAAAGCCTATGTTTCCAAACTTGACCTTGCCGTAAAATAGGTCAAGATCATCATAGGGTCATCATTTCAACAAACTATGATGGGCTGGAGTCCCAAATGCTACATACCAAGTTTCATGAAAATTGGCCTGCCGATTTTGGAGAAGAAGATTTTTGAGTGGTTTTTACCATATATGGGCGTGACGGCCATCTTGGTCATGTTACCTGGATTTCGCTAAAAAACTTTCGTCTCCCCTACCCATGGATGTTCCACATAAAATTTCGCTTTGATTGGCCAAGCAGTTTCAGAGAAGAAGATCTTTGAAAAGTGTGTATGGACAACAGACTGGCCAAGGTCAAGAGATGACCTTGACCTATATTAATCACATACCTTCATCTACTCCATTAGTTGTTTGCATCTACCACTTTTCAGGCCTCGGTCTGTGTTTTCAAAAAATCCATAGTTTTCACTTCTTCCTATGTAAAAGCCTATGTTTCCAATTTGACCTTGCCGTAAAATAGGTCAAGGTCAACCAAGGGTCATCATTTTATCAAACTATAATAGGCTGAGGTCTCCGATGCTACATACCAAGTTTCGTGGAAATCGGCCCACCGGTTCTGGAGAAGAAGATTTTTGAGTGGTTATTACCATATATGGGCGTGGCAGCCATCTTGGTCATGTGACTTGGATTTCGCGATCAAACTTTTGTCTCCCCTACCCATGGATGCTCCACATAAAATTTCACTTTGATTGGCCGCGCAGTTTCAGAGAAGAAGGTCTTTGAAAAGTGTGTATGGACAACAGACTGGCCAAGGTCAAGAGATGACCTTGACCTACATTAATCATATACCTTCATCTACTCTATTAGTTGTTTGCATCTACCACTTTTCAGGCCTCAGGCTGCAATAGTTTTCCAAAAATCCATAGTTTTCACTTTTTCCTATGTAAAAGCCTATGTTTCCAAATTTGACCTTGCCGTAAAATAGGTCAAGGTCATCCAAGGGTCATCATTTTATCAAACTATGATGGGCTGAGGTCCTCAATGCTACATACCAAGTTTCGTGGAAATCGGCCCGCCGGTTCTGGAGAAGAAGATTTTTGAGTGGTTTTTACCATATATGGGCGTGGCGGCCATCTTGGTCATGTGACCTGGATTTTGCGATCAAACTTTCGTCTCTACTACCCATGAATGCTCCACATAAAAGTTCACTTTGATTGGCCAAGCAGTTTCAGAGAAGAAGATCTTTGAAAAGTGTGTATGGACAACAGACTGGCCAAGGTCAAGATATGACCTTGACCTATATTAATCACATACCTTCATCTACTTCATTAGTTGTTTGCATCTACCACTTTTCAGGCCTCAGGCTGCAATAGTTTTCAAAAAATCCATAGTTTTCACTTCTTCCCATGTAAAAGCCTATGTTTCCAAATTTGACCTTGCTGTAAAATAGGTCAAGGTCATTCAAGGGTCATCATTTTATCAAACTACGATGGGCTGAAGTCCCCAATGCTACATACCAAGTTCCGTGGAAATCGGCCCACCGGTTCTGGAGAAGAAGATTTTTGAAAGGTTTTTACCATATATGGGCGTGACGGCCATTTTGGTCATGTGACCTGGATTTCGCGATCAAACTTGAAATGCCACTACCCAAGGAGGCTTCACATAAAATTTCAACTAGATCAGCCAAGCGGTTTCAGAGAAGAAGATCTTTGAAATTGTGGACGACGGACGACGGACGACGGACGGACGACGGACGGACGGACGCCGGATCATGGCTATCCTATAAGCTCACCTTGTGAGCCTTCGGCTCAGGTGAGCTAAAAATTGCAATTCTAGGTCTTGGTTTTCGAATGTTTTCTTCTTAAATTGTCCGACGATAAATGACGTTTTATTCTGTATTTTATAATCTCTCTCTCTCTCTCTCTCTCTCTCTCTCTCTCTCTCTCTCTCTCTCTCTGCTTCATTGTATTCTGTAATATCCCTGCCTCGGTCTTCACTATTATTGACTAGGCTTTTTGAAAACACAGGACACATGAAATCTGAGTTCGACATCATGCACTTTTTGCTAACAATTAGAACAATATGAAATCATATGCATTCATCAACAGTGTGTGCTTTAAATATAGTCATACTACGTGTGCTCAGATGTACTGATTGGCTTACAATTGGCATGAAATGCTCATGTGCAGAAAATGTAGTTAGGAAAACAGGTGACTGTGTGACTTGAGTGAAGGAGACAGCCACACTAATTGCAAACATAAACTTGTTTTATTGTGTATGGCGTTGAAATTTGAATCAGGTTAAATACATGCAACTGACAAGACGCCACGCGTACCACTTTCATTTAGATACAGGTAATACACAAACATATTTTCTTGGAAAAAATATGGGGACGCCTCAAACAATGCTACATAATTGTCTTGGAGTAAGAACCGCTTTCTATTATTATAGTGATCAGTGCGACTAAAGTTATGAGATGCGCGGCTACATACCGAAAAGCGGCAGAAAAATAGGCTGGTTTGTTGTTTGCTGGTGTCCATAGCAACAGCAATAAAACAAAAAAAATATCATTCTATACATTGTTGATCAAATTTTCTTATATCGAACTAGAGAATTACTGTCATGATTGCATCATGTGCCAATTTCATTATTACCATTCAAATCTAGTTGTGTATGTATATGAAATTGACTTGATACCAAACTCAATTTGTATAAAAACGAGGATTCAGATCTTATTTGCCTGATAATATCATTTTCTGGATGAGCTGTCTAACTTCAATTTTCGTACTTATCATGTATATAGATATCATTTTCGTCTTATTAGGCTTAATGCCTAGGT
Organism: Rugalucina vietnamica; assembly: GCA_964017185.1. NCBI lineage: Eukaryota > Metazoa > Mollusca > Bivalvia > Lucinida > Lucinidae > Rugalucina > Rugalucina vietnamica. The sequence goes on along the minus strand of OZ024882.1, from coordinate 46,697,373 downwards.
CACACTAGCAATAACGTACGCTGCGGATAGTTGCGGATACTAAACGTAGCAATCCGCAGAAATAAGTGGGCGGGGCTAACTGTTCCTAATGAATTTACGTAATTACAATTACCTATAAATACGAATACATACGGTATAGTTACGGATATATTCGGATACATACATACATAACGTTTAGACACGAACACATACGTTCATTTGTTACGCTCTCTTGCGTTAAAAACGCTGCAATAAGGTGTAAGTAACCGTTGTTTATTGTCAAAGTACAGTCACATTGGCACATACGGATGCGACGGACGCTACGGACAAGTCTTACGTATCTATCCATTATATCCGTACCAATTCGTATCGTATGCGTATATGACCGTAGTTGCACGTGTTGTATCCGCAGAGTCCGTAGAATCCGCGCCCAAATTATAACCAGAGAACCAATGGTCCTGTAAACGCTCACCAGAAACCCGAGATATATACCAATAAACTTGTTTGACTAGAATGGTAATATCCATGTATATAACCCCAGGGCTTGGTCAGAGCAACCCCTGGAGTCAATTTCTTTTTGAAAACATAAAACTGCAGTCCATTTGCCAATTTACTGAAAGTTTTGCCCTTCAAATGACATTTTAACAATTTTCCCCATTCAAATGCATGGGTGACCTAAGTTGACCTTGTCGTAAAATAGGTCAAGGTCATCAAAGGGTCACGATTTATATAACTTTGTAGAGCTCCATTGCCTGATGCTTCATGCCAAGTTTCAAAATCATAGGCCTTCTGGTTCTGGAGGAAAAGATTTTTATAGGTTTTTGCTATTTATAGCCCTGACAGCCATCTTGGTCATGTGACCATGACCATTTATATATACTTTCATTCCCAGTTCCTAACAATGCTCCTCATAAAGTTTGGCTTTGATTGGCCAAGCAGTTTCAGAGAAGAAGATCTTTGAATATCACTGTAATATACATGTATATTGCCCCGGGGTGGGGGCTGACATACCCCTGGGGTCCAAATATTTTCAGAATCATCAATCGTAAGTCCATTTGCCCATTTGCTGCAAGTTTTTCCCTACAAATGACATTTTAACACTTTTTCCCATTCAAATGCATAAGCGACCTATGTTGACCTTGCCGTAAAATAGGTCAAGGTCATCCACGGGTCATGATTTATAAAAACTTTGTAGAGCTCCTGTCACTGATGCTTCACACCAAGTTTCAAAAACATTGGCCTTCTGGTTCTGAAGAAGAAGATTTTTAAAGGTTTTTTCTATTTATAGCCATGGCGGCCATCTTGGTCATTTGACCTTGACCATTTATATAAACTTTCTTTCCCCCTTCATAAGGATGCTCCATATGAAGTTTGGCTTTGATTGGCCATGCGGTTTCAGGGGAGAAGATGTTTCATTATTATGGAAATATACATACCAAGTTTCGTGGAAATCGGCCCACTGGTTCTGGAGAAGAAGATTTTTAAATGTTTTTGTTATTTATAGCCATGGCGGCCATCTTGGTCATGTGACCTGGACCATTTATATAAACTTTCGTTCCCCCTTCCTAAGGATGCTACACATGAAGTTTGGCTTTGATTGGCCAAGCGGTTTCAGAGGAGAAGATCTTTGAAATTGTGGACGACGGACGACAGACGACGGACGGACGACGGACGGACGACGGAGCATGGGTATATTATAACCTCACCTGTGAGCCTTCGGCTCAGGTGAGCTAAAAAAAGTCAAAATTTCGATACGGACGAAACATCCGTATCTGCATTTGAAGAAATTATAGAACATAATATGCTTTGATTGATTGATTGCTTGATCGATTAATCGGTAGATTGATTGCTCGATAGCGATCGATCTCTCGGTCGATCGATAGACTCATTGATCGATGATCGATTTATTGATCAATTAATTGATCAAGTGATCAACTGATCGAAAGTTCGAGTGATCGATCAAGACCGATCGGATGATTGATCGATTGAGTGATTGTTCTTTCGATCGATCTATCGAGTGATTGGTCGATTGCGATCGATGGATTGATATCTTGACGGATAGATCGAGTGATTGATCAATCGAGTGATAGTCGTACAGCAAGAGAAATAATTTCTTATATACTGTACTTTTAGTAACATTTGTGTATTTGCTTATTCGTTTGTTGGTTCTCCTTCTTTCTTAGATATTGCAGCCTTCTTCTCCGCTAGTAAAAGCAATTCAAAATCTCCTTCTGCGGAATCCATATTATTCACACTGGCGAAAGGAATGCATTGGAAGCGCGTGCATATTTGTGAGCATTGAACGCACGGGCGATTCAGTGAGTAAACGGTATACTCTTCACTACATAACTGTCCGCCGACAAAGACCGTAACCGTATGAAACATTATCGGTCCGCAACAAATACTTACGACAAGATACGTTTACTTACGGAATGGATACGGTTTTTGATACCATTTAGATACGGGCAGTTACGGGTTTTTCATCCGTGCCTGTTTTTTGATAATTATCAAAGCTTGGCTGCGGATCTTCCGGGCCCTGTAAATAATGCACGTACAGATACGGACTTTACGGATATGATACGAATCGTTACGGACAGGACGGACAAATACGGAAGCCCTATCCGCAGCGACCGTAAGTGCTAGTGTGACCTAGGCATTATCGTAGCATGAATAACTTTGTTATGCAAAATTGTCTCTAGAAAACAGCATATCGGTATGTGGGCCATGAAGAATAACAAAACTACAATAAACAATTTTATTCTTAAATTGATTGTTTTGAACCATTAACAGTCGTTTAGAAAGATTTTGGTTTGTGGTCTAAATCAAAGACTAATTGATAGAAAAATCTGAACACTACGTTGGTGTGTTTTTCTTATGAACGTTAATTCCTATCTGATTATTTCATCGTTTTCTGTGGTTAGATAATTAACCGGTATCACTGATTATACGCACTGTGCGTTTTGATGCATCCATCAATTGCTGTAGCACGTTGCATGATAACATGCACTGACTATACTGAACTCATAGTAATTGTATTTAAAATTAGTTTTGCGGCGCCATCAGAACGAAATGCGTGTTTAAGCGATGTCTAATTGAATGACTGTGTAAGTAAGTAAGAGGTTGGGCGATTGTGATTCAACTGCACATCCCTGTTGTCATCAGACGATGATTGCATAAGCCATACATGGCGGTTAACCAACACGCCCACCTACGTTTGCACTTATTTGTAAAATTACACGACTGAGACGCTTTGCAGAGTAAATATTCATGTTATCATAGGCGACAATCTCATAAAATACTTGAAAATAGCGAAGAATATTGTCGCCATTGATCAGATGTGCCGCGAAGAAAACAACTTTATTAGGGCCGACAAATGTAAGGCCGAATGAAAATAGAATCTGCACAGATGCACAGATTTGTATAGATCATAATTTTTTCAAGCATCCTGAAAACTTACTATGGAATTTAGGCATGTTTTTTCTTTGCCTTCTATCTTGAAGTAGTATGTTAGAATCTTATTTTCCCAGAAATTATTTCAGATTTGAACGGCTCTTGGGACGATTTGATCGCATTAATCTAAAAGCGATTTTGCACTACTGGAAATTGCTTCACACCAGTTGCTCTATGCAAGAAAAACATAACTATGACATTTACAGTGTACGTCAAATCGTTTCAGACAAGAAGATAAATAAACACTTTAGGTGGATGTGTTTTGAGAATGGGATGGTTGAGAGGCCAAAGACCACGGTCTTTAAGCTTTCTATAGACTCAAATGGCGGCACTAGTAGAAATTCTGGAGCAAATAGATGAACAATAACGTAATTAGTGGTAAAAATAGAGGGACCAGGAATCGACGCAACTAGATGTAAAGTCCCAACTAAGACACCAGGTGGGAAAGAAAATACATAAAACATAACAAGACATTTTCCGATAACATATCCGAAGAGCAGGATGACTAGCTCTTTCCGAACTAGGCTTGGGCAGCCAGCAAGTCTCAATCAAAACCAAAGGCAACTAGCACAACGTAGATTGAATAAACAGAAAGGTACAAGTAGGCAAAGATCAGGAAAAGGCGCAATCAGAAAAAGATTCCCACTCCAAAAACCGAGGTTGGGAAAAAACCAAACTAACAATCAGGTACTTATACCATGAAACATATCGTAAGCCGAATGAGCAGCTATTTTCCCAATAGGTGGCCACTCAGTTACCTTAACTTAACTAAAAATATGAAAACATACATAAGGCGCCAACAGCACAAAAAATGTTATACACCAAGACATAAAACAAAAAGAACCACCACAGAAGTATCGACTTGGAACGATCAGTAACACAAAGTTACTGGCGGGCTTAAACCGGTTTTACATGGCCATAACCTCACCCTCAGCTTCTGCAGTGGTTCATAACATTTAGTTAGTTATTTGGTCCTCGTGGTGAATCTCTAACTAGTCAATGAATCATCAAGAACAAACAAATAAATCATGATAAACATCCTGATGAATCAAAAACCAGGACTCACAGACTGAGTAAGCTGCCCGACGATGGAGATCCCTGGGCGCCGAATAACCTACTAACTCCGGAGCAAAAGAAAAACACCAGTTGGACCCCGGTGGGCCAAGCAACAGACAAGAAGCTCCGGCCCCAACCAACTAAAATGAATAGCTTTATGTCGGGGCCATCATAGAGTCTGACGCCCGACCCACCGGCGTGCAATTAAAGAAGGCAGCATAGCTATCAACCATGATTGGGTTAAAAACTAAGCATGCAGACTGTCGCATAACATTTAAGTTATAACCAATACGTCTGTAACGTGTTATGATTTTTCTGAACTGAAAAGAAAAATCATTAATTCCTTTAAGTTTCTTAAATTTGTAAACCAAGTCACCATAAAATTCAGGTTCCGAAAGGGCCTCACTTAAAAGCGTCTTTAACCCAACATTATATTTGGAAATCAATTCATAGTGTCTACGATAAAATTTAGAAAATGTTTTTCGAAGTTTATGATACCGATAGCCCTGTTGGAGAAGTTTTGCCGTTAAACATTTATTTCGAGACGCATCAGGAAAATAAATCACTTTCACCGGGACGACGATAACCGTTTTTTTACTAGAGACCTGCAGGTCTTTTAGCGTTTTTTAAAAGAAAACAAGACGAGTCATAATGCATATGTAGGTATAATGGAAACATTATCACTAATTAATAATTTTATTGCAATAAATAAAATATAGTATAGAGAGTTTCCATTATCAACAGAAATGGTGACTTGACGTTTAAGGTCCTGGGTTTGAAGCAAATGTTCAGAGTTTTTCCAAAGGGTCACTGAAGAGGCTTAAGTAGCCGAAACCGTGGTATGGCCCATCCCCTTTTTTCATTAATATGCTCGCTGCTCTTAAAGGATCCCTGGTGTTGGCTATGAATTTTTATTACCACGAACACTGGACCAACTGTGATACGAAAAGTCACCATTCAAATGATAGTTTCTTATTTGAGTTTCGTTGCAATTTAAACGCGGTGATATTTAAAAAAAAAAAAAAAAAAAAAAAAAAAAAAAAAAAAAGTTTGATATTTTTCTTATTTTTGCTCCAAAACATAGATTGTGGGTACTCGTTAGAACCTGATGAAAAGAAGTTTCAGTTGGTGATTAAAAGGCAATGGCAAGCGTTTAGCACATTCAAGCTGACCACACCTCCCAAACTGAAAACCAAGGAGGTACAATCTACATGCTACCACACAAAATGCATGTACAAGTACCTATTCAAATAGAAGTTAGATTCGCCCGAGTGAGCATTGTGGTCATCTTGATGCTGTGACTTACGCTATTGACATACATTTCTATACTGACAGCCATTTCTATAATACTTTTTGTTCCGATTTAAGTATTCTGGTTTGTTTTTAGGTTATGTACCTCCATTCGTATATATTCAAACGGTTGCAATATGATACATTTTTCCATGCTAGATTTAAAGATATTGACAGTACAGTTCAAGGACGTTATGCTTACAAAAAAAAACGTTTATAGCAAGGGTGAAGAAGAAATGATATATTAGGCTAATGTGTCTGTGTAATGAATACCTCGTTGGGTGCATATGGTAAAAAGGGCATTATTACTGCTCTTAAAGGATCCCTGGTGTTGGCTATAAAATTTTATTACCACGAACTCTGGACCAACCATCATACGAAAAGTCAACAATTCAAATGAGAGTTTCTTATTTGAGATTCGTTTCAATTTAAACGCGGTGATATTTTTATGAAAATACTCACGAAATTAAAATCTTTCTCCTACAATCGGAATTGTGAGAATACCTATGAAAGTTTGCATCGAACATGATCCTCCTGGTCCAGCAGAAAATCAGAAAGAAAGAAAAAAAAAACGCTTAATAAAATACCTTTTAATCAAAATCTTGCTGTGAGTATGCACAATTGTGATTCTTCATTACGAAAACTTGTCCATGCAATAAACAGATTTTTTTTAGCTTTAACATTTGAAAATTTTCAGCTGAAAAATTTTGATAATTTTCTTATTTTTGTAGCAAAAATAAGACAATTAGGTATACCCCCACATACCCCAGTTTTGCTATATAAAAGTGGGGTTTACGGGGGTATAAATTACACGGACATGTTTTCCTGATGTTATTTGAACCCGCAGTTCAAATCACATTTGTTTCAAGAACTTACGGTTCGTCAAAAGAAGTTTCAGTTGGATATAGAAAGGCAATGACAAGGGTTTAGCAATGACAAGGGTTTAGCACATTCAAGCTGACCACACCTCCCACACTGAAAACCAAGGAGGTACAATCTAAATGCTACCATAAAAAATGATTAAGTACATGTACCCATTCAAATGGAAGTAAGATTCGCCCGAGTGAGCATGGTGGTCATCTTGATGATGTGACCTAGGTTATTGGCCTACATTTCTATATTGACAACCATTTCTATAATACTTTTTGTTCTGATTTAAGTATTCTGGTATGTTTTAGGTTATGTACCTCCATTTGTATATATTCAAAAGGTTGCAATATGAAACAGTTTCGCATGCTCGATTTATTATCATGTCGCGGGACAAGATATGATTTACTTGTATTAAAATGCAAAACATCGGCTTTACGAGTATGAATTCGCATGCATACATTCCGCATTTTATTTCTGAATTTCAAGTCTAACAAGCGTTTGATCGAAGACCTAAGTGCCCTTTGGCAACTAAATGACACTTAAGGGACAATCATGAAGCGAATGACAGATATTTCAATCTGAACACTTTGAAATGAACATGGATTTTTGTGGAACCAATTACATTCCGTCCGAATCGTTGAATAATAATGATGTTGAATTGACATTACAGGTCAAGGACGTTATGCGTGCAATGAAACACGTTTATAACAAGGGTGAACAAGAAATGATTTATTAGGCTAATATGTCCATGTAATGAATACCGCCTTGGGTGCATATGGTAAAAAGGCCATTTAATAGAGTAAGTTTATTTTTATTTCTCACCGCTGTGTATGGTGTGGTTTCTAGCCCCATACGAGACACATGTGAGATAATCCATGTTCTGCTTGCGGGTGTGCCAAGTGTTTTTTTTTTCTCGAGTTTCTCCAGATTTCACTCCACCTACTGAATGGCCAGTCTAACATGATTTGTAATAATCTTGAAAGGGACGTAAAACTGAATCAAAATATTCCTATTAAAAGAAAAGGTTTCTATGCAGCAGAAGTATTGGTTTCTTCTACCAAGCTGTAAAATTATATGGACATATAATAAGGCAGCAGCATAGTTATGAAGGTTCTGGTATTCAACCATACACGTTAAAACTTGTTTTTTCATGAATGAAACTTCTCCAACAGGGCTATCGGTATCATAAACTTCGAAAAACATTTTCTAAATTTTAAATAATGTTGGTTTAAAGACTGATGCTTTTAAGCGAGGGCCTTTCGGAACCAGAATTTTATGGTGACTGGGTTTACAAATTTAAGAAACTAATAGGAAGGAATGATTTTTCTTTCCAGTTCAGAAAAATCTTACTCGTACAGACGTATAAAAAGTACAAATAGGCAATGATCAGGTTATAATTTGAATGTTATGCGACAGTCTGTTTTTGATTCATCAGTATGTTCATCATAATTAATTTGTTTGTTCCTGATGATTCATTGACTAGTAAGACATTCACCACGAGGACCGAAGAACTTACTAAATGGAACGAACCACTGCAGAAGCTAAGTGTAAGGTTATGGTAATGTAATCGATTTAAGCCCACCAGTATTTTTATATTAATGATCGGTCGGGATGTTGCCTCCATTTAGTGGGACTTCCACCCAACAATAGAATGTCATAACCACCAAAGTAACGTACTTAGGTGTAGATGTATGATGAATTGACTCAACCACCTGTCTGGGCATGATCATACCATTTATCTGTTTACCAGTATTGCTTGAATGAAATAATACAGTCACAGTATTTTACACTAGAGAGTAACAGTCAATAAAATTGAGTGATTGTATACACAGCTGATAAACATGTGGTATGGAATGGGTGGCGCACAATGCAATCTGCCCTAAGTTGAGATGAAAAATTCGATTTTTCTTCTGTACCATTTAATACTCTATTGACTGATAGATATGCGCATGGAACATTTATTGAATGAAAGTAACATAAGCAATCCAGGCTATTTCGTCGCAAACACTTCCGCCCAATGAACATATAGTGCTTCCAACACAATAACATTGAAGTGTTTGCGAAAACAAAATAACCGGGATTTCGTATGTTACTTCCTTTCAATAAATGTTCAATTTCTGCATGGACTGCACCCATCTATTTTTCAGTAGAGCACAACGCTATAGGAGAAAACTCGAATATCTAACCCCAACTTCTGGTTCAATTACAGTGTGCGTCACCGATAATTTATCGATTTGTATATAAACAATACCACGTGAGTGTCAGTAGTGGTATAGATATTTGACACTTAACCATTGTGTATGTTCCTCAGTTCTGTATGCCAACATTATCAATCAAATATAAAAGTTAGATACTTTGGGGCAGTGAAAACGTTCAAAGTTGAGCATGGCTTGAATTGCGCATTTTCGGGTACTCATCAGTGAAATTAGAAACCGACTATAGCCAGATAAATGAACTGTTAAACTGAAATTTCTAAATTGTACACAAGGTAAGTTTGAATCAAAGACATGTGCCTAAATGGGGTCATATATCAAGAATATCAATTAATTGTCATTGTCGCATGCAATGCAACATCATTTTCAGAACAGACTGTTTAGTATTCTATTATTTCATTACGAAAACACGCCCATGTAATATACAGAGATTTTTTTAAGTTGTAAAAATTGAAAAATTTCAGTAGATAATTTTTGATATTTTTCTTATTTTTGCTCAAAACATAGATTGTGGGTATACGTTAGAACCGCCTCGCTGAGGCGGTTCTAACGAGTACCCACAATCTATGTTTTGGAGCAAAAACAAGAAAAATAGGTATACCCCTGCATACCCCAGTTTTGCTATATAAAAGTGGGGTATAAGGGGGTATACTTGTTACGGACAATGTTTTCCTGATGTTCGTTTTCCTGGTTTGTTTGATAAGAATATGATAAAATGCAATAAACGCCTTACTTTTATCAAATGATTTTTTTTTTCATATGTTTTATTCATAAAGCCTAAACTATCATCCATATTGTGGAATTGATTTAATTCTAGATCATTTATCATATCATATTTCAAGGTTTATATTTTGTTGATTTTTTGATTAACGACAAATATGGAATTCTCTGGAGTAATTTTACGATGGAAATGCACACCCACCACCCTTACAGCGGATCATTGAGTAATTTCTCAAACTGGCTTAAATTGTGCCTTATTAAGTAGAGTATAATTCAGGGAAATGGTATCCTGGTGTGCAAATGCAACAAGTGTGACTGGAAAATAAATGCACAGACTAATAAATTTTGATATGGCTTCTGAAGCACTACGAATATGGAGACAAATGCCGTATTCGTTCTAAAAACCGCACATTGTCTAAAAAGCGCGCTAGTAGGACTTTTCCGAAAAAGCCAGTGATTATGCGCACACTGCACACTATTTAAACTAGGTCTTCAATTACGTATATTTTATTTCAAAAAGGTTGGAATACTTAAATTGAGATAACTTTGTAAATTCTTGACATGCCTTGCAATCAGTTTAAATGTTATTTTCGATTATATACTCCTCAAAAATTTCTAAAGGACACTGTATTATTTTCCATATATCGTAGTGTAATGCACTGTCTCCCAGTTCAACTCAAATTTAATGCTAATCCACAGGGACCAATTCCCTTCTTCATTTGCAATATCTTAAAAAATGCCTCGAAATTACTGTCTATAATAAATTTGAAACCGGAAATGCCATGTCAAAGTCCAGTTAGATGTTATTGTAAATCTTATTTTTTTCTTGCTTTTTTTCAAAATTAGCTCAAAAATGACCATCAATTATAGCAAAAATGAATTTTACACAAACAACATTTGCTGCAATACTTTTCAGACTGACTTTTACGGAAAAAATCAAACTGGAGTTGATGTTCTGTGAATCTATGGAATTTCTGAAAAATGCCTTAATATCATGATTTTCGAAAAATGGCAAAAATGTTCTATGGACTATGTCAGGGCGTTTTCTTTTTCAATTGTCTTGTAGCTAGTTACTGTGGGACAATACCTAAAATAATAAAAAAAAACGGCCATTCTGCATCCTTTGAGATGTCCATTAAATATGGGTTTAATTTGGGTAGCTTAACATGGCGATATATGGAAAATAATAAAGTGGCCCTTAGAATTTTTTGAGGCGTATAATAGCCGCTAATTAGAATAAATTTCATTGACAAGTTTTAGGCAACTTTGAAATTTTAAGCGCACCGTGTGCCATTTAGAACGAATACTGATTCAGAATTAGACTGAGATCAAATCGTATGATATTCACTGAATGATTTCTAAAGGTCACTGAGATGTCATGTATTTAAGGCCGAATATAAAACTTAGTACCTACTTGTATCTAATACAACCACACACCCGTCCGTTCAACAAAGAGATAAAGTTTTGAAATAATGTAATTACCACGTTATGAAAAATAAAATCTAGAGAAACACTATGTAACATAGGGATCAAGCATGGTTTTCTATGCATTGACATATGTTGGGCCTCTAGAAAGGCCTGAGGGTTTCAACCCCCCGGGAGTCCAACAGATGTTAATGCATCAGAAAGAACATATTTGATCTTTAATATTGCTTTAAACAACTACTTCATGCGAGAGTTATAATTGCCATATCAATACATGGCTTTCTTTTTATTGATATATGGCTGTTGATATCGTGATACATGGGTATTTATGCAATAATATATACATATTACTGGCAAAAAAAAAATAAAAAATAGATCAAACATTGGAAAATGGACCAATAGATGGAAATTGCTTTGTAAATAAGGTTTGTGAGATCCTTCCTGCAGGCATATGATGTCCAGTATTTGTCTACATATTTACTGATTCCCAAGAGCCCTTTAACATAATCAGTGGCCTTCTGGTTTTCAGTAGGCACTACCTGAATCTGAACTGTCAAAACATTCTAGATTTCGAGGCCTGTAGATTTTTTCTACAAGTAAGAATCAGATTCTTAACCTGTCCAGACGTACAGCAAATACGGTTAAGCTTAAGAAGGACCAAGTGGGCAATGATCAGGAAAGGGCGCAATCAGAAAGAAATTCTCACTCTAAAAATAATGATTTTAAGCTGCCCAAAGCCAGTCAGAATAGTAATTCAGATTCCGGGGTTTCAGTAATTCACTTTGGCTCCATGTTGCCAAATCTAAAGGGTCACTAAATAGTCGAAACCGCGGTATGGCCCATCACCTTTCTCATTAATGTGTTCATTGCTCTTAAAGGATCTCAGTTTTATTTTTTATTGACTTTCTTATTCACCAGACCAGCATATGCATAGTTTAGTTTAGTATCTTACAACCATTTCCAATTGCCAGTTAGTTAAGTACAGCCCCATTGCATTAGAAATATACAACATCACTACGTTACCGACAATACGGATATGAACATATATATACATCTGTAAAAAAGTTGGCAGACGTAGCCCCAACCAGAAATTGTTTATTGCAAGAATGATTCCACATGCTAAATATGGAGGAATAAGATGTCAACCACCAACACAGTGACTGTTTACAAAATATGTATCAATTATGTCTCCCAGACTACAGATATACCCTAAAAACTCAGTGGCAAATTCTGACTTTGAATTTTTTGCCCTTAATACACTCAACAACCATTGCACTAGAAAAATATGCCATAATTCTACGTCTGAGAATACGGTGTGCCCTTTTAATATAAATATGATTCAATATCTGGAAAATTGTAACATTAATTCTTAGCAGCTGTCGATCTTGTAGACAAATCTATCATACTATCGGCTCCATAATTCAAAGAAGTAGTGTGTTGACTGGCATATTCCGCCAGGGGATTTAATTCACATGACTACAATTATAAGCCTATATCGGTGCTAAATGCAAATTTTGAGATCCTGATATGCAATTGAATAGGTTTCTGGATATATACAGTAGAATCACCAAATTTAAACTAAGTTTCATTGTTGACTTTTTATACGAACATTTATAATACGCCAAATTAATGTAAATTAAGTTTTATGGCTTCTTCAGATGGACCGATCAACCATTTTGCAGCAATGTCTGGACAGATAGATTGCTTTATCATAATGGTGATTTTACCATTAAAAAGACAAGCTTGAAGTGTCTTCCTGAAAGCCAGAAAACGACGGTTATAGGTTAAATTCCCAACCCGACCTTTCAACCCGGCGTCCTGCGTTCCCATCTGAAGCACCCAGCATACTAGTGAATCTAGTTTGCTAAATGTACCGACTTGAAGACACCTTTAATGACACCAACGCAATTGAATCGTCAAGAATTGTGTGTAGATGGCACGATATATAAACTGATTTCAAGACGGTCGACGATGTATAATACATCAGCAAAACAGATAGCCGCATTGTTCGCGGTTTAAATTGACGAACTGCCTTTAGCGATATATTCTTTGTTGTTGTTTTGTTTTATCTGACATGCTGCTGGATATGAAAATATATCTTGAAATTCAAAATCGCTTCTATCAAGTTATATCTAATGACCGTTCAGCATGCGCGGATCCAGAAAATTTTCTCAGGGGGTGGGGGTTGGGGGTCCAAATTCCCAGAAGGGGTCTGATGGAAAATTTCCACATGGCAAACAGTTATAATCTGGCAATTCAAGGGGGATTTCGGACCCCCTATCCCCCCTCTGGATCCGCCCATAGTTCAGTGAATCCTCCGATGATCAAACCAAGTTGTTTGAGCGTACAAGATGTTTAAGAATCAACATTGAGTCGGCTGGGTAGCGGTGCAACAGATTAACAGAAGGGCGCCAATTAAAATAGTCCATCTTCTGAACCAATTTACTCTCTTTGTCAGCTTGTATTTAGATAACGGATTGTTTCGTTCAAAATGACAATGTCTTATTTCATGCTGACGCTATCTGTCTACATCTGTATTAGCTCAGAATAAACGTTTCCATATGATTTCCGCATATTCATACAGGGTATGACATAACGGGAAGAAAAGACCTAGAGGTTTCGTGATGCATAAACCGTGTAAAAGTGCTGCAAAGTAATGTCACTAAGTAACATGTAGCCTGTCTAACAGGATATTTTTGAATTGCAAACTGTGTTACTCGATTTCCTCGTGTTACAAGGCCAAATAGCACGAGGTACAAATTATCTTTAGCTCTTGCGTATTAAGCTTCTCGTCTTTTTCGGACTTGGTACTCGAGTTGGCAAGTCGTTAATGCTCACGCAGTCTGTTACTTCAATAAGGTTTCTCTGTAGCCACGGTGTATGCAATGTGCAGTATAGTGCAAGTTTAATGCACTAGAATTCAAAAACCCTACTGAATTATGTCATAATTCAACATGTAACATGATACAAGTACTAGGCAAAGATCAGGAAAAGGCGCTATCAGAAAAAGACTCCCGCTCCAAAAACCAAGGTGGGAAAAATCTAAATTAACAATCAGGTACTTATACCATGAAAACATATCGTAAGCCAAATGAGCAGCTATTTTCCCAATCGATGGCCACTCAGTTACCTACAGCTGTAAATTTAACTAAGACTATGAAAACATACATACGGTCCCAACAGCACAAAAAATAACACCAAGACATAAAACAAAAAGAGTCACCACAGACGTATTGCCTTGGAAAGATCAGTAATATAAAAATAAAACTGTCTGTCCTATTAATCTAAGTTCGCTGTTAATTCGAGAAAATAGTCTTTTAATTCTTGGCCACTGTCGACGTATTTAGACATAAACATCATACCAATGAGCCCATAATTCATTGAAGCGGTATTCTAACTGGCATATTGCGACTGATGAATAAATTCACGAGCCTACCATTACAGCCGATAAATGCAAATATTGAGGCACTGATATGCATGTGAATAGATATCTGGATAAAGAAAACACCAAAAGAAGATAATCTTGATCTAGTTGCATGTTTTAACTTGATTTTTATAGGAACATAAATATGCATGACAATGTAGGGGACGAAGATTTTGCGGCGAAGACAAACGTTATCAACAATTTTGCAGTCATGCACGGACGTACTTTACTATCAATAAGGCAAGCTCGATGTGTTTCATGAAAGGCAGAGAAAGGTGGTGCTGGGTCCCCCAACACCGGCATCTGGAGCTGGCGTCCAGCGATCCCTTCCCAATCCCATGCATACTACAAAAAAGAGTTCGCTAACAATCTAGACTTGATGACACCTTTAACGACATCCCCACAATTGGGTGGTCAGACAATGTGTGTGGAGGGTAACAATATGTATATTTGTTTTGTTTTGTATTGAGGCTTAACCTCCCGGTCAACACTTTTTAGCTCACCTGAGCCGAAGGCTCATAGGTGAGCTTATAGGATAGGGAGGGGTAGCCGGACAGCTCGGACCCAAGACAACTCGGAACCTTGGTATTTTTTTCGGACCCAAGAGGAATCGGACTCAAGCCTGAGACAACTCGGACCCAATTTTGAGACGACTCGGAACCAACAACAAGGACGGCCATGCAAACAATTTCTATTTTATTATGTAGTTAAAACTTGTTTAAAACACACTTGCTAAAATCATAATGCAGCTCATGATGTTACTTTGTGTAACCTGGATTTTTTAATATACTTGAACATTTGGTAACTACTTTGGTATGATGAATCTGTGATAATATGATAAGCAATGTTTTAGAGAAGGACTCTGATTTTGAAACTTGGCATGAAGCATAAGGGGGTAAAGCTCTACAAAGTTTATATAAATCATGACCCTGGGATGACCTTGACCTTTTTTACGGCAAGGTCAACTTAGGTTGTCAATGAATTTTAATAGAGAAAATTAGAAAATGTTGTTTAATTAGGGAAAACTTGCTGGGAATGGGCAAATGGACAGAAGATTTATGTTTATGAAAATATTTTTGGGCCCAGGGGGTTGTCTGCCCCTGCCCCGGGGCTATATACATGTATATGACCATAATGTTCAAATATCTTCTCTGAAACTGCTAGGTCAATCAAAGCCAAACTTCATGTGGAGCATCCAGTCCAGTAAAAATGAAAAACAAGGTACTTGTATACAAGCATATAATTTTAGAATGAATAAGTACACAATACAAAGCGAAAACTAATCGTCCAACTAGCATTGCGGTCATCTTGGTGATGTGATATAGGCATCTTGGTGATGTGATATAGGCTATTAGCATACATTTTCATTTACATAAGCCGCTTGTATTGTAAACATACAATTTGTGCTGACTTAAAGTTTATGGTACGTTTTCCATTTGTATATCTTTAAACGGTTGCAATATGAAACTTTTTCCATGCTAGATTTATCTCCATGTCGCGGGACAAAAATGATTTGTTTGTATTAAAATACAAAACATGGGCTTTATGAGAGCAATTTCGCGTGCATACATAGTGCATATCTGAATTTCAACTCTAGCAATCCTTTGATAGAAGACCTTAGTGCACTATGGCAACTAAATGGCTCTTGTGGGACAATCAATGGAGACGTTTGAAATGAACTTGGATTTTATTGGAATCATTTACATTCCGTTCGAGTTGCTGAATAATAATGAAATTGAAATGGTATAAACCAAAACAATATCAGGACTTCGTGCGTTCGAAGAGTGACATTTATCATGACGGCACATCAAGCTAACATGCCATTGAAATAAATACGGCCCTGGGTTAAAAGGGACATTTAAAGTGGTATGTTTTAAATTATTATTATATTAAATAATGATTTGTATGCGCCAGAAGTATATATTTCTTCTACAAAACTGTACAAAAATATATGGACTTGTAATAAGGCATAACCTTGTGTACATTTTAGTTAAGTTCGAGTAACTGAGTGGCCGCCTTTTTGGAAATAGCTGCTCAATCGGCTTACGATATGTTCTATAAGTATAAGTACCTTATTATCAATTTGGCTTTTTTCCTCCTCGGTTTTTGGAGTGGGAATTTCTTTCTAATTATTGCGCCTTTTCCTGATCAATGCCTACTTGTAGCTTTGTATCTATCTCAAAAAAGCACCGTTCAACTCCGCTTATCGGAAAAGATGGCGATGACGTCATCGATACATTACCTGTGAACTCACGGGTACAGAGTCAATAAAAACACAGACTTAATACACATATTTGTGCGGGAATATGTGTCTTAAATTGTTAATATACGTTGAAATCAAAGCTGAATTAACTAAAATTATTTTAACTTAATATTAGAACCACTGAAAAAGAATTATACGCCATCTGTCCGAAAAATTATTTTGGCAAGGTTTGTTTTAAACTCGGAAAACTGAATGAGCTTCTGAGAAAGAGTTACATGTAATTGGATAACTTTGTCCAGTTTATTCAATTATTATTTTCAGTTCACATTTTTTTCTAGATTTGTTTTTTCTGATGGCAGCTTATATTTCACGATTTTATTTGTAATAATGATAATTTAATAGAATAATACATAGAAATGTACAATAACCGTGCCGCTGAAGTTGTTGGAGTTTTTTTATTAAAAAATATCCAAGCATGTGTGGTGTTCGATTTTAAAAATCTTATGTCTCCTCCATAAACAGATACTACAAAACGACAGCAGGTAAACTACGGCATAAATGAGACTGAAGTGCCTGAAATTGTATGCATATTAAATAACGAGAGATAAAATCCGCCCGTGCTTGTCGAAAAATCAATTTAACTATAAATAAACACGGAAATACTGCGCTATTCAAGATTTTTTCCTTCCAAATTCAAAATATATGCATTCTGGAATCAATCTCTTTCTTCATTACACAACAAAACTTAAAGTTTTGAAAGTTTTAATTTGGGTCATTTGTGCAAATAAACCATACATGTACGTATCAGTATTGGCTTTTAATAAAACCGCCATTATTGATTTGTACCCGTGAGAGTGACCCGGATGCTGGCTGATGACGTCACGCCATCTTTTCCGATAATCGGAACTATGAGATTTTTTAAAATTTTGAAGGTATGAAAAAAGCTAGAGCAGCAATGTGTAATTCATTAAAATAGAAATGAACCAATAGATGATCATTTTAATGTTTGCTTTGAAAATAAGGCTTGTAAGACCCTACCTGCAGACAAACAATGTCGTGTATTTGTCTGCATATTTACCAGTTCTCAAGAGCCCTTTAACATGATCAGTGTTCCTCTGCCTCTGCTTTTCAATATGCACGACCTGATCTGAACTGTTAAAATCATTATATATACCACAAACGTAAGTCTTTCGAGCTGTTTGTGAGTAAGAATTTGATTCTTTAATAAACCTGTCTAGACGTACAGCAAATACGGTTAAGCTTAAGAAGAATTTAAACCTTCCCAAAACAATTGTAATTCAGATTCCGGGTTAGACTTTCTTATCCATCAGGCAATCATATAAATGTACCTTAACATGGGTGTCCTAGGAGTTATGTACATGTACCGTGCAGGTTTAGTATCTTGCCAGCGTTTCTAATAGTTCATCAGATCTGAGCAGCTTTAGCAATCAGTCACAAACTATCAGAGACCTAGAAAGTGTTCACTGCAAGACACGATTTCACAGTGCTCAATATGGAGGAATAAAGTGTCAAACTCTATGAACACGTAGTGTCAAATTCTGACTTTGTATTTATAACCCTTAGACACTGAAGCCGAATCTATGCTTCAGAGAAGCTAATAGAATTTACACAATTTAATAAAACGGTGTGTCCTTTTAACCTAAACATGGCGTAAGACTTACATAATTGTCCATTACTTCTTGGCAACTGTCAGCCCATGTAGACAAATATATCATACCAACGGCTCCATAATTCAATGAAGCAGTGTGTCTTCTGGTTTATTTTTCCGTAGAATTTATGAACCTGGCTATCATTATAGCTGATGAATGCAAATTTTGAGGCACTGATATCCATTTGAACTCGTATATGTCTGGATCCGTGTTATATATATATACCTCTTTATATCCCAATTGAATATAGAAAAACTAAGATATACAGGGGTATACCTATTTCTATTTTTCTATTTTTTTCTTATTTTTGCTTCAAACCATAGAATGTGGATACTCGGCGGGGCGGTTGTAACGTGTACCGACAATCTATGTTTAGAGCAAAAATATTAAAATGCCGTTTGTTTTTCCTTTTGAAATGTTCAATTTTACAGCTGAAAAAAAAATCTTTGTATTTTGCATGGGCAAGTTTTCGTAATGAATGTTGATCTAGTTTCATTTTTGAGTTTGTTTGTAGGAACATTAAATTGTATGCATACGATTTGGCGGCGTAGTCAAAAGGGATCAACATTTTTCATCCATGTCTGGACAGATATATAATTCATTGGTACTTGACGATTAATAAGACATACTGGGACTGTCTTCCCGCAAGACTGATGAAAGCGGAGATGATAGTTTCCAACAATCAACACCTGTTTCTCGAGCCGGCATCACTCGATTCCCTGAGAAGAGTCAATAAACTACAATCCGTGCATATTACGACACTACGACAATTGAGTTGTCAAGCAGTCTGTGTGGAGGAAAAGATGTATTAAATGATTCAGAGAAATTCGACTACGTCTTATAAATCACCAAAGAATAAACCACAACGTCTTTTAATCGGCGAAACATATTCAATGCCCATGTGTATATTATGAAATTGTTTTAAAAACAAACAACCAGACAGCTTGCAATTTGATTCTCCCCATTTCGGAATCCTATGAACAAACTAAACACGTGTAATTTAAATATGTAAGCTTTTTGTTACTAGCACGACGAGTAGGCTCATATAAAAGACACAAATTTACAGAAGGGCGCCTATTGAAATGATCCATCTTGTGAACCAATTCATTCCTTTGTCAGCTTGTGTTTAGATAACGGATTGTTTCATTTAAAATGGCACCGTTTTATTTGATGCTGACGCTATCAGACTCTATCAGTATTAGCTCCGGATAACAGCTTACATAGGATGACCACATATTCATACCGACTATATATAGTATAACTGGGTGAACGACCTTAATGTTATGTGATGCAATGAATCGTCCAGCAAAGTAATGCCACAAAGTAATATGCAGCATGTCTACCGAGGTACTTTGGAATTGCCAATCTGAGTTACTCGATTAACGCGTGCTACAAGGCCGAATGGCACGAGGTGCATACATCGTTTGCGCTTGCGTATTAAGTAACTCGTGTGTTTGGACTTTGCACTTGAGTTGACAAGTCTATTTAAGCAATACCGTTTCTTATCGTTCCGATGCGATACTTTTGTTGTGGTTCTAATTGTTTTGTGTTTTGGAGTCGAATTATTGTGCTGTTTGAGCCTTATGTTCGTTTTCATTTCTTAGTTTTCGGGCAAATGAGTGGCCGCTACTGGGAAATAGTTGCTCACTCGGCTTACGATATGTTTTCTTGGTATAAGTACCTAAGTGTTATTTAAGGCTTGTGGAGTGGGAGTTTCTGTCTGGTTGCGCCGTTTCCTGATCATTGCCTACTTGTATTTTTTCTGTATAACGATGTTGTATGCAACATACAGTATAATAATGCAAGTTGAATGCATTAGAGTTCCGAAAAGCTTCTGAATTATGCCATAATTCAACATGCGACAAGACGGTATGTCCTATTTATCTAAACTTGATGTAAGTTCAAGAAAATTGTCCATTTATTCTTAGCAACTGTCGACCAATGTAGACATATATGTCATACAAACGGCTCCATAGTTCTTGCATATTGTGTCTGGTTTATTAATTCACGCGGCTGCCATCATAGCTGATAAATGCAAATATTGAGGCACTAATATGCATTTGGCTATACAGAATATACAGATATAAGAAATTAAGTCCATGTTGATTTAGTTTATTTTTGAAAGAATTCGCTAACGATCCCGACTTGATGGCAACTTTAACGACATATCCACAATTGAGTAGTCGAGAAATTTTTGTAGAGGGAAACAATGTATTAAATGATTTCAAGAAGGTCGACTATGTCTTATCAATCATCAAAACAGATAGCCGCATTGGACTTAAATTGACGAAATGCATTTAGTGACCATCTGTTTAATTTCGGAATCCTAGAATGCACTTAACTTTCAGCCAATCCCCAGTTTTATCTGAGCAGATGATCAAACCACGCAGCTGTTCCTTGAGCACACAAGCTGTTCTAGTGTCTAGACTGAGTCGGCTCATAATGGCGCCACATATTTGTAGAACTACAACAATTAAAATGATGTTTCTTCTGAACAAATTCACTCCATTACAAAAACTTGTCCATGTAATAAAAAGATTTTTTTTTTTCAGCTTTAAAAAATTGAAAATTTTAATAGAAAAATTTTGATGTTTTTAATATTTTTGCTCAAAACATTGATTGTGGCACACTTTGGAACCGCTCGAACGAGTACCCACAATCTATATTTTTGAAGAAGAATAAGAAAAATAAGTATACCCCTGCATACCCCAGTTTTACTGTATAAAAGTGTCGTTTATGGGGGCATTCAATGCGCGGAAATGTTTTCTCTGATGTTTTGTCAACTTATATTTAGAGAACGGATTGTTTGCAGTCATGTATGGACGTACTTATTTCTGATTTCTCAGAATATCCTCATTGAACTCAAAGGACCAAAAGGAAAACTATAATCTGTACTATGTATGATGTAAGAGGAGACTTTTTAGAGCCGCCACACGGCAAAACATCAGCTGCAGTAATAGCAAATGAAAATCAAAAATGAGATCAACATAGAAATGAGAAAGGGGAGATAGGCCATACCATGGTTTAGGCCAGTGACATTTTAGAATTGACAACATGGAGCAAAAGAGAATTACTGTAATTTTGCACCTTTCAACATAGTGTAAATTACATTTTGTTAATTCTTATGTGGTTTATGAAATATTGATTCATTTTGCCTTTCTTATTTTGTCGGGTATATTTGGTTCCGTTTGGATTATAATACACCTCTTACTATCCTGTTGAAAGTTGCAAAATTATAGTAATTATGTTTGGGTCTATGTTGCCAAATCTATAGGGTCACTGAAGCGTTATGTAGCCGAAACCGCTGTATGGCCAATTCCTTTTCTCATAAATAAATTCACTGCTCTTAACATGCTTAAAGGATTTCAGTTTTTGTTAATTTGTAATTTCTGAGTTTCAGAAGCCGAACTTTGAATTGAGAAATAATGTTCCGAACAGCTTTTTATTAAAAGGCACAAGTAGGCAAAAATCAGAAAAAAGGCGCAATCAGAAAAAGATTCCCATTCCAAGAAAACGAGGTGGGAAAAACCAAACTAACAATCAGGTAATTATACCATAAAACATATCGTAAGACGAATGAGAAACTATTTTCCCAAAAGGTGGCCACTCAGTTACCTTAACTTAACTAAAAATATGAAAACATACATAAGGCGCCAACAACACAAAAAATTTAACACCAAGACATAAAACAAAAAGAACCACCACAGAAGTATCGCCTTGGAACGATCAGTAACACAAAGTTACTGGCGGGCTTAAACCGGTTTTACATGGCCATAACCTCACCCTCAGCTTCTGCAGTGGTTCATAACATTTAGTTAGTTCTTCGGTCATCGTGGTGAATCTCTAACTGGTCAATGAATCATCAAGAACAAACGAGTAAATCATGATAAACATCCAGATGAATCAAAAACCAGGGCTCACAGATTGAGTAAGCTGCCCGACGATGGAGATCCCTGGGCGCCGATAAACCTACTAACTCCGTAGCAAAAGAAAACCACCAGTTGGACCCCGGTGGGCCAAGCAACAGACAAGAAGCTCCGGCCCCAACCAACTAAAATGAATAGCTTCAAGTCGGGGCCATCATAGTCTGACTCCCGACCCACCGGCGTGCAATTAAAGAAGGCAGCATAGTTATCAACCATGATTGGGTTAAAAACTAAGCATGCAGACTGTCGCATAACATTCAAGCTATAACCTATACGTCTGTAACGTGTTATGATTTTTCTGAACTGAAAAGAAAAATCATTAATTCCTATAAGTTTCTTAAATTTGTAAACCAAGTCACCATAAAATTCAGGTTCCGAAAGGCCCTCACTTAAAAGCGTCTTTAACCCAACATTTTATTTGGAAATCAATTCATAGTGTCTACGATAAAATTTAGAAAAGGTTTTTCGAAGTTTATGATACCGATAGCCCTGTTGGAGAAGTTTTGCCGTTAAACATTTATTTCAAGCGTTGAAGTCTGTAACATGATTGCAGACTCTAGCAAACCTAATAAGTTGCGAAATGTATACACCATTAGAAGAAACGACGAGGAACGTCAACATCCAAAAAAAGGAAAATTTACTACATCAATTCGAAGTCATCGCGCTTATCATAAATTTTAGAAGAAACAAATCCATTTACAGAAAGATGTAGATCTAAAAAGGGGGCTTCGGTATCTGAGATATTGGCTTTGTTCAACTGAAGTTCAGGTGGATAAATTTGATTGACCATACCTTCAAAATAAGGGTTGTCAATGTTCAAAATGTCATCGAGGTACCTAGATGTGGAATCAAAAGCCTCGATAACATCAGCTTGTTATGATTATCATGGTTAAGAGAATCCATGGAATATCTTTCGTAGCAGTATAAGAATAAATCAGCTACGAGAGGTACGCAATTTGTACCCATCGGAATTTCAACAATTTGTCTGTATAACTTTGTCCCAAATATAATATAAATATTATCAAGAAGATAGGACAAAGCGTCGCACACATTCTGATATGACCAAAGTGTATACCGACTTTGGTCAGAGGAAGTGAAAACGCCTTTCTGTCATTACATGCCAAATAAAGCGAACCATAGTTTTTAATGCCCTTTTGAAGGTCCACTCTATCAAATCCAGAAGTTTTTCTTTTATTAGATTATGTGGTAATAAGTCTTCTTATGGATAATTTGCGTTTTATGTCCTGCAGATGGCCATATGGCAGAATAGTCATCCGGCTATAGATAAATGGGTTTACCCTCTTCAAATATTGAAAGATAGATGACTAAATAATTATAGTCTTTGTATCGACTACCCTATTAAACGCTTTCAATATTACAGTTATTGTCTTTGGCTCCCAACTGCTCAATCAAAGGGTCACTGACAAGCCCTGGTTTTTTATTCATCAGGATGTGTATCATGATTTATTTGTTTGTTCTTGATGATTCATTGACTAGTTAGAGATTCACCACGAGGACCGAAGAACTAACTAAATGTTATGAACCACTGCAGAAGCTGAGGGTGAGGTTATGGCCATGTAAAATCGATTTAAACCCGCAAGTAACTTTGTGTTACTGATCGTTCCAATGCGATACTTCTGTGGTGGTTCTTTTTGTTTTATGTCTTGGAATTTAAAATATTTTTGTGCTGTTGGCGCCTTATGTATGTTTTCATATTTTTAGCTAAGTTAAGGTAACTGAATGGCCACCTATTGGGAAAATAGCTGCTCATTCGGCTTACGAAATGTTTTCATGGTATAAATACCTGATTGTTAGTTTGTTTTTTCCCACCTCGGTTTTTGGAGTGGGAATCTTTTTCTGATTGCGCCTTTTCCTGGTCTTTGCCTACTTGTACCTTTATGTAGCGGAATCCGCGTTATGGTCCAATCCCGATTTCTTTTTAATTTGATTTGTTTTATTTTTCATTTTCATTTTATTTATCAATATTAAAATGAGAAAATGTGTAAAGCTTTTTATGGTCACAACTCGAGACCGCTGGCGTTCGAACCCAGGTAGCACTGATTTGGTGTCCAACGCAATATCCAGAGGCCATCTCAATTCAAAAGGCTTACATGATCAGTAGAGTCTAGGCAATTTTAAAAGTCTAAAATGGTGTTGAAATACGTGTATCACTCTTAACATTATGCTGATTAAAGAAAACGGTGGAATTGGTAACAATCAGCTATCCTTTCAGTGTGTTCATACATTGTATTTGAGACAACTATATTAATATCAGCAGGTCTAATGGAAGTTATTTTATACCGAGTAACTTTTCTATCATCATTACGAAAACTTGCCCATGCAATAAACGGAGATTTTTTGAGCTTTAAAAATTGAAAATTTTCAGCTGAAAAATTTTGATATTTTTCTTATTTTTGCTCAAAACATAGATTGTGGGTACACGTTAGAACCGCCTCAGCGAGGCGGTTCTAACAAGTACCCACAATCTATGTTTTGGAGGAAAAATAAGAAAATATGTATACCCCTGCGTACCCCAGTTTTGCTATATAAAAGTGGGGTTTAAGGGGGTATACATTACACGGACATGTTTTCGTGATGATTACGAACTCTCTATACCTTTTGAAGTTTTATCATTTTCAGATTCACTGACTACATTGAAGTGTCAAAGAAAGTTGATCAAAAGAGAATTTTTAAGTATCTGTTGAATGCTTTGAAATTCAATCCTTTTTCTTCCAGCTTTAAGAGAAACGGGAAATCACATGGAAAGCAATTATGTAATTTATAAAGAAATGGATGGGAATGTGTTAATGGGAAATGTTTAAAGATGGATTTAAGTATTGAAGTGGAAAGCAAACCAAAATGAGAATATCATATTATGATAGACTGAACAATATTAGAACCCACATATTGTCCCCTAGGGTTTAACAAGTTTTAGGTGTCAAATAATGGTATTTTTGGGTCTTGCTGCAGTTTTATAACGATAGCCAATGATTGCTACAGTGAGACTACAAAATGTAAAAACTTACTTCTAGCTTATCAGAAGTAAGTTTAAGGTTAATATCTGTAACAATCAATTATATTCTGATGTGTCTGTAATCCTGTGCTAATACTGATAGTATCTAACAGCGACAGCATCAAATAAAACATTATCATTTTGATTCAACGAATCCGTTTTCTAATATACTCGGCAAAAAAAGTTTTGTTCAGAGACTGTTTTCCAGTCATCTTTTTATTTGTACGTATATTTGGCAATTATGGATCTCAAATGATTGTTTAGCTTAAGAGTTATTCAGAAATTTAATACACACAAACATATGCAAAATTAAAACAATGCGTGACATATTCAAAGTCTAACATTTGAACTAAAATGGCCAATATTTGCAAGGGATATAAGCAAAAAGGTAAAAGTAGGCAAAGATCAGGAAAAAGCGCAATCAGAAAAAGATTCCCACTCCAAAAATCGAGGTGGGAAAAACCAAACTAACAATCAGGTACTTAAACCATGAAACATATCGTAAGCCGAATAAGCAGCTATTTTCCCAATAGGTGGCCACTCAGTTACCTTAATTAAAACTATGAAAACACACATAAGGCGCCAACAGCACAAAAATATTTAGAACACCAAGACATAAAACAAAAAGAACCACCCGCGGTGGAATGAGGATGGATAAGGAAAGTGGGCGGCACTGAACACCCGCGCTGATCTGCGCCTTTGTTTTCGCTTATGCAGATTGTTAGTTTTCTGATGTGGCGGCTCAAATTTTAATTTTTCATAAATTTTGGGACGAATTCCGACATTGCAAACATTTTGTTTAACCAATTTACGCAATTATATATCTTTTAAGGCTTGTGTCTGTATTAGACATTTTTTCACTTTTGAACGCAAATGCTGCTGGTGCGTGCGGTTACGACTTTCTGTGTGATGGGGGACGACTCGTGAGGGCATATGTGAGACTAAGACGAGGGGCAATATGAAGAATTACACAGTCAAAACTACCAACAGCCCAACGGAGACAAATTAAATAAGACATGCAATAAATGTTATAGTGTAGGACGTCTATCTCTGTAGCTCAGTAGGTAGCAAGCTAGGATACAAAACGAAAGGTTCTGGGTTCGAGTCCTGGTCGGACCTCTTTTTTCTTTTCTTTATTTGTCTCCCCTGTGACAATAAAGCTAAGGAAATAAAAAAATGTATTATCAGCTGATTATATTTATTGGCGAATGCAAGAATCAGGAAATGCCCTTGTGCATAAAATACTTAAATCGTAAAGGAACTGAAGTGCGAGACGGCACCTCACATTAATGTTTCTCTCTTGTTGACTTTTAACCTGTTGAAATCGACAGCTCGATCGTATTTGTTTTGATAGAAGAGCTGATCTTCGAGCGATCCTCATGTCAATATTTCTTTCTTGGAGACATAAAAATGTTCATATTCTGAAGGCTTGTACAGGAATAATGTGGCTAGGATAAGTTAGCCACCCTGAATGACTTTAAATGTTTTCCGCGGACGTAAGGCACTAACTCAAATATATAGTATAGTGTACCTGTACAGACATATGAGCCTGTGCATGAGAAAATCAACAATTTGAGGTTCCGACCAGGTCTGACAAAAACCAGACTGTACAGTCCGAGTAGCGAAAACAAAGGCGCTGATCAGCTTCGCGGTTACCGCGAAGCTGATCTGCGTCTTTGTTTTCGCATATACAAATTGTTGGTTTTCTCATGCACAGGCTCATATGTTTATATATAAGGTGTAAAAACTACAGTTTTACGTGCTGTCTCGTGAGCGAACATAATTCATTTGGCATGTTTATACATGTATTTAAAACAGATACTCGAAAGCTTGGTGGGGTTTATTTGGTTGATGTTTCGTTTTGATCCCATACAACACCCATCTGCATGTCATAAGGGCGATATCCTAACTACATTATGCATATAGCCATACTAATAATTTGAGGTTTTGTAGGCCTTCAACAGTATTTCAGCCATATCGAGTGCGATAATTACGAATTTTAGATGATTTTTGCAAGCCACAGGCTTTCTGTATGTATGATCCTTATTTATTCTCTTGTAGTATGCGTGCTGTTTGTCTGGTTGACTTCAAATAAGTATAATTAATCTTCAAACTAACACAATGTTATTTTCAAGTAAATAAATGATTATAAAACTAAGAAACATCTAGTCTTTTGTTTAGCTCACCTGAGCCGAAGGCTCACAAGGAGAGCTGATAGGATGGCCATGATCCGTCGTCCGTCGTCCGTCTTCGTCGTCGTCCACAATCTTCTTCTCTGAAACCAATTGGCCAATCAAGTTGAAATTTTATGTGGAGCCTCCTTGTGTAGCGGCATTTCAAGTTTCATCGCGAAATACATGTCACATGACCAATATGGCCCCCACGCCCTTATATGGTAAAAACCACTCGAAAATCTTCTTCTCCAGAACCGGCGGGCCGATTCCCACGAAACTTGGTATTTACCATCAGTGAATCCAGCCCATCAAAGTTTGGCAAAATGATGACCCTGGGATGACCTTGACCTATTTTACGGCAAGGTCAATTTTGGAAACATAGGCTTTTGCATGGGAAAAAGTGAAAACTATTGATTTTTTTTTTAAAACGATTGCAGCCAGAGACCTGAAAAGAGGTAGATGCAGACAACTAATGGAGTAGATAAAAGTATGTGATTAAATTCGGTCAAGGTCATCTCTTGACCTTGGCCAATCTGTTTTCCATACACACTTTTCATACATCTTCATCTCTGAAACCGCTTGGCCAATCAAGTTGAAATTTTATGTGGAGCATCCATGGGTAGGGGGAACAAAAGTTTGATCATGAAATCCGAGTCACATGACAAAGATGGCCACCATCAGTGACTCTAGCCCATTATAGTTTGATAAAATGATGGCCCTGGGATGACCTTGACCTGTTTTACGGCAAGCTTAATTTTGGAAACAGGCTGTTACATGGGAAAAAGTGAAAACTATGGATTTTTCGAAAACGATTACAGCCTGAGACCTGAAACAAAGGCAGATGCAGACAACTAATGGAGTAGATGTAAGTATGTTATTAATTTAGGTCAAGGTCATCTCTTGACCTTGACCAGTCTGTTGTTCATACACACTTTTAAAACATCTTCATGGCGGCCCCCGTGGTCGAGCGGTTGAGAGCTCTGTTTCTTAATCACTCGATCATCTCACCGCTGTCTCTGGTGTAGGATCGCGCCCCGCACTGGCCACATGTGAGACAAGCTAAGTTCTGTTTGCGGGTGTGTCAGGTGGTTTTTCTCGGGGTTCTGCCGTTTTCGCCCCACCTACTGATTGGCCCGTTTCATATGAGCTGAATTTATCTTGAAAGAGACGATAAACTGAATATAAAAAAAATGTTCACCTCTTAAACCGCTTGGCCAATCAAAGTGAAATTTTATGTGGAGCATCTATGGGTAGGGGGGAACGAAATTTTGTTTGTGAAATCTGGGTTACATGCCCATATATGGCTAAAACCACTCAAAAATCTTCTTCACCAGAGCCGGCAGGCCGATTTTCACGAAAATCGGTATGTAGCATCGATGACTCCAGCCCATCATAATTTGATAAAATGATGACCCTTGGATGACCTTGATTTGCGGATCCAGACATTTTTACGAGAGGGGGTCCGACCAAAATGGTAAAATATTGTCGCAGACGTAAACTTTTCAGATTCCGGGGGGGGGGGGGGATATCTATCACTTATCATCTTTGCCATTAAAGATGCGTTACTCGTTCAATGCGAGTCGGATTTACAAATGCTTGGCGCGAATAAAATGTCTCTATTTTAACAGCTTCCAATGCAGAATTCGATTATTTTAGACACTCATGTGTATAACTAGGCGTCGCTCGTTCGATAAACCGAGGTCCCGGCTTCATATGACCATAACTGTTGGTGGGAAAAACCAATATCAACTATTTGTTATCGCCATGTGACATTTTACATATGGCTTATGTATACACGTACATTGGTTCTGCTAAGCTACATTTTCACGTGTTTTTCGTGAACGCACAGAAAGCTTTATACATGTATACATGGCATGATTTACGATTTGAAACATAAGTTGATCTTTAATTTTATGTGCAGTTTTTTATTCTACGCCTTACAACGTTTTGACATATTTCAAGTCATCTCGAGCATGGTCGGTTATCCATATCAGGATAACGTGTCCGTGAATACCCCATGAACCACACTTTTATACAGCAAAACTTTGGTATGCATGGGTATACCTATTTTAAGCTCACATGAGCCCTTCGGCTCAAAAAGCGAGCTTATAGGATGACCATGCCCCCATCGTCCGTCCGACGTCGTCCGTCAACAATTTCCATGATATTCTCCTCTGAAACCAAATGGAAAAACCAAAGTTAAACTGCTTGCGGAGCATTCTTAGGAAGGGGGAACGAAAGTTTGCATAAATGACCCAGGTCACATGACTAAGATGGCCGCCATAGCTATAAATAGCAAAAACCTTTAAAACAATTTCTTCCCAGAAGCAGAAGTCCTATGATTTTGAAACTAAGTTTGAAGTTTCAGGCAATAGAGTTCTACAAAGTTGGTATACATCATAATGCTGGGATGACCTTGACCTATTTTATGGCAAGGTCAACTTAGGTCGCCCATGCATTTAAATGGGGAAAATAAGTTAAATGTAATTAAATGGGTGGAAACTCGCGATGAGCATGCAAAGGTACTGAAGATTTATGTCCGTGAAAACATTTAGTCCCCTGGGGTGTGTCTGCTCCTGCCCGGGGGCTATATACATGCATATGACCAAAATATTCAAACATCTCTGCAACCGCATGGCCGATCAAAGCCACACTTCATGAAAAGGGAACGAAAGATTGTATAAATTGCCGCCATGGCTATAAACTGCAAAAACCTTTAAAATGTTCTTCAGAACCAGTAGGCCTATGATTTTGAAATTTGGCATTAAGCATCTACAAAGTTTATACATGGCCTAAATCATGAC
Source organism: Rugalucina vietnamica (assembly GCA_964017185.1). Lineage (NCBI taxonomy): Eukaryota > Metazoa > Mollusca > Bivalvia > Lucinida > Lucinidae > Rugalucina > Rugalucina vietnamica. The sequence goes on along the minus strand of OZ024882.1, from coordinate 46,667,156 downwards.
CCAGGGATGATATTAACCTATTTTACGGCAAGGTCAACTTAGGATGCCCATGCATCTAAAAACACAGATTGTGAGTACTCGTTAGAACTGCCTTTGCGAGGCAGTTTTAGCGTGTACCAACAATCTATGTTTTGAGCAAAATAAAAAGATAAAAATGTTGAACTGAAAATTTTCATTTTTTACAACTTTAAAAACACTGTATATTGCTTGTTAAGGTTTTGTTATGCTAGCGTCAAGATACACGGCACCATTTTAGTGCACATGTATTACACATGCTGACAACAGAGCTACATGTACAACACCTTGATCATTCTTAACCTTATGGTCATTTTTTGCGTCCGGAATCGGGCGAGTATAAATGCGCATAAGCTTCTTACTCAATCAGAATTTACATAAATAATAAATTTGATTGGTTTGTTGATTTGAGGTTTAATGTTAATCCAACAGCAAAGGTCATATGGAAACGAGACATCAGTTTATAGTATCATCCGACAGACTTAAGGATGCCGGGATCAAACCCGCGGTCCCTGGTTTAAAAGGACGAACACATGCCGTTAACACTAACTGTTTTCGGCTTTTCAAGCAGCAATGTGGTTTGATAACTGATCCTGCTTGATACAACAAAAGTCCTTACAGCAAAGATTGATGCAACATCACACAACATGTGATAAAATGGAGTAATTGAAAAAAAAAAAAAAAAAAAAAAAAAAAAACAATATCGCTTTGGCAACAACCATCACCAACACAATGAACACTTCGTCGTAGGTTGCTGCCCAATTGATCAGTCTTACAATCACAGGTGACACAAACCAAATTCTGCTTGTGGGTGTGCCAAGTCGTTTTCTCAGGGTTCCCCCCCCCCACCTTGTTACTGATTTATCCGTCTCATATGAACTAAAATAATCTTGAACGGGGCGAAAATTGTATAAAAACGAAATTATGATCTGAAATGAGCACAATCAGACTCTTATCTGTAATCAAGTAACAATAGAATGACCTGGAATGACCTGACTCCAGCCCATCATAATTTGATAAAATGATGACCCTTGGATGACCTTGATTTGCGGATCCAGACATTTTTACGAGAGGGGGTCCGACCAAAATGGTAAAATATTGTCGCAGACGTAAACTTTTCAGATTCCGGGGGGGGGATATCTATCACTTATCATCTTTGCCATTAAAGATGCGTTACTCGTTCAATGCGAGTCGGATTTACAAATGCTTGGCGCGAATAAAATGCCTCTATTTTAACAGCTTCCAACGCAGAATTCGATTATTTTAGACACTCATGTGTATAACTAGGCGTCGCTCGTTCGATAAACCGAGGTCCCGGCTTCATATGACCATAACTGTTGGTGGGAAAAACCAATATCAACTATTTGTTATCGCCATGTGACATTTTACATATGGCTTATGTATACATGTACATTGGTTCTGCTAAGCTACATTTTCACGTGTTTTTCGTGAACGCACAGAAAGCTTTATACATGTATACATGGCATGATTTACGATTTGAAACATAAGTTGATCTTTAATTTTATGTGCAGTTTTTTATTCTACGCCTTACAACGTTTTGACATATTTCAAGTCATCTCGAGCATGGTCGGTTATCCATATCAGGATAACGTGTCCGTGAATACCCCATGAACCACACTTTTATACAGCAAAACTTTGGTATGCATGGGTATACCTATTTTAAGCTCACATGAGCCCTTCGGCTCAAAAAGCGAGCTTATAGGATGACCATGCCCCCATCGTCCGTCCGACGTCGTCCGTCAACAATTTCCATGATATTCTCCTCTGAAACCAAATGGAAAACCAAAGTTAAACTGCTTGCGGAGCATTCTTAGGAAGGGGGAACGAAAGTTTGCATAAATGACCCAGGTCACATGACTAAGATGGCCGCCATAGCTATAAATAGCAAAAACCTTTAAAACAATTTCTTCCCAGAAGCAGAAGTCCTATGATTTTGAAACTAAGTTTGAAGTTTCAGGCAATAGAGTTCTACAAAGTTGGTATACATCATAATGCTGGGATGACCTTGACCTATTTTATGGCAAGGTCAACTTAGGTCGCCCATGCATTTAAATGGGGAAAATAAGTTAAATGTAATTAAATGGGTGGAAACTCGCGATGAGCATGCAAAGGTACTGAAGATTTATGTCCGTGAAAACATTTAGTCCCCAGGGGTGTGTCTGCTCCTGCCCGGGGGCTATATACATGCATATGACCAAAATATTCAAACATCTCTGCAACCGCATGGCCGATCAAAGCCACACTTCATGAAAAGGGAACGAAAGATTGTATAAATTGCCGCCATGGCTATAAACTGCAAAAACCTTTAAAATGTTCTTCAGAACCAGTAGGCCTATGATTTTGAAATTTGGCATTAAGCATCTACAAAGTTTATACATGGCCTAAATCATGACCCAGGGATGATATTAACCTATTTTACGGCAAGGTCAACTTAGGATGCCCATGCATCTAAAAACACAGATTGTGAGTACTCGTTAGAACTGCCTTTGCGAGGCAGTTTTAGCGTGTACCAACAATCTATGTTTTGAGCAAAATAAAAAGATAAAAATGTTGAACTGAAAATTTTCATTTTTTACAACTTTAAAAACACTGTATATTGCTTGTTAAGGTTTTGTTATGCTAGCGTCAAGATACACGGCACCATTTTAGTGCACATGTATTACACATGCTGACAACAGAGCTACATGTACAACACCTTGATCATTCTTAACCTTATGGTCATTTTTTGCGTCCGGAATCGGGCGAGTATAAATGCGCATAAGCTTCTTACTCAATCAGAATTTACATAAATAATAAATTTGATTGGTTTGTTGATTTGAGGTTTAATGTTAATCCAACAGCAAAGGTCATATGGAAACGAGACATCAGTTTATAGTATCATCCGACAGACTTAAGGATGCCGGGATCAAACCCGCGGTCCCCGGTTTAAAAGGACGAACACATGCCGTTAACACTAACTGTTTTCGGCTTTTCAAGCAGCAATGTGGTTTGATAACTGATCCTGCTTGATACAACAAAAGTCCTTACAGCAAAGATTGATGCAACATCACACAACATGTGATAAAATGGAGTAATTGAAAAAAAAAAAAAAAAAAAAAAAAAAAAAAAAACAATATCGCTTTGGCAACAACCATCACCAACACAATGAACACTTCGTCGTAGGTTGCTGCCCAATTGATCAGTCTTACAATCACAGGTGACACAAACCAAATTCTGCTTGTGGGTGTGCCAAGTCGTTTTCTCAGGGTTCCCCCCCCCACCTTGTTACTGATTTATCCGTCTCATATGAACTAAAATAATCTTGAACGGGGCGAAAATTGTATAAAAACGAAATTATGATCTGAAATGAGCACAATCAGACTCTTATCTGTAATCAAGTAACAATAGAATGACCTGGAATCGATACAATTAAATTTCACATCCTCTCTAAGGTGGGCGTAGTGTAATTCTGGGCCCTGATTAGATTTTAACAGATAGCAAAACTTCTCCGAAGTTACTCGCGCCTATAAGAAAAAAAATCCATTTACATTCCATCATGCACGCATGCTTAATGTAAACCATATAACGAGGAATATTCGGGGTCTCACGTGCAAATAACAACTATTTACATACTGGACCCTGGTCTCGACCGAAAGACGGAGTTACGCGTTGGATTGAACGCGCGGCCCGTTTTACGAGGCGACTGACTGAACCACTACGACATGGAGTGCTTTATGAAAACACTTTAGCAACTCATAAAAATAATATTATGTTAGTTTTATTTTAATCATATTTATTTGAATTCAACCAGGTAAACAACACGCATACAATATCACACAGAATAAATATGGATCAAAAAGAAAACTTATGTCTTGCCAAATTAATTTACTACATCGTAACCAGCACACTGGATATGGCTGAATTACTGTTGAAGGTCTACAATTAACAAAATTAGTTGTGTGGCTTGGCGAAATGTAGCTACATGTAGGATGTTGCCTCCATCGCACTTCGTATGGCATGCAGATGACTGTCGAATGAGCGAAACTTCGACATCAAGCTGATAATCTGTTTGAAATATAAACAGAATGAATTATGTTCGCTCACGAGACAGCACGTGAAACTGTAGTTTTACATCTAATAAACACAGATATACATGTATCTGAACATGTACACTATACTATTTGATTTATTGTCTTGCGCATTTTAATTCAGTTTTACGTCCCTTTCAAGATTATTTCAGCTCACCATAGGTGGGGTGAAAACGTGAGCACCCTAAGAAAAACCACCTGGCACTCCCGCAAGTTGAACTTGGCTTGTATCATATGTGGCCAGTGTGGGGCTCGAACACACACAAGACACAGCGGTGAGATGAACGAGTGATTAAGAAACAGCGCTCTCAACCGCTCGGCCACGGGGGCCGCTAAGTCATTAGAGGCGGTCAACTTATCCTAGCCGCATTATCTGTACCAGCCTTCAGAAAATAAATGTTGACGTGAGGATCGGTCGCGGGTCCGCTCTTCTGCCGATTACGATCAAGCTACCGGCTTAATTAAATCGGTGAAAAGACAAGAAGACTTAGTGAAAAACCTATACGTGCGGATTGCCTTCTCACTACACAGTTTAATCCACAAATTAACGATTTTAGTATTAAATGCAGTAGTGCATTTTGTGAGTTTTGCATTTTTTTCTTTTCTTTTCTTTTTCATTTTCTAAGCTATATTGTCACAGATGCGAAAAAAAGGAAGCAATTACATGTAAGAATAGAAAAAGAATTTTTGTCCTAGCCGGACTCGAACCCAGGACCTTTTGGTTTTATTCCATACATGCTACCTACTGAGCTACAGAGTAAGACGTCGTGGACTATTTCTTTTTGCCTGTCTTGTTTAATTGGTCTCCGTTAGGCTATACGTAGTTTTTACTAAGTAATTATTCATATCGCCCCTCGTCATCGTCTCAAATATGCCCTCACGAGTCGTCCCCCATCACACCGAAAATCGTAACCGCACGCGCCAGCAACATTTACGTTCAAAAGTGAAAAATGTCTATTACCCTGTTTGTGTCGAAAATGTATACTTGCACCAGGAAAAAATAAACATTAAATGTTTGCCCCGTATACCCCACTTTTATAGCAAAACTTGGGTATACAGGGGTTTACATATTTTTTTCTCCAAAACAGATTGTTTGTACTCTTTAGAACCGCCTCGGCGAGACGGTTCTCGCGTGTACCTACAATTTATGCGTTAAGTCTTTTGACAGTATGCTCCAATGTGATGAGAAATGTGATCTTGACTAATTAATTTTAAACGAACTGGTTTTGATTCTAGAAATTAATATTTAAATGATGCTAAAATATTAAGTGCATTATATAGCTTATTGACAGAGAAGCCATAAATTGGCATGTCCTTATAAGTATTACCTGTTAAATTAGCAGGTGGCAAATGTGTGGTCAGCAATGAGTTATTATTGGACACGACAAGCAATTAAAGTTTCTTCACTTGCAATCATGTATATTAGAATGGAAAACAAAATTTTTCACATCAATGCCCAACTTCATATATTTTGCGGAAACAATAACTAAAGAAAAAGAGAGGCAAAGATGCTAAATATTTTGATTTGAACAATGAATGTACATAGACAGAACAAACAAATGGATGAATAAGAAAGCAAGAATGAACGAATGAATGAATGAATGTTTCAATTTTGCTATTGACTGTCAAATTTGTATCTTCATTTGAATGACAGCATGACTGAAAGCAAGAAAGAAAGGAGAGAGAAAAAATTTATGATGAATGAATAAATGAATATACAGACAATTCCCCTTTTAATTATATTTTTCGTCGGTCTACCGCTAATAAACATTCAATGTCCAGGTAATAACATTGAGAAGACTAGGAATTGTCTAGTTCACTACATGTTAATTACCTTGTGCACTATAGTGCACTTTGTCGTTCACTGGAAGTGAACTTTGAAGTCTAGATGAAGTCTAAATGTAGTGCACTACAAGTGCCCTTGGTGTTACCTTTCGTCTTAGCATAACTGTACCTGTCAATCATTATGACGTCATTACTTTTCATTGGAAATCCTCCGCCAACCCGCGGTGGAATTATACAGGTAACGGGAGGATCCTCCGCGGATCCGCCGCAATCCGCGGCGGGATTAAAATATTCCGCGGTGGGATTATAAGCGGACAGGTGAGCGGGATTGCGGGGGGCTCTGAGAAATCGTCCGCGGGGGTTGGCGGGCTGGTGAAAATTCCCCTGGACTGTACTGTATTCAAATGCATACCAGTGCCTCAATATTTGCATTTATCAGCTATAATGGTAGTCGCGTGAATTAATTCACCAGGCGAAATATGCCAGATAGCACACTGCTTCATTGAATTATGGAGCCGATTGGTATGATATATTTGTCTACATAGGTCGACAGTTACCAAGAATTAATGGACTATTTTCTCTAACCTAGCTGAATTTAGATTAATAGGGCAAACCGTTTTGTTGCATGTAGCTTTTTGGAATTCGAGTGCATTAAACTTGCATTACAATGAGCATAGCATACAAAGTGGCCATACAGAGACCGTATTGCTTAAGCATGTTGAATAGACCTCGTGAGCATTGTCGGCTTGCCAACGCGAGTAACAAGTCCGAACAGACGCGTTGTTTAACACGTACATGTATGTGCATAAGGTATTTATGAACACGCGTGCCACAGATACTGTAATGCTTCAGATGACTGTAGATAGGCTAATTGTAGCTTAGTAGCATTATGTTGCGATCAATTATATCGCGTTTAGGCCATCCCGACCAGCTATTGCATAACCTGTACGTGTGGTCATCTTATGCAAACGTTTATTCTGAGATTATGTCATAAACCGATAGCGTCAGTTACAAATAAGACATTTCCATTTTGAATCAAACTATCAGTTATCTAAATAAAAGCTGACAACAGAATGAATTGGTTCAGACGATGACATTGAATCATTTCAATTGGCGCCTTTCCGTAAATCTGTAGCTTTGATATGAGGCAACTCGTCTCAAAACTTACAGGATTACTATACTAAGCGCACTCAAATGCTACCGGCTATATATGACATATGCTAAATTAGAACGGGGGATTCGCTGAAAGGTTTTAAGTGGATTCTAGGATTCCAAAGTCTGTTGAAGCGAAAATTTTCAAGAAATCGTCTCATTTCCAAGATGTCAGATGCCTGTAATTTAAGGTCAGTAACTAAAGGCATTTTGTCAATTTGAGTACAACCCGGCTAACTGCTTTGCTGATTTACAAGACATTGTCGTCCTTTCTTAAGTCATTTAGTATATAGTTCCCCTCTACACAAATTTCTTGACAACTCAATTGCGATGGTGTCGTTAAAGATGTCATCAAGTCGAGACAGTTAGCGAACTCGGTTTTTAGCTCATCGGACCCGAAGGCTCGCAGGTGAGCTTATAGGATAGACAGGCATCCGGCGTCCGTCCGTCCATTTTCTCACCCACCAGACAAGCATATCCCTTTGTGTGCCTGTCTGGGATATTTCTGTCTCAGTACCAGTACAATTTTAGCTGTCTCAAAATGTCAATCATTTCTGTATTTAGCTAATATTGAAATGTACACCTCATGCTTACTTCCATATGAGGGAGTGATGAGCTAGGTGTCAACTGTCAGAGACAAAAAATAGCCTAGCAGGTGTTAATTTCAGGAAGATACCAAGAGTAATTGTAGTCTGCTACTCTCATAAAAATCTAAAAATCTAATGTTGCCGGGAATTTTGTGAATAAAACAAAATGATGATTTAATATTTTCTCAAGGTGAGTGCAAATACAAAATTTATTTTTATTTGTTTCACTGGCTAATTTGCATATTGTTTGATGTTCAAACAAAATGGCTGCCTGAACAGAACTTGAAGCCTATTCAGAGTCAAAATGTTTTAAAAGGTGGGTGAGAAAAATAATCCATGATGGTGTTGAAGCCTCAACAAGGAAATCTCAGGCTCGTTTTCAGATTATTTGAGTCTCATCCTCGGCAGAGCCTCGGATGAGACTTGAATAATCTGAAAACTTGCCTGAGATTTCCCTGTCTCGGCCTCAACCCCATCATAGATTCTTTTAGTCCGTCCGTCGTCGTCCGTCACCCACAATTTCAAAGATCTTACCACAAACCGCTTGGCCGATCGAAGCCATTTTTATTAATCATCTAAAGGAAGACTGAAACAATGTGTTTTTAAATAATCTAGGTCACAAGACCAAGATGGCCTCTATGCCCTATATATTGTAAAAAAAAACTTTTCAAAACTCTTCCTCTCCGGATTATCAATTTCAACAAAACTTGACGTGTAGCATTGGGGACTAGTGTACCATAACACTGTGATGACCTTGACCTACATTACTGCAAGGTGTTCATAGGTCGTCCATGCATTTGATGGGGAAATTGTTAAAATGTCATTTGAAGGGAAACATATCCCCAGGAATCGGTCCGCCCCACCCATAGGTATACACATGCATATTACCAACGATCTTCTCTAAAACCGCTTGGCCATCTATAGAAAGGGGGAAGCCAATGTGTTTATACATAAACCAAGTTACATTACCAAGATGGCGGACATGCCCATATATTGTAAAAAAACGGCATAAATCTTCCCTGGAACTGCTGAAACTATTGATTAACTTGAGATATAACATTGGGGACTAGAGTAATACGATATAATAATAAATCATGACATTGTGATAATCATAGTAGATTTTACGGCAAGGTCAACCTACTATTTCCAGGAAAAATTGTGATTCCAAAAATGATCCCATGAGTTCAGAGTCCCCCAGCACCTTGACTTTGTGTCAAGTATATGAGCATAATTGTCAACGGCGTATATATCCCAGATCTCAGGTGAGCGTTTACAGGACCAGTGATCATTTGGTTGTAGTATGCTGTAGCTTCGGAGGAAATCGCAGGACGCCGGCTTCAAAGGTCGGTGGGGTGATCGCCGTTTTCTGCCTTTCAATAAAACACATCAAGCTTGCCTTACTAAAAGTAAAGTACGTCGTTACATGACTTCAAAATTGCTGACCATGTCGCAGAGCATTTCTTTGCCCTGAAACCAGAAATTTGGTGAATAAACGCTGTTACTAAGATGCAGAATACTTGCGAGTAGATAAACCAGGCAGCAAAGGAAAGACAAACCGGTGTGATGGGAAAGGGATTTATACACAAATTGCATCTTCAGACCATAGACTTTATAAACATTCTCAAAACTACACTCAGTAATGACTTGGTTTGTAATAAAATAAGTTGTAAGACAGTGTGATGCAAACCGGTACCCTAGGAAATAAAGTATGAGATTCTCAAATCACGAGGCGAGGCTCAAAATGGGCTTTAAATTTACGAAATCACACAACATGAGCTATTTACAAAATGGCATACAGAAAAAATGATATAAAAGCATACCTATATCAAAATAGACAAAACACCACTCAGTCATTAGTGCGCATGGGTATTAATAGTGAATAATGTATTTACATGCAAAATATCACTCACTAACGGCTCAAAGGTACAGTATACGCTTTTATCATTTCAACTCATGCCAGAGCGCATTAGAATGATCATTAAATTTTAATGGAAAGAAATATTATTTTGATATTGGATATAGTGATGAAATGATACATGCACAAAATCACACTATGACAACATTTGTTAACGCCGCCAAATTTTATTCATCTATATACAATTGTACATTGTCATGTATATTAATGTTCCTATAAAACAATCAAGTTCGGAATATTGATTTGGTGTTTTCCTTATCCAGATGTATAGTCAAATTCATGTCAGTGCCTCGATGTTTGCATTTATCAGCAATAATGATAGCCACGTGAATTAATTCACCAGGCGCAATGTGCCAGATACAATACTGCTTCATTGAAATATGGTGCCGATGGTACGATATATTTGTCTACATAGGTCGACAGTTTGCAGGAATTAATGGACTATTTTTAGAATCTGTATCAAGACTAGGTTAATGGGGCATACCGGTTTCATACGGAATTGAATAATGGCATAGTTTGGTAAGCTGTGTGGATTTCTGTTGCATCGGGTTGTGACATATAGCCTATCTAGGATCCAACGTCATAGCGTCTTCGTCGGTCTTAAATAACATAGTCATTGACACTTAAATTTCAGAATAATTCTGTAGCTAGGGGATAATCTTGTTTTCATGTTGTGTGAACCTACAATGTGTTGACGGTTGACTCCTAGCTCCTCCGTATTTAGCATGTCAATCCTTTCTTGTTTTTTTATATCTTATTTCTGACTGTGGGCGCTTTGCAAGATGTAAGACCTGTTTTTTACCGCTTTGTGTTAGTTGAAACGCGAAGCTTGTTCTACGATTCTTTTACACAAAATTCAGAAATGATTAACAATTCAAGGCAGTTTCTTAATGACTGAATCTTAGATACAATTGAAATGGCTGTTTGTATTTTATTGTCTTTCTTTATAAAACCGAGAATATCCCCAGTAAAATCGGTAATCGTCGTCCCGGTATAAGTGATTTTTCTTCATATCACATATTCTGTCTATTATGTCTGCATCTCTGTTATACTCATTGGCTTTGGTTTTGTTTGAGGCTAGCCGGACGGCTACCTTATTGGAAAAGACCTAGTCGTCCTGCTTTTCGAGTGTGAAGTCGACAAAAATGTCACGAGTTTATTTTTTGTGATGTATTTTCTTTCCCGAATGGTGTCTTTTTTTTTACAAAAAATTTAATTGCACTGCTTCCTGGTCCCTCTTTCCTAATTATACTGTGACAAACCGTATGATATCTACATTTAGGTATATTCTTGTTTGATTGATAGTCAAAGCCAGAATCTGAATTACAATCTGATTTTCTTTTTGTCAATTTTAATTCTTGGTAAAATTAGCCACATTTGCTGATTGTCTAGACAGAGGAAGAATCTGAAATATTTGAAATCGTAAATTGTTCTTTAAACATCTTGCAGATCCGATTATACAGTTTAATTGCAGTCCAATTTTGAATATCTATTTGACGAATTGCCCCCCTTCAGAAGACATCACACTTTAATAGTCCTGGAAATCTGTACTTATGCAGTTACAAACGCTGCATCGGCACTTCAGAATACCATTTCCATGAGTTGTACTCCATTTTATAAGACAAATTTATGATACATCCATCGACATGCGATATATGGATGATCTGCATATTTGTCGTAAATCAGGAATGGTTTCCTTCAACAAAATATGGACATTGAAATCTGCTATGATAAATGATCTAGCATTAAAACAGTTTTAGAATACCGATCGGTCATTTTGTGATATTTAGGCTTTATGAATAAAACATTGGAAAAATCATTTGAAAAATGTAGGTGTATACTGTATTTTATCATAGTCTCATCAAACAAACGAGGAAGACGAATATAATAAAATGCTTAATAGTCCGTTATCATTACGAAAACTTGCCCATACAATTTACAAAGAATTTTTTCGGAAACGAAAATTGATTATTTCATTTTTTGGAGCAAAAATACGAAAAATAGGTATACCCCTGCATACCCTAGTTTTGCTATATAAAAGTGGGGTTTAAGGGGGTATTCATTGCACGGACATGTTTTCCTGATGTAAAAAATAATGTTTCACTGAAGGCGACAACGGCACATAACTTGATATTGTTGGCATACAGAACTGAGAAACATATACAATCGTAAAGTGTTCAAAATATTTAAACACTCACTCACGTTTTGTTGTTTGTACACTCTTCAGACTAGCTTAAGATAATATGACTGTATGCGCACCATCACGAAACATGTCCGTGTAAAATGTACCCACTAGAACCCAACTTTAATTAAGCAAAACTTGGTTGTGCAGGGTTAACATCTGTTTTTTTTTTTTTTTTTTTTTTTTTTGTTTTTTTTTTTTTTTGTTTTTTTTTTTGTTGTTGTTGTTGCTCCAAAACATAGGTTGTGGGTACTCGTTAGAACCGCCTCGGAAATGCGGTTTTAATTATGTACTCGCAATCTATGTTTTAAGCAAAAGAAAAATTTGTTTATAACCTGGGCGTGTTTTTGTAATACGTTACGTTAAAGCAATTATAGTCGATTAAAAGGTATGATGATTGTAAAACAACATCAGGAAAATATGTCCGTGTAATGTATACCCCCTTATACCCCACTTTAATATAGTAAACCTGGGGTATGCAGGGGTATACCTATTGTTCTTATTTTTGCTCCAAAACATAGATTGTGGGTATTCGTTAGAACCGCCTCGTCGAGGCGGTTCTAACGTGTATCCACAATCTATGTTTTGAGCACAAATAAGAAAAATATCAACAATTTTCTTATGAAAATTTTCATTTTTTACAATTTTAAAAATCTCTGTATATTGCATGGGCAAGTTTTCATAATGAAAGGTATGATGATTGTAAAACAAGTATAGCAAATTGGTATTTTTGTTGCCACCCTAAATCGTTTCACTATTTTTTTTTCGCGGCAAATGGTTATGACGATAACTTAAAAGAATGGTTTAATATCCTCCAGTTAACACAGGCTGAGATTGAATACGACTTCTTGCACAAACATGTATGTGCAAATAGCTGTATGATGCCGTTTTCAATAAGAGCGAGGCCGTGTACAAATTGCAAAACACATGATAAATTTTTGAAACTGACGTGCCGTTTGAGTATGTGTTTTGTCTAAAATCCGTGGACGACAATTGACAATGGGACGTGGCGTCACTGTGTTCCGTACAAACAAAATTGGCGACACTCTTTTTCGGTGCGTGTTTATGTTGCTAATTATAATTTCAAAGTGATTGTCAATTAAAGCCGCGAATATGCAAAAAAACATGCTTATGTCAATGCATTAACATTTGACGAGCTCTTGGAAGCAGTTTGAACCCTCGACCTGGCGACATCGGGTCAAACTAATTCCTGGACTTATGCAGGAAAAAGGTACATTCATATTCGATTCTCTTATTTCATTTTATATAACTGACCTCCAGACAAGACACCATTTCAGAGGCTTTTTGCTCGTTGAACATAGTCCTTGTCAGAAATAAACAAAGTTCAAAAACGAAAGGACTTCAATGTCAGTCTTTATCGGCACAATTATTCGTGTAGGTGGTGGCTGACGTAGTAGTGAGCGCATCGGACTTTGTACCGTGGGACGCCTGGTTCGATTGTCATTCATGGAGTTGTCTGATCTTGCCTTCTTACAGCTCAAAGGTCAGTGTGAATAGTAGAGCATATTTTATACACGTATATAGCAATAAAATCTCTGTTGTTTTATGTTAATTGTTGTGATACGAAGCGCATTTAAATACGGAGTATAGCAAAACCTTTAGTCAGTAACTTTGTCTTTAGCCTGTTGTATGCATTGACATTAATGCATGGGCCTCTTTGCGAAGATTACCAAAGTGAAATTGTTGCTCATTTGGGCGTACTGCAAACCACAATTTTTAATACCCAAACAATAACAATTTCAAAGCTTCCTGATTCGAGTTGGTGACAAATAGTGGCAATTTCTAAGGACACAAAACCGAACAAGTAGCCCAAGGGCAACGATCGCTCACCTGAGAGTCAACAAGTACAGTCACTGGACAAAGTAACCGTGGTGGGGCCATTTTTGACCCCAGCGGCATGGTTGACAGGATTTAAAAAGAGGACCACTACACATTGCTACATAGAAAATATTAAAGCTCTGGGCCTTGTGGTTTCGAAGAAGATTTATTTATGCTTTTCTCATGACGCCCTCCGGGCAGGGCCCGTATGGACCCCAGAGGCACGGTTGGCAGGATTTATAAAGAGGATCATTATACATTGCTACACACAAAATATGAAAGCTCTGGGCCTTGTGGTTTCGGAGAAGAAGATTTTTTATGTTTTTCCCATTGTAAGTCTATGGGAGCTATTTGTTGCCATGGAAACCAGAGTTCTTATCCGACCTAGCCCAAAACCTAACACAACCTTTCCCCATCCTCAATGATGCTTTAGATAAAATTTGGTCACGATTGGCCTTGTTGTCTTAGAGATATTCAAGTTTGAAAATGTGAACGGACGGACGCACAGACGCACGCACGCACGGACGGACGCCGGCTCGACTACTATACTATGGCAGAAATTGCAATTTTCCGCCTTTCGTCTTATAAGTCAATGGAAACTTTAAGTTGCCATAGCAACCAAAGTAGTGGGACAATGACAATAAAAACACAAACTTTGTAGAGGCTAATTAATATCATAAGCATGTATGCAAAGTTTCAGCTTCATCCGCCTTACAGCTTCTGAGAAGAAAATTTTTGAATATTTTTTCGAATATTTACCCTTTACGTTGCTATAGCAACCAAACGAATAAAGCGATTTTGACAAAAGTTGCCTAAAACGGGGAAGACTACTCAATAAACATTTATGTAAAAACAAAATTTCAATATCATCAATGAAACGGCAGAATTTGCAAATTTCCACTTTTTGCCTTATAAGTCAATGGAAACTTCAAGTTACCATAGCAACCAAAGTAGATGGACAAAGACAATAAAAAACACAAAATTTGTACAGGCTAATGTCATAAGCATGTATGCTAAATTTCAGCTTCATCCCCCGTACGGCTTCTGAGAAGAAGATTTTTGAATATTTTTTTTCGAAAATTTACCCTTTATGTTGCTATAGCAACCAAACGAATGAAGTGATTTTTACAAGAGTTGCCTTAAAGACACATTTTGCATTGCATAACACCATAATACTGATAAAAATCACAGGTAATGTAAGGGTAGCTTTACAGGTAGGGGCCATGAAAGGGAACCTAAAGTCAATACCTGTGAAATATGTAACAGAGATTGTATTTTTATCTATGATCATCATTTTGGTAATTGAGAACAAAGAACAAGCAGATCTGTCTTTTTGGGTCTAATTCAGAAATAAAGAATACTGCAAATTTATTTATTTATTTATTTATTTATTTATTTATTTATTTATTTATTTATTTATTTATTCAAAAAAGCATTTTCATTGAACTATTGACATACACTTGAAAGTCTTGTGTCTTATAGCACTGTTCACAGTTTAAAAGGAATGTTGCATGAATAATTGAAAAGGAAAACTGTCATAAAACCAATTTACATTGAAACAAGGATTTTCACACGTTTTAGCAGATACTAAACAAACACAGACTTAGTGGAAGACAGTAAGTACATGAAATTATGTTGGTTTGTTAAAGGTGTGAAAAACAGATGACCACTTCATCAATGTAATATACTTTGATGACACTTCATTCATTTCTAGTAAGACCTTTAGAGTGACAAGTCCCTCTGAGATTTATGACACAAATGTTGGGATATCATTCTAGTGATACAAAAACGGAACCTATATGTGCAGTGTGACATGACACATTTATTTCTATTTGGAATATGGATATTAATATAATAATTTATTCCGAAACTTTTCTTCAGTTAAATCTTTTTTTAGAAAGTAAATCAGCATTCAATGAACTGTTGAGAAAATGATCAATGGTCTAGGCCTGCTCTTTCTGACAAAGAATGAATGTCACGCTTCAGCATTGGCTCAATTCAGAAAATTAGATGATTTTAAATGCAAAACTGAAAATCAGAATAGAAACTATAAGAAAATAACAGAGGTTCTAAAATTTCATTTTAGACACTTCTCAATTATATTTAAAGTTCCCTCCAGGTGCCCCCCTCAAGGCAGAGGCAAATGACCCCATAATCACTTAGATAAGATAAACCTTTGGTGTGCGCTATGCCTCATGGACTGTTTATTAGGGGTCATTAGACCAGGCCACCCCAGGTAAAGAAGCAGCAAACTTTGTCTTTAAACGTGAAGGACTACTCAATAAACATTTATGTAAAAACAAAATTCAAATATCCCAGCCTGACAACGAAAAATGCCAATTTTCACTTTTCTCCATGCAAGTCAATGGAAACTTCAAGTTGTCATAGCAACCAGAGTTCTTATCCGATCGAAAAAAAAAATTCGTTCCCCCCACCTGTAGATGCTATATGTGAAATATGAATAGATTTGGCCTGGCAGCTTCAGAGGAGAAGTCGTTTGAAAATGTTGACGACGACGACGGACGACGCACGGACGCCGGCTCGACTACTATAAGTTCTCCTTGTGAGCCTTCGGCTCAGGTGAGCTAAAAATCACAGCGACATCCCACATTAGTCCGGAGAAATGACAAATATTAAGAATTTCGTTAATACCTCCCTTTCAATTAGAGTATGACTAAAACTCGGTTTTCTGATTCTGATTAAACCGGATGTTATACTTTCATTTTTTTTTTTTTTTATCTGAGAACAATGTTAAGTATCATTCTCACCTCTATAACTGATAACTGTCGATGAGTGTTGAAACTACGATGTCTTAATTAACTTCAATTGCATTTTTCACACATTTTCACTGACTTAACGTTTGCCTTCGAACATCTCGTTATTGTTTTATTAAAATACCGATCTGAGATAAATAACATATGAAACTGTTATAACACAATAGGACATTCTTATATGAATAATTTCATATTGTACTCAATTAAGATATGTTTGACAGTTTTGGCAATGTGAAATCTGAGTATTTATAGATTTCGATGCAATGCAAATGAATCATGCAACTCATTCCATATAAATGTCAAATCTTTTCGGCCAATTGTGCATTGGCGTCATTTGTATGACAAATATAATTGTTATATAATAATATTTCTTGCAAATAAAATAGCTGAACCTTTGAAGCATTAGTTTCTTGCTGGTTTCGATGCCGAAAGAGTACAATATAAATGTTTTAACACTCAGACGGTGTCTCCCTGAAGTAATGTGCGTCAGCATTGCCCAACCAATTGAGGCTTTGCGGTTGCTTATTGGCAGTTACGCCGCAAACGAAACAAACTTATCTAAATGACAAGATGAAATAAGGCTCAGCACCATCAAAAACTAAGCCGAAAATGAGTATACGCTCGTATGTGTAAATACACTCAATAGATTTAAATCAAGTGTTCATTTATTTAGAGACATTTATTGGACCCACTGTTCAGGTTCAAACAGTTCCTGTTGAGCTACCTTTAATCAATGATTGTCCAGGCAGCAGGTCACCAAAAATATTTGGTCGCAACTGCTTATTAACTGATGCACCTCCTTGAACCAGCGGTCCGCTGTTCCTAAAGTGTCCCTGGGGTCCGAAATTTACACCAGGTTCAATACTAGTGCCAAAGCCTGATCCAGAATCTAAAGCTGCACCAGGCGCACCGCCAACTTGGACATCTACTGATAAGCCCCCGACTTGACCCTGATCATAAAGCCCTTGTCCAGACTGGCCGCTGTCTACCACGCCGCCACTGACACCTGTACCGGTTGCTCCAGTCGCAAGGGAGTTAACGTCTTGAATGTAAGTAGGTCCAGATCCTTGTACAGTCAAGCTTGGACCTGCAGGATCCATTCCGGTAATTGATGCTGCTGCAGTTCCTGTGGCCGTGTCCATAAATCCAGAATCTCTCCTAATTCCGTCTGTTCCGGTGCTCGTACTCCCAGGGAACGTACCATCTTGAACCATTGGGTCCCCGCCAGCAGCGCCTGTCATGGCATTCATTCCAGCAGCCTGATATGCCCCTGCTAAATTACCGTCAAAACCGCCAGCGACTCCTGAGTTGAGAGTAGCATCACTTAGTCGGTTAGTGGTACCGTGGGGCACATCTCTGATCCCGGCAACGACGACATTTGTTGAGTCGAGATTGCCAGCAACGAATCCCCCAGAGCTGACACTTCCAGAGACGCCGGTGCCCGAATTCATGTTGCCAGCAAATGCTCCAGCATTTACATTTCCGTTAGCAAACCTTCTATCATTGATATTGCCTAAGGCACCAACTGCTCCTGTATTGAGACTATCAGCAGCGAATTCCGCAGGATTGACACCTCCATGGGCGATTGTGCCCGAATTCATGTTGCCAGTAAATGCTCCAACATTTACATTTTCGTTAGCAAACCCTCTATCATTGATAATCCTTGTGGCGCCTACTGCTCCTGCATTGAGACTGCCAGCAACAAATCCACCAGGGCTGCCACTTCCAGAGACGAATGTGCCCGAATTCATGCCGCCGGAAAATGCTCCAGCATTTACATTGTTGGTAGCAAACCCTCTTCCGTTGAGATTGCCTGCTCTGTTATTTAGATTACCGATATTGTTAAGTCCTCCAACATTTAGATTCTCATTACCAAACCTTCTTCCATTGAAAGCACCGGCTCTTTCATTTAGATTACCAATATTGTTAAATCCTCCACCATTTATATTTTCATTACCAAATCTTCTTCCATTGAACATGCCTGCTCTAGCATTTAGAGTACCAAAATTGTTAAGTCCTCCAGCATTTACATTTTCATTACCAAGTCTTCTTCCATTGAAAGCGCCTGCTCTATCATTTAGATTACCAATATTGTTAAGTCCTCCAGCATTTAGATTTTCATTACCAAACCTTCTTCCATTGAGATTACCTGCATTTAGATTATCAATATTGGAAAGGCCTCTTCCATTTAGGTTTCCAGTGCCGAACCCTTGACCATCTAGACTCGTTACACCGACAATGCTTCTGGAGTTAAGGCCACCCATGTTAACACCTGCAGTCCCAAAACCGCTACTGTCCATTTCTACAGAGTTAAGTCCACCGGCATTTAGACTTCCATCAACTACTTGTCCTGCTCCTAAACTACCGGTAATTTGTTCATTCCTTAAACCACCATCCGCGAAGTTTCCAGCATTTAACCCACCGGGGACATCTCCTCTAAAATTGATATTAACGTCGACTGATCTTCCAGCGTTCAAACGTCCATCGGTGGAGAATCCTGAATTGAGCCCGACATTCAAATCTCTTTGAAAATTGAGACTGCCATCGGCTACACCTCGAGAATTCATAGTATCGGTAACGCCTCCCGTGTAATAACTAGCATCACCCATTCCCATGGAATTAAGGTTGCGGACATCCACGCCTCCGGCATTCAGGGATCCAGCACCGGCCACACCTCGAGAATTCATAGTATCGGTAACGCCTCCCGTGTAATAACTAGCATCACCCATTCCCATGGAATTAAGGTTGCGAACATCCACGCCTCCGGCATTCAGGGATCCAGCACCGGCTACACCTCGAGAATTCATAGTATCGGTAACGCCTCCCGTGTAATAACTAGCATCACCCATTCCCATGGAATTAAGGTTGCGAACATCCACGCCTCCGGCATTCAGGGATCCAGCACCGGCTACACCTAGAGAATTCATAGTATCGGTAACGCCTCCCGTGTAATAACTAGCATCACCCATTCCCATAGAATTAAGACTGCCAACATCGACGCCTCCGGCATTTAGGGATCCAGTATCCGCTCCTGTTGTATACGGACCACTGTTTAGACCTCCTCTGTTGTAATTAATGTCCAGCGGTGCACTGTTTAGCCTGTTAAGTCCTCCCAGATCGATCCTGTTATAAGGGTCTAGTTGACCACTTGCCACCGAACCGCCAGCCGTCGTGCCTAAGGAGTTTAAGCCAATATCGGTCGTTCCTACATTAATGTCAACATTTCTGCCCGTGCCAAGTGTTTGTAAACCCGCCGTAGAGCTATCGAAGGACTGGTACATTCCACTCCTATCATAATAGCCTATTGGCTCTAGGAGTGGGCCAGCATTTCTTACCGAAGCGGTCCCCGAGTCTATAGTAACTGGTCCTGAACCACCAGTGCCCACTACCGAAGATGGAGGCAAACTGGCTGTGGGGGAATATATCCTTGGTGGGCTCGAAATTGATGTGCCAAACCCGCTTATTGGGGACAGGGGACCAGCACTTGAAGCAATTCCACTGGCTAGAGGTATGTCATATGTATAAAGCGAGCCTGGGCTCGAACGTCTTCCCGGCAGTACACTTAAAAGACTACTAATTGGTGAATACGGAATTACACCTGGCGAATATCTGGAGATTCCCAAAGAGAGTGGTCTGATAAAAGGAGCCGAATAGGTGTATGATGGTAAAGATCCAATGATTGACCTTGGAAAGTATGAACCAATCGATGGTCGTGTTATATATGATGGTGGGAATATTGTTGAGAGTCGTCCAGGAGTAAATCCTAGTCTACTTCGATAGCCCAACATAGAAAATGGTGTCATGAAGCCTGGCGGTCTGAACGGTCTTATCATAGATGGAAGGAAACCAATTCTAGGGCGCAGACCCAGAAAGCTTGAAAACCCTGGCGACATTGGTACCCCTACACCTGAAAAATAGGAAGTAAGCACGTCTATGCAAGTAAACAGCTGTTAATAGCGGTAATTTTCAATTGAATTTTATATATGCGAGAATCATTCAAGAATAAATGACAGTGGAATTTTATGTTGGAAAGTATCATCAGAATCGGTATAATTTGTTCTGTTACATGTGTACACGTATATATAACACATTCACGCTCAATATTTTTTTTTTTTTCTTTTTTTTTTTTTTTTTTTTTTTTTTTTTTTTTTTTTTCATGGCTGGATTTGACCTAGTGCTAATTCAACATGACCACTGAAGTGACCATGCACGCAAAAACGCATTTTAACACCTTTCTGTTAGGGATTTTGTTAAGATTAGTAAATCGTGCACGATAGCTGCTTGGACAGTCTTGTCAATAGTTTATAGTGATTCATGACAGACCCAAAGTCCACAAGATCAACTATACCATTGATATTAATTTCACTGTTGCTACGCAACATCGGCACAGGGCAAGATAAATCCGTTTCGCGCCTTATGGTGAGTTTTATCCGAATAATCAGTACATCAAATTCCTTTAAACAAAAACTAATATGTATATTGTTAATGTTATTCATATTTCTAATATTTATAATCTGAGAATGTTATGGAACAAGTATTGGAATTTAAAAAAAATAGTCAGATTTGACAAATAAATTTTGGATAAAATATGGTGCTGGTTTAGTTTGAAACTCTATTACATGTACAGCGCCACTGTATTCAATACCGTTGGTGATACTGCTTAAAACTGCATGACTGATGCAAACAAATTCAAGATACCGGTCTTCCATGCATTCAAGTACTACTTTTTATAAAAAAAAAAAAAAAATGTGTAACGGCGAAGGTCAGTTACCTTGCATTTTTGATTGCCTAGCAACCACAGAACTAATATTGTAGCACAAGTTTGAAAGACCGATTGGATTACACAAATCTTTAAATTTGTTTGATGGTATATGAAAATCACAAATTAAAGTCTTAATTAATAGTAAAGATTTATTGAATCATTGTCATTTATTCTTGAATGGCCCTCATATGTTTGTTTGCTCAAACCATAGCTTGTTCATGGCACACGTTTGACCCCGTACATCCCTTGCTGCAATATAAATGTTTGCTGCAAGGGACTTACATGTACATTGTACGGGCATTTTATCATGTAAGGATAGACATCCCAGAATTTGATGCAAGTTAAAAATACCAAACCAAGGCCATGCGTGAAAACATGTGAAGAGCAACATGAATAGCGCTTTCCCGGGATGACTAGCACAAGATCGTGATCTATTCTAACTGAATTTTGGAGAAGTTAAAAGGCTTTGTTTATGTCCCAGTTAGCCGCAAATTATAAACATATTAAACGTATCACACGCCGATTTTGCTATTTGACTATTTGTCCCCATATTATAAGTATTGTACCTTGTTGTGAGTTTTTTTCCCTTCTCGGTTTTTTGGAGTGAATGTGTCTTTTTGATCGCGCCATTTCCTGGTTTTTTACCTTTTTAAGGTACATGCATGTATTGTCAGCCTATCCATCGATAGGGGATTTATAATGCGACATTCGAGCTCATCTGTCATCCTTACCTATACATCGTTTAAACGTCTAATTTGTTTTATTTTATTTTTTTTTTCTCAAATGAATGTTACTTTATCCCGATTTGAACATTACTGTTGAAGGGGACACAAAGCAATGCATCAAACAAACAACCCACTTTTCCATCGAAATAGTCGCTTACTTGAATAATATCCGGGTATGGGTAATGTCGCATGGGTCAGGGAAAGCATTCCCAGTAATGCCGCGAATATCTTCATCCTCGCCAGTGTACCTGAAATCAGGGAACGGAAACATTCGCTAAATAATATTAATGTAGATACGAAGGGAACATTCGCTAAATAATATTAATGTAGATATGAAGAAACATTCGCCAAATAACATTAACCCATATTTGACGTATGTATTCTCCCATTATTATCAATTGGAAGAGCCCACTTTCATATTTAGGGGTGTCAGGAGTGATTTTTAAATTTTATTTTATGTTTCGATGAAATTTCCTAATGCAAACAGAATAGGTACAAGTAGGAAAAGATCAGGAAAAGGTGCAATCAGAAAAAGATTCCCACTCCAAAAAACGAGGTGGGAAAAAAACAAACTAACAATCAGGTACTTATACCATGAAACATATCGTAAGCCGAATAAGCAGCTGTTTTCCCAATAGGTGGCCACTCAGTTACCTTAACTTAACTAAAAATATGAAAACATACATAAGGCGCCAACAGCACAAAAAAAATTTTAAACACCAAGACATAAAACAAAAAGAACCACCACAGAAGTATCGACTTGGAACGATCAGTAAAACAAAGTTACTGGCGGGCTTAAACCGGTTTTACAGGTTCCTAACCTCACCCTCAGCTTCTGCAGTGGTTCATAACATTTAGTTAGTTATTCGGTCCTCGTGGTGAATCTCTAACTAGTCAATGAATCATCAAGAACAAACAAATAAATCATGATAAACATCCTGATGAATCAAAAACCAGGACTCACATATTGAGTAAGCTGCCCGACGATGGAGATCCCTGGGCGCCGAATAACCTACTAACTCCGGGGCAAAAGAAAAACACCAGTTGGACCCCGGTGGGTCAAGCAACAGACAAGAAGCTCCGGCCCCAACCAACTAAAATGAATAGCTTTATGTCGGGGCCATCATAGAGTCTGACGCCCGACCCACCGGTGTGCAATTAAAGAAGGCAGCATAGTTATCAACCATGATTGGGTTAAAAACTAAGCATGCAGACTGTCGCATAACATTCAAGTTATAACCTATACGTCTGTAACGTATTATGATTTTTCTGAACTGAAAAGAAAAATCATTAATTCCTTTAAGCTTCTTAAATTTGTAAACCAAGTCCAGATGGGACGCCGCGTTCTGCGGCGTCACATCTGGGGGCTATTTTGTTTGCCTATGTCCCATAAAAGGGACGCCAGGCTTAAATGAGTTAATGTAGATACGAAGGAAAGTTAACATTCGCCAAATAATGTTAATGCAGATATAAAGGAAACATTCGCTAAATAATATTAGAATAGATATGCTTGCTAACCTTCACTCCGCTCGACTTTGGTACCCCGTTCCACTTCCCCTAGACGATATGAAGGTATCACCAAATACCGACTGGAGCTTCCCGTCTGATATTAATGATGCAATGCCAATTTTTGTTCCAACATTACCCTTGAATTGAGATTATATTTTTTCGTTCGTCCTGTGATATAAGTTAGAATATCAAGACTATTTAAAACATGTACGTTACGAGATATAAGACAAAGGAGAAAAAAAGTGAAAATGAAAGAAATAAAACGGAACTCACCAATCGCTAGTCGAAAGAATGTATAACGACTACTTGAATACCAAAACCATTTCTAAAACCAATACTAAACAATAATTAACGCTTGAATTTAATTAGGCAATAATTTGTCAAATTGATAGATAAAGACGAATTAGAAACAAATTCACAGCTTCTTTGTAGTATGTTCAAATACAAGAACGCTTCGATGAATTAATGTCGAATGACAAAATAAGTTAATTAACATATTTTTTTTCTATTTTGTTAGGTACGAACATATGACACGGCCCTACACTTTTTACACTTATCCAAAATAAAAGCGGAAGCCCAATCATATTCGAATATCCTAGAAATGGGATGCATTAAGCCCAAGAAAACACTTCTCAGTCATGTTGTGTCGTAGCCACTGCTTCTTGGGCTTGAAACAGGAAAGCATGTCCGTGCAATGTATACCCCCTTAAAGCCCCACTTGCATACAGAAAAAACTGGGGTATGCAGGGGTATACCTAATTTTATTGTTTTATTTTTTTTTTACTTTTGCTCCGCTCCAAAACATAGATTGTGGGTACTCGTTAGAACCGCCTCACCGAGGCGGTTCTAACGTGTACCCACAATATATGGTTTGAGCAAAAATAAGAAAAATATCAAAAATTTTCAGCTGAAAATTTTCTTTTTTTTTTAAAGCTCAAAAAATCTCTGTATATTGCATGGATATGTTTTCGTAATGAACAGAACTACCATCAGAGAAGCATGTCCGTGCAATGTATACCCCCTTAAACCCCACTTGCATACAGAAAAAACTGGGGTATGCAGGGGTATACCTATTTTTATCGTTTTATTTTTTTTTTACTTTTGCTCCAAAACATAGATTAAGGCGGTTCTACCGTGTACCCATAATCACACTCTGTTTTGAGCAAAAATAAGAAAAATATATATATATCTAAAAGAATCTACTGACAATTTTCATTTTTTAAAGCTTAAAAAATATCTGTATATTGCATGGGCATGTTTTCGTAATACATGCATAGGCAGCTAAAATGTTCTGTTAAAGAAGAATACATGGCGGAGATAGTAATTAAAGCCAAGTTTTACTCTATCACTAAACCAACGTGCTTCTCATGCCACATGATTTGTATTTTATTAGGAACTAAAAAGCGAATATTGACAAATATCAAAGACATGCACCGGATGCGAAAAACCACATACGATCTTTATCTCTACTTTACTTAAAACAGCAATCATTCGTATGCAAATGTTCATAATTATCAATAAAATGTTAAATAGCAAGTGTTTCGATCACGGAACTAAACCGCACGCATACCTGAGTAAACCGGTTCTCCCATTTGATGGAGTAGGTGTCATGTCAACAATACATCAAAGGATCGATTGTATTTATCTCTGATTTTTTTTTTTTTTTTTTTTAGTTAAACTTTGTACAAAGTTAATACAAAAATGTAGAAATTGACATGAGAACGAGAAATGACAATCCAAAATAAACATGCTGCCAGTAGAGTAACTGCATTTTGAGGATCACAATTTCTGGCCAAGTCCCAGCATGACAAATATATATGTGAAAGATCAGGAACAAAAGTGTGTCAGACTGTCCTTGTTTGTTTACTAGGGCGGAAAATGCTGCATTATTTGCAATGTTAATTGGTGTCACTTACCTCAATTACGGCTAGACAAATGAGCCGCATCATGAGTAAACCAACAATATGGTCTTCGAACAGGTCCAACACATACCGACCTGTACAGTCACAAAAGATTGCTAGAGGCTGGAAATTTTGGATTAAGAAAGTAGAAGCATTGTACATTGTACTATCCGTATATTAACCGAAAACAAAGGCGTTGAACCGCTTCGCGGTTACCGCGAAGCTGATCTGCGTCTTTGTTTTCGCTAAATAGTATGCAAATTGTTGGTTTTCTCACTAACGACTAGACAAATATTGATCAAAGGGAATATACCTAGCACTTCCTTACCATAAGAAAAAAACAAAAATGTATAAGAAAAGATAAGGTAATTACGGTCACTCGGTGATTTTTACCACATACGTTATAAAATGTTGTCTCTCAATAACTGACACAACAATTATGTATAAATTATACGCTAAAATTACCTACAGTTCATTTAGAGTATGAATTGTCACGTGCATTGTGACATTGTGTAAGTTTTCCATCAATTGACATAATATTTATAATAGACTATACTGAGTTCCACAGCCAACGCAATTTTTATTTTTTCCTCTTACATGTATCTTTTAAATTGGTCAGTTATGTGAAAACCTTTGTGCCCTATCATCATTTAAATGACTCGAAAGTACATATTTGTGTGTTATCAAACCTGAGATTTTAGTGCACATACACGGGAACACGCCCCATGGTACAATTCACACAATTCTTATCTTGGAAGGTCGTCCGATGAGTGTATGGCAATATCAATGTTGACACCCACGGCTGAACGCCAGTAATTGGCAATGATTTTCAGTACCCGAAAAATGCTGGTTTTGGGCGTTCAACGTCACATAATCGACATAATCTTTGTTATGATTCGCATGTCACGATTCAGCTCACGGTTAACGATTCAGCTCAGGGTTAACAGTTAACGGTTAACGATTCAAATTTTGATTTAAAATGTAAAATCCGAATCGTCAACCGTGAGTTGGATCGTTAACCGTGAGCTGAATCGTGACATGCGAATCGTGAGTTGGAAACTTTGATTAAAAATGCAAAATTCGAATCGTAAACCGTGAGCTGAATCGTTAACCGTGAGCTGAATCGTTAATCGTAAGCCGAATCGTTAACCGTGAGCTAAATCTTAACCTGCGAATCGTGAGCTGTAAACTTTGATAAAAAATGCAAAATCCGAATCGTTAACCGTGAGCTAAATTGTTAACCTTGAGTTAAATCGTTAAGCGTGAGCTGAATCGTGACCTGTGAATCATGAGCTGGAAACTTTGATTAAAAATGCAAAATCCGAATCGTTAACCGTGAGCTGAATCGTTAACCGTGAGCTGAATCGTGAACCGTGAGCTGAATCTTGACCTGCGAATCGTGAGCTGGAAACTTTGATGAAAAAAATGCAAAATCCGAATCATTAACCGTGAGCTGAATCGTTTACCGTGAGCTGAATCGTGAACCGTGAGCTGAATCTTGACCTGCGAATCGTGAGCTGGAAACTTTGATGAAAAAAATGCAAAATCCGAATTGTTAACCGTGAGCAGAATCGTTAACCGTGAACTGAATCTTGACCTGCGAATCGTGAGCTGGAAACTTTGATTTAAAAATGCAAAATCCGAATCGTTAACCGTGAGCTGAATCGTGACCTGCGAATTGTGAGCTGGAAACTTAGACTGATTGAAAAAAATGTAAAGTTTTAATCGTTAACAGTTAACCGTGAGCTAACTTAACAGTCGTAAACAAATGTTACACCCTGTCCAACGTTGACGCCGGTGAAACGGCCCCAACACCGGTTACTACGGTGCTTTCGCTACAAAATTTGATGGATGCGAATAAATTTCTTGTGTTGTTCAATGTTATATAAACGTTTGCGATGAAGTAAAACGCGCATCTAATGGAGAATTAACTTGACTTTTTATTTCTGCTTGGACGAAAAACTGTTTTTGTATAATTTTTCCAAACATTCGATTCAAAGTTGGTAAACAAGGTTCGGCCAAGGCCTATTCGGCCGATTTCTACAGAAACTGTTCGTATTTTCCAAAATACGCACAAAATGAAAGCAAACGAGCATTTTGATATGAGTTGTAGGAAAGATTGTTGGACGTTTGCATCGTTCTCGATAGATTTTCCCCCGAAACATGCACAGGAAGAATTTTATGGCAAAATGTAAACACAACGCCGGTTACTACGGTACCAGAATTACCTGGATAATTGGATAGATGGGCATTCTAGCTTTACAAGATGCGGATTGTGTTAACAATTTCGTGCCCAGCTTCTGCCTACATACCTCTTTTATGTAGTTTAGGGAACTATACGTTCATTGGCATGGTTATCAACCCTAGAATGAAGAGATTCTAATGAACCAGTTCCGTATTGCTATGAGATAGAAGTGGTTCCAATAGGAAAACAGGGCTTGTCCATGACTCACCAATTGCACGTACATGTAATTATACGTTGAGGTACCTTGGTATTATGAGTTACACCAACCTTTCTGCAACCCTTATAAATTGAAGTACTTTCTTGCCTGTACTTACTTACTGGCTCAATGACTCTATGACTGACTCACGCATTCGGAAGTTTCGAGTCGAAGCATATATAATAATAATGATAATAATGATGATAATAATAATAACAATAATCTTTCATGTGGGTTTCGGGAACTTTACGTTCATTGGCATGGCCATCAAGTCTATAGTGATTTCTTTTAATGAAACGGTTCCGTATAAGATAGATAGTGTCTCATTGTAGAAAAGGTTGCCGTTAGCCATATAAGACACTACTCATTTCTAATTAAACTTCTTCGTATTTGTTCTTACTTCAGAACTGACTCATTAAGATTAAGATGTTTCTTACAACTCTTTACAAACTAAAAAAAAACAAAAACAAAAACAACATATCTTACTGTTCTGGAAAACAAACGTTCCTCTGATCAACCCGATTTTCTCCCATGAATTTGAGTTTTTAAAAAGTATTTAAAAATGCGTAAGCCATATAGTAAAATAACTTCTTTGTCTGGCTTATTGACAATCAATGATTAAAAAACATATTAATGAGAAAGGGGTGGGTCATACCGCGGTTTAGGATACTCAAGTGACCCTTTAGATTTGGCAACAAAGAGAATTACTGTAAACTTGTAACATTCAAGAGGGAAGTCAACATAAAGACTAGTATTATCCAAACGGCAAAGTATCGTATTGTTTCTTACAGAATGAGACAATATAAGTGGAGGATGGGAAAGGAGTCATCATTGACCTTTTAATAAATCAAAGATAAAAAAAAGATCCACATTCGTTTCAAACGGGAACCTTAGAGACTTTCATTGAAGACCGAGCTCCAAGTGAACTAAGAAGTCCAGTATCTACTGAAAATATAATCTTCTCCCCATTGAAAAGCTCCTGTTTGGTTGGGATTTTTTTTCCACAGACGTGACATTCCATTTTCTGACAAAAAATAAATAAACATATACGTATCAATTTGATTATTTAGTGTATTTCGGGTATAGCATTCCAAATAACCATATGAGGCAATATACGGTTAACATAAGGTGCATGTATGATATCACTTAGGGGGAGATAAATTATTTGTTTGTATATTTGTTCTTGTTTTGTCATTCCAGTCAACAGTAACTGTTGTGGCCAGATTGGGAAGGGCTTCGACATTTTGTGGGGCTGCTTTTCCAGATTGGGGTGCCATTTGAAATCCATTGTTTGCTCCAACACAGCATACATGTATTATATTTATACCGAAGAAATTACTCCGTTCACTTTACATTGCTTAAAATATTGAATATTAAGAAATAGATCAGCTCTAGCAGTGAGTTGTGAGATCAAATCATGAGCGCGCAACGCGAGTGATTTATCTGCATACAACTGACTGACAAATAGTGAATTGTTATTCAACAAATCACGCACTCGAGCTGATCTTTTTCGATTCTAACATGCAATAAACAAAATGAAATCATTTTAAACCTTAAGTTTCTCAATAACTTTTCGACCATTGCATTGATGAAATTCCGCCAAACTTTTGACGTTACCGCAAATGTCTACACATGTTTGTTACGTTTTTAACGCGTTGAAATGACGTTTTATCGTCTAATGTCAAGGTAATGTGACTTATGAGATTGCTTAGGTCATAATCTTACCAAAATGCCGTATAAACGTCGAAAATTTAAGTCACGCTTATTCGCCCAGTAAAATTGATGCACAATATGACACGTTTTATAACCATTGGCTTATAGGCGAGACGTGTTAGAATTTTCCATATTCAATAGTTAAGAATGTTTTCGATGGAAACTTATATCATATTCAATAGTTTGCACGGGTCTAAGAAGCAAGTTCCCGGCGGGCCTACCTTCGATAGAACAGTAGGTCGCCATTGAAAAAAAATATCTGGCAGCCATTTTCCGTTTCCATTTCAACTAAACGAACGACGAAACTAGGAAAAATACAGATTTCCTCGCACAATAAATACACAAAACTTCATTTCATGACAAATACCTCAAGTTTTGGAAGAACAATGATTTAAAAGTGTTTGTACTCCGAATTTCTAACTTTGTTCATGAAATTTCCGATCGCAACGACGCCAAAGAGTCACGTCGACGTCATCAATTTTACTGCAACGTCACTGTCCTCGCGTACACTAAGGCGAAGCCCTGCGTGTGTTGCAATATGGTGATAAGTCGCTAAAACCGATACCTTTTTACGTGACATGTGGCCAAATGAAATGTCTATCAGGACTGGAGATGCCAGGAATAAGCATTTACAAACCTTCCATTGCGTACTTTAGGGTATATACATGTAATGAAAAGGTTATTGAATGAAAATCGTAAACAATTTGGAACTCGTTCATATGGCTGAGATTCACTCGCAAGCTCGTGCGTCCTCGCAATATGAACTCGTTCAGAATAGTTTTCAACATTCATTCAATAACCTATTATTATTATTATATATTATAATTATTATTATTATTATTATTATTATTATTATTATTATTATTATAACATGTTGGATAATGTTTTGACTTATAAACGTTCGAATGCCAGAGTCAGTCATAGAGTTATTGAGCGAGTAAGTAAGTACAAGCAAGAAAGTGCTTCAATTTCAAAGGGTTGCAGAAAGGTTGGTGAAACTTATAATACCAAGGTACATGTACCTCAAAGTATAATTACGTGCATTTGGTGAGTCACGGACAAGTCCTGTTTTCCTTTTGGAACCACTTCTATCTCATAACAATACGGAACTGTTTCATTAGAATCTCTTCATTCTAGGGTTGATAACCATGCCAATGAACGTATAGTTTTCTAAACTACATAAAAGAGGTATGTAGGCAGAAGCTGGGCACGAATTAGTAACACAATCCGCATCTTGTAAAGCTAGAATGCCAATCTATCCAATAATCCAGGTAATTCTGGTACCGTAGTAACCGGCGTTGTGTTTACTTTTTGCCATAAGATTCTTCCTGTGCATTTTCGGGGGAAAATCTATCGAGAACGATGCAAACGTCCAACAATCTTGCCTACAAGTCATATCAAAATGCTCGTTTGCTCACATTTTGTGCTTATTTTGGAAAATACGAACAGTTTCTGTAGAAATCGGCCGAATAGGCCTTGGCCGAACCTTGTTTACCAACTTTGAATCGAATGTTTGGAAAAATTATACAAAAACAGTTTTCCGTTCAAGCAGAAATAAAAAGTCAAGTTAATTCTCCATTAGATGCACGTTTTACTTCATCGCAAAAGTTTATATTACATTGAACAAAACAAGAAATTTATTCGCATCCATCAAATTTTGTAGCGAAAGCACCGTAGTAACCGGTGTTGGAACCTTTCACCGGCGTCAACGTTGGACAGGGTGTGTTAGGTGCAAAGCTGGGATAGCTTTCATAGGTAGATGTTTTCGTGATGAGCCGTTGAACAAACATACATGATTGGATAAGTCACCAATTCACCCAAACCTCACCTCAAATTCGGCAGTGGATCGCAACACCCAGTAACCTCATTGGACCCGACCAAGAGAGTAACCCGTTATTTTAAATGATCGACGTTTAAGGTAACTAAACAAGAGGAGCTTTGAAATCAGCAAGACAAAATCCTCTTAAAACTTTTTATCCTCCTCCTTCCGCCAAATGGTTCGCAGCGACTCAAGCAAACCGGTGCACAAATTCTGTCCACAGATTTGCAAGAGTTCCTGTTTCCAAATAAAATAACAAGAAAGACATGATCGAGGTTGGGATATAATGTATCGTAGAAACGTTCAAAATCTATATATCGCTGTGTACAAAAGCGTGGCAAAGTATATGATAATCAGTGTGTCACAAATTGAAATACACAATAAAACTTTATAATTCCTTCGCAGAAAATGCATTCAAGACAGGAAGAAATAATTCATGGCAAAATGGGTAATTATGGACACACAAAACCAACAAGGGTAACTGCATTTTTGAAATTTATTTATTATTATTATTATTATTATTATTATTATTTTTTTTTTTTTTTTTTTTTTTTTTTTTTTTTTTTTTTTTTTTGCGAAATATATCATCCTTATTTGACGAGGTTTGCAACTGACAGATAATAATCAAACCGACTTTTACGTGTTTACAAGAATTTCTACCACTAGACGGATTACTTGCAAATGCCTTGTTAATTTCATGCTATAGCCAGGTTAACTAGAAAATGTGTTTATGAAACACTATGCCCCCAACTGGTAAGTCACTTTCAAGATGTAAAAATGCCCCAAAAATGACTAAGTTCAAATTGTAAAAAAAGTGACAAAAATTAATCTGAGGAGTATATCCCAACCACATGCATATCTCAAAGGATGGTCACAATGTCTGCAAAGTTTCAAAAGTATCGGTATTAAATTGTAGGAGGAGCTGCACACACAAGGTACCCTCTATCCATTCACTTAAAATGCCCGAAAAAAATGACTAAGTTCAAATTGTGAAAATAAATGTCAAAAAATAATCCAAGAATTATACCCAAACCACATGCACATCTTCAGACCATGCTCATAACACATGTGAAGTGTTATATGAATTGGCATGAAACTGTAGGAGGAGTTGCGCACACAAGGTACCGACTGCTCATTCACTTTCATTGTCAAAATGCCCGAAAATTGCGAAAAAAGTGACAAAAAATAATCTGAGGATTATATCCAAACCACATGCATATCTTCAAAGCATGGTCACAACATGTGTAAAGTTTCAAGAGAATCGAAATAAAACTGTAGGAGAAGTTGCGCACACAAGGTACCCACTATCTATTCACTTTATCAAGAATTAAAAAGGGAAATAACCCTCACAGAATGGGCCCTTAGCCCCTTGAATTTACCTGAAAGAAAAAATATGAGTCCTCTTAATTTTCATATACAAACTACATACCAAATTTCAAGATCCTAGCTCTTACGGTTCCTGAACGAGTGCTAAGTGTTACTCACTCATCACAGACTGACTGCACACCACTGGACACCACTGGACGGACAGACCCAAACCAATTCTTCCGAAGTTGGGGGAAGAAGTTGGGGGGGGGATAATAAACGGTTTCATGAATTGAAATTTCACGCAAATGATAGTATAGTATCATTTATTTTGTTTTCGCTGTTATCTGTCTCAGTAAATGTGTCTCTAATAACACAATCTGATGATTGGTTGTCAGACACAACGTAAAACGGATGAGTTTTTACCTGAAATGAGCATGTGCGTAAGAAAACAAAAGATTTTGGTTCCGACCAGGTGCGAGACAAACCGGGCTGTACAGTCACAGAAGATGGTTAGAGGCTGGAAATTTTGGATTTAGAAAATACAGGAATTTTAATATATCCGTGTAGCGAAAACAAAGGCGCTAATCAGCTTCGCAGTTACTGCGAAGCTGATCTGCGTCTTTGTTTTTGCCTATGCAGATTGTTTGTTTCCCCATTCGGCGGCTCATATGTTTTAAACAAAGAACAAATATGAATGTGATATTACATTTAATTAGGAGAAGTATGAATGACGGATGACTTGTAAAAACGACAGGAGAGTATATTAAAATGAACCTAGTCTTGTGAAAATCTCCCGCACATTTTATTTGAGTCCTTAAGCATTTAGGGTGTATAGAGATATACTTTTTTCTTTTGTTTATACTTAAAACAGATTGTGTTTACTCGAAAGTTACGTATCCACAATACATGGTTTTAAGCGTATTGAGCAAACATGAAAAATTATAAACTTGAAATGTGTACTAAGCTTTGTTCCGTTTTGCAGCTTTTAATTCAACTGTATATAGGCATGTCAACATCTGGCGCATGCTCGATGTCCCATTTATTTAGTACATATGTTACCCTTGTCAGTTCAGATGATCTAAGCTGTAACAAGAAGATAAACATAGAACAGCAACGACAATTGAACTGCCAAATGTCATACAACTGTATACAAATGCATCGTCTCAGATGTTCGATTATTTGGTTGTAGTCTTGTTTAAAATCCTAGTCAACGTTTTTGCACAGGTATCCCTGAGCATAATTGATCGCTGAAGGACCACTGACTCTTAAGGGCAATACATGTCCTGTTTTGACCAAAAACACCGTTTATCTTTTACTGTTACGGTAGTTATATCCTGTATATTCTGTTAGGCAGATATTAAAACACAGAAATTGGCATCGATATTGTGCAATTGTTTTGACCGTGCCGCTTAAGCCCTCACATATAGTATGTTTGCTAAACAAAGGTCATGTGTAAACCCGCAGCGCCAAGCACTATACGAGGAAAATGATGCGAAAAACACCCACGGTAAATACCTGCATTTTAAGGACCAGAATGCCTATCTTTACAAGCCAGTTTGTGATCCAGAAAAATGTGTTAGACCGTCCTCGTTTGTTTATTGCGGCGGTAAATTCAACATTTAATTGCGATGTTAATTGATGGCACTCACCTTATTAACGACTCGACAAATATTGATCAAAAGAAATGCACCTAGTACTTCCTAAGCTTTATAGTTTATTAGTTATTTATTTAAGTTTCATGTTGACATACAATATCACATACATACATATTCATAAAACCATATAAATGTATATCAACTCATTCATTTCAGAATTACAAGTATAAGCTTTTACAAAAAGCTTGGTCTACGCTTCGCATATATAAACTTGAATGTCAAAGAATCTGACCGTACTCCCATTTCATCGTGGTTCATGTGACTGAACTGAAATAAAACGCTGCGCGGTCAAAGCATTCATACCTGACAATCGACCGTCACAGTACTGTCGGTTCATTTCATTCCGTTGTGGCTTGGAGAGAATGTAATTGGCTACACGGCAGGTGGGGTGCGGTCAAAGCTTTCAGGCCTGACCATATAGCGTCTCAATACCGTCGGTTCATTTAATTCCATTGTTGCTTAGACAGAATGCAGTCATGCACCAGTTCCACGAATTTAACAATTTGCCCCATGTTTGATACCTACTGCACCATTGGTACAAATGTTACCAACCAAAGGGAGGTTTGCCTGGGTGTTTTGGGTGTTTACACGGTCCTTGGCGAAACGACCCGGAATCCTACTAACAAGATGGTCAAGCTACTAGACTCAAACGTGCAGTTGCAGTTGTAGAGAGGTGTACGAGTTGTCTTGTAATTTAATTAAAAGTAGGTCAATCTCAAACTTTAGAGTAGTCTACGCGCTGGCGCGTAGACAACAAGAGACTGTTACACAATAATACAATATCTATCTAAAATATATACAATGTTTATTATTAGTGGTTCATAAAATATAAACAGTTTAAAATCATTGTTGCTAAAAGTGGTTTCAATGCAACAAATACACAAATTAGGTTTATACAAAATAAAAAAAGAAACGATAATAATGTATAGGTAAAATACTTTGAACGTGCCGCTTAACCTCTGGCATAGGAAATGCATTAATAATAAATAAATGTTGTTGATAACGATATCCTCAATAATGCGACTCTATGGCAGTAAACAATATATACTACTCAAAATTTGATAAGCATCAAAGTATTATATTAATACAGCACAGTGTAACACATCCTGAGTTGGACGCTTTCATGAAAACCCCAAAGGAGCAAGCATGGCATTTGCTTTTTGTCAGAGATTGTCTCGAAGCTTCCGACTAAAAGAAGTTTGAAACAAAAATAAATGTCCTACCGAAGTCCATGGAACTTTTCTTCTAAAATTTAAAATTTGACAAAATCAGTGGTTCTTTTGAAAATTAGCCCACACATGAACATTGCAAACAAGTTTTTATCTCACACCATTACGAAAATTTGTCCATGCAATATATAGAAATTTTTTCAGTTGTAAAAATTGAAAATTACATCAGAATTGTTTTGATATTTTTCTTATTTTTGCTCAAAATATAGATCGTGGGTACACGTTAGAACCGCCTCGTTGAGGCGGTTCTAACGAGTACCCAGAATCAATGTTTTGGAGCAAAAAATAAGAAAAATAGGTATACCCCTGTATACCCCATTTTCACTATATAAAAGTGAGGTTGAAGGGGGTATGCATTACACGGACATGTTTTCCTGATGCTGTACACATCTACCAGAATCCATTTCAGACTGACATTCACAGAAAGGTGAATTTCATGTCGAATTTTCGTGCAACTGTGGACTTTTTACAGACAAGCCACACATAATTTCAGGATTTTTTAGAAAACTGCAGAGAATGCTCAATGAGCTATGGTAGGACATTTGCTGTTTCAGTTTTCTTTCAGTCAGAAGCTTCAAGGCATTATCTATGAAGAAAAAGCATATGAGGCAGACATTCTTGCTCCTTTGGCTTTGTCATAAAATTTGAATCAAACTGATTTACACTGTGATGTAGGAACAAAAAATACATTGATGCTTATCAAATTTTGAGTAGTATATGACCACGTACTTCATCTGTCACTAGAAAATGTGTAAAACAGATAGGTGCCCCGTTTTTCATTTTCATGCTTACATTTAATATAACAAAACTTCACGTGAGTTCAAGCGACTCGGTCAAATTATTTCACCTATATATGAAATGGTAAATGAATTATGGTCACGTGTTGATTTTACTACAGAAGATATAAAACATGGTCTCAAAAAATGTATAAAATTGCAAAATCAACGCTATAAACTACAAAACATTGGTTCATTAAGAGCATAAAAATTGCCAAATGCATTATAATTTAGAATATTATTACATTGTGAAATCCTATGAATCGGTATAATTGGTATAGTTTAGTTTTTATCATTGGGTCCATTCAAATTACTTTTTAAACTAAGAATAGGTGGTCAATGAATTTATACAAAATACGTAAACTTTAATTCCCATCCAAGACATCAGGCGGGTAATAAAAATAAGAACAAAACACCATGAAAAGGTATAACGGAAGAGCAAGGTGGCTTGCATTTTACGAGGGAGGTAAAAGTAGACAATGATCAGGAAATGGCGCAATGAGAAAGAAATTCCCACTGCAAATACAGAGATAGGAAAATTTTAATTGACTCATTACGGAAACTTCTCCATGATTACTTGCGAGTTTCATTTAATTACATTTTAAATATCTATTTATGAACTAAATTTTTATTTTACAAACATTTACCTTGACCATCATAAATAATGGTTTATTATACTGATTTTTGTTAGAATTTAGCACTTTTGATTTTTAAATTACATAATTACATCTAGTATTGAGTTTTTTTCCAAACCTCAATTTTACTATATAAGCATAGGTTTGAAGGTGTCTAGTTCCACGCGGAGATGTTTCCATGATGTTATACTTAGGGAACAAATTGTAATCTGAGTGAACAGCTATTTCCCAATAGGCGGCCTCTCAGTAACCCAAACTTAACTAAATATGTGAAACCGTTAATGAAATTGTTACAGCACAAAATTATATACACTGAAAAAAAAGATATAGGAGGCCGCCATATATTTTCCTTCTAGTTTAGAAAGTAAAATACGATCAATTACAATTCATAGTCAGATGAATAAACCAATGTCTAATAGTGGCTCTGTGAGTTTCTGCATTCCAATCTGTGTGATACTTTTCACACAGACGAATCATGAGTGAAGGTACCCTCAATTACCCTCAATTCAAAAAGTCACACTTTATTAACATCAAATTAAATGTCATATTACGACGTTTTTGTTTTATATTTTAATTTATTTGAAAGTGTTATTGACTGCTTCGATGTATGATAAAATCATGTTATATGTGTTGCTGCAATAAGAATTTTCGTTTCAGTTTTGTAAATGCAAGAAGACAGTAACATGAATAACAGGAATTCAGCTTTTTGCATGCAATTAGCATACAAACTTTGTTCTTCTCTGGTTGCGTTATTAGCAGCAGCACGGCATTGAAATTTTCAGCGATTATTTATGTTTAATACTTGGCTCTGATAGATTATGAAAATTTTAAAAATCGTCCACAGATTTTGTTATTTTGGTCGTTAAAATTTGGAATTGAAACCGGAAGTGTGCGGCAGTCGTGACCTGTTTGTCCTCGAAAATCGTATAATACAGTTCTTTCGAGGTATATTTCTCATTTCCAGGCCTCAAAAAGTGAATTTATAGGGATTAACATGTTTAAGAGGTACATTATTGATATTTCAAAAAATCTCGAAAAAAGCGATTTTTTAAAAATGCTTAAAAAAATTTAAGGTGAGAAAATTCAAATGTCTGATGTTTTTCCAACCTGGAATGGTGCCTTTGATGACACCCGTTCCTTTTTTCAATAAGGTTTGCGCTTTAACCAATTTTTATTCAAAAACATTGATTTTTGCACTTTTACACGAAAAACGCGTTTAGTGAAAGAAAATTAGTTCTGAACACTTTGTAACTTTACTTACTTGAAAGACACGTCTTTAGGCAAAAAATCATTCAATTTTGCACATGGCTTATAAATTAAAATGAGTTTGAAAAATGGCCTCTTATAACTTTTTTCAGTGTAAAACGAAAACATACGATCTCGTATACAATTAGAACAGCAGAATGTTCACCTTGGAACGATCAGCAATATAAAATTACTGGCGGGCTTAAATGGAGTTTGCATGGCCATAGCCTCACCCTCAGCTTCTGCAGTGGTTCACAGATACAATACGTAACCGGCGATGGAGATCCTGGGAGCAAAACGGCGCACGAAGTAGCTTTAAAGAGCATAGAAGAAGACGACAAAAAAGAACGGACAGGCAAAACAATTATAATAAAAGAATTGCCTTGGAACAGTCAGTAAAGAAATTACTAAAGTGATTGACAAGACTTAACGTGGACTCTATCCTCACCATGTAATGAGAAGACAATAATTTATTCATGTGTGGTCAGTTAATGAAGCATTACAGAAAAAATATGCAAGCACTATAATGGCACACAAAAGGATGGGAATCTCCGATTTAGACAAAAACAAATTCCGGAGCAACAGAAAATAGTCCCCATTGGAGACGAGAGTTAAGCCCGCTATCTTTAAAATAAGAGCTGTCGCAGGACAGCGTAGCTCGCCTGACTTGTGCTTTGCCACTAAACTTATCAAAATCTATGACCCATGACCTTGACCTCAAGGTCGCTTGGGTGGGTTGTAATGGTACAGCATAAAATTTTAGACCAATATCCACAAACATGCAAACTTTCAACTTGATCCATCAACATAGAGATATATAGACTTCAAAAATCTTTAACCCAAAACTTTAACCAAGAATTTCTAAGGCCATGACCTTGACCTTAAGTTTACCCAGGGTGGGTCATAATGGTACAGCATAAAACTTCAGACCAATATCTACCAACATGCAAAGTATCAACTTGATCCATCTACATGTTCAAGAGATATAGACTTCTAAAAACTTTAACCCAAAACTTTAACAAAAAAATTCTAAGTCTGTGACCTTGACCTCAAGGTCACCCAGGGTGGGTCATGATGGTACTGCATAAAACTTCAGACCAATATCTACATGTACCAACATGCAAAGTATCAACTTGATCCATCAACATGTTCAAGAGATATAGACTTCTAAAAAGGTACAAGTAGGCAAAGATCAGGAAAAGGCGCAATCAGAAAGAGATTCCCACTCCAAAAACCGAGGTGGGAAAAAACCAAACTAACAATCAGGCACTTATACCATGAAACACATCGTAAGCCGAATGAGCAGCTATTTTCCCAATAGGTGGCCACTCAGTTACCTTAACTTAATTAAAAATATGAAAACATACATAAGGCATCAACAGCACAAACATTTTTTAAACACCAAGACATTAAACAAAAAGAACCCCCACAGAAGTATCGCCTTGGAACGATCAGTAACACAAAGTTACTGACGGGCTTAAACCGGTTTTACAGGATCCTAACCTCACCCTCAGCTTCTGCAGTGGTTCATAACATTTAGTAAGTTCTTCGGTCCTCGTGGTGAATCTCTAACTAGTCAATGAATCATCAAGAACAAACAAATAAATCATGATAAACATCCTGATGAATCAAAAACAAGGACTCACAGATTGAGTAAGCCGCCCGACGATGGAGATCCCTGGGCGCCGAATAATCTACTAACTCCGGAGCAAAAGAAAAACACCGGTTGGACCCCGGTGGGCCAAGCAACAGACAAGAAGCTCCTAAAAATTTTAATGAAACCGTCACTATAGCACGAAATATAGGTCAAGGTCACTAGATCAATGTGGGTGCAAAGTCGGGACATCAAGGAGAAGCCATATGCAAGGTTTGATGGTTGTAGGCTTTATAGTTGATGATATATTAAGGGTTGCTTCAAAAATGACAAAGTCACTTGAGCATGCAATATAGGTCAAGGTCAGTAGGTCAATGTGGGTGCTGAGTAGGGACATCGAGGAGAAGTCATATGCAAGGTTTGATGGTTGTAGGCTTTATAGTTGATGAGATATTTTAAAAGGGTTGGCTGCAAAAATGACAAAGACACTAGAGCACGAAATATAGGTCAAGGTCACTAGGTGAATGTGGGTTCCGAGTTGGAACATCGAGGGGAAGTCATATGCAAAGATTGGTGGTTGTAGGCTTTATAGTTGATGAGATATTAAGAGTTGGCTTCAAAAATGACAAAGTCACTACTGCACGAAATACAGGTCAAGGACACTAGATCAATGTGGATGCCGAGTCGGGACATCGAGGAGAAGCCATATGCAAGAATTGATGGTTGTAGGCTTTAAAGTTGATGAGATATTAAGGGTTGGCTTCAAAAATGACAAAGTCACTGGAGCATGAAATATAGGTCAAGGTCAGTAAATCAATGTAGGTGCCGAGTCGGGACATCGTGGAGAAGCCTTATGTAAGGTTTGGCAGTTCTAGGCTTTACAGTTGATGAGAAACTAACACAGCATCTGAGCAGTGCACAAAGGTGTTCTAGATATTGACCTCTAGCCCCGGAACTAATCAGCATTCGACAAAATCCTCGTAACACCTATGACTCGTTAGCAATAATACACCATTGGAAAAAATAATCCATGGCAATAATGAAAACTAGCGACAGTTACTGCATTTTCGACATATTTTCAATTGTTTTCTGTTTTTGCGAAATATATCATATTATTCTTATTTGACGAGCTTTATATCTGACAGATAATAATTAAACTGACTACTTGTTTACACGAAATGCTACAATCAGATGCACTGCCGGCAAATGCCTTGTTAATTTCACATTATGGCTATGCTGATAAACGGCTTCTTGAATCGAAAATTGCGCGCAAGTGACAGACTGGTGTCATTTATTTCGTTTCTATTGTTATCTGTCTCCGAGAATTTGTTTGTAATAACACAGACTTATTATTAGGTGTCAGACACAACGGTAGACGGATGAGTTTAACTACATGTTTGAAACAAATAACAAATATGAAAGTGATATTACTTTTATAAGGAAAAGTTAAAATGTCAGATAATTTATAACAATGACAAGAGAGTAGATGTAATAAAACGAATCCTTCGAAAACATTCCGCTACTATCTATGGGGCTTAAATATTTTGTGTGTACAGCTGTGTTCAGTTATTGATATAACCCTTTGATATTCAGAAATAAATTGACAACTTTTCCTGTTTTTGAACAATGGTCACTGGCTAGAAATTGACAACTGGTGAAATTTGTTTATATATTTTGTTCAGTATGAGTGTAAATATTTACTATGCATATGAAACTTCAAGATCTTGTGACGTCGTATGCCTAAATTGATTACGTAATATATGGAACCAAATCTTCTAACAAAAATCGCTGATTTTCGAGTTTCAAGGATTCCACAAGGAACCATGGTTAATGGTTTGTATTTTTGTTTGTAATTTATGAAAACATAACCATTTTTTAACTAACGCTGAAAATTTGGTGTCTTTGTGAGCTCTATATATCAAGTTTTATCCTATTTTTTATTTAATGTGCATTTTAAAACTTCATGGTAAAGCGGTTGTTACATTATAAAATTAAGCCTGCCAGTGTTATTTTGCATGACAATTAATATTCCACAAGGAGGGTTGTAAAGACAAAATTGCTATTGGGTACCTTCTTGGGGTAAGCATGTCTTAAAGCACCGTGGAATCACCTCTGGCTTTATATTTTGCCAAAACGTGGGTTGGAGTTTCATCATACAAATTCATGATTTGTTTTCTTGTCACAGAATGACATTAGGGGCTGGAACTTTCACAGAGAAACTTTTCAATGCTTGGCTATCACACACAGCTCATCTGCATGACATTTCAAACCTCTTGTATAGGGTTTTAGTCAAGGGAATCACTAGAGGACATTCAAACACAGACGTTCCTCTAATATAAAAAATGGGGGTTGCGGTTTAGAAATAGTAAAAAGAACATTGCCTTGCATATACATGTATCCTAGTTATTTTCTCATTCTTTATTGGCATGGTAAACCCTATAGAAATATCATGAAGAGGAGATGTGTGTCATTGTCTAACAATAACTTTAGCCCACTATGGTAGTCTGTGCGGAGAAACAAATCATGAAACTCTCTGATAAAATGCCAACCCACGTTTTGGCAAAATACAAAGCAAGAGGTGACTCCACAGTGCTTTAAGACATAATTAGGAAGAAACCATTAAGGAATCATTTTTATTACAGCCGTCCGTCCTGGTGGAATATTAGTCTTCTTGCAAAATAACAATAATAAGCTTAGTTTTATATTAAATTCTTAAATGGACGCCGATTGAAAATCAGGATGTAACTTTGTAGTGCTCATAAAGACACCAAATGGTGTCTTTATGAGCACTACAAAGTTACATCCTGATTTTCAATCCATTTAAGAATTTAATATAAAACTAAGCTTATTATTGTTATTTCGCAAGAAGGTACAAGTAGGCAAAGATCAGACAAAGGCGCAATCAAAACCAAACTAACAATCAGGCACCCACACCACGAAACACACCGCAAGCCGAACGAGCAGCCACCCTCCCAATAGGTGGCCACTCAGTTACCTAAACTTAATTAAAAATATGAAAACATACATAAGGTACCAACAGCACAAA
The DNA here is from genome assembly GCA_964017185.1 of Rugalucina vietnamica. Lineage (NCBI taxonomy): Eukaryota > Metazoa > Mollusca > Bivalvia > Lucinida > Lucinidae > Rugalucina > Rugalucina vietnamica. The sequence continues at coordinate 46,624,461 of OZ024882.1, read as the reverse complement.
AAAAAATTTTAAACACCAAGACATAAAACAAAAAGAACCCCCACAGAAGTATCGCCTTGGAACGATCAGTAACACAAAGTTACTGGCGGGCTTAAACCGGTTTTACAGGATCCTAACCTCACCCTCAGCTTCTGCAGTGGTTCATAACATTTAGTAAGTTCTTCGGTCCTCGTGGTGAATCTCTAACTAGTCAATGAATCATCAAGAACAAACAAATAAATCATGATAAACATCCCGATGAATCAAAAACAAGGACTCACAGATTGAGTAAGCTGCCCGACGATGGAGATCCCTGGGCGCCGAATAACCTACTTACTCCGGAGCAAAAGAAAAACACCAGCAACAGACAAGAAGCTCCGGCCCCAACCAACTAAAATGAATAGCTTTAAGTCGGGGCCATCATAGAGTCTGACGCCCGACCCACCGGCGTGCAATTAAAGAAGGCAGCATAGTTATCAACCATGATTGGGTTAAAAACTAAGCATGCAGACTGTCGCATAACATTCAAGTTATAACCTATACGTCTGTAACGTGTTATGATTTTTCTGAACTGAAAAGAAAAATCATTTTTTCCTTTAACTTTCTTAAATTTGTAAACCAAGTCACCATAAAATTCAGGTTCCGAAAGGCCCTCACTTAAAAGCGTCTTTAACCCAACATTATATTTGGAAATCAATTCATAGTGTCTACGATAAAATTTAGAAAAGGTTTTTCGAAGTTTATGATACCGGTAGCCCTGTTGGAGAAGTTTTGCCGTTAAACAATTATTTCGAGCGTTGAAGTCTGTAACATGATTGCAGACTCTAGCAAACCTAATAAGTTGCGAAATGTAAACACCATAAGAAGCACGACGAGGAACGTCACCATCCAAAAAAGGAAAATTTACTATATCAAAATCAAAGTCATCGCGCTTATCATAAATTTTAGAAGAAACAAAGGACCTCTGACGGTGGTAATGGGAGCCATAATGTATAGCTGCCTCAGATTTTGATAAAACTAAATGTTGGTCAAATGCTTCTGTTTTTGTATACATGTTTGCTGGTAGTCCATAGTTTATGATATTGGATTGAGGTTCTTGTTTCAAAAGAAGTACTGCTTTATTTTTGGGTTAAAATGGACATATTTTGTATTAAACATATAGAAAAATTGAAAAGTATTTATTTAACATTGTTCCCCCCCCGAGTCCCAAGAAATCCCTTTGCATATGAATGTATTGTCATATTATACATAATATATGTGAATGGCGTTCTGGGACTCGGGGGGGAACAGTACCCTACAGCCCAAAATGTTATCTCAGTACTAGAGCCCAAGTATGTAAAATTGTTTTTAACTTAAAATTAAAAAGAAAACAAAAAAGCAGTTAAGTTGTATGCCATATATAAAGTACAAAAAATTGACATATGCATTTGTTTCCAAAATTAACCCAAATCTGCTTGATTTATAACCACTTTCTATGTTCCATTCCCCAGAAAATGAGGGTACTGTACATTCTGTGGAACAAACTTTTGTAATCATTCTATACTATTATTGTCCACTTGATTACACGGCCAATAACCTCTTGCACCACAAACAGTAACATTGGTGGACTGTTTTCCTATTTATTTTTTTTAAATGTATTAACTTCCAAATCAACAACTTTTCAGTCAGGTCGGTACGATGCCACCACTGTCTAGGTACCATGGGAACTTAAAATGTCTTTGTCATTGGTACAATACAGCGACGTAAAATTTCAAATTAAGGGTGCTTACACAATTTTCCATTCATTCTCATAAAACTATTTGCTTATTATATCACGTTAGGCATCAAAACAAGAATCTTTCAGTTCTTTAATGAAAGTGATTCTAAAAAAAGGCCCTGGGTTTGATCCAATCGTGGGGAGCCGTGCTGTGCTGGAGACACACTAACCCCCCCCCCCCCAAGAGTACTGGGTACAAGAAGTAATACGTGGCTCAATCCCAAAATGACTAAAAAACTTCCTATTAAAGGATGCTCGGCCATAATCTAATCAAATCAAAAATAACTTTTATGATTATAATCACTTCGACACATCCATTATACTGAAAAGAGACACAGGTAAGAAAATCCAAGTTCTGTTTGCGGGTGTGCCTGGAGTTTTTTTCTCTGGGTTCTCATGCTTTCATCCACCTACTGATTGGTCAATCTCATACGAGCTGAAATAATCTTGAAAGGGACATTAAAGTGAATCAGAAAAATAAATACATTAAAGGCCGTGTTGTAACAGGTTTATACAGGTAAATAAATATTCATGCAAGGTTGCTCAATGTGACCAAGTTTTGTCACAATGGGCCGTGTCTGGAGAAAATGTTTGTGGTTAAGATCAAACTCTAATCAAGCTGTGCAAGACATAGAAGATGGATTGAAGTTTTGTTAATTAATGACACAATTCTGAGTAGCTGGCTGGTCATCGCTGATCTGGGTATAATGTTTTGCATATAACAGATAGCAGGTTTTCTTATGAGTTAACAGTGCCTTGTATAATGTTTGGCAGTACTTAGACAATAATATTATACAGGTAACTGCTAAAGGTTTGTACCCAAAATGTTGACGTTGTAATATTTCAATTTTATTTCAATGGCATTATGCATGTTTATCCCACTTTACACTGTGTTGCATGCACAAAATATGATACAATAGTGGAATTAAAGGACTACAAGCAAGGAAAAGCGAAAAATTAAAATTTTCTCACATATGAAATTTTGACCCCCACCCCCGCTAAAATCGCCTTTTTTACACTATATGGAGGAAATAGTCAAAACTTTTAATAGTTATAGGTTCAGAATACATTGGGCTTTTGCCCTAATTATAAAATACCACCACCAGAACCTTTGAGACATTGTTATGGTACTTTGAAAACGAGGCATAAAACCCACAAGAATGTCACAGATTCTTCATTTGCAACAGAAAGATGTAGATCTAAAAAGGGGGCTTCGGTATCTGAGATATTGGCTTTGTTCAACTGAAGTTCAGGTGGATAAATTTGATTGACCATACCTTCAAAATAAGGGTTGTCAATGTTCAAAAGGTCATCGAGGTACCTAGATGTGGAATTAAAAGCCTCAATAACATCAGCTTGATTATCATGGTTAAGAGAATCCATGAAATCTCTTTCGTAGCAGTATAAAAATAAATCAGCTACGAGATGTGCTAATATTCCACCAGGACGGACGGCTGTAAGAAAAATGATTCCTTAATGGTTTCTTCGTAATTATGTCTTAAAGCACTGTGGAGTCACCTCTTGCTTTGTATTTTGCCAAAACGTGGGTTGGCATTTTATCAGATAGTTTCATGATTTGTTTCTCCGCACAGACTACCATAGTGGGCTAAAGTTATTGTTAGGCAATGACACACATCTCCTCTTCATGATATTTCTATAGGGTTTACCATGATTTATTTGTTTGTTCTTGATGATTCATTGACTAGTTAGAGATTCACCACGAGGACCGAATAACTAACTAAATGTTATGAACCACTGCAGAAGCTGAGGGTGAGGTTATGGCCATGTAAAACCGGTTTAAGCCCGCCAGTAACTTTGTGTTACTGATCGTTCCAAGTCGATACTTCTGTGGTGGTTCTTTCTGTTTTATGTCTTGGTGTTTAAAATTTTTTTGTGCTGTTGGCGCCTTATGTGTGTTTTCATATTTTTAGTTAAGTTTAGGTAACTGAGTGGCCACCTATTGGGAAAATAGCTGCTCATTCGGCTTACGATATGTTTCATGGTATAAGTACCTGATTGTTAGTTTGGTTTTTTCCCGCCTCGGTTTTTGGATTGGGAGTCTTTTTCTGATTGCGCCTTTTCCTGATCTTTGCCTACTTGTACCTTCTTACCATGCCAATAAAGAATGCGAAAATAACTAGGATATATGCAAGGCAATGTTCTTTGTACTATTTCTAAACCGCAACACCCATTTTTTATATTATAGGAATGTCTGTGTTTGAATGTCCTCTAGTGATTCCCTTGACTAATTCCTATACAAGAGGTTTGAAATGTCATGCAGATGAGCTGTGTGTGATAGCCTAGCATTGAAAAGTTTGTGAAAGTTCCAGCCCCCAATGTCATTCTGTGACAAGAAAAAAAATCATGAATTTGTATGATGAAACTCCAACCCACGTTTTGGCAAAATATAAAGCCAGAGGTGATTCCATGGTACTTTAAGACATGCTTACCCCAAGAAGGTACCCACTAGCAATTTTATCTTTACAACCCTCCTTGTGGAATATTAATTGTCATGCAAAATAACACTGGCAGGCTTAATTTTATAATGTAACAACCGCTTTACCATGAAGTTTTAAAATGCACATTAAATAAAAAATAGGATAAAACTTGATATATAGAGCTCACAAAGACACCAAATTTTCAGCGTTAATTAAAAATGGTTATGTTTTCATAAATTACAAACAAAAATACAAACCATTAACCATGTTTCCTTGTGGAATCCTTGAAACTCGAAAATCAGCGATTTTGTTAAAAGATTTGGTTCCATATATTACGTAATCAATTTAGGCATACGACGTCACAAGATCTTGAAGTTTCATATGCATAGTAAATATTTACACTCATACTGAACAAAACATATAAATAAATTTCTCCAGTTGTCCATTTCTAGCCAGTGACCATTGTTCAAAAACAGGAAAAGTTGTCAATTTATTTCTGAATATCGAAGGGGTATATCAATAACTGAACGCAGCTGTACACACAAAATACTTAGGCCCCATAGATAGTAGCGGAATGTTTTCGAAGGATTCATTTTATTACATCTACTCTCTTGTCATTGTGATAATAAATTATCTGACATTTTAACTTTTCCTTATAAAAGTAATATCACTTTCATATTTGTTATTTGTTTCAAACATGTAGTAAAACTCATCCGTTTACCGTTGTGTCTGACACCTTATAATCAGTCTGTGATATTACAAACAAATTCTCGGAGACAGATAACAATAGAAACGAAATAAATGACACCAGTCTGTCACTTGCGCGCAATTTTCGATTCAAGAAGCCGTTTATCAGCATAGCCATAATGTGAAATTAACAAGGCATTTGCCGGCAGTGCATCTGATTGTAGCATTTCGTGTAAACAAGTAGTCAGTTTAATAATTATCTGTCAGACATAAAGCTCGTCAAATAAGAATAATATGATATATTTCGCAAAACAGAAAACAATTGAAAATATGTCGAAAATGCATTAAGGATGTATGAAGGTCTCTGCCTGAATAATGTCATTTTTTTAAAAAGAACTTTTTTGTCAAGTATAACACTTGGTTAAACAAATTAACCTAAAAAATCAATAGGTACCCATATTCGTTTGGGTGCTGGAGGGGCACGCGAAAAGGTACCCAAAATGACATTTTAACATTAGTGCCTATGGGAAAATGTCTATTTTTATGACATTTATCAAAATTTAGATATCATGTTATAATGTCAATTTTGTGAAACTCTGTAAAACAACCAATAAAGGTACATTCTTTAAAAATATGATGAAAAAAAACATGTGTAACCAGCCTTTTTATGAAGCCACGGCATGATAAAAGGGGGCTTTTGGCCATATTTTCCATCAAAATTACCATTGTGGGCAAGTTTAAATGAATAAATTTAATGAGAAAGTCATCAAACAAAGTCCTCTTATTAAGTCTTTCATCCTATTTGCAAAATACGTAGTAATAACGACAGATAGTCCCATATACATAGGCCACGACACGAAAAAAGGACCCTTTTAACAGTGTTTTGCTGTTTTAAAATTACAATTGTGGGCAATTTTAAAGGAATAAAAATGAGAAAGTCATCAAATAAAGTCCTCTTATTAAATTTTTCATCCTGTTTACAAAAAACATAGAAAATAATGACATATAGTCCTAAATCCATAAGAATATGGAGGTCAGGGCATGAAACAAATGCCTTTTTGCCATAATTTCACCCTAAAATAACAATTTTGGACATTATTAAGCACAAAAATGAATGAATGAAAAACTTGTCATACTTGATCATAGTTGAACATTCCCATTCCAGTTTGTGAAATGGCATAAAATAAAAGCCAGATACCCATTAGATGTTGGGTCATGTCAAGGAAAAAGGTGTTCTTATAACCCTTTTTGGAATTTTTACGATAAAGGAACTCTGACGGTGGTAATGGGAGCCATAATGTATAGCTGCCTCAGATTTTGATAAAAATAAATGTTGGTCAAATGTTTCTGTTTTTGTATGCATGTTTGCTGGTAGTCCATAGTTCATGATATTGGATTGAGGTTCTTGTTTCTAACGAAGTACTGCTTTATTTTTGGGTTAAAATGGGTATATTTTGTATTAAACATATAGAAAAATAGAAAAGTATTTATTTAACATTGTTTCCCCCCGAGTCCCAAGAAATCCCTTTGCATATGAATGTATTGTCATATTATACATAATATATGTGAATGGCGTTCTGGGACTCGGGGGGGAACAGTACCCTACAGCCCAAAATGTTATCTCAGTACTAGAGCCCAATTATGTGAACGTGTTTTTAACTTAAAATTAAAAAGAAAACAAAAAGCAGTTAGGTTGTATGCCATATATAAAGTACAAAAAAATGGATATATACATTTGTTTCGAAAATTACCCCCAATATGTTTGATTTATAACCACTTTTATGTTCCATTCCCCAGAAAATGAGGGTACTGTACATTCTGTGGAACAAACGTTTGTAATCATTCTATACTAATACTGTCCACTTGTTTACACGGCCAATAACCTCTTGCACCACAAACAGTAACATTGTTGGACTGTTTTCCTATTTTTTTTTATATATGTATTAACTTCCAAATCAACAACTTTTCAGTCAGGTCGGTGCGATGCCACCACTGTCTAGGTATTAGCCAGTACCATGGGAACGTAAAATGTCTTTGTCATTGTGCAATACAGCGACGTTAAGTTTCAAATCACCAACTTTAAGGGTGTTTACTCAATTTTCCATTCATTCTCAAAAAAGTACATTTGCTTATTATATCACGTTCGGCATCAAAACAAGAACCTTTCAGTTCTTTAATGAAATTGAATCTAAATAGAGGCCCTGGGTTTGATACAATCGTGGGGAGTCGTGCTGTGCCTGAGACACACTATACCCCCCTTGAGTACTTGGTACAAGAAGTAATACGTGGCTCAATCCCAAAATGATTGAAAAAATGTTCCTATTAAAGGATGATCGGCCATAATCTAATCAAATCAAAAATAACTTTTATGATTATAATCACTTCAACACAACCATTATTTTGAAACGAGACACATATAAGACAAGCCAAGTTCTGTTTGCGGGTGTGCCTGGAGTTTTTTCTCTGGGTTCTCATGTTTTCGTCCACCTACTGTTTGGTAAATCTCATACGAGCTGAAATAATCTTGAAAGAGACATTAAAGCGAATCAGAAAAATAAATACGTCGAAGGCCGTGTTGTAACAGGTTTATACAGGTAAATAAATATTCATGCAAGGTTGCTCAGTGTGACCAAGTTTTGGCACAATGGGCCATGTCTGGAGAAAATGTTTTTTTTTTTTTTTTTTTTTTTTTTTTTTTTTTTTTTTTTTTTTTTTTGGTTGAGATCGAACTCTAATCAAGCTGCGCAAGACATAGAAGATGGATTGAAGTTTTGTTCATTAATGACACAATTCTGAGTAGCAGGCTGGTCATCGCTGATCTGGGTATAAGGTTTTGCATATAACAGATAGCAGGTTTTCATATGAGTTAACAGTGCCTTGTATAATGTTTGGTAGTACTTAGACAATAATATTATACAGGTAACTGCTAAAGGTTTGTACCCAAAATGTTGACGTCGAAATATTTCAATTTTATTTCAATGGCATTATGCATGTTTATCGCACTTTACACAGTGTTGCATGCACAAAATATGATACAATAGTGGAATTAAAGGACTACAAGCAAGGAAAAGCGAAAAATTAAATTTTTCTCACATATGAAATTTTGACCCCCACCCCCGCTAAAATCGCCTTTTTTACACTATTTGGAGGAAATAGTCAAAACTTTTAATAGTTATAGGTTCAGAATACATTGGGCTTTTGCCCTAATCATGAAATACCACCACCAGAGCCTTTGAGACATTGTTATGGTATTTTGAAAACGAGGCATAAAATCCCTAAGAATGTCACAGATTCTTTACATGGTTGGTCATTATTAAACATTCAAATAAACATTAAAATAGTAATACTTAATCATGTTACTAACTTCACTTTTCACTTGGGTAAAATACATACAATAATTATGTGTTTCCAAATAAATGAAGGGGTCTGGGCATGACAAAATGTGCTTTTTTGCCATAATTTCACCCTAAAGCAACTATTTTGGTCATTTTAAAGACCAAAATCTATGCTAAGAATTGTCACACACAGTTATTGTTTTGATTTACTATATGAATCAGTGAAACAAATTAATGCCAGATACCCTTTATATTTTGAGCCATAGCATGAAAAAAAGGTATTTTGCCATAATTACACCTTGGACATTTTTAATGTCAAAACAACAAGGAAATCAACTTGTCATTAACTTTTACTATCCAATTCGTGAAATCTTAAAATAAATGCAAGTTTCAGCGATAAATACATACATGTATTTGAAAGGGTGGTCAGGCATACAGACTAACAGACAGACCTACAGACAGATGGACACCGGCTCGAGTAACTTCCTATAAGCTCACATCCTGAGCAAGCTCAGGTGAGCTGAAAACCAGATCGTGGGTATCCTAGGTCATCTTGAGCACTAAAGGCTGCTGAGCTCTATGAAAGGGTGTGTTGTCTTATTTTCATAAACTTTTTTTGTGGAATTCCTGAAAACAAACTGTCGGAAATAACCACATAGCGAGAAAATACTGGATCCATTCTGACTCCTTAAAATTTTGCTCATTCTCATTTGTAAAATATATAGAATCTGAAACATACTCAGACGATTTTCCAATTCCTGGTCATTGCTACGGTAATTCTTATCTTTTCTCACAAGAAGATCAAATGACAGACTTCGCTTTGTTTCCAGCCCAAGGTTATGATACTTTTTTTCATGCCCATCAAATACTGGAATAGGAAGCCTACCCTGGCAATGTGATAAAGCCAATCAGCTTGTAAACCAGGGATCGTGGGATGGATGCCAGGCTTCTCAGCCTCTCAAATGAGACTTGATATATAGGGAGCTTGTCTCTGTATGACCTCAGCTGTTGAGTGGGATTCATAACCAACCGACAATACTGCAATGGCTAAAATCAGTGGAAATTTCTGTCTTAAATCACAAAAGCCATTCATTTTGCTCACTTTATTGTTTTAATTACAACAAATGTGAAATATACAGGGCAGGAGTTTGTTGATGTTTTCTTTCTCCAATATATCTCTGTCTGTCACATCTTTCCATTCAATGTCAGATTCTGAAAAAAATAATCACATGCAATCTAATTATAAATGAATACATGCATCTACACCTATTTTGGTGGCCAGATATAAAAGCTTTGACCCTGTTGCACATGCCAACCCTGTCAGCCTTAAAACGTGAAAATGATATTTTGTCACATTATAACTAACATTAACGGGATATTCTAAAATATTGATACATGGAATGAAGTAAACACATTTTGTTTTGCGAACAAATATTCATGTATCACAGTGACCAGCTAAGATACAATAAGATATGAAATATCCTTTACGTAAGTAGTTTTGGTATCGGTATCATAAACTTCGAAAAACCTTTTCTAAATTTTATCGTAGACACTATGAATTGATTTCCAAATATAATGTTGGGTTAAAGACGCTTTTAAGTGAGGGCCTTGCGGAACCTGAATTTTATGGTGACTTGGTTTACAAATTTAAGAAACTTAAAGGAATTAACGATTTTTCTTTTCAGTTCAGAAAAATCATAACACGTTACAGACGTATAGGTTATAACTTGAATGTTATGCGACAGTCTGCATGCTTAGTTTTTAACCCAATCACGGTTGATAACTATGCTGCCTTCTTTAATTGCACGCCGGTGGGTCGGGCGTCAGACTCTATGATGGTCCCGACTTAAAGCTATTCATTTTAGTTGGTTGGGGCCGGAGCTTCTTGTCTGTTGCTTGGCCCACCGGGGTCCAACTGGTGTTTTTCTTTTGCTCCGGAGTTAGTAGGTTATTCGGCGCCCAGGGATCTCCATCGTCGGGCAGCTTACTCAATCTGTGAGTCCTGGGTTTTGATTCATCAGGATGTTTATCATGATTTATTTGTTTGTTCTTGATGATTCATTGACTAGTTAGAGATTCACCACAAGGACCAAATAACTAACTAAATGTTATGAACCACTGCAGAAGCTGAGGGTGAGGTTAGGTACCTGTAAAACCGGTTTAAGCCCGCCAGTAACTTTGTGTTACTGATCGTTCCAAGTCGATACTTCTGTGGTGGTTCTTTTTGTTTTATGTCTTGGTGTTTAATTTTTTTGTGCTGTTGGCGCCTTATGTATGTTTTAATATTTTAGTTAAGTTAAGGTAACCGAGTGGCCACCTATTGGGAAAATAGCTGCTCATTCGGCTTACGATATGTTTTATCGTATAATGTACCTGATTGTTACTTTGGTTTTTTCCCACCTCGGTTTTTGGAGTGGGAATCTTTTTCTGATTGCGTCTTTTCCTGATCTTTGCCTACTTGTACCTTTTTGGCAATGTATTGCGGTTAATGAAAGTGTCTGGCCCAGTAAAGCATGCATGGCATGGTCAAAACTCTCATGCCCGACCTATTTTGATTAAACATTTTTAAACGCTGCGAGAAAATCGGTCTTCAGGGTTTCTGGCCAGGTCTTATAGAATTAGGCCTTTGCAGTATTAGAAGATGGCTTCAAATTTGGTATACTCCACTTTTCCAGATTAGGAAAGCTGTTATTTTCAAAATGGCAAATCTGTCTTTTTAGATGGCTAGCTATAGAAAAAAATGTTGTTAACCTTAATATATATATCTGTCCCTACATTGCCTGAGACGATAAAAGATAGATGAAAAGCAACAAACAAAATCAATTACCAGTCCTCCAATGCTGGACCTCTTCTCTAGCACCATTCGCAGTGATACTGTTTTGGCTGCAACTCATTTTGGCTGTAATTATAATAGAGTGAGATTTATACACAAAAATCTGACAAATCTTGTGACACATCAGTTATCGAGAGACAACCAATGCAACTGAGAACAACTAATGTACATAGATGTTACTGTGTGGGAACAACTAACCATAGAGTAAGCATTCAAAGTTTCAAACCCATGGTTTAAGTTGTTCCTAGACAGTTATGTACTCCCCAATGTTGCAAATTGATTTCGCCTGCATTGGTTATTCTGTCTTGTTGCGAAATAATTTGCTTTAATACCTGGAATAGTGGTAGAGCCTCGGACTCCATATCAATGGGTCCTGGGTTCGATCCCCACAGGTGTCGTGTTGTGTCCTTGCGCAAGACACATTAACTCCCTACAGTACTGGTTAAACCAAGAGCGTTTGCTCTATCCCGACATGGCTGAAAAATTGTCAACTGGGACGTTAAGCCTCAATAACAATATTTCTGTCAAGATGGGTTTGCTGCTATGCATGTTATTATTTCTCTACATATTCAATGGAACAATTATTAAATTCAATACAATTTTACTGTTTTTAAATTTTATTCACCTTAGCTGCCTCATTGTACAATTATGCTGCAACTGTTCAGTTGATTCATCTGGCTTGCTATTCACCTCCTCACCATTGTACAGGAAATTTCTGAAGTAAAAATAGCTAACTGAACAGAAAAATAAATAATATATGGCTCCAACACATTCAACTTGTATTCATATTAAAACCTGGCTGTATACTTTGGATTCAGTTTAATTTCATCCTTTTCAAAATTCAAGACAATTTCAGCTCATACATTACAAAATAATATACAGAGAATTTTTTTCTGCATCAAAATTTGAAAAATTCTTAAGAAAAAAATGATAATTTTAATATGTTTGTTCAAAACATTGTGGGTACACGTTAGAACCACCTCCCCAAGTTGGTTCTAATGAGTACCCACAATCTGTTTTGGAATGAAAATAAGAAAAATAGGTATATCCCTGCATACCCCAGTTTTACTATATAAAAGTGGGGTTTAAGCGGGTATACATTTCACAGACATGTTTTCCTGATGTATGGGGAGAGTTAATCAGTAAGTGGGGCGAAAACACGAGAACCCCAAGAAAAATAACACATGACACACCCACAGGCATTACTTGGCTTGTCTCACATGTGCCCCACACCAGACATTTAAATGAGGTAATTGAATGATTAAGTCCGGTGACAGTAATGAAATATCAGTGCTCTTAACCACTAGGCCTCGGGAGCCGCTATTAGAAATTTTGTACCCATTCAACATAAATGTTCTAGTTCAAAGTATAAAATCAATATTGAACTGCAACATTTTATGCAACAGCATAATCTATAACTCTATAGAAACAGGGAGCTCCAGGTACTATTACCCATACTGTCCAAACAACATTTGTCAGAAACTGTGTTTTCAAAATCACCTTTTTCTGAAACACCCCTACCCGTTGGGGCCTGAAGAAATAGATGGGCTGCTTGTGCCTCCAGACAAAGCTTATTCGCTACTGACTGGCCGCCTTGATTACTCGTTAACCACTCCGGTCTGAGCCTGACAAGGAAAAGTGGTTTCAAGTCTTACCAGCCATACATATAAGCCTTACTGGCTTAGTTGTGTGGTTATATTCTGAGGTGTGTCCTGACATGACCCTGGCTGTTGACTGTGATGTTAAGCATCAGTTCAAACAATTCTGTCCAGATATCAAGGTACCTGCACATAATCCTCGCGAGAGGGTGCTGCAGTATATATAGAAAGTATATATAGAAAATGTAGTTTCCTAAAGACAGTGTATGGACAGTAGATCATAGACTGAAATTGTACAGTTTGAGTTTCCCGTAGAAATCCCATCACTCTCACTCTTGGAGTAAATAATCATAAGCACTTAACACACGCCGTGTCCAATTTCACTCGATACATTGCGTTGATCAGCAATTAGCCATTCGTAAAGATGAAACTTCCATTGAATAACGTTCGCGAAAATACGTGACAAAAGACTTTTGAAAAGTACTCAGCTCATACACACGCCGTAATTTGCGCAAAATACTGTAACAAATCAATGACATACCATTCAATTTCCAAATATCCAACAGTCTGTGTTTTGATGACCATTCAAATGGGGGAAATAATCCGTTTTCAACTGGTTTCTAATTTGTATCGATTGTCAGAGCTCATTGGGAAATCCATAGCCGGTTTCCGTTTCATTGATTCGGCAAACGTTTGGCTGCCGGTAACCAGTATACAGGCGCGTGCCAAAAGTCATGTGACGTGCGCAGAAGTTCGAAAACAAGACCGTCATACATCCTTAACTGTCGCTAGGTTTCATTATTGCCATGGATAATTGGATAATTTTTTTCCAGTGGTGTATTATTGTACTAGGATTTTGTCGAATGCTGATTAGTTCCCAAATAAATTAACTCACCTTGTTTTGTTTAAGTCGATCATTAGCTCGCCTGCACGAAGTGCACAGAGCTATTGTTGTCACCTCGGTCGTGCGCGTTTACGTTTACGTGTACGTCCGCGTCCGCGTCACACTTTTGGTTAAAGTTTTTAAAATTGTTATATCTTGATAGTCACTGACCAGAAATCATTCATATTTGGAACATTGCTGCATATGAGGGTCCCGCCAGTAAACCCGCCAGTTACTTTGTGTTACTGATCGTTCCAAGTCGATACTTCTGTGGTGGTTCTTTTTGTTTTATGTCTTGGTGTTTAAAATATTTTTGTGCTGTTGGCGCCTTATGTGTGTTTTCATATTTTTAGTTAAGTTAAGGTAACTGAGTGGCCACCTATTGGGAAAATAGCTGCTCATTCGGGTTACGAATTGGTTTCATGGTATAAGTACCTGATTGTTAGTTTGGTTGTTTCCCACCTCGGTTTTTGGAGTGGGAATCTTTTTCTGATTGCGCCTTTTCCTGATCTTTGCCCACTTGTACCTTTCCTCTGTGATTTAGTGTGAAGGAACCCGTGGGGTCGTGCCTGGGGGCGGGGCTAGAGGTCAATGTCTAGAACACCTTTGTACACTGCTCAGATGCTGTGTTAGTTTCTCATCAACTGTAAAGCCTACAACCATCAATCCTTGCATATGACTTCCCCTCGATGTTCCAACTCGGAACCCACATTCACCTAGTGACCTTGACCTATATTTCGTGCTCTAGTGACTTTGTCATTTTTGAAGCCAACCCTTAATATCTCACAAAAGGTAAATACAACTTTTTATTCAGTGTTGCTCCGAACTAATGTGGGTTTAAGCTTTTTGTTTGCCATTTATGTTGTATCTAAATTACCTAGATGTAAAGGAAAATAAATCAACAGAATGAAACTTTGTCTGTAGTGATATTTTTGAAACGTCATGTGTTTTCGCAGCTATCAATATTTTGTGCTTTATGAGGCGGGTATTAGCCATAAAAAGCCATCGCCTGGTCCAGAAAATATTATACTAATCTCTATAGAGTGTATAATTAAGGCATTGCAATTTTTATTAACATTAAGCGCCTCGAAGAGTTTCGAATTCATTTGTACAAGATACGTTATTGAAATGTTTTAGAAACGTTCTGAAATAACATTTCTCAAATTATATGTTTCAGGATCCCTACAGGTGTGATAGAAAAAGGTTATGAGCAGAAACTACGACACAAGGCTCTAGAGAATACCATTTGGTCATTTGGACCCTAAATAATAATAATAATAATAATAATAATAAACAAACTAAGTGTCATTGTTTGTATTGTTAAATGATGTTTTGGTATTACGTTTAACCTTCGTTAACGATAGAGATGCACAGCTTTCTTTGCAATATAAAATTTGTATTGTAGCCGGATAGAACAGTTTTGGATTTCCGATCCTCATGCAGCTCAGTTTGGGAGAGGTGGTGTTTTCCCTAGAATTAGGGGGACCGATCCTCATGACGAACTAGAGTTGAAGGGGTGGCGCAGAGGTTCAAAAACTATTCTAACCGGCTACTATACGTTACCTTTAGGTCGTGGGAAAGTTTACAAAAAACGTTTTACCAAAACGTTTAGAAATACTTTTTGGAAATTCCACAAAATCCCTAAAAAAAAACAAAGTACCAAACGCTTTCAAAACCAAACTAAAACGTTCCAGTAACGTTTTAGAAACGTTTGTTTGTTAGCTGGGCAACTATAAAGCCTACAACCGTCAAACCTTGCATATGACTTCTCCTCGATGTCCCGACTCAGCACCCACATTGACCTACTGACCTTGACCTATATTGCATGCTCCAGTGACTTTGTCATTTTTGAAGCCAACCCTTAATATCTCACAAAACGGATAACACGAAATCATGCAAAATACTAACCACTATCTTGCATTTTTTGCCCCAAAAATGTGTTCAATCACTGGTGCAGTGTCTTTCACTGATTTTATGATGTACAGTGAATCTATAGGGTGAAATGGCTCTAATACTAATTCATTTTCTTCCGGTGTGAGGAAGTATGACAATTCAGACGGGTCACAATCAGTAACGATGGCGTTTTCTGCTGAAAAGTCAACCATCTTGCTTGTTGACAAACAAAAAAAGTAGTTTCTACATGCGCGTGATCTAATTAGCTAATTGACACGCGCTATTACATGCGCGTGATCAATTAGCTAATTGGCACGTGCTTCCTTGGACCCGTG
This sequence comes from Rugalucina vietnamica, assembly GCA_964017185.1. Taxonomy (NCBI): domain Eukaryota; kingdom Metazoa; phylum Mollusca; class Bivalvia; order Lucinida; family Lucinidae; genus Rugalucina; species Rugalucina vietnamica. Next base: position 46,608,724 of record OZ024882.1, on the reverse strand, counting down.
CAATATGACAGAACGTTCTCTGGAGATTGTTCTAAATCACTGAATATGACAAAAAGTAGCATGGAAACGTTCTAAAATATTGAATATGGGAAAACATTCAATGTTTTCAGCAATGCAAAGTGAACGGGACAATTTCTTGGGTATATAATGACGCTCTACCACTACGCCACCGCGCTCCCTCAGTTTTAGTGTTTTAACCCAATGTCACGCTTTGGGGCTTTTTTTTAAATTGCCCATATAAGAGTTGACAGACCAAAGAGGCCCATGAGCTTTGTCATGACACATTCTCTACCGTGCAACCTAACGCAGCCGGCGAAGGATGCATGTATTAAACATTTTTTTTTGTTTGTATGAATTGATGCTTAACGTGCTTAATGTCCCAGTCAACAGCTAAGGTCATGTCGGGACGTTGCCTTCACATTAGAGGAAGGCTTTTACCCAAATTAGGCTGTCGTGACAAAACATAACCACCCGAGTAAGTCACAAAGGCCTTTAAGTGTAGATGGTTTGACTTGAACCAGTTTTCCTGGGCAGGCTCAGACCAGAACGGATAACTAGTAATCGTTAAGGCCTGTTTACACATTCACGATTTTTGGCTACGGTGCCGCTACGATTCGCCACGATTTGTAAAATGTCGTGTACCGTGGTGTATCGTGGTTTTTCGTAATAGAACCGTGATGAATCGTGGTGAATCTTGATGCTGGTACCACTACGGCAATTTTAAACTGTTTAAAACATTCGTGGCGAATCGTGGTGGTTATTGGGCGTGGCCTAATTCGTAGCGCAACCGTAGCGGAATCGTGCGTATTCGTACTGACACCGTAGCTATATTCGTGGCTATTCGTGAGAGATCGTGGAGCTCCGTAGCGAAACCGTGGAATCTTTGACACCACGAACTCTCACAATTCACCACGAATTGTGTACGGTTGTCCTACGAATCATCTACGGTTTCGCTACGGAACTCCACGATTGGCCACGACGGCTACCGCCGTGAATCGTACTAGTACCGTATCGAACCGTACAAGCACAGTGGGCATTCGTTGTGCCACCGTGGTTAATCCTCATTGACCGTAGCGTTGCCGTCATGAATGTCATTGACTCGTAGCGATACCTTCCTAAAGCCCCGTTTACACATTCACGGTTTTCTCTACGATTCACCACGATTCACCACGATTTATCATGGTCAGAAAAATCGGTGTGGACCGGGATGAATCGTGGCGAAAAGTGGAAATATTCAATGTTATCACTACGATTCCAGTAAGAATGTCTACGATATTAGTACGGTGTCTGTAAGGTATCGCCACGAATCAATGACGGTTCATGATGGCAACGCTACGGTCAATGAGGATTAACCACGGTGGCACAACGAATGCTCACGGTGCTTGTACGGTTCGATACGGTACTAGTACGATTCACGGCGGTAGCCGTCGTGGCCAATCGTGGAGCTCCGTAGCGAAACCGTGGATGATTCGTAGGACAACCGTACACAATTCGTGGTGAATCGTGGGAGTTCGTGGTGTCAAAGATTCAACGGTTTCGCTACGGAGCTCCAAGATTGGCTACGATCTCTCACGAATAGTCGAGAATATAGCTACGGTGTCAGTACGAATAAGCACGATTCCGCTACGGTTGCGCTACGAATTAGGCCACGCCCAATTACCACCACGATTCGCCACGGTACGCCACGAATGTTTTAAACAGTTTAAAACTTCCGTAGCGCTGCCGTATAGTTTCCCGAATCATCACGATTCATCAAGATTCACCACGATTCAACACGGTTCTACTACAAATGACCACGGTACACCACGGTACACGACGATTTTACAAATCGTGGCGAATCGTAGCGGCACCGTAGCCGACAATCGTGAATGTGTAAACGGGGCTTTACAGACACCGTACTTATATCGTGGACATTCTTACTGGAATCGTAGTGACACTGAATATTTCCACTTTTCGCCACGATTCATCCCGATTCATCCCGATTTTTTCTGACCATGAGAAATCCGGGTGAATCGTGGTGAATCGTAGAGAAAACCGTGAATGTGTAAACGGGGCTTAACGTTTTCAAGTAAACTTTGCCTGGAGGCACAAGCAGCACATCTATTTCTTTAGGCCCAACTGGGCGGGGGCCAATATTCCATCCCGATCGCCCTGCCATAAAATAAATGTTTGAAATGAACATGTGATAAATAATAATTGTATGGACTATAATTTGCGTCTGTGAACATCTGTTACATGGAGGAATGCCCATTTACAGATGGTACTATGATTTAAGCAGTAACAAAAAAACAAATTGTGTACGTTTACGACAGGTGAACTATGAAATGCTAGCGAACGTCAAAATAAGTTCAGTCCTATTTGTTTTTCTCAAAGCCATAAAACAAACCTTAAGTTTGCTTACGCGATACCTTTTAGCTAAATAAAACATACATCATGCAATTTTCAGCAAATATATGCAGTGATAGTTGGTTTAAAAAGTCTACATGTACTTGCATTTTTAGCAATTTCGATAAAATGTTTAACACAGACTCTCATGGATATTTAATCTTCAGTTATAATCCGTGCATTGTTGATTGTCACCTCCCCGTGACCAACTTTGTCCCGTTTACCTGTTAAGTTAACGGAACACGGAGCCAAAGTGACCTTTGCCACGACATGTTTACATAATTGGATTATAGCGTTGGCTCAGATGTAGTTCGTGAAAACATGGATCGCTATGGCGACCGAGTTTTGTTCCCATAAACCCTATTGACATGTCACATGTTGCGACACAGAGTGCAAAATCGCTTCGTAGTGCCATCCCTCGAATCAGGATATTATGTCTATGAAATCAATACCGCTCCGTATCCCAATTTTACAAGGTAAAACTGGGGTTTATAGGGGTAAAAATATGTTTTCTCGATTCGAAACGCAGATTGTGGGTACTCGTTAGAACCGCCTCGGCAATGCGGTTCTAATGTTTACCCACAATCAATTTTTAGCAAAAATCCTGCGCGCCATCAGGAAAACATTTCCTTGTATACTCCATCAAACCCCACTTTTGTATACGAAAAAACTTGAGATAGAGGGTATACATTTTTTCTTATTTTTGCTTCAAAACAAAGATTATTGGTAGTTGTTAGAGCCACAATTAGGCGGTTTTAACGTCTACCCACAGTCAATTTTTTAGTTTAGAATACAGTATTAGACACTATCTAAAATGTATTAGAAATACGATGCACATGTATCAAACCTTTCCCAACGACATTTTTCAATTCAAAGACTCCGTATATTTCATGGGTGTGTTTTCGTAATGGTAGCCTGAGTGCCAAAGAGACGCATTATATATGTGACCCGACCAGCCAGAGCTAGAGTCGAAGTACATGCGAGCAGAATGCATTCGGAGCAACCAAACCACATGCTTTCATCAATGCGAATTTTTTTTCTTACTACATTAATACGTTTTGAAATTTGAAAGCCGCGATGCTTTTAAAATCGCGCACATTGAAAATGCATATTTACATTTACATGTTACGGACGTACTATTAGATTGCTCTAAATGGGGTAAGTGTGCACCGAATATGAGGAAGTTATCATGTTGCGTTCGGAAATTTCATGAAGATGTTACAAATTTGAAGTGCAACCACTTTTGGTATTTACATGTACCTATAGATTAGAAAAATGTGCATTTATTGTACGGCGCATTCTGCAAGCTTTCTTCTTTCGCAGTTCGTTCACTTACAGTGGAAACGGAAAGTTTTCAATAGCGACCAACTAGCGAAAGTAGTACCATCGTAAATGTGCTTCCTTGGGCCCGTTCGTTATTACAAAATATACAATAGAAACGTTATGGAAAACTATTCATTTTTACAGCAGTGAAAAAGTGTTTGGGTTGGGTCTTAGTTTACGAGAGGAAACTTTTTCAGTCATGTCGGAACATGACCACCATTTCCTCCTGTATTATCATCGAATGTTCATTTCATGTACACTGCGTGGCACTTCTAACGCTACACTTGCATTTTCGACAATATCTCAAAAACGTTTTGATATTTTCAAGTGAAATTTTCAACGCATTTAATGGCATTTATGGTTGCTTAATCTATGTAAATTTCATCACAATTGATAATTCGAAAGGTACTAAAATTTTAGTTTATTTAACGGGACTCAAAAATAAAAAAGAAAATTCACAAAACAACCATGCATGCGGTAACATAATGGCGAATCCTTGGAGATAATAATGTCCAGCTGAAACTATGTGTGCTCCAAATATGGAATTGCCACAGAAATGGTTACTTGACATCATGTTGCTTTGGTTCATTGATCATTGTTGATTCACAACCGATTCTGCCCTGTGTTACACCGTATAAGCGTAGATGCAATCAGGTTGTGTTTCTCAGAAAATACGGAGGCTTGTGTTGACAAATCGGGGATTCATGGTTTCCCCGAGGATTTTTCATGCATTATCCATGAGAGGGAAGTATCATGATGTTGTCCTGGCTTGGATAGGTCACACAGGATACTACATATAGCCTGGAATGGTCTTAGAAGTTCCAAGGTAACCGTTGCGTTGTCATGTTACCAGTAACGTCATTATCGACCCATGTGGCTTTTTGTGACTTTTTAGTTTTGAGTCCTGTTGGATAAACTGCAATTTTTATACATTTGGATTAATCAATTATTTTGAAATTTACAGTGAGTAAGCAAACGAAGCTGTCATTAAATTTGGTGAAAACTTCGTTAAAAAAGGTGTAGTACTTTTTGAGATACAGAGGGAAATGTGTTTCAGTAGAAGTGTCCCGCAGTGTATACATGTTCTTACCCAAAATGCAGTTTTCAACGAGAAAACTCGTATGCATGTACCCAGCGGTGGCGCGCAAACATCATGGAAACCGGATGGAAGAGCGCACATGCTATCTAGTACGAATTCAGCTTACAATTCTGTTTACGGGCACATGTCCATCTTTTCGATGGTATTGTCCAGAAGAAGGTAAACTACGGTGTTGCACGTCCTGTACAATTTACACGTAGGTCCTACATTTACTGCAGTGATCGTTAAAACTAGTAAAGCGAAAACAATGTTAATATTATTTTGGTTTTCATTCTGGTTCATTTTACAACAGAAAGGCATTTGTTTGTCATTGATTATCCTGCTGTGCCTTAATTAGGAAACCATGCCCGCCTGATAAATATATCAGATCTAAATCGCGGTAGGGTTACGGTATAGTTGATTAGAGAGTCCACGGTGTTGAGTGCGAAAAAGGTCCACCGTGTTTCCACTGTGACGTCCATGGTGGAAATATTCCAAGGTCCCGCGTGGACACTGATAAGAGGTCCGCGGTGGACAGTGGAGAAACAAAAATCCACCTGGCTTGTACTGTATAATAAAAATAAAAATAATTGTTAGATCCTTTGAAAGCAGTAAAACATTCAAAGCGAGAAGATGGGCCATATTGTACAATTTCGGGTAATGAACCTTCATCAGTGACCCTTTACAAAACAGGCAGTGAAAGCCAGACATGTTTGCTGCAACTTCAATAATTTACATCTGTGTAGTCTAAATCAAGGACTCATAATCCCAAACGGGCCAAATAATCAAAATACAGTTAAGAAGATGATTCTTAACGAACAATATATTTGAAATACTCCAAATATATTCACTGATCCCAAAGGATCAAAAGAAAAATATAATCTGCACTATGGATGATGTACGGGGAGACTTTTTAGGGCCGCCACACGGCACAACACCAGCTGCAGTAATAGCAAATAAAAATAATTGTTAGATCCTTTGAAAGCAGTAAAACATTCAAAGCGAGAAGATGGGCCATAAGTTTCTTTTCAAATATAAACTTCTTTTTTTTCAGCAGAACAAATTTGTTTGTATTGCATGGGCTTGTTTTCGTATTTAATGTGTACTAACATGGTCAATATGGTCAATATGATATGTCTGTCCTAAAGTGACGAATAACGGACACACACACACACACACACACACACACACACACACCAAAAAATGGTATGTGATAAAACTGACGTGATACGACTATGGAATGCAATTGAATAAATTGAATATTGCTTAGTTTAAGTGTACTAAATAAATCATTTTAATTACATTTGAAACACATGTGGCGTGAACCAGCTTGCGAATATATGTACATATGTTGGCCGGATGCCACGCCGGAGGGATTCGGGTTGACTATATATTAAGTCACCGTTGCCTAGTGTTCGCCATTTGAATAATAAGCATTTGGCAGTCACAGCGGAGAGCCAACGTGTAACAATGAAGCCTGTATTCTTGATTTTCTTGATTTTGCTCGTCGGTTATGGTGTTATAACAACCGAAGGTACGTCGCTCGTTAACCATTACGAAAACTTGCCCATTTAATATACAGAGAATTTTTTTTAGCTGTAAAAATTGAAAATTTCTTCGGAATTGTTTTAATATTTTTGTATTATTGCTCAAAACATAGATGGTGGGTACACATTAGAAGCGAGGCATTTAAACGAGTACCCATGATCTATGTTTTGGACAAAAAAAGATAAGAAAAGTAGGTGTACCCCTGCATACCGCAGTCAAGTTTACTATATAAAAGTGTGGTTTAAGGGGCTATACATGTCATGGACATGATTTCTGGATGACAATTTGTCTAATCATTACGAATATACATGCTCAGGTACAGTGTTATAAACAGGATTTTCTAGCAAATTCAAGTTAGGTGAACTAATTTTTGAAATCATATTCATGTTTTCTTTCAAAGCTTATATCTGACTGACCGAAATGTCAGGATTACGTTTTTATTTTGCGAAACTGTCCCCAAAGTCACGCAGTTTGTCAAATATACATTGCATGTTTATTTATTATTGCTCAGAAGTTCAGAACTACTTATCATGTTGTAAAACGTTTCATCTACGACGTGCGTACAGCGAACAAAAATCAATTTTGAAATCTCTTTTCCGAGTCCGTTAATTGTTTAATTGTATAAAACATGAGTTTTTTCTGATCATTGCTTTCTTTTTACGTTCACAGGCAAAGAAATACGCCAGATGTACCTAGATTGTGAATACTTTGGGTTAAAACCAAAAGGCAAAACATGTTCCAAACACAAAGAATGCAAGCAATACAAAATATGTCAGAACGGAAGATGTTGCGTTAAACCTTAAATAGAACATACAGGTATGGCCATACTTTTTTTATTATTTTTTTTTTCTGGTTTACAGAAGCATGTTAGGAAAATGTTTTGATATGGCGGAGGGAATAAAAGTAAAATACCCAAAACTGTTCAATTAGTCAAATGAAATTATTTGGTCAATATTTTTTAAAATTCTTTGGTCAATACTTTTGTTTCTCGCAATATCTCAAAATGACCAGAGTAATGAGACCTAAGAATAAATAGAATTTAATTATCATCAGGAAAACATGTCCATCCAACATATACATGTATCACCTTAAGTCCCACTTTTATATAGATAAGAAGGGGGTTTGCGCGTTAAACCTATTTTTCTTATTTTGCTAAACGGGAAGTGGAACAAATCTTATCACCATTACGAAAACATGCCCATGCAATACAAAGAATTTTTTTAAGTTGTAAAATTTGAAAAAAAAAATCAGAAGAAAACTTTTGGTATTTTTCTTATTTTTGCTCAAAACAGAGAGACGAGGCGGGTCTAACGAGTACCCACAATCTATGTTTTGGAGCAAAAATAGGTAAACCCCTGCAACCCCAGTTTTTCTATATAAAAGTGGGGTTCAAGAGGGTATACATCACACGGATATGTTTTCCTGATGTCAATGGCACTAAATGTTATCCGTCTCATGTGTGAATTTATATTTATTTCAGCAAGCCTACATTTGGGAGTGGATCACATAAAAAGCTATGTATTTCTCTGTTTTATGAAGTATTTCATTAAATTTGGAAATTGGTTTGGTCCTGTTGTTCATTTCATTACGAAAACTTGTCCATGTAATATACAGATTTTTTTTCAGCTGTAAAAATCACCAGCGAAAATTTTGATTTTTTAATCGGAGTGGCTAATAGCAAGAGCATATGAGCTCATAAGCTACTTGCTAATAGCGATTTTACATTGATATCGCTGCTGCTAGTTGACTGGTAATTAAAGCGATTTTACGTTAAAATTGGCTGCTGCCAGTTGACTGGTAGTTGTAGCAATTTTACGTTAAATTTGCTGCTGCCAGTTGACTTGTAATTTTAGCGATTTTACGTTAAATTTGCTGCTGCCAGTTGACTGGTAATTTTAGCGATTTTACGTTAAATTGGCTGCTGCCAGTTGACTGGTAATTTTATCGATTTTACGTTAAATTGGCTGCTGCCAGTTGGTTTAAACATGTTTATTCACATTATAACTACAACATATAAAAATACAGTACATTACAATAGTATAAGAAGGGATTCAGATAAACGACCTGTGGCTTATACTAATCTGTCTCCCGAAAGTGATCAAAATTTGCAAACAACCGGTGAGATTTGTACCTAAATATAATTCATGTTCGTTCAAACCAATATTGGAATCAAGTTAATTGTATAAATAAACAACATAGGAATACATATATGTATGTAAATACTAGTAACACACACACACACAGAGAGAGAGAGAGAGAGAGAGAGAGAGAGAGAGAGAGAGAGATAGAGATTGTTCTCAAGACTGAAAACGTTTGCTTGCAACAATGTACTTTTGCACGGCAAGAAAAATATCTGTATTGTTGTCTAAATTAAGTTGGTTGTTACCTACCAATAAGCAATTTATGGTGTACAAATTCTAGATATCGTATTAAACATTTCAGTTCGTGCTGCGGTGTAACGTGGACATTCTAATAGATAATGTTTTGTGGTTTCGATAGATCCACATACACAGTGCTTGTCTTGTGCTATATTTTTTGAGACGATATGTTGATTTAAAGAGCTACATGAGGTTCTGAGTCTGGTATGTTGTATTTGGGCGTATTGACAGTTGACTGTCACCAATAAGCTGCTGCCTGCCTACTGTTTGTTTAAAGCAATGTTTACATAAAATAGCTGCTGCCAGTTGACCCTCATATTTTACAAATTGTTATTTGTACATAGATAATTTGAAGAGTGCAAAAGTGTCAAAATATGAGTAAAATGTATCAAATGAAAGAGTATCGACACTATGTACATTACATACAGTGTTACTAAAAGTGTCCCATTTTTCTCCAAAGCATGTTTATTATGTAGGTTAAAAAAGTACAAATAGGCACTGATCAGGAAATGGCGCAATCAGAAAGAAATTCTCACTCACTAAACCGAGGGGTGGTAAAAACTACTATGACACTTAGGTACTAATACCATGCAAACATGTCGTAAGCCGAGTGAGCAGCTTTTCCCCAATAGGCGGCCACTCAGTTACCCGAACTGAACTAAAAATATGAAAACGTACATAAGGCTCAAACAGCACAAAAATTCGACTCCAAAACACAAAACAATTAGAACCACAACAGAAGTATCGCCTTTGAACGATCAGTAATATAAAATTACTGGGGTTCTTAAACCAGTTTTATAGACGCCTAACCTCGCCCTCAGCTTCTGCAGTGGTTCTGTTATACACAAACATAAACAAGAAATAAGGAATCACTCCTAAAACCCCTAAAAATAAGAGTAGACTCACCCAGTTGATAATGATGGGAAAATCCATTCGTCATTAATGGGTTAATCATTTTACAGTAGAACTGCACAATTCATTTAAAATCTGCATTTGATTTTTTAAAGATAGAGTGCGTGTTTCGCAACGACCTCTCAAACCAAAAGTACACAATCAGTTTATTCGCACTAATACCTTGTGTGGTCCTCGGTAGCCGCAATAACTACAATGCAACGCTTACTCATAGATTTCATGATAGGCCGTATATCCCTCTGTGGAATATTTTTTCCACTCTTACAGCACAGCCCGTTCAAGTTGCTGTAGCGTCTGAGGCTGTGCTCGGCGTCGTCTTATTCTCCGCTTCAGAATATCCCACACATGTTCAATTGGGGATAAGTCTGGTGACACCGCTGGCCATGGCAATACATTAATGTTCTGTTGTTGAAGAAACGTAGTTGATACACGTGTAGTATGCCCACTATATCCCGTCTATGGCAGCTGTTCCAGCAGTGATTGTGGCAAACGGGGGCCACACACGGTATTAGTGCGAATAAACTGATTGTGTACTTTTGGTTTGAGGGCTCGTGGCGAAATACGCACTCTAGTTTGAAAGAATCAAAATCCAATTTTGAATGAATTGTGCATTTTAATTGTAAAATGATTAATTAAAGTAATTATAATAAAATAAATGTTGATGGGTTTATTCGTTTTTGATATTTTAACAATAATTTAGGTGGTGCAAGATTTTTGGCGTTCAGTATATATTTTCCTCGAGTCTTCTAGTCTTCCGAAAAGCCCCTTGATTTTCATGTAAGACAGAGTGTTCTTCAATATATTTCGTTATGGCGTTTTCAATTATTTTAGTGTACAGTTTATATACGTAGTGCTCTTCAATATATTTCATTATGACGTTTTCAATTATTTTAGTGTACAGTTTATATACGTTTGACGATAAAGTTATGTCCATATAGTTTTCGATGTTGTTAATAGATCCTGCCTTATGTATCGGTTTTACTATGCCTTTTCGCCACTCTTCTGGGATGGTCTCCATATCGCTGATATAAATAAATAGATTAGTTAAGGCATGAATCGTAGGTTCACCACTGTATTGAAGGAATTAATTCGGAATATCGTCAATTCCAGAACTCTTACCGATTTTTAGTTTCCTTAGTTTGGGCGGCCCCCGTGGCCGAGTGGTTAAGGTCGCTGACTTCAGTGCTCTTAAGCATTCGATCATCTCATCGATGTGGGTTCGCGCCTCGCACGGGGCACGAATTCATATGTGAGACAAGCCATGTTCTGTTTGCGGTAGTGTCAGGTGGTTTTTCCCCGGGTACTCCGGTTTCCGCCCCACCTACCGATTGATTCGTCTCGATATGAGTGAAAAAGCTTGAAAGGGACGTAAAACTGAATCCAAAAAAACAACGATTATGGGTCCCACTTCTCGAAAATTAGAATGGCACATTGCATTTGGATTGTTTGTCTGTCTGTCTGTCTGTCTGCCTGTGTATGATATTCACTTTTTTAAACATTTGAATGGTTCATGCTATGGTTTAGTAATTCGATATGCATAATCCTTATGAAAGAAAGTTTACCCTTTATTCTTATGTCAAAAGTATGCCCCTTTTAAGAATTGTGTCCCTTTGAAAATAGTAATCTTGTATGCAAGATATGTCAAAATGGGTTTGAGATAGAGTCTTCACATTTTTGTAAACTGATTATGTTTAGATCGCCTTATAAACTGTTGGTAATTTTATATCAAATTTGTGGCAGAATTATTAAGACCTGCGACCTCCGGATGACTGTACTCTGGTCGAACTCCATTACGAAAATTTGCCCATGCAATAAACAGAGTTTTTTGGGGTTTTTTTAGCTTTAAAAATTGAAAATTTTCAGCTGAAAAATGTTGATATTTTTCTTATTTTTGCTCAAAAGATAGATTGTGGGTACACGTTAGAACCGCCTCGCCGAGGCGGTTCTAACGAGTACCCACAATATATGTTTTGGAGCAAAAATAAGAAAAATAGGTATACCCCTGCATACCCCAGTTTTTCTGTATAAAAGTGGGGTTCAAGGGGGTATTCATTACACGGACATGTTTTCCTGATGTACAGCTGTACAAGACCAATGCGTCTGTCATGTCATATGTATATTAAGAACTAGGGAACTAGTTCTCTAGTTCTTTATTGATAAAGCATTTAACAAATATTAAAGGCATGCAACGTCTACGCGGAAACACACATTATTTGTACATTTATCTCAGATTTACTTAAAGCGACAATCCAGTATATCCAAATTGCTCATGGTAATGAATAAAATGGTAAATAAGAAGTTTGTCAACTTTTCCAATCAATGAACTGAACCGTACACATTCCTGAATCGGTCGCCCAATTTGATGGATGTGGTCTCGAGACAAAAATATATTATTATTAACTGATCAATCGGATTTATTTCTGAAGGACTACTGACTTAAAGACCTACTTCTGAAGAAGCTAAAAGTGGTACCACTGTTTATTCGGTTAATGACCCCTAATGGTGCAATATGGTCCTTAGATCAAAGGACTGTCATAATGAGGTGATTATCACATCTCTGCAGGGGGGCCATAAAGAGGCCCCTTAAGGATAATACCTGTATTTCCACTGTTTATTGATTTTATGGTCCCTGATAAACTGTGCAATAAAACTGCCTCCCTCTGCAATCAATATTGATTTTCCTGTTTTGGCCCCTACCTGTATTCCGAGTCATTGTCAGGGCACTAGGTTTTCTAATGCCCTGCCCCTTTTCTAATGACCCTCGATAGACATGGAAATAGGTATTTAAGGCAATATATGCTCTGTTTTGAAAGCTAAATGTTGCGGCAGTTATATTCTGTATATTATGTTAGGCAGATAATAAAACATATAGAAATTGACAGTGATATTGTGCGATTGCTTTAACCGTGCCGCTTAAGCTCTGACATAAAGTATGTTTGTTATATACAAAGGTCTGAGTAAAACCGGCAGGGTCAAGCAATCGCCCTATACGGGGAAAGGACACCTAAAAAACCTGCCTTCAGAAAATAACTTCATTTTAAGGACCTGTGCCCAGAGTTACAATCCTCCCTTAAAGTTAAGGAAGACCTTAGTTAAGGTGACGAATTTCAGCATCCTAAAACATGCATCTAAAGCATAATATAATCGTGTTCGTATCATCAGTTATTGATTTTAACGGTAAGATATCGAGTCAAAATGTGTCACCTTAACTAAGGTGGGCCTTAACTTAAAGGGAGCATTGTACTTCTGGGTCCAGAATACCTTCCTTTCCCAGCCAAGTTGTTAACCAGAAAAATGTGCCAGACCGTCATCGTTTGTTTATTGCGGCGGTAAATTCAACATTTAATTGTGATGTTAATTGATGGTACTCACCTAATTAACGACTCGACAAATATTGATCAAAGGAAACACACCTAGTACTTCCTAAGCTTTTTACGTAAATGGAAAAGAAAAGATGATAATGAAATCGTCAATAAATTATGGTCACGTGTTGATTTTACTACAGAAGATGTAAAACATGGTCTCACAATATCTGACACAAAAAATGTATAAAATTGCAAAATACACGCTATAAATTACCCAAGAAAATGGTTCGTTTAGAATATAAAATTGCCAAATGCATTAAAATTTAGAATATTGCATTGTGAAATCCTTAACTGGTACAATTGTAGTTTAGGTTTTATCATTTGGCCCATTCAAATTTCTTTTTAGATTAAGAAGAGGTGGTCAATGAATTGCTACAAAATTATTAAATATTAAATTCCATCCCAGACATCAGGCGGGTAATAAAAGGTAGCACAAGATACCATGAGAAAAATAGAACATCACGTAAGCAGAGCAAGGGGACTCTTGACTTTTACGTGTGAGGTAAAAGTAGACAATGATCAGGAAATGGCACAATCAGAAAGAAATTCCCACTTCAAAAACGGAGGTGGGAAAACCTAAATTGACAATAAGGGCCGAGTTGTTCAAAACGCTTATAGCTTAACGCTGTCGCTAAGCCCTCAATTTGTTAACTATATATACTCATCAAAAAAGAAGTTAAGCACCAGTTAATATTTTTCTCATTTTAAAATAATGTTAAGTATACATTTTTTTTCCAATAAACTTTTAAAAATTGATACTATCCTAAAGGGCTGGTTTTTGTGAACAACAAAGCAATAATTTGTCTTGAAAAGATTAAGTATAAATGTGCAAAAATGCATATTGTTGAAAACACAAGAATTTGGGATGCAGCAAAACGCCCACACCTTTATTTCTTGGCATACAAAACCTGAATTCATTTCACATCCTCACCCGAGACAATGAAAGCAATCATTTAAAGCAAAAAAAAAAAAAAAGATTTTTCAGAACAAAAATGCCATTTATGACCAAAAATAACGATTTTTGAGGCTTTGTTTAAATTCTCAGATAAAGCTTAGACACTCATCTCTCCAACAAAACGGGTTGATTTAGCATCAAACACAGCATGCAGCACCCCTGACTGCTAAACTGAATGTACTGCTTTTCAACCCGTCCAAATTCAGACTTTTTAAAAAGCTGCATTTCAAAAAGTGCTTATGCCGTATCTTTGACATGAGACCACCTTTAAGAGAAAGAAAGGCGGTGGTATGTTTTGGTTTCAAAACATCCCATATTGATCCACAATTGATAGGGATTTTGATTTTACTCATTTTCTCCAATATTTATGAGTTTTTGTCAAAAAATGCAATTTCGTCAAAAAATGCATTTTTACCCAAATTTTGAGATTGTTTTTTTTTTGGCTCAATCATTTGCTTTGGAGCTCTTGTTTGTGAATTCGGAAACAAAAATATGTTCTAAACACTGACGTTTGAGGTGGAATTTTTTCGATGTTCAAATTTTCAGTATTTACAGAAAAGGGGAATTTTCATTTTTTCTTAAAATCGTTTCCGCATTTGTTCTGTCTTATCACACACTTTATCAAACTCTTTCAGACTGTGCAAATTCAAAAAAGGTAGGTTTAAAATAAATTAGTCAAAATGTCCCTTAAAATATGAAAAAATCTAAATGGTGCTTAACTTCTTTAGAGGAGTATATATATCAACTTCAAAAGCCAATACAGTGTTATTTTTGTTGACAAAATGTGAGAAGCCTTTAAAATAAATGTGAGAAGCGTTTGCAATCCAAAGGGTTCTCTCATTTTTTCAGCAAAAAGTAACACTGTAACATTGCCATTTGAAATTTTAACGAATCGTTAACTAACAACATGGTTAATTTTGAACAACTGACCCAAGGTTGTTATACTAAGGGAACAAATTGTGATCCTAGTGAGCAGCTATTTCCCAATAAGTGGCCTATCACTTACCCGAACTTAACTTAACGTATGAAAATGTTAAATAGGTTGTAAAAGCACACACTTACATAGCACCAAACATAAACAATTAAAACCACAGCAGAAGTATCACCTTGGAACGATCAGTGGCGGCCTTAAACGGATTTTACTTGGCCATAGCCTCACCCTAATATTCTGCATTGGTTCACAGATACAATAAGCAACCGGCGATGAAGATCCTGGGTGCCAAAGGGCGCCTGAAATAGCTTTCAAGAGCAAAGAAGATGACTACAACAAAAGAGAAGAACAAACAGGCAACATGAATGTCAGACAACTCGGACCCAAGACGATTCGGACCCAAAATTTCTGGGACGATTCGGACCCAAACCTTTTCGGACCCAAGACGAATCGGACCCAAACCTTTTCGGACCCAAGACGAATCGGACCCATACTGACGGACGATATACGGATGATATCATTAATGCATGAAATCCCCCGGGGCCGAGAGGGTCGTGCCTATAAATGACCTAGTACATTACCCAAAATATTAATTAAACTCATAAGACTTATAAGTTTTATGACGCAACTACATGTATAACGGAACAACCAATTTTAATACGAAGGAATGAACACAATGGTTTTAGAATGAATGTGATGAGGCCCTCCCAGGGGTTTTGGGGATTCAGGGAGAAGGGCTATTTATTTTCAGGGATTTGGGCAGAAGGGTCATTTATTTTCAGGGATTTGGGGAGAAAGCATAACTTTTTGGGGGTTTAGGGAGCAGGGGGTTGAGGAAAAACATTTAATGGAGCTGGGGAGAAAGGTCATTTTTCTTTCAGGGAGCAGGGAGCAAAGACTGGGGGTCTCTGTGATGTAGGCTTTTAAGCTGAGGGTGAGGTTAGGTACCTGTAAAACCGGTTTAAGCCCGCCAGTAACTTTGTATTACTGATCGTTCCAAGGCGATACTTCTGTGGTGGTTCTTTTTGTTTTATGTCTTGGTGTTTAAATTTTTTTTGTGCTGTTGGCGCCTTATGTATGTTTTCATATTTTAAATTAAGTTAAGGTAACTGAGTGGTCACCTATTGGGAAAATAGCTGCTCATTCGGCTTACGATATGTTTCATGGTATAAGTGCCTGATTGTTAGTTTGTTTTTTTCCCACCTCGGTTTTTGGAGTGGGAATCTCTTTCTGATTGCGCCTTTTCCTGATCTTTGCCTACTTGTACCTTTTCATTTTATTTTATACATGTTTTCATAATTTTAAAGTTGTATGAATTTTAACGCGTAAACTTGGTTTTTAACGTATGCCTCTGCAAAATTGCGAAGAGTGATCAACAGTAATTTAAGATAATGTATGATCTTTGTGTCAAATGTGACAGTACCGTCCGACCAAAACAGGAAAGCCTTTTCTGCACGACAAGTGCGATGAAGACTCACAGAATATGCGAGCCAAGTATATTATATGTTATTTAAAAGGCAGTACACTGCACCGAATATAAAGATACTCAAGTCTCCCCAATACCGATATACTAAAACACCTCTGTTAATTTATGTTTGTTGGTTATCGCTTATCGGTTAAAGAAGTCATGATTGATTAACAATTATCGACGTTGATTAAATTATCGAATGAATCGAGATACTTAGTATGTCACTTGTGCCTTAAGGCGAGTGCTTGTGTATTATAAAAAGTTGATAATATTGAAAACATCAATATTATCAAATTATCGCAGGATCAGTACATCAAAGCAGTCACCATATGTCCAAGTAAATTCAATAACCCAGGTTACACAAAATAACATCATGCGCCATGAGCTGCATTATTACAGATAAATGACTCAATTTCATGCATTTTTCGAGCATTTTTTTTTTTTTTTGGACAAAAATGCTTAGCATATTATCACAGAATCATCATATCATCATATCAAAGTAGTCACCAAATGTCCAAGTAAATTCAATAACCCAGGTTACACAAAATAACATCATGAGCTGCATTATTACAGATAAATGCCTCCATTCCATGCATTTTTTTTTTTCGAAAAATAAACAAAAAATGCATATCATATTATCATTGAATCATCATATCAAAGTAGTCACCAAATGTCCAAGTAAATTCAATAACCCAGGTAACACAAAATAACATCATGAGCTGCATTATTACTGATACATTTTTGCCTATCATATTATCACAGAATCATCATGTGAAAGTAGTTACCAAATGTTCAAATATATTCAAGAAACCCAGTTTACACAAAATAACATCATGAGCTGCATTCTGATTTTAGCAAGTGTGTGTGTTTTATACAAGTTTTATGTACATAATAAAATAGAAGTTGTTTGCATGGTCGTCCTTGTTGTTGGGTCCGAGTCGTCTCAAAATTGGGTCCGAGTTGTCTCAGGCTTGGGTCCGATTCGTCTTGGGTCCGAAAAATACCAAGGGTCCGAGTTGTCTTGGGTCCGAGTTGTCCGGCTACCGGCAACATAATGATAAATCATAAAGGAACTGCCTTGGAACAGTCAGTAAAGAAATTCCTCGAGAGATTAAATCGATTTCACGGGGCCTCTAATTTACTCATGTGTAGCCAGTTAATGAAGCATTCCAGAAAAAAAACAACAAGCAAGCCCTATAATGACACAGAAAAAGGTGGGTAACTCCGACTAAGACAAAGATAAATTCCGGAACATCAGAAAAGAGACAAGAGTTAAGCCCGTTATCTCCAGAAATGATCGACTTGTACAAAACCAGGTGAGTAAATTTATTTGAACACTAAATCAGCACTCGACAAAATCCTCGTAACGCCTGTGACTCGTTAGCAATAATACACCATTGGAAAAACTAATCCATGGCAATAATGAATACGCAAAACTAGCGACAGTTACTGCATTTTCGACATATTTTCAATTGTTTTCTGTTTTGCGAAATAGATCGTATTATTCTTATTTGACGAGCTTTATATCTGACAGATAATAATCAAACCGACTACTTGTTTTACACGAAATGCTACAACTAGACACATTGCTGGCAAATGCTTTGTTAATTTCACATTATGGCCGGTCTGATAAACGGCTTCTTAAATCGAAAATTGCGCGCAAGTGACAGACTGGTGTCATTTATTTCGTTTCTATTGTTATCTGTCTCCCAAAATTTGTCTCTAATAACACAGACTGATGATCAAGTGCCAGACGGATGTAGATGGATAAGTTTTAATACATGTTTAAAACAAATAACAAATATGAAAGTGATGTTACCTTTAATTAGGAAAACTTAAAATGTCAGATGATTTGTTACAATGACAAGAGAGTAGATGTAATAGACTGAATCCTTCGAAAACATTCCGCTACTATCTATGAGGCCTACGTATTTGGTGTATATAGGTTCACTGCTCTTAAAGGATCTCAGTTTTAGTTTTGTGTGTTATTACTGTAGCTGGTGTTGTGCCGTGTGACGGCTCTAAAAGTCTCCCGAACATCACTCATAGTGCAGACTATATTTTCCTTTTGATACTTTGAGATCAGCGAGGGTATTCTGAGAAATCGGTTTAGATTCATTTTCTAACCAATGTTTAATATATTTGGCACCATTTCGATTATACTAGCCTTTGTATCGACTACCCTGTTGAAAGTTGTGAATAAAAATCAAAGCTGAGATCCTTGAAGAGCAGTGAACATATTAATGAGAATGGGAATGGTTCATACCATGGTTTCGACTACTTAAGCCTCTTAAGTTTTACATAATTATTTTTCCAGTTCAGTGTGAAGCACGTGGTCGTATATTGCTTACCGTCATATAGTCGTATAAATGAGAACATAGTTATTTAAGCAGTCCGATCAACTAATGCATATCTATGTCAGAGGTTAAGCGACACGGTCAATGTATATGAACCATTGTGGGGAGTAATCTATAGCATCAATATCATTAAATGTTGATTATTGTCCTTTATATGGCCCCTTTCAGGTAGATCATAACGAACCAATAATCACTTAGATAGCATAAGCCTTTGATGCGGGATGTGCCTCATTAGAGGCCACCTTGGCTATGAAAGGAAAATATTGTCCCTTTAAGAACAATACTATGCTCGGTTTTGTTAGATCTAAGTAGCATTGCCTGTTTATGAACCATCATAAAAGACACAATGATAACACAATGATGACGCAGAAAAGGGTACAAGTAGGCAATAATCAAGAAAAGGCGCAATCAGAAAGAAATTCCCACTCCAAAAGCCGAGGTGGGATAAACTAAACTGACAATTAGGTACTGATACTTAGAAAACATATCGTAAGCCGAGTGAGCAGCTATTTTCCAATAGGTGGCCACTCAGTTACTCGAACATTAAAAATATAGAAACATACATATGTTTCAAACAGCACAAAAGTTTGACTCCAAAACCTAAAACAAATATAATCACAACAGAAGTATCGCCTTGGAACGATCAGTATAAAATTACTGGGGAGGCGCTAGGTCTTTACGCTCACCGTCATCTTCTGCAGTGGTTCACAAAACTTAGTTGGTTGTTCTGTCCTCGTGGTGAATCTCTAACTAGTCAATGAATCATCAAGGACAAATATTTAAATCATAATAACCACCATGACGAGCTCGAGGACTCACGGAATCAGTTAACTGCCCGACGATGGAGATCCCTGGGTGCCGAATAAATTACTGAAATCCGGAACAATTAAAGAATGCAGCATAGTTATCAAGCATGATTGGGTTAAAAACTAAACATGTAAACTGGCACATAAAATTTAAGTTAAAACCTACATGTATACGTCTGTAACGTGTAATGATTTTCTTGAACTGAAAATAAAAAAACAGTCGTTCCTATAAGCTTCTGAATTTATAAACCAAGTCACCATAAAATTCTGGTTCCGAAAGGCCCTCACGCAAATGCGTCTTCAGCCCAACATCAAATTTGGAAATCAACTCATAGTGTGTGCGATAAAATATAGAAACTGTTTTTCGAAGTTTATGATACCGATGGTCCTACTGGGAAAATTTGGCTGTTAAACATTTATTCGCGCGTGATTGCAGACTCTAGCAAACCTAATAAGTTGCGGAATGTATACATATAGCACGGCGAGGAACGTCACAATTCAAAAACGGAAAATTTACTGTATCAAAATCAACGTCATTGCGTTTATCATACAGTTTAGAAGAAACGAAACCATTTGCAATAGAAAGATGTCTAAAATAGGGGCTTCGACCCGTATCTATGTTGTTGGCTTTATTCAACTGAAGTCCAGGTGGATAAATTTGATTTACCATACCTTCAAAATAATGGTCATCTAGGTACCTAGAAGTCGAATTAAAGGCATCGATATCATCAGCTTGGTTGTCATAATTATGAGAAAAAACTGATTGAGGGGACTACTGTGGTTTCTCTCAGTGCTTTCTATTTATTGTGTTTACCCCCCCCCCCCCCCCCCCCTGTTAATATACTCGTACTTGTGTATTTGGTTGGTGTTCGTCGGATGACTGCCTTGTTGGGAAATAGCTTGCCAATTCGATCTTCAATATTTTTCTGCTGTTTTATGCTGTACTTCCATTCCAGCCTTGCGCCTTGAGATGGATTTTTAATTTGACTGTGAAATCTTTGCGTTTCCTGTACTTACTGAAGACTACCGGATATACTTCTTGATGTACCAGATAAAAAACGTCGACCCGAACATAGGCAAGAGAATAGTCCGTTATGTTTAAACTGACGGAAGTTCAAGGTAACTAAAACTTGCCCATGTAATAAACAGCTGTAAAACAATCAGCTGTATAAATTGAAAATTTTACCAGAAAAAAAAAAGATACTTTGATAATATTGCTCATACATTGTGGTTACACTTGGTTCTAACGAGTACTCACAATGTATGTTTTGAGCAATAAGAAAATAAGGTATACATGTACCCTGCCCAGAATTTCTATATGAGCCTGTGCATGAGAAAACCAACAATTTGTGGATTCGACCAGGTCCGACACAAACCAGTCTGTACAGTCGCAGAAGCAGGCTAGAAGCTTGAAATTTTGGATTTAAGTAGAAGAGAAATTGTATTATCCGAGTAGCGAAAACAAAGGCGCTGATCAGCTTCGCGGTTATCGCGAAGCTGATATTCGCCTTTGTTTTCGCCCAAGCATTTTGTTGATTTTCTTGTGCAGTGGCTTATATAAAAGTGGGGTATACATTTCACGGACAGGTTTTCCTAATGAAGAGTTATCTATGTGAACTCTGAAACCAGCAATCGTAAAAATCATCGTAACGTTTCGACACCTTGCTGTTATACAACAGTTACAGTGGAAGAAATAATTTATTAACACGCAAAACCAAACAACAGTTAGTGCATTTTCGACATTTTACTTGTTTTCTCATTTGCGAAATAAATATAATATTGTTCTTATTTGACGAGCTTTATATCTGACAGATAATAATCAAACCGACTACATGTTTACAAGAATTGCGTCAACTAGATGGATTGCTGGCAAATGCCTTGTTAATTTCACATTATGGCTATGCTGATAAACGGCTTCTTGAATCGAAAATTGCTCGCAAGTGACAGACTGGTGTCATTTATTTCGTTTCTGTTGCTATCTGTCTCCGAGAATTTGTCTCTAATAACACAGACTAATGATCAAGTGTCAGACGGATGTAGACGGATGTTTGCCCTGGCAATATGCATTTTTTTTTTTTTTTTTTTTTTTTTTTTTTTTCGTTTTTTGTATTGGTAGACCTACCTTCTAAGATTAATCTTTCAGAACAGTAGCATGAAATACCGACACGCCTGCCACGTAGTGTGCGCTAATTAGAAAACGCCGTTGTACGTCCTTATTAGATACCGTGTGTTAATCAGATCGAAATTGATTGGATGAAAGCCCTCTAAAATAAAATAAAAAAGCAAAAATAGGCACCGATCAGGAAATGACGCAATAAGAAAGAAATTCCCAGTTGGAAAAAAATAAATTAAAAATCGGGTACCTATACTGAGAAATCATACAGTAAGCCGAATGGGCAGCCTTTTTCCAAAAAGGTGGCAACTGAGTCACCCAAAATTATCTAAAATATGAAAACACACATAAGGTGCTAACAGCACAACGATTAAACACCAAGACATAAACCAATAAGAACCACCGTAGACGTTTCGCCTTGGAACAATCAGTAATATAAAATTACTGGCGGGCTTAAATCAATTTTACACGGCCATAAGCTTACCCTCATCTTGGCATCTTCTGCAGTGGTTCACAACATTTATTTAGTTGTTCTGGCCTCGTGGTGAATCTCTAACTAGTCAATGAATCATCAAGGACAAACAAATAAATCATGATTAACCACCCTTATGACTCAAAAACAAGGACTAATAAGATTCAGTAAGCTGCCCGACGATGGAGATCCCTGGGCTTAATAAGATAAAGTAAGAATAGAGGGACCAGGAATCGATGCAATTAAATTTAAAGTCCCAACATAGACAGCAGATGGGAAAGAAAATACATTAAACACAACAGAACATTTTTACGACAACACACTCGAAGAGCAGAATGACTAGCTCTTTCCCAACAAGGTAGCCATCCGGCTAAGATTCAACAGGAACGAAAGGGAACGAGCACAACAGAGAGGTAGGCACAATAAACAGTAGTATAATGAAGATAAACCACTTTTCCTGGGACAGGCAGTCAAGATTGTATAAGAACCATTTATCCTAAGTCGACATAAAACTAGAGCTAACAAGATACTATCTCATTTACGAGATGGCGCCAAAGAGCGGCATCATGCCCAATAGCAGATATAATTTATTTACCGGACGACTAGATAGTATCTCACCAACACGTTATAAGTCGACTTAGAAACTAAAATTAACGTGATACTAACCGGCACCTATATGCCACCATAAGTTTCAACATCTTATAAATGTTTCACTTTCGAAGATTTAGGTTTGCGGAGTGCAAAAGGAGAAAAGGCAAACTCGTATTCAGTAAAAGTGGAGTTTTTCATAAATAGCATATTGTACCATCCGTAGCACAAAGACACAATCATGTGAACTTATATAAATTGGACAGCAGCTGGGCAAAGATAAACAGAATGTGATAAAATTTCAGTATTGCCAGAAAACAGGAAATTTGATTTTTTAAACTTTTCAAAATACCTAAAAGTGTTGCCTAAATTGTCCACACGTGTATATTTGCCGCATTTCTTATGAACCGCCACATGGGAAAAACAATAATCTGCATACAATTAGGCGAAAACAAAGGCGCAGTAACTGCGAAGTAACCGCAAACCTTCGCAGTAACCGCGAAGCTGATCAGCGCCTTTGTTTTCGCTACTCGGATAGTACAATTCCTACTCTACTAAATCCTAAATTTCAAGCTTCTAGCCTGCGTCTGTAGCTGTACATGCCGGTTTGTGTCAGACCTGGTCGAAAACCACATCGTTGGTTTTTCCACGAGGCGGCTCTTATATTTCATTTAGATGCGTCTATATCGCCCTTAACAAACTGGCATTTAATGCCCTTGATGTTTAGTTGACAGGCCTATGAGCGAAACATCACGAAAACATGTCCGTGTTGTATTCACCCCCTTGAACCCCACTTTTATATAGAAAACCTGGGGTTTGCAGGGGTCTACCTAATTTTATTAGTTTTGATCCAAAAGATAAATTGTGGGTACACGTTAGAACCGCCTCGCCGTTCTAACGTGTACCCGCAATCTATGTTTTTAGCGAAAATAAGAAAAACAAAATCAAAATTTTTCTACTGAAGATTTTCATTTTTCACAACTTTAAAAATCGCTGTTAATTGCATGGGCAAGTTTTCGTAATGAAATAGATTTCGTCAGCTGATTGATTCATATATTACGAAAACACGCCCATGCAACATACAGATTTTTTTTCAGATGTTAAAATTGACAATTAGCAGGGGTATACCTATTTGTCCGAGTCTTATTTTTTATCAAAAACTTATAAATTATTATGGATAATCGCAGAACCGCCTCAGCAATCAAGGTCTGGAACATAAATGTTGAATTTATTATTATTTTCAAATGTTTTTTTTTTTTTTTTTTTTTTTTTTTTTTTTCTGCAGAAAATAATCTCTGTTAATTGCATGGACAAGTTTCGTAATGTAAATTCCATGGCAAAATTGTGTCATAAATTACCGAAACAAAGTATAATACAACGTATCATTACATTAAAATGTCATTAATGTGACAATTGACAGTTTTCAGGTGAAAAATAATATAATATTATTATTGTTCTACAACAAATTCACTAATCTGCCATCAGGAAAACAAATCCATGAAAAGGCACCTTTATAGCCCATTATTTATTAGTAAAACTGGGGTATACATGGTCATTGGTATACATTTTTTAGCAAAAATATAGATTGTGAGTATTCATTAGAACCGCCTCGTCCCCCTCTACGAGGCGATTGTAACGTATGCACACAACCGATGTTTTGAGCAAAAATATTGGAAATATTAAAAATTTCGGCTGATTTGTTTTTCATATCAAAGGCGGAAAAATCTCAATTTATTTCACCGGCAAGATTTCGTAATGACAGGGTGATTAACCAGAGGACATCTTCGCTCAACAACATCAGAAAAACATATCCGTACAATGTATACCCCCTTAACCCCACTTTTATATACTAAAACTGGGCTTTGCAGGGGTATACCTATTTTTCTTATTTTTGATCCAAGGCGTTTTTAACGGGTACCCACAATCTAGGTTTTGAGCAAAAATAAGACAAAAATATCAATTTTTTCCAGCAAAAAATTTCATTTTTAAAACCAAATTTTTTTCTGTATATTGCATGGGCGTGTTTGCGTAATGACATTGATTGTAGCCAGTTTCAGATCCTATTATGAAAACTCACCCATGCAATATACAGAGATTTTTGTTCAGCTGTAACAAAAATGAAAATTTCGATGGAAAAATGTTGATATTTTTTGGTTAATTATGAAAAAAAAACATGAAAAATAAGCAAAAAAAGGTAGACCCCTGTAAACCCCAGTTTTACTATATAAAAGTGGGGTTTCAGGAGGTATACATGTACATTTCATGGACGTGATTTCATGGTGGATGTCGTATGTACCAAGCTTATTGCAGTGTTTATAGTGACTGTCGTCAATCAACGGATAACGCAACGCATTACGAAAACTTGCCCATGCAATCAAAAGAGATTTTTGAGCTGTAAAAATTGAAAAATTCACCAGAAAAATCTTGATATTTTTAGTATTTTTGCTCAAAACATACATTGTGGGTACACGTTAGAACCGCCTCGCCGAGGCGGTTCTATCGAGTACCCACAATGTATGTTTTGGAGCAAAATAAAAAAAATAGGTATACCCCTGCATACCCCAGATTTTCTATATAAAAGTGGGGTTTACGGGGGTATTCATTACACGGATATGTTTTCCTGATGATCAAAATGAAAGCCTTTATTCTTACATCTTCTTAACAATATGACAACAAGGCCTGTCGCCCCTAAATAGACACTTCCTTCGTCCACTAACAACAGTGAAAAACATTTTTTCCCTCATAGCATGCCGGGTACCCCACTAAATAACGATTCCACGCTTTTTAAATTTGAAACTTTGATTTCCTATACGCTTTATGGAAACAAAATGATGGCACTTGTGACTGGCAATGCTTCCCTAGAGCATAATTCTGAAAGCATTATGACACATATGAGCCGCCCCATGGGAAAACCAACAATCTGCATAGGCGAAAACAAAGGCGCAGATCAGCTTCGCGGTAACCGCGAAGCTGATCAGCGCCTTTGTTTTCGCTGCTCGGATAGCACAATTCCTCTTCTACTTAACTCCAAAATTTCAAGCTTCTAGCTTGCTTCTGAAGCTGTACAGGCCGGTTTGTGTCAGACCTGTTCGGAAACCACATTGTTGGTTTTCCCACGAGGTGGTTCATATGATCTTTGCCTTTGATTCACAGTATGAATATCACCATTGTTCTGACAAAGGGTATATTTATCTGTCTGATCATCTACTAGCATCGCAGAAAGTACACAGAACAGAAATACAAATATATATATATATATATATATATATATATATATATATATATATATATATATATATATATATATATATATATATATAATATGAGATTTAGGTAATATACATCAAACAATCAAACCCTGTCGGTAGCACTGGATCCAATTTGGATGCTAAAATGATATGCGGTAAGTATATGTGGAGATTTTATCATCAACAGTGCAAAATCCTATTTGTGCCTGAGCGCGCTTTCGCCTTTCGGCTTCTTCAGAGGCTTACTAAATACTACATAATAAGAGTGTGATATCTACATCTGCCTGTCATAGACAGTCCAAAACTAGGAGACAAAATGTAATCTAAAAATTCTACATACTACTCATAACATTGTAAAACCTTATATAACTACATAAGAAATAAACACACCGCTACAAACTTGAAAGATGTAAATACAGCAAAATGGCTACGGAATTTTGAAAATGAAGAAATTTGGAAAATTAAACAGAAATTTAACAAAATTATGATTTTTGTGGGCTAATACATCTTGGAGAGGTTGGAAACAGTGTTAGAACTGTCAAAGTTGAAAATAAAAAGTACTGAATGGCGTAAAATCGTATAACTGAAATTGAGAGAATTTCGTGACCGTTCACCTGTAGGATTATCGGAAATCTGATTTATTTTTTTATTTTCAACTTTGACAGTTCTAACACTGTTTCCAACCTCTCCAAGATGTATTAGCCCACAAAAATCATAATTTTGTTAAATTTCTGTTTAATTTTCCAAATTTCTTCATTTTCAAAATTCCGTAGCCATTTTGCTGTATTTACATCTTTCAAGTTTGTAGCGGTGTGTTTATTTCTTATGTAGTTATATAAGGTTTTACAATGTTATGAGTAGTATGTAGAATTTTTAGATTACATTTTGTCTCCTAGTTTTGGACTGTCTATGACAGGCAGATGTAGATATCACACTCTTATTATGTAGTATTTAGTAAGCCTCTGAAGAAGCCGAAAGGCGAAAGCGCGCTCAGGCACAAATAGGATTTTGCACTGTTGATGATAAAATCTCCACATATATATATATATATATATATATATATATATATATATATATATATATATATATATATATATATATATATATATATATATATATATATATATATATATATAGACGAAATTCTCTAAAACAACAAACTTATATTGCCTTGCAAGGGAAGACTTCCCGGGAAGAGGGTTTTCTTGGGGGGCTATAATTTCAGAGAAACGGGGCTTGGAGATCTTTTGGGGTAAGTGTCTTAAACGCAATCTCGATGACTGACAAAGCAGTTTTTCTGAAAAGTAACACCGGTTAAAAAAAAGTAAGTTACGATCCCTGCCTGGCAGGATGACGGTAGTAGGGGAAAATCGTGTCGTCGCTATATATAGGCCCTACTACCGTTATCTTGCCAGGCAGTGATCGTAACTTACTTTTTTTAACCGGTGTTACTTTTAAGAAAAAGTGCTTTGTCAGTCATCGAGATTGCGTTTAAGACACTTACCCCAAAAGATCTCCAAGCCCCGTTTTTCTGCATTTATAGCCCCCCAAGAAAACCCTCTTCCCGGGAATTCTTCCCTTGCAAGGCATTGTAAGTTTGTTGTTTTATAGAATTTCGTCTCTATATATATACTACCGTTATCCTGCCTGGCAGGATAACGGTAGTATATATACCGACGACACGATTTTCCCCTACTACCGTTATCCTGCCAGGCAGGCTTCGTAAGTCACTTTCTTAATGTATTTAATAGGTAGAAACTCACTTACGATCCCTGCCTGGCAGGATGACGGTAGTAGGGGAAAGTCAAGTCGTCGGTATATATACTACCGTTATCCTGCCAGACAGGATAACGGTAGTATATATATATAGACGAAATTCTTTAAAATAACAAACTTATATTACCTTGCAAGGGAAGTTTTCCCGGGAAGAGGGTTTTCTTGGGGGGGCTATAAATGCAGAGAAACGGGGCTTGGAGATCTTTTGGGGTAAGTGTCTTAAACGCAATCTCGATGACTGACAAAGCACTTTTTCAAAAAAGAAACACTGGTTAAAAAAAGTAAGTTACGATCCCTGCCTGGCAGGATGACGGTAGTAGGGGAAAATCGTGTCGTCGGTATATATACTACCGTTATCCTGCCAGGCAGGATAACGGTAGTATATATAGAGAGACATAGACGAAGATGACTAAAGTAGCAAACTTATAACACCTTACATATGCTCAACATGGAATCCTTTATACATGTAGTATACGATTTATTCCGTTTAGACCTAATCACTGTGTCTGCTTAATACGGAATAAATCGTATAAGATATACGATTTATCCTGTATAAACTGTATCACTATATATGCTTCTTACGGAATAAATCGTATCCTACATATAATTAATTTCGCTATACGATTTATTCCGTAAAAGCTTTATGTTTATATCTGTCTATTACGGAATAAATCGCATTTGTTATAACATTTTAGCATACGGATTTTCACTCTCTCTCTATATCTGCTAAACATGGAATCCTATATACATGTAGTATACGATTTATTCCGTTTAGACTTAATCACTGTATCTGCTTAATACGGAATAAATCGTATAAGATATATATTTATTCTGTATAAACTGTATCACTATATATGCTTCTTACGGAATAAATCGTATCCTATATATAAATAATTTCGCTATACGATTTATTCCGTAAAAGCTTTATGTTTATATATGTCTATTACGGAATAAATCGTATTTGTTATAACATTTTAGCATACGTATTTTCACTCTGTCTATATCTGCTCAACATGGAATCCTATATACATGTAGTATACGATTTATTCCGTTTAGACTTAATCACTGTATCTGCTTAATTCGGAATAAATCGTATAAGATATACGATTTATTCTGTATAAACTGTGTCACTATATATGCTTCTTACGGAATAAATCGTATCCTATATATATAATTTATTTCGCTATACGATTTATTCCGTAAAAGCTTTATGTTTATATCTGTTTATTACGGAATAAATCGTATTTGTTATAACATTTATTCTGTAAATGATATCAGATATTAAATTTATTCCGTAAAAGATGTTCTTTGATTCTTGGTGGTAATCTAACAGAGAAAAGAATAAGGGAGATTAATGCACCGTAACTAGATAGCATTACTGTAGCGTTTATTACACTTTTAATCAAACGTTGTCTCATAGTGAGTTATATATTTGTCACTTGTATACACATACGTATACCTGCAAACCAGTTTATCGTTGTGTACATGTAAGCATAATACGATTCGTTTTGAGTATGTCTGAAAAACATAGTAAAAATAGACAAATTTTTGAAATTTGGAGTCTAATGCAGGACATAATCGGTCCTGCAAATCAGTGGCCATATCGTGTTAGACGTCTGTTTTGGACAAAACACATACAGCATTGGGATAGACTTGTAATTTGTGCATTCGTGTATGTCAACAGACTAAATCCAGACATATTCCTCGAATGGGCTCATCTTCTCGATCTCGGAAGGGATAGTAGTGCTTACAGGCATTTTGAAGCACTTCTCAAAACGGTGTTTCCAAATCGTACATACAACATGTATGCCTGGAACGTAACTACAAGCCGATACGAATACTTGGACGGCACCGCCAGACATTATGTACATGCGTCAAAAAGACAGTGAAGTAAGTCTCCATTTTTGAGACCTAGATTTATTTTCAAATATACTATAGACCTGCACCTCACATATGTCAAATAAGAATGCATAAAAATATATAGATATATGTATCTATATACATATATAAATAATTATAAAATAAATCACGTGCGCAAGAAAAAAAAGAGCGGTAAAGAGCGGGAAAAATGTTTGTCGTCAATTTCCGTCTTCAGTCACGGAAATCTCCGATTACTGAAATAAATGCAAGCGTCTCAATGATCTTGATCATCAATTTACTTAAGGATCACCGTAAAATATTTTTTTCAAAAAGCTCTTTAGAAATCCTGCCAGCTGGCAATTTAACGGTAGATTGCCGGATTGTCTCCTTTCGACATGTTTCCGAATCATCGTCCGTGATGTGCATTCGCTGTAATAGATCTATAGACAGAATGTCCGATGTAACACTCGATGCATCGTCCCGTCGCGAATCCAGGTATTCTCGGGCCGCTTCATATGCTGAATAAAACTCTTCTTCAATTTTCTCCATTTCATTAACAATCCTTTGACCTTTTTGAAGATTGCTATTTTGAATGTAATAGTCTGAAAAGTTTGCTAAAACCTTCATTACCAAGTCCATACAACCGTCCATCTTGTCACAAGCCACCTTGACTTCCCGACGACTTGGTAAATCCTGTTGTTCTAGTAGCATAAGTAGGCTGTTGCGCGCTCGTGTAAAGTTGGCTTTTGTCCTAGCTTTGTCCTTTTTATGTTGTATTTCGAGCCCCGCGACGTCGATGATGTTGCCTCTATGTCCCTGTACAATCCTGTTTTCCTGCGTCGCCATTTCAATTGCCGAATCTACGATCGATCTAGATATAAAACCTCGCTCTGCTACCAGATGTTATCAACGAATCCCCGATGATGGGCAAGACAAGAACCAACTCCGATTATAAATGAGTTCTACGATAATATTAACTTTTCTTTAAACAAAATCTGGGCCCTACGATGTAATGGCGCTGTACTAACAATTATATGTTTCCATAGAAACTCTCGTAAGTTAACGTTAAAGCAACGTTACTCAGACGTAACGTCAATTATAAATAATTAATTTAACTTCTGTCCACATATGATTTCTCTATCTGTTGTGCAAGAATACATAAGCCCATATGAGACGGGGTTGTGGGGGTAAACGGAAGAAACTCGAGAAGACCACCCGACACACATGCAAGCAGAACTTGGGTTGTCGCACATGTGAACCATGTGGGTCTTGACATTAGGAAAACATGCCCGTCCAATATATACCCCTTAAACCCCGCTTTTATATAGAAAAACTGGGGTTTGGAGGGGTATATCCAAGATCACAGAGTGTGTCCGTTTATAGGAAAAAGACAGTCTTTCATTACGAAAACTTGCCCATGCAATAAACAGAGATTTTTGAGCTTTAAAAATTGGAAAATTTTAGCTGAAAAGTTTTGATATTTTTCTTATTTTTGCTCAAAACATAGATTGTGGGTACTCGTTAGAACCACCTCAGCGATATCAATTTTTTTCCAGCGAAAATTTTCATTTTTACAACCAATTTTTTCTATATATTGCATGGGCGTGTTTTCGTAATGCCATGATAATGAAAACACACTCATGTAACGCAAAGATTTTTCTTAAGTTGTAAAAATTGGAAATTTTCAGTAGAAACGTTTTGATATGTTTCTAATTTATTCTCCAAAAATAGAGGTCCTGGGTACACGTTAGAACCGTCCTCGCCGAGGTGGTTCCCACAATCTATGATTTATAAAAACAAGAAAAATAGGTTTACCGTGCAAACCCCCATTTTCTATATAAGAGTTGGGTTTAAGGGGGTATATATTGGACGACCATGTTTTCCTGATGATAATTGAACTTTAATTATTCTTATTTCTCTTTACTCTGGTCATTTGGGATATTGCGAGAACAACAATATTGACCAAAGAATTTTATTTAAGAAATAGATCAGCTCTAGCAGTGAATTGTTGAGTAATAATTCACTAGGTCAGTTGTAAAGAAGATCAAATCACGAGCGCTTAGCGCGAGTGATTTATCTTCTTACAACTGACCGACAAACAGTGAATTATTACTCAACAATTCACGCACTTGAGCTGATCTATTTCGATTCTAACACACAATAAACGGAATAAATGTTGCTGAAACCGTCGATATCGTTCAGCTTTCCGCCATTGCATTGCAGATATCCCGCCAAATATTTGACTGTAATGCTGGTATTTACACACACTTATTACGTTTGTTGTGCGCTAAAACGACGTTTCACCGTCTAAAACTGCTTTGTGGGATAGCTGACGTCACAAATGCCGCAAAGTAACGTCACGCTTATTCGCCCAGTGAAATTGTTGCACAATATAACACGTTTTTTACCATTGCCTATATAGGCGAGGTGTGTTAGAATTGACCGATAAAACAGTTTTGGGTATTTTAGTTTTATTCCCTCCGCCATATCAAAACATTTTCCAGCTTCTGTAAACCAGGAAAAAAATAATAAGAAAATGTATGGCCTCACCTGTAAGTTCTATTTAACGCAACATTTTCCGTTAATGCATAGTTTAGTTTGCTTGCATTCTTTTTGTTTGGAACATTTTTTGCCTTTATGTTTAAACCCAAAGGTTTCACAGGATAGCATCATCTGGCGTATTTCTTTGCCTGTAAAAAGTAAGAGAAAGCAATGACCAGGAAAGCTGTGGAATTTAATACAATTAAACAATTAACGGGCTCGGAAAAGTGATTTAAAAATGATTTTTTCGCTGTACGCACGTCGTAGATTAAACGTTTTACAATTAGTTACCGTAACGTAAATGCGCCGCCTCTTGCTAAATAAAAGCTGCCAGACCAGAAAAATATTTCTTTCACGCTTGAACAGTTTTTTTTTTTTTTTTTTTTTTTTTTTTTTTTTTTTTTTTTTTTTTTTTTCATTTTATATCTGCCATTGCAATATATTTATCTTGATTCTGCTTATAAAATAAACGCCATAATTGTGCATAAAGATTAAAAATTTGCTAAAAATATGTCGTTATATATACCGGATATTTGCTTTTTTGAGGTGAATACCAAATATATTTCATCGAGTGAGTTGAAAACATCAAAATTTTCACGAGTGCGTAGCACGAGTGAAACTTTAGATGTTTTCAAGTCACGAGATGAAATATATTTGGTATTAACCGATAAAAAGTAAATTTTCTTTTTATTTTATACAATACACGGGTATTTTACTATTCACAAAGCAGGCGGTGAAAATGCAAAAACCAAAAATTTTTGGATCAATTGTCTTATAGGGGAACCCTTGATTTCCTCGTATATAGAGCAGGAAATGTGGATACCTTAGTCACAAATGATATATCAATATCTCAACTTGGTATAGAGATATTTAGATTGGAAAAGTAGTCAGAATTAACCTCCTGTCGGCCTTTTTTATTCAGCATGTCTCCGTGAAGCGATCTTTAGCAGCCATTTTGTAGAACTGTTTCCGGGCTTTTCTCGGGTAAAACATGAACCTTGTCTGGTTGCTTCATTAAGGATGATCTGGTCATTTGAGATCGTGTCGTTTCGATCAAGGACAACTGATCAAGGATTGTCCTTATTCCGTGAATGTCAAAAGGTTGTCGCTTTGGGGAAGTTAAAGAAGGTCGTGGATACTTTACTATATAGGGAGATTTCCACATTCTTTAGATGTACGACAATGTGAGGGTTTCCCATGAAAAAATGTGGAAACCTCCCTATATAGTAAAGTATCCACATTTCTGGGCTTTTCCATGAATTGTCGTATATCTAAAAAATGTGGAAACCTCCCTATATAGTAAAGTATCCACATTTCTGGGCTTTCCAATGAATTGTCGTATATCTAAAAAATGTGGAAACCTTCCTATATAGAGACGAAAATGTGGATACCATTCTTTTTCTAGTGTTATAATGCCTGGGCTAGAAATGTGGAAACAATAACGGAATAAGGGGTATTCACCGGTAGTGTTAATTGTCTGGACCGAAACGACCTTCTTCAACTTCTCCAAAGCGACCTTAAGCAAACGAACAGGCTTCATGTTTTACCCTTAGTGCGATTGCGCAGAAAGGACAAACATTGCAAAAACGACGACGCAAAACACGAATCGACCTCAACTTTTTAAACATCAAAAAAGCTGAACTTTTTGGCCCAGGCTGATGTATCTTAATATAGGATATGAAGTTAAGATATTGAAATATGATTTAGGACTAAGGTTTCCACATTTCCTTCTCTATATACGACGAAACCACATAGGTTCCCTCAAAGTTCCATTTTTCCAAATTTTGTAAGCCATAAATATTTTTGGTTCCACATTGTTCCTAACGTTCTAACTAAGAAAATGAATACCCACACTTTATGCTTTCGTTCGTAAATAACGGAGTTATAGGTATTTGAATTTCTGAAGTGAGGCACATTTAATGACGTCAAGTGAATGGAAACGTCAGAAGTAATCCAAATTCTACAGTGAAAATATCAATATCAATTCTGCAGTGAAAATATCACTTTTATCCATTTTTGATATACATTAATTTCACTGCTAATTATAAAATAAATAGAGGAGATTTGCTTTTTTGATGTGAATACCAAATATATTTCATCGAGTGAGTTGAAAACATCAGAATTTTCACGAGTGCGCAGCACGAGTGACAATTTTTATGTTTTCAACTCACGAGATGAAATGTATTTGGTATTCACCGAAAAAAAAAAAAAAAAAAAAAAACATTTTTTTTTAATTTTGTACATTCCACGGGCATTTTCCAATTCACAAGGCAGGCGGTGAAAATGCAAAAACCAAAAATTTTTGAAAACACAAATAATTTTGGTACCACATTGTTCCTTACGTCCTAACTAAGAAAACGAATACACACACTTTATGCTTTCGTTCATAAATAACGGAGTTATAGGCGTTTGAATTTCTGAAGTGAGACACATTTAATAACGTCAAGTAAATGAAAACGTCAGAAGTAATCCAAAATCTACAGTGAAGATATAGGCTGATATCAGTCACTAGTGACTTTTGATATCAGTGAGATTTGATATCAGTGAAATTTCATATCAATGAAAATACCAATTTTATCAAGTTTTGATATACATTGGTTTTCATTGTAAAGTATAAAATAAAAGTATATTTTCGTTTATTGTTGAATCATTTACTCATCATGCGAAATAATTTAAACGCATCTTACACTGAAAACGCACGGTTACACAATTATTTAATGCTTTTTGCGGCAAATATTTCTAGCTTTTAACACCCATGGTTCCTATCCCTTACGGTAATCTTCATACACCAAAATCATTCTCCTCACTGTTGTTATCCGCTTAAACCAACAGACCAGATACAGTACCGCATTGTAGTAAATAACCTGACATCAACAAAGCTGACACCTGTCCAGGCGGTTAACTTCTAACGCAAACAACATGAAAACAATCTCTGTAGTAAAATATTAACACAAACAGACATGGAACTTTCTACTTGCACCAAAAACATGGTATATGTACTGTAGTACGGCTTATCATTTGATCATTGTCCCTGTAGTAAACTACATGTACTGACACAAACAGTCCCAATACTTTGCCCTGTTTTAACATGCTGATAACTACAGACATGTTACTTGCCAATGTAGTAATTCACTGACACCACCAGAAATTGTACCTGTTCCTAGAGTAATCAACATATAAGAACACACCTAGACCCAGTTGTTCAAAGCATCGTTAGCTTAACGACATCGTTAAGACATAAACTTGTGAAGCAAATATCAGCTAACGTAACAAATACATTGTTATTTTTTGTTGAAAAATGTGAGAATCCTTTGCAGTGCAAAGGATTCTCACATTTTTTCAACAAAAAATAACAGTGTATTTGTAATATTAATGTTTGAAATTTTAACGAAACGTTAACGACGTCGTTAGTTTTGAACAACTGGGCCCAGATTCCTATCCCGAAAGGAATCTCCCGACACCTACAGACCTGATTACGTCTGTTGATGTCAGGTGATTGCTACAGTAGCAAGAATCATTTGGTAGTTGATATCAAGAAAAATCAATTCTGTTCGTGACAGTGGATAACTACAGGGAGATGTATCAGGTGTATCATGGCAATTGTTTTAAATAGATTGCGATAGGGACTGTAATTATGTATGTTGGTGTCAGTAGATTACTACAGGAGCACGAATCATGTTTGCTGATGAAATTACATTACTACAGGGAAAGCTTATGTCTGTTGGTATATGAACATAAACTCGGGGCAGTTGCGTGTATAAGGTACATGTATGTTAGTGGCAATAGCTTACTGTTGCTAGGGGCAGTAAAAGTTCACCACCATGAAAACATGTCCATGTAATGTATACCACCTTATACCTCACTTTTATATAGTAAAAGTGAGGACTGCAGGGGCATACCTATTTTTCTTATTTTTGCTCCAAAACATAGATTGTGGGTACTCATTAGAACCGCCTCGCCGAGGCGGTTCTAACGTGTACCCACAATCTATGTTTTGAGCAAAAATAAGAAAAATATCAAAATGTTTCTACTGAAAATTTTCATTTTTCATAACTTTAAAAAATCTCTTGATATTGCATGGGCGTGTTTTCGTAATGAATAGAGACAGTTATTAGGTTTGTTGGTGTGAATGAGTCAAAAGAATACTTATGAGGCAGGTTAAAGGTAGTATGTTGATGTCAGTAGATTACCACAGGGACTTTTATCAAGTCTGTTGGTGTCAGAAGATTCCTTTAGGAATAGGATCTGCTGATTTCGATAGGGACAAGTATCATGTTTGTTAGTGTCAGTGGATAACTGTATAACGTCATTTATCATATGACGCCGCTGTTTTCCAGTGGATAACGTCATGTCATAAAAATTGTATGACCACACGTGTAATAACACTTTTGCGGGAATACATAACGTCATTGACGACGTCCGTAACAACAATGTACATTTTTGTAAATTTTCATTGGAAATATGTCCACTTTAAAAGCAATAAAAACCTATTTTAGAAGTCATATGATAAAACAAATCTTACACTCGTGGTCATTTCATATGAAATTTCTTAAACTCGCCGAAGGCTCGTTTAATAAATTTCATATGTAATGACCACTCGTGTAAGATCCTCTATGTATAATGCTTATTGGACAAGATTGAGGACTGTTGGTGTCAGTAATTTACTTCAGGACCGATGGTCAGGTTATGTACCGTACTACAAGGACATATATCATGTCTCTTGGTGTTATAGATTGGGCCTGAATTAGGAAACTGTTTATTAGTTTGTCCTTTATCTCAATGGCATTTTAGATTAAGTTAGGTACATGTACGTTAATTTATTATATTATACTTTGCTTTCAGTAGAAACTGGACACAGTTTCCATTCATTACGAAAACACGCCCATGCATTATACAGAAAATTTTTTGGTTGTAAAAATGAAAAATTTCACTGGAAAAATTTTGATATTTTTCTTATTTTTGCTCAAAACATAGATTGTGGTTACACGTTAGAACCGCCTAAGAAAAGATAATTTTCTGGCAGATTTTATTTCGCAAGTAGCCGTGCATATACGTTTCCGTAATAAGAAGTTCTGAACTTCTGAGCAATTATAAATTAATAAACATGCAATGTATATTTGACAAACTGTGTGACTTTGGGGATATTTTCGCAACACAAAAATGTAATCCGGACATTTCGGTCAGTCAGATATAAACTTTGAAAGAAAACATGTATATTATCAGAAATAAGTTAAAATGAAAAATATTCTATTTTCACTATTGCTTGAAAACCCTGTATATAACACTGTATCTGAGCATGTATCATCACGAAAACATGTCCGTGTAATAAATACCCCCTTGAACCCCACTTTTATATAGCAAAACTGGGGTATGCAGGGGTATACCTTTTTTTCTTATTTTTGCTCCAAAACATAGATTGTGGGTACTCGTTAGAACCGCCTCGGCAAGGCGGTTCTAACGAGTACCCACAATCTATGTTTTGAGCAAAAAAAAGAAAAATAGCAAAACTATTCTACTGAAAATGTTCATTTTTACAACTTTAAAAATCTCTGTATATTGCATGGGCATGTTTTCGTAATGTTATAATGTTATATCCGTAGTGATTAGACAAACTGTCATCCGGAAACATGCCCATGACATGTATACCCCCTTAAACCCTTCCTTTTTTTTTTTTTTTTTTTTTTTTTTTTTTTTTTTTTTTTTTTTTGGTATGCTAAGGCTTTTTTTTTTTTTTTTTTTTTTCTTTTTGGTATGCTGAGGCGGTTCTAACGTGTTCTCACGATTTATGCTTTGAGCAGTAATACTAAAAATATTAAAAAAAAAATCTGAAGATATTTTCAACTTTTTACAGCTGAAAAAATTCTCTGTATATTAAATGGGCAAGTTTTCGTAATGGTTAACGAGCGACGTACCTTCGGTTGTTATAACACCATAACCGATGAGCAAAATCAAGAACACCAGGAAAACAGCCTTCATTGTTACACGCTGGCTCTCCGCTGTGACTGCAAAATGCTTATTATTTCGAATGGCGAACACTAGGAAACGGTGACTTAATATATAGTCGACCGGAATCTCTCCGGCGTGGCATCCGGCCAACATATGTACATGTACATATATTCGCAAGCTGGTGCACGCCACATGTGTTTCAAATGTACTTGAAATGATTTACATGTATTTAGTATGCTTAAACTAAGCGATTTTCAACTGCACTCCTGTCCAAACGTTTATTAACAACACACCAAATAAACATAAACGTTTGATAATTTAAAGTTATTTTAATAAAAATAATTGTTAGATCCTTTGGAAGCAGTAAAAATACAAAGCTAGAAGATGGGCCATATTGTACAATTTCGGGTAATGAACCTTCATCAGTGACCCTGTATAAAACTGGCAGCGAAAGCCAGACATTTTGCTGCAATTTCTAGAATTTACATCTGTGTAGTCTAAATCAAAGACTCAAATTCCCAAAGGGGCCAAATAATCAAAATACTGTTAAGAAGATGATTCTAACATATAAAAATTTGAAATACTTCATATATATTCTCAAGTTATTATAAATCTAAACCGGGTTGTCTCCTGAATGTATGCATCCATTCTTCGTCACTCTGGGACGGAAATACCACATTTGTCAGGTTAGAACACATCAATTACGAAAACATGCCCATGCAATACACACAGAATTTGTTCTGCTAAAAGATGAAACTTTCATTAAATTGATAGTTTTGTTCAAAACATTGATTGTGGGTATACCCGCTTTGCCGAGGCGGCTCTAAAGAGTACCCACAATTATGTTTTGAATCGAGAATAAGATAAAAAAAAATTTACCCAGATAAACTCCATACCAGATTTACATGATAAAAGTGGGGTATGAAGGGGTATTTATTTCACAGACACGTTATCCTGATGCGGGGGATAGCACTTCGAAGCGAGGTTGTACTCTGTGTCGAAACATGTGACATGGCACTGGGGGTGTATGAGAAAAAAAAAACTCGGTCGACGTCGCGATACATGACGAATTACAACTGAGCCAACGCACCACCAAGGTTTTATTTGACTGAATGTTAATTATCCATGAGAGTCGACAAAATAAGCACCATGACTGTGATAAACATTTTATCGAAACTGCTAAAAATGAACGTACATGTAGACGTTTTAAACAAACTATCACTGCATATATTTGCTGAAATTTGCATGAGATTTGTTTTATTTTGCACAAAAGTATCACATAAGCAAACTCCAGGTTTGTTTTATGGCTATAAGAAAAACAACAAATAGGACTGAATTTATTTTGACGTTCGCATAGTATTTCATAATTCATCTGTCGTAAACGTTCACAATTTATTTTCTTGTTAAAGCTTAAATCATAGTACCATGTGTAAATGGGTATTCCTCCATGTAACAGATGCAACGTATGTTAGACCATACAATAATTATGTATCAGATAATCATTTCAAACATTTATTTTACGTCAGGGTGGTCAGGTTGGAATATTGCCCCCTCCCTTGCCCCCCCCCCACCCCGCCCATTTGGGCCTAAAGAAATAGATGGGTTGCTTGTGCCTCCAGGCAAAATATACTTGCAGACGTTACGATTACTCGTTATCCCATTACGAAAACGTGCCCGTGCAATATACAGAGATTTTTAAAGTTGTAAAAAATGAAAATTTTCAGAAGAAAAAAAAAATGATATTTTTTCTTATTTATGCTCCAAAACATAGATTGTGGGTACTCGTTAGAACCGCCTCGCCGAGGCGGTTCTAACGAGTACCCACAATCTATGTAACGAGTACCCACAATCTATGTTTTGGAGCAAAAATAAGAAAAAATTGGTATACCCCTGCATACCCCAGTTTTGCTATATAAAAGTGGGGTTCAGGGGGGTAAACATTTCACGGACATGTTTTCCTGATGCGCTCTGGTCTGAGCCTGTCAAGGAAAACTGGTTCTTGTCAATCCATCTGGTCAAACCATCTGGGTGGTTATAGTTTGCAACGACATCCTTATTTTGGGTAAAAGCCTTCCTATAAAGTGGAGGCTCCTTAGCTGTTCACTGGGACGTTAAGCATCAATTTAAACAAAGAAAACAAATGTTTAATAGGTCTACGTGCATCCTTAACCTGACGCGTTTGGTTGCACGGTATATATAAACCCGTGTATAAATTGTACCTTGGCTCTGAGAATGTGTCAGCCAAAAGGATAAGGAAAAGAACAAAAGGATAGATTTACAAAATCGCGGCCCCTATATTGGGAGGCCCCTGTCGCGGAATATTGGAAATATATGCGGAATACTTTGCTTACTTCGTATACATCGTACATCAGCATTGTCATAATTCAATATGTACATTTTATTGCAATCGCCCTAGATGAACGTATCTTTCTTGATGTTCTGCATTTCCCCATGAAAAAAAAATAAGTCACGTGATCTAGAGGCCACGTCTATGGGCGGGACGACGTCAAAACTCATCCAGTGACGTTGTTTGTTTACTCTTGTTGTCGTGACGTTGGTCGCGTATCGCCATGACGTTAGGCGCGAAAATTTGACGTTTTGGCTGTTCCAAAATTACGTTAAGTGAGATTTAATGTCAAATAACATGAAAATGTACGATGATATGCGCAATTAAAAATCTGATACTTGATTGATAATATAAAATGCAAATATAAGTATTGGAATTCAGATTCTAGCTTTCACTGGATGATGAAAAACATTAACTGTTTTAATGTCTTCGAGAAGCCCTTCGGGCTTCACAGATATGAAAACAGCCTAATGTTTTTCATCATCCAGTGAAAGCTAAAATCTGATTTTCAATCCTTAATTGGGGGGAATTGTTACGTTAGGTTGCTAGATTGCTTGCTGACGTCACGCTGACGTCACGTGAATTGATGACGTCAAACGTTACTATTAAGGTTGTATTGAAATAAAATTGACCATGTAATTGAGCCATCGCGTGAGCGTACCAACAATGTGGGTTTCCGAACAGGTCCGACACAGACCGGTCTGTACTATCACAGGAAAACACTAGAAGTTTGAATCTTTAGATATAAGTAGCAGAGGAATGGTACCCATTTAGCGAAAGCAAAGGCTCGGATGAACTGTGCATGTGCAAATTGTGGGTTTTCTGATGCGAGGCTCAACTATTATTTTGAAGCTACACGTCGGCTTTTTTCATAAGCTTTAAGCCTGGTGGTCATTTTGTGGGACATAGGCAAACAACATAGCCCCAGATGTGATGCCGCAAAACGCGGCGTCCCATCTGGGGCTATTATGTTTGCTTAGGTAATTTTCATCGAAAAATTGAAAAAAAAAATTAAAAATCATTCCTGATGCCCCTAAAACGAAAGTAGACTCACCCAGATGGTAACAATGGGGCAAGTCCATTCGTCAAATATGGGATGATTGCTTTTCATACTGGTTTACTTATTTGCTTTTCATACTGGTTTACTTATAATATATTTTGTCGCTGTTCAGAGTTATATAACCGTACTGGAGTGAATTGCTGCTAGTTCTTCTTCTATAATAGGCAGACGGCTCCATGTTCTGGTATTGAGTCGGATCTGTGAAGGATACTCGCCGAGGCGGTTCTATCGAGTACCCACAATCTATGTTTTGGGCAAAAATAAGAAAAATATGTATACCCCTGCATACCCCAGTTTTACAATATAAAAGTGGGGTTTAAGTGGGTATTCATTGCACGGACTTGTTTTCCTGATGGAATCAATAAAGTTAATAAAGCAATTAACCTTTGCAAATAAAATCTTGAATATACAACAAATGTTTCTAAAACATAATGATGACAATAAAAACATAGTTTACAAAATCATTTTATAAAGAAAACAAACCAAATAAATATATACAAATGGAAATAAGTTAGGGAACACTTTTAGCCCTTGTGGAAAGTTTGAAAAAATCCATTTTCCTTTTTTTCTGGCGATACTGAAATTTTTATCACATATATTTCATACCTTGGTCTAGCTACAGACCAATTTACGGAAATTCACAACATTTTGTCTTTGTGCTACTGAGGAGACAATATGCCATTTGTGAAAAACTCCACTTTGACTGAATACAAGTTTGCCGTTTGCCTTCTGCACTCCGCAAAACTCAGTTTTTGAAAGCAAAACAGGAATAAAATGTTATATAAGACTTCGGACCTAAATCTTCATGCTTCATCTCCAAACCAACTAATCATACAAAATCTACAGTTTGCATTGAGTTCTATGGAAAGCAAACTTCTTGGATATTTTGCAAATAAAGCCGTAAAAGAATAATTACGTTAGGACACGCTAACCAGAACGTACATTTTTAGATTCCTAAAGGGTCATATCGAATATCTGGCCCAACGTTTACAACCTGCAAAATGTATACCCAAAGAACAAAACGTGGACATGAAACCTATCCCCGGAAAAGTATGGACCTTCCGCCGACAGTCCGTCAGAAAATAAAGAATTTATGATGAAAGTTTCACAAGCAATGTCTCAGCTTCTTGCTTACGAAAATTACGACAATATGAGTACAAATAATGAAGTCATTGCAAAGACTAACAGCGCGTTTCTTAAATTTGGCAATTTTTTTTCTGAATCAAAGATGGCCGCTCTCCGCCGCAGTTTATGTTTAATGCTAACCATTTTCACACAGAAGCAACTTTGGAGACTACAGATTCTGAAAAGTTGTCAAAACATTCTTCATAATTTTTACAAAGATGGATATATACAGTCCAAAGTTGGTTGTCACATTATTACAGGTGTTCCCTAACTTATTTCCATGTGTATACATGCATACATGCACCTAAACTTGTCCAGTAGAAATGATTTAGTTAGCATATTGCTCTATGCAGACGATATTGTCCTAATTGCTGAAAGTGCCGCAGATCTTCAGGTGTTGTTAGATTGCTTAAATGAGTGGTGTGGATCGAATAATATGACGGTTAATGCAACAAAAAGTAATATAGTCCATTTTCGCCCTAATTCTACACAAAAAACTACATGGAATTTCAAGTGCGGTGAAAATAGCTTGTTAGTAACCGAAAGGTATACGTATCTAGGCATTGCACTAACAGAATTCCTAGATTTTAACATTACGGCAAAAGTCGTCGCTCAAAGCGCAGGTCGAGCTCTAGGGCTTTTGATTGCGAAATTTAAATGCATGGGAGGCATGCCGTATGACGTTTTTACAAGATTATACGACACAATGGTTTGGCCGGTGATAAGTTACGGGGCTTCAGTATGGGGCGTAAAGTCTTTTACATGTATCAACGCCGTACAAAATAGAGCGATGCGATTCTTCCTTGGCACTGGTAAATATACGCCAAACGCTGCAGTCTCCGGGGATATGGGCTGGCAGCCGGTACAAATAAAGTTATGGAAATCTATCAGCATTCATTGGCACCGCATGGTCCATATGAACGATAACCGTGTCAATAAACGGATTTTCTTATGGAGTGATACAAAGTCAGGTAGGGGCTGCAAAAATCACAAGTTCCATGTCAAGGAGAATCTGAGAAAATTTGGCCTTGGACGGTACTCCGACGTAAGAGGGTCTTTCTCCAAGAAGGCGCTGATCTCGGATACAGAGGAAGCCATGATGCTTGATTTTATTGCGGAATGGTCGCTTACTGTCAGACGTGAGTCAGGTCGGACGAGGAACGGTCGTAACAAACTTCGAACTTATCGATTGTTTAAGTCTGAGTACAAAACCGAAGCGTACTGCAAATTACTCCTTCCGCTTAGTCATAGGTCAGCGTTCGCGAAGTTTAGATGCAGTGTAGCTCCCATAAGGATAGAAACAGGTAGATACGAAAACATCGATCTTGAGCATCGGCTTTGTCACTTTTGTAATGTTATAGAGGACGAAATGCACGTCATTCTGGACTGTTCCCATTATAATGACCTTAGAACTACTTTGATATCCAAAGCTACATCTATACTGTCAAATTTTAACGATCTAAGTCATGCTGAAAAAATGCAGTTTTTATTCAGCAATACTAATGTGATACGTTTGTGTGCCAAAACTTGCTTCAAAATTTTACAG
This sequence comes from Rugalucina vietnamica, assembly GCA_964017185.1. Taxonomy (NCBI): domain Eukaryota; kingdom Metazoa; phylum Mollusca; class Bivalvia; order Lucinida; family Lucinidae; genus Rugalucina; species Rugalucina vietnamica. The sequence goes on along the minus strand of OZ024882.1, from coordinate 46,564,596 downwards.
AAAAGAAATGCCGCCTTTTATAAGTAGTGTTTATACATGTTTTTAAATCTCATAAGTTGTTCCTCTGTATATCTTAAACTAATATTGTAGTATTTTAATCTTTGTTCGCCAAACTTATTTTACGCATTTATATTGTGTAGTACATGTACGAGTAAATTCTTACCGATCCGTTTTATCCAAGTGCTGTAATGGTGCCAAAACCGATTTTACTTAAATTTATACTTATATATAAGTGTATGTATAGACATTTAAAAGATGTTAATATCAATCAGTATAAAGTTAAACAGTTTTGACAGACAATGAACTCAGTTTACCATTATTTCAAGTTTCTAGTGTGCACTTCAGTGGACCCCCGCTTGCTCTGGGCACACTCGTTCCTGGAGATGTGGGTGGTGGCTCGTGGAGAAGCTCTAATGTGACGCTCCGGTGCCAGGTCTTGGTGAGTAAGTACCTGAAGACTCGCGGACTCGCTCCTTTAGGTCTACTGGTGTGTACATTTTGCAGCATACATTATTTAGGTTAATCAAGATTGGTTTGCTTTCCATATTTTATCTTGCAATCTTGTTGACTTAAAACTTTTAGTGGCTTAACGACACTTTGTATATATTTTTCTCAGTTTTATTATGTATGAATGCTTCTCTTGTTTCATAAAATTTTATGACGCAAATTTTGTAAATCTGTTACATTCTGTTTCTTAGGTTTTATCTGATGTATATTCTGAAATATCTGTGATGCATGTATCTTGTTTTTAAAAGCAGCATATAGTGTCTCGTAAGTCTATACAGACTGGATATCAAATATATTTTAGCTTGTTATAAATATGTATATATATTGTTTGTATTTGATATGTGACACTCTAATAAACTATTAAACTTAAACTAGAAACGTTATTTCAACTCATTATCTTTCCCTAGAATGTATGTTCTCTTGGCATTTTTTCATATAAACAAACCGACATGTTTTCATATAAACAAACCAAACATGTGTTCACATATAAACAAATCGATGACATTTCTTCATCTACAAGGTAAATTCATTATATTGGGCTGGTTTTCTTAAGCTTTTGTCTATTCAAAACGGCAACCTTTGTGTCATCTACTTAGTACTAGTCAATAAATCTACGTCTTCTCTTTGGTGTACGCTGTTTGTTTGATAATCGTGTTTAATTGCTCACTCGGTCTGTCTCTAATAATCTTTGTTCCTTTTAATCTTAGTGGATCGGAATGGCGCAAGTGTTCAAGGTCCATGTTTGGATCCTCAGCATGTGCGCTGCTCGTTGTTTTCTTGTGCAAGTCAAATATCCACAGCTCCTGAGGTAATGCCGGTTCCTGCTCATTGTCAGAAATTTCTTGACTCAGTACACAAGAAAACAATAAAATAATAGCCAAAAGTCAAATATTGTCAGATTTAAATCTTACTTACACTTATGATTTGTCATTTTTCACAATGTTAAAGGTAAGTTGATGTTGTTCATTTAAAAACAGTTGCTTTCCTTTAACACCTACATGTATGAGCAATTCAATCTTCTGAGTTGAGCATTGATTTTGTTTGCGTTAGTTGTATTCAGTCACGTCGATTGTCTCTAGATAGCCAGTTTTATTTGTTGAAACACCTGAGTATCTATATATTGTTCATTTTGCTTAAGTTGAGCATGTAAGTATAAGATGTTCATCATCTTACATATATTCGATTATATATTCCGGGTAGTACTGATTCTGATCAAAAATACAAAATATTCTGGGAGCTTTCGTATCATCCACGCATGCGTCGTACAATTTTGATTTTGGGTCTCTCTCGTTGATCGGCGGAGGGCGGCGGTAGTCGGAATCCCCTAGTGTGGTTTTTCCCGCCAACACTTTCACTTGAAACATAAACCTGTGTCGGTTTTTGTCTGCTGTTGCGTAGCCGTCAGACAATTTGGCTTCTGAGGCAAAGTAGGTGCCTTGACCAAACAGTGTGCCGACCTACAAATAATGTTAATCAAATAATTACCCTGCTATGTTTTTGTAACGTTGACCTTTTGTGATTGTTCTAGGAACTTGTCTGATAACAGAATAATGACAACTTGTAAAAGCGGTTGGAGTAAACTCAATACAAACCCTTCAAATGCCGTTCTGTTGTGTTACGTATTAACTATTATGGCCATGCTTTTTTCTGGTTTTGTTGATGCCAGTTTAAAGCCACCTTTAAATTGGTGAAAAAGAGTCTATGACATCGCCAAGCCCCTTATATGCAATGCTACATTGCCGACCATTCAAACGATGCCTTTGGATTTTTAATTTAATTGTGTCAATTTCCGATTGTCTTCCTACCCTGTCTCCTGCTAGCCGACAGTCCAGGTTCTGGTGAATGATCACCTCTACTTTATCCGGTGTTGTTCCATGGAAAAGACTCAGTTCGTTAGATCGACCCGCCCCATATTCACCCTCAAACTGTCTCTTCTTCCTGGACAACAATAAGATGAACAATTTTGGATTGTCTCGCTGTAACGAATGTAGCGGAAGAACGTCGGACACGTCAACATGTCGTGAGTTCAAGCCCTACTGGTGCAGTTGCGTGCTTGAACAAATGGAGCAAAACACACTAATTCTCCAAAGTTAAGTATCCTTTGGCAAATAGGTTTCTGTATGGACCCCAGGGGCACGGTTGGCAGGATTCATAAAGAGGACCACTTTACATTGCTAAAAACAAAATATGAAAGCTTTGGGCCTTGTGGTTTCGGAGAAGAAGATTTTTTTTATGTTTTTCCTAATGACCCCCGGGGCGGGGCCCGTACGGACCCCAGGGGCACAGTAGGCAGGATTTATAAAGAAGAACACTATACATTGCTACAAACAAAATATGAAAAGCTCTGGGCCTTGTGGTTTCGGAGAAGATTTTTTTATGTTTTTCCCATGACGCCCCCGGGGCGGGGCCCGTATGGACCCCAGGGGCACGGTTGGCAGGATTCATAAAGAGGACCACTATACATTGCAAAAAAAAATATGAAAGCTTTGGGCCTTGTGGTTTCGGAGAGGAAGATTTTTTAAAGTTTTTCCCATGACGCCCCCGAGGCGGGGCCCGTATGGACCCCAGGGGCACGGTTGGCAGGATTCATAAAGAGGACCACTATACATTGCTAAAAACAAAATATGAAAGCTTTGGGCCTTGTGGTTTCGGAGAGGAAGATTTTTTAAAGTTTTTCCCATGACGCCCCCGTGACGCCCCCGGGGCGGGGCCCGTATGGACCCCAGGGGCACGGTTGGCAGGATTTATAAAGAGGAACACTATACATTGCTACAAACAAAATATGAAAGCTCTGGGCCTTGTGGTTTCGGAGAAGATGATTTTTTATGTTTTTCCCATGACGCCCCCGGGGCGGGGCCCGTATGGACCCCAGGGGCAGGGTTGGCAGGATTTATAAAGAGGACCACTATAAATTGCTACTGACAAAATATGAAAGCTCTGGGCCTTGTGGTTTCGGAGAAGAAGATTTTTTTATGTTTTTCCCATTGTAAGTCTATGGGAGCTAATGACCCCCGGGGCGGGGCCATTTTTGACCCCAGGGGCATGATTGGCAGGATTTATATAGAGGACCACTACAAATTGCTACATACAAAAAATGAAATCTTTGGGCCTTGTGGTTTTGGAGAAGAAGATTTTTTATGTTTTTCCTAATGACCCCCGGGGCGGGGCCCGTATGGACCCCAGGGGCACAGTAGGCAGGATTTATAAAGAGGACCACTATACATTGCTACACACAAAATATGAAAGCTCTGGGCCTTATGGTTTCGGAGAAGAAGATTTTTTAAAGTTTTTCCCATGACGCCCCCGGGGCGGGGCCCGTATGGACCCCAGGGGCACTGTTGGCAGGATTTATAAAGAGGAACACTATATTTTGCTTCAAACAAAATATGAAAGCACTGAGCCTTGTGGTTTCGGAGAAGAAGATTTTTTTGTTTTACCCATGACCACCCCAAGGGCGGGGCCTGTATGAACCCCAGGGGCACGGTTGGCAGGATTTATAAAGAGGACCACTATACATTGCTACTGACAAAATATGAAAGCTCTGGGCCTTGTGGTTTCGGAGAAGATTTTTTATGTTTTTCCCATTGTAAGTCTATGGGAGCTAATGACCCTCGGGGCAGGGCCATTTTTTACCCCAGGGGCATGATTGGCAGGATTTATTAACAGGACCACTACACATTGCTACATACAAAATATGAAGGCTTTGGGCCATGTGGTTTCGGAGAAGATGATTTTTTTACGTTGTGGCCCATCACGCCCCCGGGGCGGGGCCTGTATGGACCCCAGGGGCACGGTTGGCAGGATTTATAAAGAGGACCACGATACATTGCAACACACAAAATATGAAAGGTCTGGGACTTGTGGTTTCGGAGAAGAAGATTTTTTTTTATGTTTTTCCCATTGTAAGTCTATGGGAGCTATGTGCTGCCATGGAAACCAGAGTTCCAATCCGACCTGGCCCAAAACCTAATGCAACCTTTCCCCCTCCTCAATGATGCTTTAGATAAAATTTGAACACGATCGGCCTTGTTGTCTTAGAGATATTTGAGTTTGAAAATGTGGACGCACGGACGCACAGACGCACGGACGGACGCCGTCTCGACTACTGTACTATAAGCTCACCTTGTGAGCTTTCGGCTTAGGTGAGCTAAAAATCACAAGAAGTTATAATTGCGCCAAGCCTTTTCAAAATTTGCGGGGAGCTCCCATCCATTTAGAAAATGGATGTCTGACAAACGTAAACCAGAGGACCAGTGGCCCTGTAAACGCTCACCTGAGACCTGAAATATATACATGTACATGTACCAATAAACTTGTTAGACTAGAATGGTACAATGCATGTACATAACCCTACGGCAGGGTCAGAATAACTCCTGGGCGGCCCCCGTGGCCGAGCGGTTAAGAGCGCTGTTTCTTAATCACTCGATCATCTCACCGCTGTGTCTGGTGTGGGTTCGAGCCCCGCTCTGGCCAAATGTGAGACAAGCCAAGTTCTGCTTGCGGGTGTGTCAGGTGGTTTTTCTCGGGGTTCTCCCGTTTTCGCCCCACCTACTGATTGGCCCGTCTCATATGAGCTGAAATTGCTCATTCCTAGCAAGTTCTCTGCCATTACATGACATTTTCCTATTTTTTCCCATTCAAATGCATGGGCGACCTAGGTTAACCTTGCTGTAAAATAGGTCAAGGTCATCCCAGGGTCATGATTTATATAAACTTTGCAGAGCTCCATTTCCAAATGCTTCATACCAAGTTTCACAATCATAGGCCTTCTGGTTCTGAAGAAGAAGATTTTTAAATGTTTTTGCTATTTATAGCCATGGCGGCCATCTTGGTCATGTGACCTTGACCATTTATACAAACTTTCATTCCCTCTTCCTAAGGATGCGCCACATAAAGTGTGGTTTCGATTGGCCCAGCGGTTTCAGAGAAGAAGATGATTCAATAGTATGGTCATATACATGTATATAGCCCCGGGGCAGGGGCAGACAACCCCCTGGGCCCAAAAATATTTTCTTAAACATAAATCTTCTGTCCATTTGCTCATTTCTAGCAAGTTTTCTGCCATTTAATTACATTTTCCTATTTTTTCCCATTCCAATGCACGGGAGACCTAAGTTGACCTTGCCGTAAAATAGGTCAAGGTCATCCCAGGGTCATGATTTATATAACTTTGTAGAGCGTCAGTCACTGATGCTTCACACCAAGTTTCAAAATCATTGGCTTTCTGGTTCTGTAGAAAAAAGATTTTTAAATATTTTTTTTCTATTTATAACCATCGCAGCCATCTTCGTCATGTGACCTTGTCCATTTATATAAACTTTCTTTCCCCCTTCCCAAGGATGCTCCATATGGAGTTTGGCTTTCATTGGCCAAGCGGTTTCAGGGGAGAAGATGTTTCATTATTATGGAAATATACCCCGGGGCAGGGGCAGACAACCCCCAGGGGCTGACATTTTCCATTAACATTAATCTTCTGTCCATTTGCCTATTCCCAGTAAGTTTTACCCATTAAATAGCATTTCACCAATTTTTCCCATTCAAATGCATTGGCGACCTAAGTTGACCTTGCCGTAAAATAGGTCAAGGTCATCCTAGGGTCATGATTTATATAAACTAGGATGAGCCCGCGTCCCCAATGCTACATACCAAGTTTCGTGGAAATCGGCCCACTGGTTCTGGAGAAGAAGATTTTTAAAGCTTTTTGCTATTTATAGCCATGGCGGTCATCTTGGTCATGTGACCTGGACCATTTATATAAACTTATGTTCCCCCTTCCTAAGGATTGGTTTTGATTGGCCAAGCGGTTTCAGAGGAGAAGATCTTTGAAATTGTGGACGGACGGACGACGACGACGGACAACGACGGACGACGGACGGACGGACGACGGAGCATGGCCATCCTATAAGCTCACCTTGTGAGCATTCGGCTCAGGGGAGCTAAAAAAAGGATATTCTCTTACAATGAAGGAGATACTTTGCAATGTTCCTAATTATACAGTACTTCTGACTCACAAAGTACACAAAAATGCCCAAGTGCCACCAAATTGCACAATGGGCCCTGGATCCAGTACCAAGGCTTTACCGATCATTGAAAATCGGTCCTTGAAAATGGTGAACCTAACCCCCTTATCAAGGCTTCACAAAAATAATCTCCAAGATTCATTTTTGCATGAGTCTGTGAAAAAGCTGGGTTTTTCTCTTGTAGTATCAGACTATGCTCTGAAATATTCTGGATTAGACAGTTCTATCTGCTCACTAAAAATACCAAAAGGACGCATCAGATGCCACCAAAGAGTACCAAGATTTCAACTTTTCCCGGGGGAACATAGCCCCGTAACCCCCTAGCAAGGTTTCGCGCCTACCACGCTCGACTTCGCACCTTCCATGCTCAAAATTGTCATGCGAATGTAGATTTTGTTGCTTCTCCTCTGACACCACACTGGAAAAAGTTATTGTGACTGCTTCAAACTATCCTGGCCCCAGGCTTTGAGTTTTAGCCAAGGTGAATTATTCTTACTTGACTCTTACTTGACCCTTTTCCTGATAATCTCCCCTACTAGCCAGAAACTCAAATATACTGTTGGGGCCACTTAGAAAATTCTTGCCACTGAGTATTTTTTCTCTTCATGTAGGTACAAAAAAGTAACGTTCAGGGAACTAATTGTTTGATGAGATGTGAAGCTCCACGGGGAATGGAGAAATAGGATTCTCAGGAAAACTTATTTCAAAGGTCAAAGCCTATGCTGGGTGTAGCCTTTGTACAATTTGAAGCCAATTACGCGGACAATTGTGCATTATTTTAACGGCATTTGTAAGCGTTCGTAACATGCGTAAGCCACTTTTAAGAACTCGGCAGTGTAGACGATAATCAATCGCAACATTCTTAATACATTTGTAAGGATCTTCAAACATTCTTAACGTTTACGCAAAAGCATCGTTTTCTACAAGCCCCGCCCAATCCATTCGCATCATATTCGGTAATTTCATCGCGATTTCAAATTTTAGCATTCGCATGGGATATTTGGTATATGGGACAGCAGCATTAGCAAGCTGCCATGGCAAAACATTGAAAACAACGCTCTCGACTTACAGTGTATAATGTTCCCATGCAAACTTATTCTGCACTCTATCAATCTTGACTATCTGTGACTGCGCCATAGTTCGCCGGAAGTTGTTCTCAACAGCATCAAACTCCGCCTTCATAAGCCCAGACGTGGTATCTAACTTCACGCGCATTACGTTCTCCTTACCCATTTCGGACCAATGTGGAGGCAGAAGAACCCCTTTACCACTCGTCGTTGCAAACGATTTTGTGAGCTTTTGCTGGTGCACTCTTATGGAAAGATACAAAACATTCGTTACATGGTGTAATAATGAAGTAAAACAATTTTTATACGTTGCTGTCAGACAAGTCATTGATTGCAGATACCCATCCCAGGATATCCATTTTATAATCAAGTTATCGATGGGTATCAATCGCTTTCAAAAGCACAGAAATTTTGTTGAACGACTCCTTGGTCGTATTTTGATTGCACGGGGTCAAAAAGCTTTTAGTCAACAATGTCATTCGAATTGGTTGTTGCTTCCATTTGTTAGTTTGAATTGTACTTCTTGTCCAAAACCTAAAGTGCAGTAGTATAGCACTCCAAATAACGACTTCGTACATTCTGAGAAATTACATTTAACATCTAAAAGAAACGACAAATCACAATCTTACTTTTGCATAAACTCCCTTGTACTTCCGTCCTTACATAGACTGACGGGGGTTTCTCCCTTCTTATTCTTAGCCTGTGGGTTGGCCCCAGCTTGTATCAACATCGCCATAATCTGGTTGCCAACATCGTCATGATCTTTCTTGATGCCCAATAACTGGGCTACCTGTCAATAATAAAAAAAATAAAACATAATTTTTATTATTTCTAACCCAATCCATACATTGTGGGTACTCGTTTGATTCGTTCAATTAGACTGATGAGACAAATGTAAGTTTTAAAGCATTTTGAACAAACCCTTTACTTTCCATATTATTTTTACATTCCGGATTTATAGATGAATCGTGACTGGTAAATGATCATCTTGATGAGGTCACATGCAACAACAGATCAGTGTATCTCCAGCTTTAAGACAAGCAAAAATGATATGATTCCGTTTTATCACAAAAAGCCCATTTCACCAGAACACTCCACGCCCTACCTGATCTGAAAGTGGCCTAGCTAGTTGAGCAACGTGAAGTGGACTATTTCCATCTTTGTCTGCCGCTGACACGTCAGCACCTGAATAGGTAAACATTACGTGAAATATTGAAAGCGCTCAGGTTTCTTAACCCATATTTGACGTATGGATTCTTCCATCATTATCAATGGGGTGGGTCCACTTTCATTTTAGAGTCCACTTTCATTTTTAAGGCTTTTAGGTGTGATTTTTATTTGCATCTCATTTTTCGATGAAATTTCTCTAAGCAAACAGAATAGCTCCAGGTGGGACGCCGCGTTCTGCGGCGTCATATCTGGGGCTATGTTGTTTGCCTATGTCACATAAAAAGGACGCCAGGCTTATATGAGTTAATTGTACCACTGGTAACGAAATGGGTACAAGCGGTAAATGCAAATGCTCAAATGTTTTTTACTTTGGTTCAACAAGAACAATTGTTATCAACCAATAATAGCATTAAAACCTCTGAACGCGCGCATTTGGTGGTGCTGTAAACGGGGTTACCTTTTTGCAATACTGTAAGATGAGTTGTTGATACTAACAAAATATCAGAAAATAAAGCAGCTAGTTTCAAAACGTAGCAATATATACGAAAAAAGTCCTAATGACGCGATGAACTACAATCATAATGGAAATCTATTTTATTATATGAAAGTGGTGTCATTAAATTGTACGCGTACAGTTACCTGTACATGAGTCATGACCAGCTGCAAAGTGTTACATTTTTAAATTATGAAATAAGTTATTCAATGTAAATAATCAAGTCGAGAAATATATGAAACACGTTAATTTTTAAAATTTACGAGAAGATATGAGCAGTTCCACGGTCCTCTTGTGTTTTTGAGAAACTGCAATATGAAGAGGAGTCCTTTCGTTCTTGTCTTTAGCATTCTTGTTGCATGGAGTCTGAAAAAAAACATCATATAAGGCTGTTGATAAATATTTTCAAATGTAAGAGTTTGGTGTATTTGTTGAGTGATACATATTGAAACTATCTAAATAATCAATTCTCAATAAGTTTCGTTCTTGGAAATCTGATAGCGTTATATTTTTACCACTTTAGAACACGGATACTGGTCTGTGTCAAGTGTTTTAGCAAAGTCATGTGATTACTTATGGCACAATACAAATTTATGCTTTTCATCCCCCTTTGGTGGTAATTATCTACCTTTGTTAACAGCAAACTTGCTATTTCTACGTGGTCGTTAGCAGCAGCAATGTGTAAGGCAGTGTAGCCCTCTTTCATTTGTCGTTTAGCAATGTCTGTGTTCTTTTCAATCACCATTTCTGCGGCTCTGTAACGGAAACATGTCTTTGTTCAGTTTTGTGTCCATTTTATATTATTTTACTCATATCGAGATACATCAATAGGTAGGTATGGAGATAATGAGGTATCAGTGCCACACAGTCAAGAAAACTCCGCTTGTCTCACATTAACCAGTGAAAATTTCAGACTATGACGGTGATACATGTATGAACGAAAGGCTATGAGCGTTGGAATCAGGGCCTTAAAAACCAGTCATTGGGATTGGAAGAAACAAAATATGTAGCATCAAAGGTATAGTATTCACAATTATCAGATATATCTTTACATAGCTTATAATTAACAGGCTTACATTCAAATTTTGCAAGTTGTAAACTGATAGGTAGGATGCCTTTCACTAACATTCGATTTTCTTGATCTCAACAAAACAGGGAAGAGCATTTATGAGAAGTATTGATAGTTCCAAACCATTGTAGATTTAGCTCGTATGTGAGAAATGGCATCAGGAAAACATGTCCGTGCAATGAATGTCCCCTTAAACCCCACTTTTATATAGTAAAACTGGGGTATGCAGGGTTATACCTATTTTTCTTATTCTTGATCCAAAACATAGATTGTGGGTACTAGTTAGAACCGCCTCGCCGAGGCGGTTCTAACGTGTACTCACAGTCAATGTTTTGAGCAAAAATATTAAAAACATCATTTTTTTTTTCCTAATAAAATTTTCAAATTTTACAGTTGACAAAATTCTCTGTATATTGCATGGGCAAGTTTTCGTAAAGATACAGTCAACATCCCGTCAGGCATTTCAAAATAAAGAAGAGCCCAAGGCATACTCTACCTGATACAATTTTTCAGTGTGGCCCACTGCAGAATGTCGAATCCTTTATTGTTACAAATAGTGTAGTCAGCATCAGCCGCCTGCAGAACTGCCTGCAATAGCTGTTGTTGTTTCTTTGTTTGTAGAATGCAGTCGTGCATAGGTGTGTCTCCGTTGGCATCCTGCAAAGATTGCATTACGAAAGCATGTTTATGTAGTAAACATAGATATTACAGCTCTATGGATTTTTATATTTGAATCATTTTTGCTCAACACATGGACTGTAGGTACATGTCCGAACCGCCCGGACATGTTAGAACCTTTACACAATGTAGCAGTACAGCAGTAAATATGAACTTTAAACAAAGTAATCGTATAATTTTATCCAAAATCTCGCCAGGATTTTAGCAAATTGCTATCAATCCGTGACCACTGGGCATGAGACCAAGGTCACATGGTTCTAAACCTATCTTTACGCGGCGTTGTTATAGGTCATGCTTATCTGCACCCGCTATTATAAAATCCAGATGACCAATTTTGTAAACAAAGCATTGACCTTGACCTTTCATATCGGCCCATAAAGACAAGCTCTATAGACTACATGTACCGATACGGTTGAAGACAACTTAAAACATTTGAAGCTATAGATTCTTTGATCATAGTCGTTCAATTTTCATTGGTTATTATGATTTTCATACATGTATTAAATGAAAACTCACTTTGACGTTTACAGACGCTTTGTGTTTCATCAAAAGTTTTGTGCATGGAACGTTCGCTTTTCCAACAGTGACGTGTAGAGGGACCAAACCTTTCTTGTTTTGGGCATTTATGTTCACACCATGTTCGAGGAGCATCTTCAATGCGACTTCCTCCCCACTGGAATTAGAGAAAATAAATTTTTATCATGACACCATGTTCGAGGAGCATCTTCAATGCGACTTCCTCCCCACTGGAATTAGAGAAAATATTTTTTATCATAAAATAGTTTTCCATATAACCATCCTTTTGGCTGGACTCAAAGGACATGTTTTTTCCAAAACAGCGTTTCAGTTAAGGCCATACTTATCGTAACAGATATAACTATTGTACGCAGGTTTTACCAAATTGTGAGGCACACGGAAAAAAGCAACGGCATCGTGTCACTACCATTGTCATTTTTGACCCGATGCTTCAGCAGGAGCTAAATAGCATTATGATAATAAATGGATGTTATAAATGTTAAACAACTATGTTTTTGTATTACTTTTACATGTAACTGGCTTTCTATCGTACTTTCGTTTTGACATAATGTTGTTTTAAAAAAAAATTGTGAAACCAAACTGAATGAAAACAAGTACTACAAACAATTATTTGACACAAAATGCATGATGGCGCTATAAATTTATTTTTCTACCCACCCGAATGCAGCAAAATGTAGCGCCGTGTCTCCTTCTTCATCTGTGACCGAAGCGTCAGCTTTGTTTTGTAAAAGACACCTCATGACCTCCACTTGCCCTTCATAGGCAGCCAGGTGTAACGGTGTCTTGTTCTCAACCTTCATGTTGACCTGTAACAATTTTAAGCACCACTTTAAAAATCTTGATATGGTGCTTGATACGGTAGGGGAAACAACAGAGGAAACACCACCATTGGAAACACGTGCTCACCGAAAAAGGTTGGTTTGCATATCTAACTAAAAGGCGTCATTACGAATAACGGGTATATACATCGTCATGGACGGAATAAGACTGCTTCATTCCGGCATAAGAAAGATTTATGTATGTGCGTGTTTGTTGCATTTCTTAAACTAATTTATCATCACCGAAGAACGGAATTTTCGATAGTTCTCGTGATTAATATTACAAATTTATTTACGCCTTTGTTGTCCATTTTGGCGACAACGTTAGGGCATTCATTGACCACAAAAAAAAACTTCGATGAAAATTTCATACGTCCATACACTATGTTCTGCACATTACCAATAAAACGTTCAATCAAAGCGAAGTAATACAAAACGTTTCATTGAACGATTCGCTACAGGATTATCTCAGAAAATTGCAAACAAATACAACCTGCTCTGGATGTCGCTTGATGATATTCTTCACTTGATCCAAGTCACCCTTCGCCGCCACTTCACAAAGATTGGCATCCTCGTCATCATCTCGACTTGAGGCATCCCTCAGGAACAATGCAAACAAATCAGCAAGCGCAGCTATAAAACACTGTTTAAATACAGTCTAGTATACAATATACAATACAAAACACTTTATTTCACTCAAGGTCTGTGTATACAAACATCATGAGGATATGATACAATAATGATTTAACATGACATGGTGGATGCAGCAACAAAATACAGATCGCGAAAAAATTCATGAATGAAATATCTGAGGTGGGGGTGATATCTTGTTGACTTCGGTAACATTTTATTAGATGTGTGGTATGAGTAAACATAATATGCAGAAATTCATAAATAATCGAAAGAACATATATAGTGCAATAAATAAATAAATAAATAAATAAATAAATAAATACGTAATGACACACATTTGGAGGAACATATATTAGCTCATAGATGGTGAGAAATAGCACGCACTTAATGAGTCGTGACGCGAGAAAACCGGATTTCGGGGTTTCCGACCAGGTTCGACACACACCGGTATTTGCAGTCATAGAGGAAAGTTAGAATCTGGGAATTTTGGGTAGAGGTGAGGGAGGAATTGTACTATCCGAGTAGCGATAACAAAAGCGATAGTCAGCTGTGCTGTTACTGCACATCTGATCTGCGTCTCTGTTTTCGCATAAACAAAAAGCCGGCTTTCTCATGACGCGGCTCAAAAAAAAAATGTGATGTAATCGTAAACAAATTTTCCATTTACAAAAGGGGAACTAACTGAGTAGTGAAGGATTTGCGTAATTAGAAAAGAATATCTTCCCTTTATATGTATCGCAGTTTTGTTACAGCCGGGACACGGCGAAATCCAGCACAAGTGCATGACAAGATGCCGTTTACGAATGAGCGACCGGTTTGTGCAAATCTGGTCTTGGATGGGAGGAGGTGTTGGTTGCTGCAAAGCTAAATTGGTGCACTTTCCCCAACCTAAGAGTTGATGCTTAACATTGTTGTGCCACGGCTCAACAATGATTATTTGAGCTTGGTGCACGAGATACTTGTGCTAATGTTACCGTTCAGCTCGATTTAAATGAAATGTACGTATCAGACGACAGTCTCACTTGTATGTTTTTTCATGGGGATAAGAGCATGATCATTCTTAAATGTAAGTACATATTTAAAAAACAAAGTTCAATTTGATGGCATGTCAATATACAGAAGTAAAAAGACTTTGATATCGATAGGCTGCATATTAACACTCTGATGTAGACTTATGATATATGTAGCTATAACAAAAAAAAAAAAAAAAAAAAAAAAAAAAAAAAAAAAAGACCATGTGAAGTATACGAAGGTGAATTTTACGGCTCATCATTTACATGTACCGTTCCGAACCAGTGCCTCGTAAGCTGTTGAATAATTTCATCAACAGAAAGCTTGTCAGCGACGTCTGTTAACAAGAAATATGCATGCGTTTTGTTTGAAAATATGTGTGTGTGTGTGTGTGTGTGTGTGTGTGTGTGTGTGTGTGTGTGTGTTATTTACGCTAAATACAAGAATATACATGTAGCAATATTGGAAAATTTACACAGTTTTATGATGATGCGATTAGCCGATTGTACTTCTCCTCTCCCACCGAAAGCGAAACGGGTGAGGAGAAATTTCGGCGGACCGCAATACATCAATGTATTTTAACAATGCGTCCACTTCGTATCTATGTAATTCAGTCTGGCAAGCGTTTTAACATCCTTTAGAGCCCGTCTACGCAGTGAGACACCACTGTTAACAAATATATATGTTTGACAGAAACATGAAAGTATAATGATACTAGAATATAAAAGCGTGTCTGTGATAATGGTCTTTCACAGAAATGAAATTTGTGTGTAGAACGATAGCAGAAAATATTGAAAAAAAAAAAAAAAAAAAAAAAAAAAAAAAAAACGGTCAGCATATAAAATTTTTATGGCTTTGACCAGAACTTTTATAGTTGACAACCGATTGCAAAATTTTTGCTGCATTTGTTGACAGAGACTAAATGCTCAATTGTGCCAGGAATGCAAAATATTTGCGGAAAACCATTAACAGACAATAAAAAGCACACTTTAGAAGAAAATCAAAATCTATATGTGTACAATTCGGGGGTATTATTGGTCTAACATTGTAGAAATGGCAAACAAAGCTCGGTTGATTCTGTCTATGAGCCAAAAAGGGGTACATGTATATGGTTTTCTTGCAAACGCACGTAGTTATCTAAATTTATCAAAGATTATCTTTGAGAACATGCACAGTTTCTTCAACATTGTTTCATTTGAGGTTTGCACTAGTTGTCCTAATTTATGCATACTCGGACGTGACAAGAAATATGGTTTTAGGAACTTCGTTCTTTCCTGATCAAAGAAGGAGCACTTAAAGATATAATGGAATTCGTCTCCAACGTCACGGATATTGCACAATGGGCATATTTGTTCATTTCTAGCGTTTCGTTCATTTCTAGCATTTCGTTCATTTCTAGCGTTTCGTTCGTTTCTAGCGTTTCTTTCCCAACGGTTTATTTCAATCGGCAATTTATGATTTGCAGTTATTAGCAGTTGTAGTAGTATATGGAGCTCTATGGCGTCAACTGTTTAGAACTTCGATCCATTCCAACTTGTAGCAATGCGAACGAAGTAAGTGCATGTTCCCTGACAATATAGTGTAACTTATATTTTTTTACAGAAAAAAGCAAGATGACGTATCGTAAACATTCAGATGTATGAGTGAAACATTGAATGGTTTTGTATGAAAAGGTGAAATCCATATTCAGATTGGTTTGAAGAAGAAAAATTTGGTAAATTTACCATCCAAATCTCTTGAAAGAGCTAACGAATCTCGCTTATCACTTCCCAGTTCAGACTTTGATAGGTCGGGTACTTGATCCCTCACTGCAGGGTCTTCAACAGGACTGCACACCACAGGGTTAAACAGCCAGTTATTGTCCTTGACCTTGACCCTCATATCACCATCGCGGTCAATTTTAATGATGCGTCCTAGTTCCCCAAGAGCCTGAAATTGACAAACTTTTTGTAATCAAATCCGTCATTAAACAAATATAAGCATCCCAAGAACTGCATGCGTTTCCATACTCTTTTAGCTTTTAGCACTGTATTTTTGGTAATCAATTACTGAAATTCATAACATTCATATTTTGTGCGAGTTCGCAGCCCACCTCTGTTCTTTACGAAGGTATAGTGTACTATGTTTAGCTTTAGCAAAGATTATATCAAGTGTCCGGGGCATTGTAAGAGTCATTGCCTTATATCAGTACCCAGTAAAATCTTATCCTACCTCCGACATGTCACTATTCCATCCACCATGTCCTTCCTGCAGCTCTCTCACAGAGTTTACGTCCTCTTCAATCCTGACAACATCGCCAACAGAGAAACTGTAGATCTACATAAACGAAGGGAGAAATAACTTTGTCTTTAATTTCTCATGGCCTATAAATTTGAATACCGCTTTTGTTAATTGTTGACAACTTTATTACGGCATCATAGCACATGCATTGCAAATACTCATCAGGAAAACATGTCCGTGTAATGTATACCCCCTTGAACCCCACTTTTATATAGCAAAACTGGGGTATGCAGGGGTATACCTATTTTTCTTATTTTTGCTCCAAAACATAGATTGTGGGTACTCGTTAGAACCGCCTCAGCGAGGCGGTTCTAACGTGTACCCACAATCTATGTTTTGAACAAAAATATTAAAAATATCACAATTTTTCTGGTGAAATTTTCAATTTTTACAGCTGAAAAAAATCTCTGTATATTGCATGGGCAAGTTTTCGTAATGTTTACAATCCGTTTTGTTTGTTCTGACAATAACAAACTCTTCGAAACAATGTTACAACATTACATATAAAGTTCTCCGATTTTTCTTTAAGAATATCCATGCCTTCGGTTAAGACTTGTTGAAATGTTTGCCTACCCTAGTGGCTGCTTGTGCATTTATATGCCAGTTCTTCCCGTCGAGGTACTGGACTTTTGCCGTCTTTCCTTCAAAGTACATCCCAACGACAGTGCCTAGTTCTTGTATACACTGGAATCAAAGGTCGATTTCATTATTAAAAGAAAGAAAATATAAAGAAAATCATCTCTAATAAATTATTGCGATTTACGCGTGATTTTGAAAGGCGAATAAGAACGCATCAATTCAAACGATGCAGCCGCTCAAACAGATTTGCTGGTAAAAGTCCTATTGGTATGCAAAATTTTCTTATTTTTGGTCCAAAAGATAAATTGTCGGTCCTAGTTAGAACCGCCTCGTAGCACTCAAATCTTTACATTTCTAAAATTCTCAGTATATTGCATAAACATGTTATGAAAAGTTGGTCTAGATAATACAGACTACCTGAACCATGCCATCATTCCATCGTCCATATGCGTCATTGTCTTGGAGACGGGCGAATTCTTCCAGGCTTAAATTCACTCGTATCTTGTCACTTGGCTTCAAAACGACTTCACCAGCGTTGACAATGTCTAATTAATACAAAAAGGAAACCGTGATTACGTAAGCCTAGTTATCCGAACGATACATCACGCACATGTCGACAGAAAGGCAAATCAGGCAGAAATAAGTGGGTCTATACACCATGAGCGAATTATTGGTGGCAACAAATGAGTTTACGCAAAAAAGTAAACTGAAAAGACGCATAAATGTTTTGAAAAGTAAACTGAAAAGACGCATAAATGTTTTGAAAAGTAAACTGAAAAGACGCATAAATGTTTTGAAAAGTAAACTGAAAAGACGCATAAATGTTTTGAAAAGTAAACTGAAAAGACGCATAAATGTTTTGAAAAGTAAACTGAAACTAGAAATGCGTGTTTGTAAAACACTATGCCCCCAACTGTATGCTTGTCCCTAAACCTGTATGATTCATTTATTTCATTTGAATGATGTGAAATTTAATTTCCTAAAGAAGCTGTTCGGTTGCCTGTGTTTTTGACCTCGATCCAGAAACAGAATGTAAGCTTTTTGCATACAAGTTAGAAATGGAGTAAAAATTTCAAAATGGAATTATTTTGTCAAAATTTGACGGAAAGTCCTGAAAAATTAATCAGGTGATCTTCTTCTCAGCCCCAACCAGTAAACCAAATATGAAGGCTCTAGCTTAAATACTTTTTCAGATATCTTGCACACAAGATTTTCAAATTTTGTTTTAAAAGGGGCATAACTCCAAAAAGGCGCATAACTTGAACATGAAAAAAATACAGGTCAACTATTTTTTCATGAGGAATTTATATATGAAATTTCAAAACCCTAACATTCACCGTTCAAAAGTTTCAAATTTCACCGAAAAGTGGAAAAATCAATCAAAATTTCAAAATTCCGTATTTTTGTCAAAATTTGACGGAAAGTTCTCAAAAGTTGATAAGGTCATCTACTCATCAGCCCCAACCAGTATATTAAATATGAAGGCTCTAGCTTAAATACTTTTTCAGATATCTTTCACACAATATTTTCATTTTTTTTTTCAAAGGGACATAACTCATAAAAGGGGCATAACTTGGACATGAAAAAAATATGGGTCAACTATTTTTCTATGAGGAATCTGTATATGAAATTTCAAAACCCTAGCATTCACCATTCAAAAGTTTCAAATTTCACCGAAAAGTGGAAAAATCAATCAAAATTTCAAAATTCCGTATTTTTGTCAAAATTGGACGGAAAGTTCTCAAAAGTTGATCAGGTCATCTACTCATCAGCCCCAACAAGTATACCAAATATGAAGGCTCTAGCTTAAATACTTTTGGAGATATCTTGCACACAAGATTTTCAAATTTTGTTTTCAAAGGGAAATGACTCAGAAAAGGGGCATAACCCAGACAAGAAAAAAAATACGGGTCAACTATTTTTTCATGAGGAATTTGTATATGAAATTTCAAAACCCTAGCATTCACCGTTCAAAAGTTTCAAATTTCACCGAAAAGTGGAAAAATCAATCAAAATTTCAAAATTCCGTATTTTTGTCAAAATTTGACGGAAAGTTCTCAAAAGTTGATCAAGTCATCTACTCATCAGCCCCAACCAGTATACCAAATATGAAGGCTCTAGCTTAAATACTTTTCGAGATATCTTGCACACAAGATTTTCAAATTTTGTTTTCAAAGGGAAATAACTCAGAAAAGGGGCATAACTTGGACATGAAAAAAAATACGGGTCAACTATTTTTTCATGAGGAATCTGTATATGAAATTTCAAAACCCTAGCATTCACCGTTCAAAAGTTTCAAATTTCACCGAAAAGTGGAAAAATCAATCAAAATTTCAAAATTCCGTATTTTTGTCAAAATTTGACGGAAAGTTCTCAAAACTTGATCAGGTCATCTACTCATCAGCCCCAACCAGTATACCAAATATGAAGGCTCTAGCTTAAATACTTTTCAAGATATCTTGCACACAAGATTTTCAAATTTTGTTTTCAAAGGGAAATAACTCAGAAAAGGGGCATAACTCAGACAAGAAAAAAAATACGGGTCAACTATTTTTTCATGAGGAATACACACATGAAATTTCAAATCCCTAACATTCACCATTCAAAAGTTAACAGACGTACACACGCACACACACACACACACAGACAGACAGACAGACAGACAGACAGACAAGCCGAAAGCAATATGCCCTTCCAACTTTTTCAAAGTTGGGGGCATAAAGACGCATAAATGCTTTGAAAAGAAAACTGATAAGACGCATAAATGTTTTGAAAAGTAAAATGAAAAGAGGCATAAATTTTTTTGTTGTATATTGTAAGTCGTTTGTGCGCTGCCATCGGATAAACAACATCTTCTGTATGCATAAAATTGTTCAAATCCCTCGGCCTAATAGATCTACTCATCCCTGTAAACCAGCAGTTTCCACGAACCTTTACAATGTTTTACTATATCTATTTTAAAACAGGCAAATTTAACGCCAATATAAAACACTATAAGACGTTATCAAAAATTCAACTTCTATGCATCACTCCATTCTGAAAAACTTTAGACCCCAAGAATTTGAAAGCGTCCAAAATGTAATTTTACATTAATTCAGGCAAACATTCATGTTCTTTAGTCTTACCAACAACAGGCAAGTGCGTTAAGTAATATTGGCCACTCATGACGTCATTGATATAGATGACATCAATACACCCCTCTCCTCCCATCCTGTAAACCCCTTCCTTTTTTGTATCCTTCCATTTTACTTTGACTCCACCCCTGTAACCTGATTGGTTCCACTTGACAATGTCAAGGACGTCACCTTCTCCTGATCCGCCACCTGAAAGAACGATATTTGAGCCTGCGCGTGAGAAAACCAACAATTTTCGTTCTGACCAGGTCCGAAACAAACCGGCCTGTATAAGCACAGAAGATGGCTAGAGGCTGGAAATTTGGGTTTAGAAAGAAGAGGAATTTGTACTATCCGTGTAGCGAAAACAAAGGCGCTGATCAGCTTCGCAGTTACTGCGAAGCCGATCTGCGCCTTTGTTTTCGCCTATGCAAATTGTTTGTTTTCTCGCGCAGAGGTTCATTTGTAACTGACTTATACTTAGACTTATAGAAATTATTAACAAAATCACTCGGCAACACACAGACGCAGACAAAAAAGTGCAAAAAAGACAACGCTTGGCAGTTGCGGGCACTAGTCGGCACAATGTTTTTGAATGCTTATGATGAGAAAGCTTACGCCATGTATATAGTATGGTCACAACAATTGTACTGTATACTACTTCAGGTGAAACGGACGACAACCCCTTTTCCTGAATTTTTGTCATTAAAAATCGTCAAAAATATAAAGCCAAAAAACTATGAATATAACATTTGGAACTGCTGCATACCTTTCTTTTATTAGTTCGAGACAAAGGCTTTCAAAATGAAGCATAAGAAAATGGATGGTGAGGCAGTTGTTTCCATTTGTATGAACTTATTTAAACTCTTCGAAGCGTACATGGATTATACCTACAACAATTGTAAGACTTAGTATACAAACCGTCATCATTCTTCCATTTCCAGTGTGGACCCCGCATTACTTTTGCTCCCTTGAATACACCCAGGATAGGCCTCCTTTTGGCATAAGTGCGAGGTGCCACCGCAACACTGAAACAGAATGTCTCAACTAAATAAATGATGCTTGGACAATTTTACATACGACAAACCAGTATGCGATATACGCATATCACCAAGACATGGATTCAGAAACACGCACTGGAATACATTAATGCCCTTTGTAAAGGTCAGTGTGTCCTATAATAACCAGAGGACCAATGGTACTGTAAACGCTCATCTGAGATATGTTGTATATACCAATAAACATGTTTGAATATTATGGAAAATGGTCCCTGTATAAAAGGGGCAGATGAAGCCCTGGGGCCATTCTTAGAATAATTAATATCGTGTCCATTTACCAATTACCTGCAAGTTTTTTCCCTTCAAATGACATTTTAACAGTTTTATCCATTCAAATGCATAAGCAACCCAAGTTGACCTTACCCTAAAATAGGTCAAAGTCAACACAGGGTCATGACTGATATATACATTGTAGCACTTGAGTCGATGAAATCGGTCCACCGGTTCCGGAGAAGATTCTTGAAGGGTATTTACCATATAGGGGCATGGCGGCCATCATGATCGTGTGACCTAAATTATTTATATACACATTGGTTCCCCTTTGGCTTTGATTGGCTAAACGGTTTCAGAGAAGATTCTTGAATATTATGGTAACATACAATGTATGTTGCCCCGGGGTGAGGGCAGATGTGTCCCTGGTGTCCATTTCTTTTCAGAATCATTGATATTCAGTCCTACTGCCCATTTCCAGCAAGATTTTCCCTTTGAATTACATTTTAAGAGTTTTCCCCTTTCAAATGCATCGGCGACCTTTGTTGACCTTGCTGAAAAATAGGTCAAGGTCCTCACAGGGTCATGATTTATATACACATTGTAGTACTTGAGTCATCAATGCTTCATGCCAAGTTTCGTAGAAATTGTTAAATATAGATTGATCACCCCCCCCCCCCCACATTCCTATAGTTGTTTCATATAAAATTTGGTTTTGGTTGGCCAAGCGGTTTCAGGGAAGAAGATGTTTAGAATATTATGGTAATATACATGTATATTGCGCCGGGGTGGGGGCAGATAAGCCCCTAAGGGCCCTGTGTGTGTGTGTGTGTGTGTGTGTGTGTGTGTGTGTGTGTGTGTGTGTGTGTTTACAGAATCATTGATATATTCTGTCCGACTGACCTACTCCTGCAAGATTTTCCCTTTAAATGACGTTTTAATAGTTTTTCCCATTCAAACTAAAGGGGCAGATGAAGCCCTGGTGCCATTTTTAGCATAATCAATATCCTGTCCATTGGCGACCAATGTTGACCTTGCCGTAAAATAGGTAAAGATAAACATAGGGTCATGACTTATATATACATTGTAGTACTTGAGTCGTCCATACTTCATGCCAAGTTTCGTTGAAAACGGTTCACCGGTTCCGGAGAAAATTTTTAAAAGGTTTTACCATATATGGGCATGGCGGCCATCATGGGCATGTGGTCTACATAATTATTTTTATACACATTGGTTCTCCTTCCTATAGATGCTTCATGTAAAATTTGGCTTTGAATGGCCAAGCGATTTCAGAAAAGAAGATCTTTGAAATTGGTGGAGGACGGACGGACGGACGGACGACGAACAGACGACGGAAGCTGACGGACGCCCGGGTGCCTGCCTATACTATAAGCTCACATGTGAGCCTTCGACTCAGGTGAGCTAATAAACCACCACCTTCCAAAAAGAATGGTTATGCAGCGGGTCTCTACATTGCGATGTTTGAAAAATTCTAGTATCATCTATTCTAACACAAATTTAAAATTTTAAAAGTCTTACGCTCTGCTCTTTGGTGCATCGATTCTAAGGAAGCCGTGCGTAACGTCATGCTGGTCATCCATGTAGCATTTGGTACAAAGATCGAAGTCTTCACAAACTATACATTTCCAGCGTAGCCCGATCACAGGAAATTCTTCGCACTCATCACAGCCGAAAGTATCATGTATCTCGCCTAAAATACAAATAGTATGGGCCCATTGAAGAAGGCCCATGTCGGCGGTCTATACTATTCACGATCGACCGAGACTTTTAAAACTTCCAAGTTAATAAGCCACGCCCGAATGGCTATTATGTAAGAAAAGAACCCGCGCGCTCTCCAGTGCAAAGCCGAACACGAAACATTGTAGGATAGAGCATGCTTTAAAAATATATCTCATCGAATTCCGATTTTTTCGAACAGAAAACAAAGCAAATAAGTATCCTGAACTTTTTTAACTGCTTGGCTCTATTTAGATTTGCCTGTATATGTATTGACATCCCAGTTCAAATTTGTAAAATTGCAGTAATTGTCTCTGGCTCCATGTTACAAGATTTATAGGGTCACTGATGAGGCATGAGTAACCGAAACCGCGGTATGACTCATCCACTTTGTCATTAATGTTCTTAAAGGAAATCGGCACAGCGTACATGGCATGTTTCAAGCTACATGTAACATGTTTTTCGATTGCAGGTAACTGTCACTCTAATACGAATTAATCCACTTAAAGGATCACGATTTGAAATTACCTGTGGTGCCATTATCATACACTCTAAGGTCATATTTCCCGTCATGTCCTGCTCTGTATCTGAGTTCTCTCCCGTTGTCCCAGATCACAGTCACCTTCTTGTCCGAGGAGCCCGACTTTGGGACGTAAACAATGGTACCCACGTGACCCTCGCCGCCATCTTGTCTCTTCTTGTCCCAGTCGGGACCTCGTACGACCCGAACTCCTGGCTTCATCATGTCTGGAAACACAGTTTAAGCGGGTCGGCTATAAAGGATGTTCACTGCCAATGAAAAAGTATTATAACTTTTCTTTCTAACCGCTCTTTTAAGATTCCAAAATACGAATCATTTAACAATCAGGCTTACTGAAAATAGCTGCTCATTCGGCTTACGACATGTTTTCATGGTATGAGTACCTAACCTGATTGTTAATTTAGTTTTTTCCCACCTCGGTTTTCGGAATGGGAGTCTTTTTCTGATTGCGCCTTTTCCTGATCTTTGCCGTCTTGTACCTATGTCTCGAAAATTAGAATAATATTAGGCATATGCTGGTCGAACTTCAGATATTTTCAGATATTTTATATTTTCATTTCCTTTAGTTTATAAGGTATGTAAAAAGGAACAGTGCGGGTACAGTTATTATGTGAGTTGCCTACATTTTCCATCAATAGTTACTGTAGTTCGCTAATTCGAAAAAAAAAAAGATGTAGTGGCTGTGCGCTTTTTGGTGCATCTGTGCTGATTAGGAAGCATACTGTCTTTGAAGTAAACTACATGTAATTCATAATTATATTTTTTTTTCTAGGAAACAATACTTCCGCATTCGAATTTGGACTGAAGACAATGCCCATTGTACAGATGATATCCAATATACATCTATATTTTGTCATTGGCGGATCCAGAGTGGGGACAGGGGGTCCGGACCATGCCTGGAATTGCCAGATTATCAATTTTTGTCATGTTGAAATTTTCCGTCAGACCCTATCTGGGAATTTGGACACCTCGCCCCCCCCCCCCCCCCCGTGAGAAAATTTTCTGGATCCGCGCATGTTTTGTTAAATTCAATGAACAAGATAGATTTAGACGACAAAATGAAATCCTCTTTTAATGTTTAATATCTTATCATTTATAAGTGACATATGATAGACATTTGATCGACCTTCACTTGATCGACATCGCCTGCCATCATCAAGTTTGTCGACAATATTTCATGGCTATTTTGTAGTATTTCCAGTATTGTTTTTGAAATGTTTTAAGGTTTAAAAGAAAGAAAGAAAGAAAGAAAGAAAGACTATGTGACGTATTAACACAAACAAAAGTTTCTGATGCTGCGGGTCGACTCGATAACTTTAAGGGCAATCCGACTTTGTTGCAGGGGTGACATTCATTCTACATAAATGAAAACTCGAAATCTAAACAGATAATCGAATTAATGACCACAGATACAAACATACATTTTTTATTGCCGCTCATTAACAAGTTAATGCAAATCGAAAGTAAACTTTAGATTCTAAACGTAAACCATTTCTGTCGAGCGCCGGTAAATCCACCTCGACATTACAACATAAAACAAATTAATTTCAACACATTTTCCCATAAAGTCGAGTTGACAAATGGGAAAATGGAGCGAATAAATTACGTTTTCTGTGGCGCTTTGTTTTACCTACCTGTGAAAAAAAAATCACAATGTCCAGGAACTAAATTCTAATTTTATCGCGACAGGCTCAAACTTGCGAACGATTTTCGTTCGGTAGGTCGATAAACGATTAAATTACTTTCTAAAATTTGGTAAGTAGAAATCTATCAGAGCCAAAACACTTTCAAAGCATCTGGAATTTGGAGTAAATAGCAAATGCTCAGAATCCGTGCATCACTAGAAAAACTGTGCTATAGAAAGCCAATACTTGTTTCGGACTATGAATAGAAATACTATGAATAGAAATTTCGCGGAAAACCCGATAGAGCCGGTGTTGCAGTGAAAATTGAAATCATACCGTTATATAAACCGGATTGCGTTCCGGTAAATATATAGGTAGTCAAAAAAAAGTCAATTTTAGTCCGAATATATTGAACATGGAAGGAAAGGTAAATGGAAGCAACGATCAAGAAATGATGCAATCAGAACGAAAGTCCCTAGGTACGGCTGTATGTAACAGCAAAATGTATCAAAACACATTACGTTATGACAAATTCTGGATGTCATGTCATCCCAATGTTTCGAAGAAGAACCATAAAATGGAGACAACGTACCGACATGCCTATAGCTGGCCACTGAGGCGTAAAACGTCAAACATATCAATCTATCAGAACCTAGCTTATTTAGATCAGCTGGCTTATCCACGCTTCGTGACCTTACTCAACTTCCGTGTAGAAGCGTAAAACGTCAAACATATCAATCTATCAGAACCTAGCTTATTTAGATCAGCTGGCTTATCCACGCTTCGTGACCTTACTCAACTTCCGTGTAGAAGGCGTCACGGAACAGTCGGGAATATCCTGTGAACAAAATGCTGTCGTCAATTTGGATAAACTTTTCACAGCTCTTTTATATAGAAAATATGTTGAAATTGGAAATAGTTAAATAATTTATATTTATCTAAATACTTCGAATATTGTGTGATTTATATCGAAAATGAACTATGAACTTTACTTGCGACCCTTTTATATCCTTAGGACTGCCTGGCATTTTACAAAATGCAGATACAAAGGGGGTAGGGTTGGTAAATCGTCCATAAAAGCATTTCTGTCAGTCTTAGAAACACGCCTTATGCCTGTATGGAAAGCAGAAAGACCGCTCTTTAACATAGTGTAAGCCGTTTTGGTTTTCCTATTGAAAGGTCACGGCGCAGGTGGAAAAATCGATGCGCACGGACTTCTTTTTTTTTTTTTTTTTTTTTTTTTTTTTTTTTGCGATTTGATTCCCGATTTTTTTCTCTTTTCTCCTCTCTTTCTATATCTCGTTTTTCTCTCTCTTCTTGTGTCGTTTTTCAGCCCAAGCAGTTTGGTCGCACTTGTTTGGTTTGAGCGTGGTCGCGATTTAAAGATAACAGGGTAAACTCAACCTTTTTAGCACAGAAAAATCACGTTTTATCCCAACTTTCTGGGTCCCTAACTCGCTTGTTTGATGGGCTTATACTTCATACTCCCGGTCCCGAATATCTACACAATAGAAAGGTACAGTGTCACATCTCAACTCAGCTCAACTTACTCAGCTCATCATGCTCAGCACATAGGGACAAAAAGTATGCACATATTTTGGCTGATAGTTCGGGTCTTTCTTGAGGCGAAAACGCAACGAATTCTCAGCTTAGCTTAACTCATCAAGCTCAGCTTACAGCTTACCGTATTTATTCTGTGGACCGTTATATTCCTTATATATTGAAGAAACTTATACCATACGGGATGATCAAAGATGTAAGTTGAGTAGGATAAGTTGTTATAGTTGCATTTAATATAACAAATAGTAGCTGATGTGTAGAACGAACTATTCATGGATACTAAACAATGTAAGTTGAGTTGGATGAGTTATAATAGTTAGCATATAGGTTGGGGAACATAGGATATCATACTTTATAGTATGTCTTAATATTTAAGTTAAGTTCGAAGAGTTCAGTAAGTTGAGTAACCTAAGTTGAATGTTAAGTTCGATAAGTAGGGTAAGTTGCATGTTGAGTTCGCTGAGTTGTATAAGTTAAAGAATAAGTTCGATGAGTTGGATAAGTTGAACAGTAAGTTCGATGAGTTGGATAAGTTATACGCTGAGTTCCATGAGTTTGATAAGCTGCATGTTGAGTTAGATGAGTTGGATAAGTTATACGCTGAGTTTGATGAGTTGGATAAGTTGCATGCTGAGTTCGATGACTTGCATAAGTTATACGCTGAGTTGGGTAAGCTGCATAAGTTGAACAGGAAGTTCGATGAGTTGGATGAGTTGGATAAGTTATACGAAATGTTCGATGAGTTGTATAAGTTGCATGCTGAGTTGGATGAGTTGCATAAGTTGAACTATAAGTTCGTTAAGTTCGATAAGTTGAACAGTAAGTTGGATGAGTTGGATAAGTTGTAAGCTGAGTTGGGTAAGTTGCATAAGTTGAACAGTAAGTTGGATGAGTTGGATAAGTTGTAAGCTGGGTTGGGTAAGTTGCATAAGTTGAACAGTAAGTTCGATGAGTTCGATAAGTTGAACAGTAAGTTCGATGAGTTCGATAAGTTGAACAGTAAGTTCGATGAGTTCGATAAGTTGAACAGTAAGTTCGTTAAGTTCGATAAGTTGAACAGTAAGTTGGAATAGTTGGATAAGTTGTAAGCTGAGTTGGGTAAGTTGCATAAGTTGAACAGTAAGTTCGATGAGTACGATAAGTTGAACAGTAAGTTGATGAGTTGGATAAGTTGTAAGCTGACTTCGATGAGTTGGATAAGTTTCATGTTGAGTTGGATGAGTTGGATAAGTTATACGCTGAGTTCGATGAGTTGGATAAGTTGCATACTAAGTTAGATGAGTTGCATAAGTTGAACTATAAGTTCTTTAAGTTCGATAAGTTGAACAGTAAATTGGATGAGTTGGATAAGTTATAAGCTGAGTTGGGTAAGTTGCATAAGTTGAACAGTAAGTTGGATGTGTTGGATAAGTTGTAAACTGAGTTGGGTAAGCTGCATAAGTTGAACAGCAAGTTCGATGAGTTCGATAAATTGAACAGTAAGTTGGATGAGTTGGGTAAGTTGTAAGCTGAGTTCGATGAGTTGGATAAGTTGTAAGCTGAGTTCGAAGAGTTGGATAAGTTATACGAGATGTTCGATGAGTTGGATAAGTTGCATGCTGAGTTGGACGAGTTGCATAAGTTGAACTATAAGTTCGATAAGTTCGATAAGTTGAACAGTAAGTTGGATGAGTTGGATAAGTTGTAAGCTGAGTTGGAAGAGTTGGATAAGTTATACGATATGTTCGATGAGTTGGATAAGTTGCATGCTGAGTTGGATGAGTTGCATAAGTTGCACTATAAGTTCGATAAGTTCGATACGTTGAACAGTAAGTTGGATGTGTAGGATAAGTTGTAAGCTGAGTTGGGTAAGTTGCATAAGTTGAACAGTAAGCTGGATGAGTTTGATAAGTTGTAAGCTGAGTTGGGTAAGTTGCATAAATTGAACAGTAAGTTCGATGAGTTCGATAAGTTGAACAGTGAGTTGGATGAGTTGGATAAGTTGTAAGCTGAGTTCGATGAGTTGCATAAGTTGAACAGTAAGTTGGATGCGTTGGATAAGTTGTAAGCTGAGTTGGGTAAGTTGCATAAGTTGATCAGTAAGTTCGATGAGTTAGATAAGTTGAACAGTAAGTTCGATGAGTTCGATAAGTTGAACAGTAAGTTGGATGAGTTCGATAAGTTGTAAGCTGAGTTCGATGAGTTGGATAAGTTGAACAGTAAGTTGGATGAGTTGGATAAGTTGTAAGCTGAGTTCGATGAGTTGGATAAGTTGCATGTTGAGTCCGATGAGTTTGATAAGTTATACGATGCGTTCGATGAGTTGGATAAGTTGCATGCTGAGTTGGATGAGTTGCATAAGTTGAACTATAAGTTCGTTAAGTTCGATAAGTTGAACAGTAAGTTGGATGAGTTGGATAAAATGTAAGCCGAGTTGGGTAAGTTGCACAAGTTGAACAGTAAGTTGGATGAATTCGATAAGTTGAACAGTAAGTTGGATGAGTTGGATAAGTTGTAAGCTGAGTTCGATGAGTTGGATAAGTTCCATGCTGAGTTCGATGAGTTGCATATGTTGAACTATAAGTTCGTTAAATTTGATAAGTTGAACAGTAAGTTGGATGAGTTGGATAAGTTGTAAGCTGAGTTGGGTAAGTTGCATATGTTGAACAGTATGTTTGACGAGTTCGATAAGTTGAACAGTAAGTTGGATGAGTTGGATAAGTTGTAAGCTGAGTTGGATGAGTTGGATAAGTTGCATGTGGAGTTGGATGAGTTGGATAAGTTAAACGAAGAGTTCGATGAGTTGGATAAGTTGCATGCTGAGTTGGATGAGTTGCGTTAGTTGAACTATAAGTTCGTTAAGTTCGATAAGTTGAACAGTAAGTTGGATGAGTTGGATAAGTTGTAAGCTGAGTTGGGTAAGTTGCATAAGTTGAACAGTAAGTTGGATGAGTTGGATAAGTTGTAAGCTGAGTTGGGTAAGTTGCATAAGTTGAACAGCAAGTTCGATGAGTTCGATAAGTTGAACAGTAAGTTGGATGAGTTGGGTAAGTTGTAAGCTGAGTTCGATGAGTTGGATAAGTTGTAAGCTGAGTTGGAAGAGTTGGATAAGTTATACGAGATGTTCGATGAGTTGGATAAGTTGCATGCTGAGTTGGATGAGTTGGATAAGCTGAACTATAAGTTCTTTAAGTTCGATAAGTTGAACAGTAAGTTGGATTAGTTGGATAAGCTGTAAGCTGAGTTCTATGAGTTGGATAATGTAAGCTGAGTTGGAAGAGTTGGATAAGTTATACGAAATGTTCGATGAGTTGGATAAGTTGCTTGCTGAGTTCGATGAGTTGCATATGTTGAACTATAAGTTCGTTAAGTTTGATAAGTTGAACAGTAAGGTGGATGAGTTGGATAAGTTGTAAGCTGAGTTGGGTAAGTTGCATATGTTGAACAGTATGTTTGACGAGTTCGATAAGTTGAACAGTAAGTTGGATGAGTTGGATAAGTTGTAAGCTGAGTTGGATGAGTTGGATAAGTTGCATGTGGAGTTGGATGAGTTGGATAAGTTAAACGAAGAGTTCGATGAGTTGGATAAGTTGCATGCTGAGTTGGATGAGTTGCGTTAGTTGAACTATAAGTTCGTTAAGTTCGATAAGTTGAACAGTAAGTTGGATGAGTTGGATAAGTTGTAAGCTGAGTTGGGTAAGTTGCATAAGTTGAACAGTAAGTTGGATGAGTTGGATAAGTTGTAAGCTGAGTTGGGTAAGTTGCATAAGTTGAACAGCAAGTTCGATGAGTTCGATAAGTTGAACAGTAAGTTGGATGAGTTGGGTAAGTTGTAAGCTGAGTTCGATGAGTTGGATAAGTTGTAAGCTGAGTTGGAAGAGTTGGATAAGTTATACGAGATGTTCGATGAGTTGGATAAGTTGCATGCTGAGTTGGATGAGTTGGATAAGTTGAACTATAAGTTCGTTAAGTTCGATAAGTTGAACAGTAAGTTGGATTAGTTGGATAAGCTGTAAGCTGAGTTCTATGAGTTGGATAATGTAAGCTGAGTTGGAAGAGTTGGATAAGTTATACGAAATGTTCGATGAGTTGGATAAGTTGCTTGCTGAGTTCGATGAGTTGCATATGTTGAACTATAAGTTCGTTAAGTTTGATAAGTTGAACAGTAAGGTGGATGTTGTTTTGATCTAATGTTCTTAAGTCCAACTTAATGAACTTATCTTTTATCACTGTCAGCTATGACAACTTACAGAACTTAACTTACAATAGTGGTCTATCATACGTATGATTGACGGCCGTTTCCTTGGAAAGGAATAGTTAGAGCTTCAGGACTATCGTAAGGCCATAAAACATGATGACAATACGCAAAAAATTCTGTTATTTATAGCTTTTTCCATCTACATTTCGTTTATGTCGTCCTAACAAAGGTAACTATTATAACTTACACAACTCACGCAACTTAACTGCCAGATAGCTACGTAGACACCAGCATCAAATGTACAAATGTATGACACAATCCTTAAATACCTGCCCTATATAGCTATGATTGTCCCGAAATTTTTGGCCCATACAAAATACATGTTTGCTATTTGGCTTCGTACTTCATACTCCGTGTCCCGAAATTAGACGCTCTTATAAACACAGGACAAATAATCAGATGTGCTTTCTTCAGAGTAAAACAGTATGTGCACATGCCTGGATACATTTCGGGACCGGGAGTATGAAGTACCTGCCGTTTGATGCACTGTGCAATTAAGCTTTATTTTGATTAAAGCCTACTTACTGGGCAATTGAAAAATATAAAAAGATCGCACATGCTAGCTTTAACAATGCCGTGAGGGTCGATCAAAAAGTGTTTGGCAGCAATTACGCATAAATACGCTCTGGTAGTGGAAAGGATATGTCCCCCCTTCCACAGGAAGACATCCTCATCAGACAAGACAGATTGTTTCTCCTTCATTCGTACTAATGGTCTCTTATGTAGCGGTTAAAGTCCCCAAATCACATGTGCAAGCATGATTTTTACAAACTTTGTGACTTACTTATGTAGTCGCATGCTTCTTGTGTCTAATTCCTTTCAGTTTATAGAAGCCTCCGTAGCACAGTGGTTATTTCACTTGGCTTGCGAACCAGGGGTCACAAGTTTGTATACCGGCTTCTTCAGTCTGTTGATTGAGATTATAAGCCGAGGTCCCGTTTCCATATAACCATATCTGTTGGCGGGACGTTAAACCGCAAACATGATCAGCTTTCAGCCTACGGTTCTTTCGAAAAATATTTTCACGAGTTTGTATTAGGCCTACATATAAAAGCATGATAGTCTTCTTGTTTATGTAGCCCGGGTCACAAAATTATTCCTGATGCCCCACTATTTTAGTTTTCCTTTCGGTCCGACTCAAAACATCGTTAGAAACCCCAATCTATGTTTTGGAGCAAAAATATGAAAAACTGGTTACCCCTATATACTCCAGTTTTACCGAGAAAATTGGGATTTAAGGGAGTATTCATTACATGGACATGTTTTCAATTTTCATGATGTAGTTTGTATTACACAGACGGAATGCGTTTCATCCGGTCAGAAACCTGTCAGACATCCATCTCATATTACTATGCTGGACTCTTTTTCTTTCAATTTCATCTGACATAAATTGCATAAAATCTATCCCAGGCCTTAGCCGCAAGTTACCTGTAAAACACAGGTACATATTGGTAATTGTCCCTCAGGTGTCAAAATAGGACATCACGCACATCGCGATCTATGGGAAGTAACCGAATTTGATCTGCACAGGTAATTTTCCAGGCAATGCCCTGGTAACGTCCCTTAGCTGAGTGAGGTTTATTGTCCCAGTTGTATATAAGAAAATCTTCCGAAATGGTGAACGGCGACGACAGTCTGACAGAGCATGGGTAAACATGTGCCTACGTCTGAGCTGAGCTAAAGCATCCAAGAAATCGACAAGTCAAACTGCATGAGTACACCAAGTGTTCTCATTTGGAAGATGTCCAGAGTAGAAAAACAATGCCCATAGTAACCTGCTTCACAGTCTGAATTGGAGGACATATGGATGTCTGACTCTTTAAGTGTTTTCCTTATAAAACTTAATTAATAAGTGAAAAATAATACAAAATAAACATTAAATCAAAACAAGGTGACTGATATGCACATTTACAAGGATAGTAATTATTTTGAGACAAGGAGGTTTTTATAACGACTAACAAGAGAAAAATATCACATTTTAAAGTAATCACATGCATGCATATACATGAATAACTATGAAAAAGGTAATATGATAAATGATATAATATACAGTATTTACAAATTGCACTATAATTTAGTTAAACAATTTAACGTCTGATAGATAAATCTTTTTGATATACCAAAGTCGAATAACTATAAAAAAGGTAATATGATAAATGATATAATATACAGTATTTACAAACACTATAATTTAGTTAAACAATTTAACATCTGATAGATAAATCTCTTTGATATACCTAAGTCGAAAGATATACGAAAGAGGTGCTGACAAGGGGGTCCCTGGGAACACTCCGGCTTTGCTATCCCAAGGTCCTCCATCGAAAATCGAAAAGTGGATCCCTAGATACATCTCTGAGATCGGAAACATGTAAAACAACAATTTACATGTATGAACTAAAACGAGCCTGATATGGAGGGTTAAAATGTATAGGTGGTGCTAAAATGGGGACAGTGCCAAGAGAACTTGATATATATATAAAAAAACAATAAAATTACCTATTTTCTAGCTTCTTCTGGAAGGGAGTTCCTTTGGCCCCATGTTGCCATATCTATAGGGTCACTGAAGAGGCTTGAGTAGCCGAAACCGCGGTATGGTCCATCCCCTTTCTCATTAAAATGCTCACTGCTCTTGAAGGATCTGTTTTAATTTTTATTTGCTATTACTGCAGCTAGTGTTGTGCCGTATGGCGGCCCTAAAAAGTCTCTCCGTACATCACCCATAGTGCAGATTATATTTTCATTTTGGTCCTTTGAGATCAGCGAGGGTATTCTGAGAAATCAGAAAATTATTATCGATTTAGATTCATTTTCTAACCAACGTTTAATATTTTCGATCCGTTTTGGACTATGTTAGTATTTTTATCGACTGCCCTGTTGAAAGATGGAAAATTAGAAAATTAACGTAATTCTCTTTGGCTCCATGTTGCCAAATCTATGGATATATGGTTTACTGATGACCCGTCAAATTAACAATTTGAGTGCTGAATAATAGGCCTACCCAGAAAGCGGTGAAACAGTCCTGAGACGACTGAATTACTGTTTATTTTGGAGGTTTTACCTCAATACAAACACACAAACAAACATACAGTTTAAAAGATTTGTTCAGTTTGCGGCGAGTCTATCAAGGCTGGATTTGCCTAAAAGTACGGATCCTCATTGGATACCGGGATATAGATAGTGACCGGATAAAATTGACAAGCATTTTCTAGCATTTGCACTGAATAAAAAAACGTTTTGAATGTTTTCCAACCATGTTTTATAAGATCTTCGCCAAATTTCAATAGATCAGCGCAATGTCATTCACAGAAAAACCGTCAAATCCCAATAATCCTATTGTTTTCTTCGACATAACAATAGGACATACGGTAAGAGCACAATAACGGCTTAATCTGCTGTTTCATTTATCATATTGCAGAATTGAAATTCGGACAGTACCAGAATTCGTCAGTTTTGAAACATTTGTAATTTTGTTTAAATGGTAATTTGTTTTAGCCCCAAACTTAGTCTTAGCCACTGGTCATATCCGTCCTACAATATTTGTATTGTTGCTTTACAATGTTTAGTCGATTTGGATGAGGTGATGATCATAAATGGACTCCGATACGGATAGTCCGTTACATAGTCCGTATCTGAATAATGAAAGGAGTGTAACGAACAGCCAAGCAAACCCTGTTGGTGGAAAAGCATGCTCACCAAGTGTGGTCTACTGTGCTATATACTCTACACAGGCTCCGGGATGTTTCGCGCAAAAACCAGTTCCTCCCGGGACGGTTCGCGCAAAAAATATTTTTCGAACGGGACGTTTCCTCCCGGGACGGTTCGCGCATTTTTCAAAAAATGATTTCAAGGTTTTGGTTATCAAAATTAATCAAGTAAATGCAATGTGTATGTTAAACTAATTATGGACTTAATGGAAATGTATTTTTTATCTTTGATTTTTCTGAGAAAAATGTTTTGTTCTTATTTTTTCTTAAATTAAGGGGACGATTCACCCACGGGACTGTTCGCGCAAATGTATTTTTCAGTGATAATGCAAACGTTTTCTTAAAAAGGAAGGAATAAAAAGTCCATATTATTAAAGAAATATCTTTTATTCAATATTTAAATGATATTCCACATGTGGGTTAATTTATCAAGGCTAGCCATGAAACATTGAACAAAATATAGCACCTGAATAAAAAATAACAAGTCGTTGCTTTGCTGTTTTGAAATTTGAAAATAGGTAATAAATACGACATTTACAATTAGAAATAAAATGCAGTGGTTTGTATCTTCATTGCCCTCTGTATATACTTGCTTGTTGTCGGCGTTACATTGTATCTATCCCATATGGTTCTGGAATTTGCAGTGAGGTCTGCAGGACGGCACTTATTCTCAGCCAACGTATTGCATCAATCATACACAAACTGGTTTTGTTTTCTTCTTATTTTCATTTTTTCATATCTGTAATTTGTGATTCAATCACAAATTCAATCCAGGGCCTGGATAAATAAATAAATATTTGTTAAAATGGGTGTTATGACAACAATTGCAGTAATTATAACGTCGTTATTACGTTAATTTTGAATTGGCCACTAAAGTTGTTTGTGATCAAACGGGTAAACAAAATAAGATGATAACGCATATCACCATAATGAGCCAAACAATCTAATTTAACCAAGGGTTCATCAAACATCTGAAATATTTGTTTTTAATGATGCCAATGATTTAATTATCAATGACTTAAAGCTCACATTATGACATTTAGCGTCAAATTAAAGTAATCAATAATCACGGCGACTAATTTTTTGTTTATGTCACATCCCAGTCAGCATTTCAAATGTTATTTGCTTGCTCAAAGACACAACACGGCTACCCAGCGGGTTCGACCCCCCCCCCCCACCCCCACCCCGCCACACACACCTATAGTCGAAAATAAAAAAAATGAGCATACCCGTATTCCCGCATCCACGGTGTTGCTTACCCAGCTCCCCCCGCCCCACCCACCACCCCGCCACACACACAAATCACAACTCAGGACCTGCTGTGGTCTTTTGCATCTTCACATGAATTTAATGTCGACATACAGACAGTATATAATAAAATTAAAATATATACTTAAACATAAATCTTAAAAATTTAACTCCCAATGCGACAGAAACTAGCAACTACATGTATAAAAATAGCCTATACTATTTATTTTGTAGGTTGTAACAGTAAAAACGGATTTACCCGTGTACATGCATGTTTTTCGCTCACGCATCGAAAACAACGACCTTTCATAACAAGTTTATGAAAAATGTGGCAGAGTGTTGAAATCGCTTCCCACATTCACAAGCTTAGAGAGAGATTGGTGTTTTGCTTTGCAAATGAGCATGATTCCTATTGTATCAATCAATTTATTTATTACAAAAAATGGGTGAATCGACCTCTAAATTTGATTTTGAGCGAATCTTCCCAGTTTTTTTGCGCGAACCGTCCCGTTCGTTTTTTTTGCGCGAATCGTCCCGGTCGAATCGTCCCAGGGAGGAACTGGTTTCTGCGCGAAACATCCCTTAACCCTCTACACATACTCGATTCACAAAGGTTTGAGTTTGGCATATCTATTTATAGGGACGCTCCCGCGTCGCTCTTATGGTAGAACATGGTAAAAATGTTCTGTCCTATTCTGCTCTTCTGTACATTGATAGAAAAAAATCTTTCGTCAACCGGAACTTATTCTTGACATCATCGTGAGTCTTCATGACGTTGCCACGCGCGCTGCTTTATTATACTAAATTTACTAATTGATCAATTAAATTTCCATATAGTTTTATGTTGCCGTCACATTTCAACACACGCTGCATTGTACTAACTGATAAACTAACTTTCCATAATGGTAATGGTTGGCTATGATCCCCAGGGTGAGAAAGCTGTCATATCTGCGCAATGGCAGTAGAGCGTCGCGACAAAGGTAGTGCCTTATTAGCTCACCTGAGCCGAAGGCTCACAAGGTGAGCTTATAGGATGGCCATGATCCGGCGTCCGTCCGTCGTCCGTCGTCGTCCACAATTTCAAAGATCTTCTTCTCTGAAACCGCTTGGCCGATCTAGTTGAAATTTTATGTGGAGCCTCCTTTGGTAGTGGCATTTCAAGTTTGATCGCGAAATCCAGGTCACATGACCAAGATGGCCGCCACGCCCATATATGGTAAAAACCCTTCAAAAATCTTCTTCTCCAGAACCGGTGGGCGGATTTTCAGGAAACTTGGTATGTAGCATCGGGGACTTCAGCCCATCATAGTTTGATAAAATAATGACCCTTGGATGACCTTGACCTATTTTACGGCAAGGTCAAATTTGGAAACATAGGCTTTTACATAGGAAAAAGTGAAAACTATGGATTTTTTGAAAACTATTGCAGCCTGAGGCCTGAAAAGTGGTAGATGCAAACAACTAATGGAGTAGATGAAGGTATGTGATTAATATAGGTCAAGGTCATCTCTTGACCTTGGCCAGTCTGTTGTCCATACACACTTTACAAAGATCTTCTTCTCTGAAACTGCTTGGCCAATCAAAGTGAAATTTTATGTTGAGCATCCATGGGTAGGGGAGACGAAAGTTTGATCGCGAAATCGAGGTCACATGACCAAGATGGCCGCCACGCCCATATATGGTAAAAACCACTCAAAAATCTTCTTCTCCAGAACCGGTGGGCCGATTTCCACGAAACTTGGTATGTAGCATTGAGGACCTCAGCCCATCATAGTTTGATAAAATGATGACCCTTGGATGACCTTGACCTATTTTACGACAAGGTCAAATTTGGAAACATAGGCTTTTACATAGGAAAAAGTGAAAACTATGGATTTTTTGAAAACTATTGCAGCCTGAGGCCTGCAAAGTGGTAGATGCAAACAACTAATGGAGTAGATGAAGGTATGTGATTAATATAGGTCAAGGTCATCTCTTGACCTTGGCCAGTCTGTTGTCCATACACAGTTTTCAACGATCTTCTTCTCAGAAACTGTGCGGCCAATCAAAGTGAAATTTTTTGTGGAGCATCCATGGGTAGGGGAGACGAAAGTTTGATCGCGAAATCAAGGTCACATGACCAAGATGGCCGCCACGCCCATATATGGTAAAAACCACTCAAAAATCTTCTTCTCCAGAACCGGTGGGCGGATTTTCACGAAACTTGGTATGTAGCATCGGGGACTTCAGCCCATCATAGTTTGATAAAATGATGACCCTTGGATGACCTTGACCTATTTTACGGCAAGGTCAAATTTGGAAACATAGGCTTTTACACAGGAAAAAGTGAAAACTATGGATTTTTTGAAAACTATTGCAGCCTGAGGCCTGAAAAGTGGTAGATGCAAACAACTAATGGAGTAGATGAAGGTATGTGATTAATATAGGTCAAGGTCATCTCTTGACCTTGGCCAGTCTGTTGTCCATACACACTTTTCAAAAATCTTATTCTCTGAAACTGCTTGGCAAATCAAAGTGAAATTTTATGTGGAGCATCCATGGGTAGGGGAGACGAAAGTTTGATCGCGAAATCCAGGTCACATGACCAAGATGGCCGCCACGCCCATATATGGTAAAAACCTTTCAAAAATCTTCTTCTCCAGAACCGGCAGGCCAATTTTCATGAAACTTGGTATGTAGCATTTGGGACTCCAGCCCATCATAGTTTGTTGAAACGATGACCCTATGATGACCTTGACCTATTTTACGGCAAGGTCAATTTTGGAAACATAGGCTTTCACATGGGAAGAGGCGAAAACAAACTGTTGCAGCCTGAGACCTGAAAGTTGCTAGATGCAGACAACTAATGGAGTCAATGAAGGTAAGTAATTAATGAAGGCCAAGGTCATGTCTTGACCTTGGCCCAAGGTCATTTAAATATCAAAATTAAAATTATGGTTTTCTCAGAAATCACTGGGTTTGGAAACTATTGCAGCCTGAGACCTGAAACTTTGCAGATGCAGACAACTTATGAAGTCAATAAAGGTGTGTGAGTATTCAAGGTCAAGGTCATTTCATTATGACTTAATACTCCAAGATCAGGCTTCAGGTGAGCGTTCTCAGGACCAATGGTCCTCTGGTTTCATTTTAGCACACTGTTACATTACTTACCTCTCAAAGAAGACTCACCCCAAGTCTTGGCCTGGAGACTACATGGATAAGGCAACTCCGGTCTGGCAGTTGTCATTATCCCACCGCTGCCACCAAATGTAACAAACAACCGAGCCAAGCCACAACAAACCCCGTTGATAGAAAAGCATGCTCACCCATCAAGGGTGGTTTACTGCGCTATATACTCTACACTTACTCGATTCACAAGTTTTGAATTTGAAATTTGCACATCTATTAATAGCACACCATTACAGGAGCATTAATCGTTTTGCCTCGCACACAACAAGCTATTAGGCAAGGTAGATTTTCATAATGCCACATAAACATGGCAATATACCGTCATCCTCCCTGCGCTATATTTCTGAGGTTTCTCAGACTTATAGATATGAAATATTAAACACGGATTAAACCTAATTTGCATATTATTTGTTCTATAAAGGGGAACAACTTTGAATGCAGTTTATTCCATAACGGGGACGATGACGGTATGTATATTGCCCATAAACACAGTATCATATCCATATGTTTGTTTTGCAGGAGGTTGGCAGAATGAAGTTTGAACTGTTTGCAGATGTGGTTCCTAAAACAGCAGAAAACTT
The DNA here is from genome assembly GCA_964017185.1 of Rugalucina vietnamica. NCBI lineage: Eukaryota > Metazoa > Mollusca > Bivalvia > Lucinida > Lucinidae > Rugalucina > Rugalucina vietnamica. The sequence continues at coordinate 46,524,952 of OZ024882.1, read as the reverse complement.
CAGGTAACTGGTATATTGAGCCGAGACACAAGAAAATCGGTCTTTGGGTTGCACAACAAGGTCAGACACAAACTGTTCTGTGCAGTCACAGAAGAAGAGATATAATTAGAAGAGGAATTGTACTATCCCTGCAGTGAAAACAAAAGCATTGAACAACTGTGTAGCTACTTCATAGCTGATTTGCGCCTTTGTTTTTTGCATATGCTCAATCTGGTGGCTCATGTAATGGTGGTGTCTTACGAATGGAGCTGCATCTCAAAGAATATCGCTAGTTGTATGGAATATAAATTGAAGAAAAAAAATGAAACTTCTTAGTTTATGTTAATGTCTAACTCTGTATATGAGCCTTGACATGAGAAAAACAGTCTTCAGGGTTTCCTACCAGGTCTGCAGAAATCATTGATATCAGCCCCTACAGTTACAGAAGCGGGCTAGAAGCTTGAAATTTTGGATTTAAATAGAGGAGGAATTGTACTATCTATATAGCGAAAACAAAGGCGTTGATCATCTTAGCAGTAGTTACTGTGAAGCAACTACTGTCAAGCTGATCTGCGTCTTTGTTTTCGCATATATGCAAAAATCCAGTTTTCTCATTACGCGGCTCATATAGAATACATATTCTCTGGTGTTTGGTGTTTCACAAGTTGGACTAGATTATATATCAAAAGAATGAAAATAAGATCATAATGTCTATGATTTCAATAGCCTAGTAATATCAAAAAGTTCTGCCTAACTTTAAAAGATTCTGAAGAGACACTTGATGCTCATAAGAATGGAAATGTACAAGTAAGCAATGATTAGGTAATGGCACAATCAGAAAGAAATTCCCACCCCAAAAACCGAGGTGGGAAAAACTAAATTGACAATTAGATACTTATACTCAGAAAGCATATCGTAAGCCGAGTGAGCAGCTATTTCCCAATAGGCGGCCACTCAGTTACCCAAACTTAAATAAAAGTAAGAAAACGCACATACGGTTCAAACAGCACAAAAAGTTTACTCTAAAACATTAAACAAATGCAGGGCTTTTTCTGACCTTTTTGGGAAATTTTTGGTACCGATGAAATTGGGAAAAAATTGTGTGATTTTGGGGGGAAAAACGACGATTTTGGGAAAAAATAGTGCAATTTTTAGCAAAATTGGGAAAGTTTACCTTTTAAATTGAGATTTTTCTGCTTATTGTGAATGGTCTGGATCAGTTGGGAATTTTTTCAGCCAATTGGGAAAAAATTTGGTACCGGAAACCGGACCCAGTTTTGTATAGAGAAAAAGCCCTGAAATGGAACCACAACAGAAATATTGCCTTGGAACTTGACTTGTTAAATGTACAACAGTGAGAAAGTCAATTGTTTAATCACTACTCTGATTGCTCATTTTAGACAGTTCTGTACAGGTGAACACAGAAAAGATGGTGTGCCAATTGGTTTCAAAGGCTGTTGCTTTCATAGGTAAGTCACTGACATGAGAGGACCATAACCATGATAACAATAACATTGTTCTGAATCTGAATGGTTTACTGGTGACGCGCTTAATTGACAATACTTCACTTTCTTATATAGAGGATCTTACACGAGTGGTCATTTCTTATGAAATGACCATGAGTGTAAGACTACTCTTTTTATTATATGACCTTTCAAATAGGATTTTAGCGCCTTCTCACATGTCTAAGAGGATAAAATTTCAATGAAAATTTACATTGTTATGGACGTCGCCAATGACGTTTCCTATTCCCGCAAAAGTGTGGTCATAACACTTTTTTAGCTCACCTGAGCCGAAGGCTCACAAGGTGAGCTAATAGGATAGCCATGATCCGGCGTCCGTCCGTCGTCCGTCGTCCGTCGTCCGTCGTCGTCCACAATTTCAAAGATCTTCTTCTCTGAAACCGCTTGGCCAATCTAGTTGAAATTGTATGTGGAGCCTCCTTGGGTAGTGGCATTTTAAGTTTGATCGCGAAATCCAGGTCACATGACCAAGATGGCCGCCACGTCCATATATTTTAAAAACCACTCAAAAATCTTCTTCTCCAGAACCGGTGGGCCGATTTCCACGAAACTTGGTATGTAGCATCGGGGATGTCAGCCCATCATAGTTTGATAAAATGATGACCCTTGGATGACCTTGACCTATTTTACGGCAAGGTCAAATTTGGAAACATAGGCTTTTACATGGGAAAAAGTGAAAACTATGGATTTTTGGAAAACTATTGCAGTCTGAGGCCTGAAAAGTGGTAGATGCAAACAACTTATGGAGTAGATGAAGGTATGTGATTAATGTAGGTCAAGGTCATCTCTTGACCTTGGCCAGTCTGTCGTCCATACACACTTTTCAAAGATCTTCTTCTCTGAAACTGCTTGGCCAATCAAAGTGAAATTTTATGTGGAGCATCCATGGGTAGGGGAGACGAAAGTTTGATCGCGAAATCCAGGTCACATGACCAAGATGGCCGCCACGCCTATATATGGTAAAAACCACTCAAAAATCTTCTTCTCCAGAACCGGTGGGCCGATTTCCACGAAACTTTGTATGTAGCATCAAGGACCTCAGCCCATCATAGTTTGATAAAATGATGACCCTTGGATGACCTTGACCTATTTTACGGCAAGGTCAAATTTGGAAACATAGGCTTTTACATAGGAAAAAGTGAAAACTATGGATTTTTTGAAAACTATTGCAGCCTGAGGCCTGAAAAGTGGTAGATGCAAACAACTAATGGAGTAGATGAAGGTATGTGATTAATATAGGTCAAGGTCATCTCTTGACCTTGGCCAGTCTGTTGTCCATACACACTTTACAAAGATCTTCTTCTCTGAAACTGCGCGGCCAATCAAAGTGAAATTTTATGTGGAGCATCCATGGGTAGGGGAGACGAAAGTTTGGTCGCGAAATCCAGGTCACATGACCAAGATGGCCGCCACGCCCATATATGGTAAAAACCTCTCAAAAATCTTCTTTTCCAGAACCGGTGGGCCGATTTCCATGAAACTTGGTATGTAGCATCAAGGACCTTAGCCCATCATAGTTTGATAAAATGATGACCCTTGGATGACCTTGACCTATTTTACGGCGAGGTCAAATTTGGAAACATAGGCTTTTACATAGGAAAAAGTGAAAACTATGGAATTTTTTGAAAACTGTTGCAGCCTGAGGCCTGAAAAGTGGTAGATGCAAACAACTAATGGAGTAGATGAAGGTATGTGATTAATATAGGTCAAGGTCATCTCTTGACCTTGGCCAGTCTGTTGTCCATACACAGTTTTCAAAGATCTTCTTCTCTGAAACTGCTTGGCCAATCAAAGTGAAATTTTATGTGGAGCATCCATGGGTAGGGGAGACGAAAGTTTGATCGCGAAATCCAGGTCACATGACCAAGGTGGCCGCCACGCCCATATATGGTAAAAACCACTCAAAAATCTTCTTCTCCAGAACCGGTGGGCCGATTTCCACGAAACTTTGTATGTAGCATTGGGGACCTCAGCCCATCATAGTTTGATAAAATGATGACCCTTGGATGACCTTGAATTATTTTACGGCAAGGTCAAATTTGGAAACATAGGCTTTTACATAGGAAGAAGTGAAAACTATGGATTTTTTGAAAACTATTGCAGCCTGAGGCCTGAAAAGTGGTAGATGCAAACAACTAATGGAGTAGATGAAGGTATGTGATTAATATAGGTCAAGGTCATCTCTTGACCTTGGCCAGTCTGTTGTCCATACACACTTTTCAAAGATCTTCTTCTCTGAAACTGCTTGGCAAATCAAAGTGAAATTTTATGTGGAGCATCCATGGGTAAGGGAGACTATAGTTTGATCGCTAAATCCAGGTCACATGACCAAGGTGGCCGCCACGCCCATATATGGTAAAAACCTTTCAAAAATCTTCTTCTCCAGAACCGGCAGGCCAATTTTCATGAAACTTGGTATGTAGCATTTGGGACTCCAGCCCATCATAGTTTGTTGAAATGATGACCCTATGATGACCTTGACCTATTTTACGGCAAGGTCAATTTTTGAAACATAGGCTTTCACATGGGAAAAGGCGAAAACAAACTGTTGCAGCCTGAGACCTGAAAGTTGCTAGATGCAGACAACTAATGGAGTCAATGAAGGTAAGTAATTAATGAAGGCCAAGGTCATGTCTTGACCTTGGCCCAAGGTCATTTAAATATCAAAATTAAAATTATGGTTTTCTCAGAAATCACTGGGTTTGGAAACTATTGCAGCCTGAGACCTGAAACTTTGCAGATGCAGACAACTTATAAAGTCGATAAAGGTGTGTGAGTATTCAAGGTCAAGGTCATTTCATTATGACTTAATACTCCAAGATCAGGCTTCAGGTGAGCGTTCTCAGGACCAATGGTCCTCTGGTATTACATGACATTATCCACTGGAAAACAGCGGCATCATATGATAAAAGTGGAAAAATTAACAAAGTATTTGTAAACTGTCTGGAAGCCTTGCCTATGACTAGTATAGGTACAAGTAATTCAGGCATTCAGTATGACTGCATGGAAAGTTTTGTTATGTCAATACTCCTGTGATAACTCTATCTGGCTCATGTTTATTTCAGAGTGATAAAAGATTTCATGGTTCAAGGTGGCGACTTTGTAAATGTGAGTACTGATTTATCAGAATACATGTACTGTGGCTGGGCACATGGATTTCCCTCAGCTTTGTATGCCAGGAGTCCTTTGAACTCTCAAGTTTGATTTTTAGCTCACCTGAGCCGAAGGCTCACAAGGTGAGCTTATAGGATGGCCATGCTCCGTCGTCCGTCCGTCCATCCACAATTTCAAAGATCTTCTCCTCTGAAACCGCTTGGCCAATCAAAGCCAAACTTCATGTGGAGCATCCTTAGGAAGGGGGAACAAAAGTTTATATAAATGGTCCAGGTCACATGACCAAGATGGCTGCCATGGCTATAAATAGCAAAAACATATAAAAATCTTCTTCTCCAGAACCAGTGGGCAGATTTCCACAAAACTTGGTATGTAGCATCGGGGACGTTGGTTCATCATACTTTATATAAATCATGACCCTAGGATGACCTTGACATATTTTATGGCAAGGTCAACTTAGGTCGCCAATGCATTTGAATGGAAAAAATGGTAAAATGCTATTTATTGGGTAAAACTTACTGGGAATAGGCAAGTGGACAAAAGATTAATGTTAATGGAAAATTTTAGCCCCTGGGGGCTGTCTGCCCCTGCCCCGGGGCTATAAACATGTATATTTTCATAGTAATGAAACATCTTCTCCCATGAAACCGCTTGGCCAATCAAAGCCAAACTTCATATGGAGCATCCTTGGGAAGGGGGAAAGAAAGTTTACAATGGTCAAGGTCACATGACCAAGATGGCTGCCATGGCTATAAATAGAAAAAACTTTTAAAAATCTTCTTCTCCAGAACCAGAAGGCCAATGATTTTGAAACTTGGTGTGAAGCATCAGTGAATGGAGCTGTACAAAGTTTATATAAATCATGATCCTGGGATGGCCTTGTCCTATTTTACGGCAAGGTCAAAATAGGCCACTCATGCATTTGAATGGGGAAAAGTGTTAAAATGTCATTTGTAGGTAAAAAATTGCAGGAAGTGGGCAAATGGACTTATTTTTGATGATTCTGAAAAAATTTGGACCCCAGGGGTCTGTCTGCCCCCACCCCGGGGCAATATACATGTATATTACTGTGATATTCAAAGATCTTCTTCTCTGAAACCGCTTGGCCAATCAAAGCCAAACTTTATGTGGAGCATTCTTAGGAAGAGTGAATGAAAATTTGTATAAATGGTCAAGGTCACATGACCAAGATGGCCGCCATGGCTATAAAAAGAGCTCTAAAACCCTTAAAAATAGAAGGCTTATGATTTTGAAACTTGGCATGAAAAAGTACAAGTAGGCAAAGATCAGGAAAAGGCGCAATCAGAAAAAGACTCCCACTCCAAAAACCAAGGTGGGAAAAAACCAAACTAACAATCAGGTACTTATACCATGAAAACATTTCGTAAGCCGAATGAGCAGCTATTTTCCCAATAGGTGGCCACTCAGTTACCTTAACTTAACTAAAAATATGCAAACATACATAAGGCGCCAACAGCACAAAAATATTTTAAACACCAAGACATAAAACAAAAAGAACCACCACAGAAGTATCGACTTGGAACGATCAGTAACACAAAGTTACTGGCGGGTTTAAATCGATTTTACACGGCCGTAACCTCACCCTCAGCTTCTGCAGTGGTTCATAACATTTAGTTAGTTCTTCGGTCCTCATGGTGAATCTCTAACTAGTCAATGAATCATCAAGAACAAACAAATAAATCATGATAAACATCCTGATGAATCAAAAACCAGGACTCACAGATTCAGTAAGCTGCCCGACGATGGAGATCCCTGGGCGCCAAATAACTTACTAACTCTGGAGCTAAAGAAAAACATCAGTTGGACCCCGGTGGGCCAAGCAACAGACAAGAAGCTCCAGCCCCAACCAACTAAAATGAATAGCTTTAAGTCGGGGCCATCATAGAGTCTGACGCCCGACCCACCGGCGTGCAATTAAAGAAGGCAGCATAGTTATCAACCGTGATTGGGTTAAAAACTAAGCATGCAGACTGTCGCATAACATTCAAGTTATAACCTATACGTCTGTAACGTGTTATGATTTTTCTAAACTGAAAAGAAAAATCATTACTTCCTATAAGTTTCTTAAATTTGTAAACCAAGTCACCATAAAATTCTGGTTCCGAAAGACCCTCACTTAAAAGCGTCTTTATCCCAACATTATATTTGGAAATCAATTCATAGTGTCTACGATAAAATTTAGAAAAGGTTTTTCGAAGTTTATGATACCGATAGCCCTGTTGGAGAAGTTTGGCCGTTAAAGATTTATTTCGAGCGTTGAAGTCTGTAACATGATTGCAGACTCTAGCAAACTTAATAAGTTGCGAAATGTTTACACCATAAGAAGCACGACGAGGAACGTCACCATCCAAAAATGGAAAATTTACTATATCAAATTCAAAGTCATCGCGCTTATCATAAATTTTAGAAGAAACAAATCCATTTGCAACAGAAAGATGTAGATCTAAAAGCATCAGGCAATGGAGCTCTACAAAATTTGTATAAATCATGACCCTGGGATGACCTTGACCTTTTTTACGGCAAGGTCAACTTAGGCAGCCCATGCATTTGAATGTGAAAAAATAGGAAAATGTCATTTAATGGGAAAAAACTTGCTAGGAATGAGCAAATGGACAGAAGATTTATGTTTATAAAAATATTTTGGGCCCAGAGGGTTGTCTGCCCCTGCCTCGGGGCTATATACATACATGTGTATGTGCATAATATTGAACATTTTCTCTGAAAGCGCTTGGCTAATCAAAGCCAAACTTTATGTGGAACATTCTTACGAAGAGTGAATGAAAGTTTGTATAAATGGTCAAGGTCACATGACCAAGATGGCCGCCATGGCTATAAATAGCAAAAACTTTTAAAAATCTTCTTCTCCAGTACTAGAAGGCCTATGATTTTGAAACTTGGCATGAAGCATCAAGCAATGGAGCTCTTCAAGGTTTGTATAAATCATGACCCTGGAATGACCTTAACCTTTTTATGGCAATGTCAACTTAGGTTGCCTAAGCATTTGAATGGGGAAAATTATAATGTCATTTGAAGGGCAAAACTTGCAGTAAATTTGCAAATGACTGAATCTTTATGATTTATTTAAGAAATTGACTCCAGAGGTTGCCCTGATCCTGCCCTGGGGTTATATACATGTATATTAGTACCATTCTAGTCAAAGTTATTGGTATATATCTCAGGTCTCAGGTGAGCGTTTACAGGACCATTGGTCTTCTGGTTGAGGGTCCTGGTACAATTTCTATGTAACTATCCCTCTACCCAATAAGATAAAATTATTGACTATGTTCCAGCTAATAAGGTGGAAATAAACAATGAACATTAAGATTTCTTACAACTAGATTCGAAACAAGACCTATGCAGAAGCTCTATTAAATAGACAAATTGCTGAAAATTGCTTTCAAACGTTTTGCACGATGTCTACAGGGAATTCATTTAGAGAGTCCCTGGCAGGTGTTTGTCATTCTGGGACTCAATATCCTACACCAGGGAAAACTCTTGTTGTCATTATAATCCTGACTTAAAAATGGTGCTTTTCAACATTTTCTGCTACATAGAGATATTTTGTTGCTATTTAACTCGTTTAAGCCTGGCATCCCTTTTATGGGACATAGGCAATTAGAATAGCCCCAGATGTGACGCCGCAAAACGCGGCGTCCCATCTGGGGCTATTCTGTTTGCTAAGAGGATTTTCATCAAAAAATTATTTGAAAATTGAAAATCACTCCTGATGCCCCTAAAAATGAAAGTGGACTCACCCAAATGATAAAAATGGGAAAATCCATTCGTCAATTATGGGTTAATTGAACGGACTGTACAGAATCAGACTCTCTAAGAAAATTTGAACAAAACTGAGTTTGTCATGATATTGACCCATATATGACGAATGGGTTTTCCCATCATTATCAGTTGGGTGAGTCCACTTCAGTTTTTAGGGGCATCAGGTGTGATTTTAAAATTTCACTCAATTTTTCGATAAAAATTCTCTAAGCAAACAGAATAGCCCCAGATGGGATGCCGCGTTCTGCGGCGTCACATCTGGGGCTATGCTGTTTGCCTATGTCCCACAAAAGGGACGCCAGGCATAAATGAGTTAATGTCTTGTCTAAATGTATGGATCAAATTACACTTGATTATAAATATTGCACTGAAAAATTAAATAAATTGTAGCGAAAAATAGATTTGTTGACCATATTGTATGGTTGATTGAGAAGAACGTTTCATGATTTGTCGGATAATTGTAAGTGAAATATGCACTGAGTATTGGTAATCTGCCTTTTTTAGATCTTGCCTAAGTACAGTGTGGCTAGAATTTTAGCCACATCATGAGGAAAGCAACAATATGCGTATAACCTATAACAAAGACGCAGATCAGCTTCACAGAAACGGCGAAGCTGATCAGCGCCTTTGTTTTCGCTACAGGGATAGCACTATTCTTCTACTTTCTAAATCCGAAATTTCCAGCCTCTGGCCATCTTCTGTGCTTGAACAGCTCCATTTGTGTTTGACCTGTTGAAAAACCATGCTGGTTTTCTCATGAGGTGGCTCATTTATAGTGGACTGTCTTGACAGGAAACAAACTGTTAGCCAGGATGTAAAGCACAATAGGATATCAAGCTAACAACGCAAATATGCACAGTTATCTTTTCTTGCCAAGTCGTACAACAGTTATCCAGAGACAACAAATGTGTTTGGGAACAACTGATGTGGATAATATGAATATAAGACTGTACTATTCAAATACCTGTCTTGGAAGAACTTTCCACCGATCAGAATGGTCTGTTGAAAGTTATTGCCAGATAGTTATTTATTACCTACTGTCTTATGAATATGGAAATTCCTAATTAAGAGATGATGCATAGTTTGAAAGAAATCCCGCGCTCCTGACGAAATTCGAACCAGGATGGCCGGGGTAGAAATCCAGTGCTCTAACCACTGCGCCAAAGAGTCGACTCCCTGACGTAGTATGTCAGAGATTGTACTTATCGGATTCATTGTATCGAATATCTGTGCTATTTATAGATGCTATGCATCATGTGATCTGCCAACTTGACCTTCCATTACCATGGCAGATAATCTTGAATGAAATATGGAGCAATGGGACATGACAACTGTCACCTTATTGCTTTTATCTGTCTTAGTTGTTCTCTGTCGCAGTGGTTGTCTCACGATAAGCAGCATGAGCTGTACTTGTAATTTTTATGTTTTACAGTCAGATGGCACAGGTTTACAGAGTATCTATGGTGGCCCATTTGCTGATGAAAATTTCAGAATGAAACACACTGGACCTGGTATACTATCAATGGTAAAACATTGATAATTTGTTAATTGACAGGTTAAATTTGAAACGGAAAAATGGAAATGTTTTACTTCTAGGGAATAAGCTACAGGGCAACTACAGAGAAAGGGTCTCCATATATGAAAAAAAAAAAAGTTATACTAGTTTCCAGCTGAGGGAGAATTGAAAATAAAAAGAATATATATTGGAAGCAAACCTTAAATTAAGTCAAAACATTTCTTAAATTTTCTTTGGAAGAGAAGAAAATTCTTAATATTATTGGCTAGCTTAATCTCTGAACATTTGTAGACATCATCAGGAAAACATGTCCATGTAATGTTTACCCCCTTATAGCCCTTTTTAATATAGAAAACAGGGGCAGATCCAGGTTTTCTGGAGAGGGGGTTCGTTTTCATACTTTTACCAATATTTTCTAAAATATCCCCATGAAAATGAAATAATTTTGTCGCAGAGGGGGGGTTCGCTTGAACCCCCTGACTCCCTGTAAATCGGCCACTGGAAAAGCTGGGTTTTACAAGGGTATAAGTATTTTTCTTAGTTTTGCTTCAAAACATAGTTTGTGGGTACATGTTATAACCTCATGCGTGAGGCGGTCCTAACGTGTACCCACAATCTATGTTTTGAGCAAAAAAATGTTAAAAATACATGTATCAGACATTTTCCAATGAAATTTTCAATTTTTACAGATGAAAAATCTCCATAATATTGCAATGGCAATAAAGCATAACATCAATATACTGGTCCCGTTAGTGTTATGGTCATAGCGTCCGCAGTGCGTCATACAATAGACATTTAAAAAATTGTGTGGCTACCTTGCTTGATGCTTAACATTATAAGGCAAGCAATGGTGACAAAAGGTCTTACTTATTATGGCCAAAACCCCAATAGAGGGTAACATTTATAATATAACAAACCTTAAATTGAAAATTATTATAACCAATAAACCATTATTCTATGCTTCAGGCCAACAGTGGTAAAGACACCAATGGCTGTCAGTTCTTTATAACCTGTTCAAAATGTGACTTTTTAGATGGTAAACATGTAGTCTTTGGTGAGTATAATACGAGTATAATATGAGTATAATACGAGTATAATATGAGTATAATACGAGTATAATATGAGTATAATACGAGTATAATATGTGTATAATACGAGTATAATATGAGTATAATACGAGTATAATATGAGTATAATATGAGTATGATATGGGGGTTTCTGAACAGGTCATACACAAACCGGCCTCTACAGTCTCAGAAAAAGACTAGAAGCTTGATATTACTAATCAGAGCTGGCCCTGAGGTTATAAAACTTTTTTCATGCTCAACTCAGCTGAGCTTGAAATTTCAAATACTCATAGATACTGAAATAGCCCAAATATATTGAAATTGAAGGTTTATAGCTCCAAAGCATGTAATTTATCCTGCTAATAAATGTTAAAATGCCAACAATTGTTGGCATTTTAATATTTATGAGCAGGATAAATTTTAGTCTCAGCTGAGCTGAGCATGAAAAAAGTTTTATAACCTCGGGGCCTGGTCTGCCTCTTTGTTTTCACATAGGCAAATAGCCAGTTTTCTCATGATGTGGCTCATATCACCTTGCTTTTAACAATTTGGGACATTTATATGTTTCCACTAATCTTGAAAGATTGAAAAAAATATCAAGATTTTCAATTAAAATTGCCTTCTCATGCCATCCAAAACTTAACTGTAGAGTAAGTGAAAGTATTATTTGAAAATTACTCCTTGAAAAAGTATTATAAAGTTGTCCTTAAAAAGTCTTTGAAAAGTACTTAAAATTTTACTTGCCAGTATGAACTCTGGTATCACATACCTGTATTTGTCCATACATGTTTACACTTCCATACATGCGCTTGGTTCGGGCCGAGTTCAGTGACTGATAATTGTGCTTTGGTTGGCACCTGTTACTAAGTATTTGTCATTTGTTACAGGTAAAGTGATAGATGGTCATCTTATTCTCCGGAAGATAGAAAATGTCCCCACGGGTCCAAACAACAAGCCTAAAGTACCAGTTGTCATATCACAATGTGGAGAAATGTGACACAGAGACAATTCTAATCTTTTAGGACCACGCTGTGTTCAATGAAAGAGTGTTATATGAGACCCAAAATGTCTCCACAGGAATCAACCGCAAGAAGCCTAAAGTACATTGTATCAGTAGTGATACTGCAGTGTGGAGAAATGTGACAAAGAAATAATTTTTCTAAGACATTGTGCTCAGTTGATGATCTATTAGAGTTTTATGGTCCTACATCTCAAACCAGTTTCTATTCAGGCTGATCAGTTATTAATGTCTACACAGGCCCAAACAACAAGCCTAAAGTACCAGCCTTGATGTCACAATTTGGCGAGATGTGACACACTAAGATAACTTTACTTTACTTGATTTTCAAAAACTTTCTGGAAGATGGTGTATGGAAAGTTAGTTTTACACATAACAGCTTGTTCAGTATGAGAAAATATCTACTAGTTGTTCTTTTCTTTCTTTATAATCAGTATGGGCCCCTGCCCATTGTTCTGCAAAAACTACTGTAAGAATTTTCTTAAACGCCCGAGCATTTACTATAAACAATGTTTTTTCTATAGAAGGGGATGGGCATTCATTGGAGGCTACACTGTTGGGCAACACTCAAGCATTCATATTTAGAATCTGAAATTATTGGAGGTCCTTGATCTACCCTAGAGAGGACTTTTGTTTATGATTGCCATTTATTGGGACTACAAAAGAAAAAAAAATCAACTTGTATATTATAGCAAAATTAGAAATTACTGCTTAAAAATATTGGATTTTTCTCAACATTTTCAAAGTGGGCATTAATTAGAGGTTCCTGGAATTCCAAAACTCACAGATTAAATGGCCATTTTTGGCATCCAAATAGGGGGGTGGGCGTTTATTAAAGAATGGGCGTTTAATAGAATTTTTACAGTATATGGGCTGCTTGTACTTCCAGACAAAGCCTATTGACAACTGCCTGATTGAAGCAATAAATCAAGTAAAACTGAAACAGATCTGAATATATAATATAGGGATCAACCATGGTTTTCAGTGTTCAAACATTCGATGGATCACGAGGAAGGTGTTTGAGCACAAGGCCGCAGGCCGCATGTTCAAACACCTTCCGAGTGATCCAGCAAATGTTTGAACACTGAAACAAACCATGGTTGATCGCTATTCTTGCATTTTCACTCTAATCCACTTAAAATCTCATTAAAATAACATTAGCAATGTAAAAACCCACCGAAAACGGCGGAGCTTCTTCAACGTCGGCCATTTCGTTTCTACGAAACACATGACGTCACGTCGCATTGACCAATGACATCGCCCAATACCCATGTTCAAACGGCACGTGAATTTCATGATTTGAACATGGGTTTTGCGGTTTGAGCACGGCTTTCGACCAATCGAAAACGGCCTCGAACAGCTATGCGCATAGATATCTATGCAAGAACATGAAATTGAAGTGTTAGAGTAGCACTCTTAATCATGCATTCACCATATTGCCATTTTGAGTTTCGTGATTGTTATGTGATTGATGATTCTCAGTTTGGTATAATACTGCCTAATTAAAAAAAATGAACTATGCTTCTGACAGCAAGCAACTGAAGATGCCTTCTGCTGTTGCATTCTTATTTGTTTAATACCACAGAGCCAATGGTCCTGTAAACAGTCATCTGACAGTGTTCGCCAAATCTGTCTGACCATCTGACATGTCAGACAAAAACTAGCCTCGGTCAGACAAAAATTTTGCAGCACAGGACCGAATGTCCTGTGAAAAATTTGGCTGAGCACTTTGCCGACATATTCTTGGTCAGGTGAAAATTTGTTCGGTCAGACAAACTGATAGAGTCTGTCTGACCAAAGGTCCTGTAAGGGTTTGACCAGTTTGGTGAACACTGATCTGATCCGGATGGTTTTGAAAGGGATCTTCCCACAGTGTATGCCGGCGGCCCCCGTGGCCGAGCGGTTAAGAGCGCTGATTCTTAATCACTCAGTCATCTCACCGCTGTGTCTGGTGTGGGTTTGAGCCCCGCTTTGGCCACATGTGAGACAAGCCAAGTTCTGCTTGCGAGTGTCCCACATGGTTATTCTCGGGGTTCTCCCGTTTTAGCCCACCTACTGATTGACCCGTCTCATATCAGCTAAAATAATCTTGAAAGGGATGGAAAACAGAATTAAAAAAAAAATGTGTATGCCCATACTATTTAAGCTCACCTGCAGAGCCTATATCTCAAATGAGCTAATAATATCCAGCCAGAAACATTCATTACGAAAACTTGCCCATGCCATAGACAGAGAATTTTTTAGCTTTAAAAATTGAAAATTTTTATCTGAAAATTTTTGATAATTTTCTTATTTTTGCTCAAAACATAGATTGTGGGTACACGTTAGAACCGCCTCGCCAAGGCGGTTCTAACGAGTACACACAATCTATGTTTTGGAGCAAAAATAAGAAAAATAGGTATACCCCTGCATACCCCAGTTTTGCTATATAATAGTGGGGTATAAGTGGGTATTCATTACACGGACATGTTTTCGTGATGATAGTCCAATTCTCTGTAATTTGTATACTTTGCGGTTTAAAATCCCAGTCAGAAGTTTTATATTTCAAGTGAGGATAGAGCCAACATTTTGTTCTTTTAAAACATTAGTATTGGGAATGTATAAGTCTTGCTGAAGGACTTAATTTGAGCTGCATCGTGAGAAAACGGGATTATTGCCTATGCGAAAACAAAGGCGCAGATCAGCTTCGCAGTAACTGCGAAGCTGATCAGCGCCTTTGTTTTCGCTACTTGGATAGTACAATTCCTCTTCTACTTAAATCCGAAATTTCAAGCTTCTAGCTCTTTTCTGAGCTTGTACAGGCCGGTTTGTGTCGGACCTGGTCGGAAATCCCGAAGACCGGTTTTCTCGCGTCGCGGCTCATTTCATCACCAAGCTCCGTTATATTAGGACAAAACAAATACATTCACCATTAACAGGCCACAACTATTCATGATTGTTTGGAAGAATGACCAGGTATAATCTTCAAGGAAAACTGTATTGCTCAAACTATTGTTTGTGGCTGCTCTATTACTACTGATTCACCCTGTATATGCAACCAAATTTATTACAGTATAGACAGATGCGACATCATGCTGCATGCGACGGTTGAAAGTCAGGTCATTTGGGCAACAACCGACAGCAAAAAGTAAAGATAAAACTTGTAATCAGGTTCAAAATTCTTTCAAGGATTAAAATTAAATTTTTGTTCACAGGACATTCTTGGAATATAATGCTATACATGCGCGGATCCAGAAATTTTCATGAGAGGGGGTCCAACGAAAATGGTAATTTTTGGTCACAGACGAGGGGGGTCCAAACCCCCCCCCCCCCAAAAAAAAAAAAAAATCCCGAAATTACCCTTTTTTAGGTAAAATTTTCAAATTCCAGGGGGGGGGGGGGTCCGGTCCCCCCTCTGGATTCGCGCATGTTATACACTCCCGGTCTACAAGAATTCCATATTTTGTCAACGTTACCAAAAATAAAAAATATTTGCAGTTGAATTAACCAGTAAACAGGTTGAATAAGGGACATGGTAAGACGACGTGACATTTATTTTGGGGGTGGGGGAGGTTCCATCGTTTCTGGAAATCTGGAAGAAAAGCTCTCGAGTATTAAACACAAACAAAAAATTGTGTACAGTGACCAATCTATAGCAGAATATTTGAGCCGTCTCGTGGGAAAACCAACAATGTGGTTTCCGAACAGGTCTGACACAAACCGGCCTGTACAGCTACAGAAGCAGGCTAGAAGCTTGAAATTTTGGAGTTAAGTAGAGGAGGAATTGTACTATCCGAGTAGCGAAAACAAAGGCGCTGATCAGCTTCGCGGTTACCGCGAAGCTGATCTGCGTCTTTGTTTTCGCCTATGCAGATTGTTGGTTTTCCTATGGGACGGCTCATTTAATGTTAGATTACCAGTATTAACTTTGTTGCGTATATTTCATTACAAAAACTTGTCCTTTCAATATATGGAGATTTTTTTCAGTCTTAAAAATTGAAGATTTCATTAGAAAAAAAAAAAGATATTTTTAATATTTTTTGCTCAAAACATACATTGTGGGTACACGTTAGAACCGCCTTGGCAAGGCGGTTCTAACGAGTACCCACAATGTACATGTATGTTTTGGATCAAAAATAAGAAAATTAGGTGTATCCCTGCAAACGCCAGTTTTTCTATATAAATTTGGGGTTTATGGGGGTATACATTTCACGGACATGTTTTCCTGGACCCGGTTGTTCAAAGCATCGTTAGCTTAACGATATCGTTAAGACATATTTGTTAAGCAAATATCAGCAAAAGTAACAAATACACAGTTATTTTTTGTTGAAAAAATGTGAGAATCCTTTGCAGTGCAAAGGATTCTCACATTTTTCAACAAAAAATAACAGTGTATTTGTAATATTAATGTTTGAAATTTAAACGAAACGTTAACTAACGATGTCGTTAGTTTTGAACAACTGGGCCCTGATGTTCTGGCTGTAATGAATGTCCTGGTACATTTCAATGACTATTATAGCCTAGGCTCCAAATTTTCTAGATGTAGGGATTGAAAAATCACATATTCTTATACAAAAGGATTGACAGCAAGCTATACAATATGCAACAATTAGCAGCAATGGTGCCTTGGGGGTGAAGATATGTGCAAATTAACTTTTCAATTTCTTAAAATATCTCTGGAAATAATGATCCATAGCTTCCTTTGAGCATTGGACATGTCGTTATGGCCTAGTAACGTTATATGTATACAACCATTTTGAGCACTGAAGAAGGATAGTAACAAGTAGCCCAAGGGCAACGATCGCTCACCTGAGAGTCAACAAGTACAGACACTGGACAAAGTGAATATTTTTTTAACCCTAAATGGGTATGGCGGCCATCTTGGTAATGTTTCAGGTCTATGGCTGCAATAGTTACCATAGTATCATTGGTCCTGTAAACGCTTACCTGAGACCTAGTTGTCACTTTTCTCCATGTTTCCATGTTTGCCTATGTTTCCAAAATTGACCTTGACCTAAATTAATCACATACCTTCATCTACTCTTATTACAATGTAGTTGTTTGCATGTACCACTTTTCAGGTCTCGAGCTGCATTTAGTTTACAAAATATCCATTGTTTTCACTTTTTCCCATGTAAAAGCCTATGTTTCCAAAATTGACCTTGCCGTAATTTAGGTCAAGATCATCCTAGGGTCATCATTTTATCAAACTATGATGGACTGGAGTCCCAAATGCTACATACCAAATTTCGTGAAAATCGGCCTGCCGGTTCTGGAGAAGAAGATTTTTGAGTGGTTTTCTTCATATATGGGCGCGGCGGCCATCTTGGTCATGTGACTTAGATTTCGGGATCAAACTTTCGTTACCCCTACCCAGGGATGCTCCACATAAAATTCCAGTTTGATTGGCCATGCGGTTTCAGAGAAGAAGATCTTTGAAAAGTGTGTATAGACGACAGATCGGCCAAGGTCAAAAGATGACCTTGACCTAAATTAATCACATACTTTCATTAGTTGTTTTGAATCTACCACTTCTCAGGTCTCAGGCTGCAATAGTTTTGAAAAAATCCATATTTTTCACTTTTCCCCATGTAAAAGCCTATGTTTCCAAAATTGACCTTGACGTAAAATAGGTCAAGGTCATCCTAGGGTCATTATTTGATTAAACTACGATGGGCTGGAGTCCCAAATGCTACATACCAAGTTTCGTGAAAATCGGCCTACCCGTTCTGGAGAAGAAGAATTTTGAGTGGTTTTTACCATATATGGGCGTGGCGGCCATCTTGTGTGACCCAGATTTCGCGATCAAATTTTCGTCCCCACTACTCAGGGATGCTCCACATAAAATTTCACTTTGATTGGCCAAGCGGTTTCAGAGATCTTTGAAAAGTGTGTATGGATGACAGACCCTTCAAGGTCAAGAGATGACCTTGACCTAAATTAATCATATATCTTCATCTACTACATTAGTTGTTTGCATCTACCACTTTTCAGGTCTCAGGCTGCAATAGTTTTCAAAAAAATGCAATTTTCCGCTTTTCGTCTTATAAGTCAGTGGAAACTTTAAGTTGCCATAGCAACCAAAGTAGTGGGACAAGGACAATAAAAAAAACTTTGTAGAGGCTAGTATCATAAGCATGTATGCAAAGTTTCAGCTTTATCCGCCTTACAGCTTCTGTGAAGAAAATTTTTGAATATTTTTTCGAAAATTTACCCCTTACGTTGCTATAGCAACCAAACGAATAAAGCGATTTTGACAAAAGTTGCCTAAAACGGGGAGGACTACTCAATAAACATTTATGTAAAAACAAAATTTCAATATCCTCAATGAAACGGCCGAAATTGCAAATTTCCACTTTTTTCCATATAAGTCAGTGGAAACTTCAAGTTACCATAGCAACCAAAATAGTTGGACAAATACAATAAAAACACAAACTTTGTACAGGCTAATGCCATAAGCATGTATGCTAAATTTCAGCTTCATCTCCCATACGGCTTCTGAGAAGAAGATTTTTGAATATTTTTTTCGAAAATTTACCCTTTATGTTGCAATAGCAACAAAACGAATAAAGTGATTTTTACAAAAGTTGCCTTCAACGTGAAGGACTACTCCATAAACATTTATGTAAAAACAAAATTCAAATATCCCCAGCCTGACAACGGAAAATGCCAATTTCCACTTTTTCTCCATACAAGTCAATGGAAACTTCAAGTTGCCATAGCAACCCGAGTACTTATCCGATCGAAATAAAAAACACAAATATTCGTTCCCTCACCTGTAGATGCTATATGTGAAATATGAAAAGATTCGGCCTGGCAGCTTCAGAGAAGTCGTTTGAAACTGTTGACGACGACGACGCACGGACGCCGGCTCGACCACTATACTATAAGCTCACCTGTGAGCCTTCGGCTCAGGTGAGCTAATAAATCCGAAAGTTAACTAGTTTGCTACGAAAACTTGCCCATGCAATAAACAGATATTTTTTAGCTTTAAAAATTGGAAATTTTCAGCTGAAGAAAAATATTTTTATCACACCTGCTTATAGCGGGGTGCGATATAGGAGTCCAAATTTCCGTCCGTCCGTTCATCCGTTCGTTCGTCCATCCGTCAACGTTTACGTCGAAGTTTGGTTTTCTCTACATCAGTGAAAGCTAGGAGTGTGAAACCTTGCATAGTAATTGTCCTTGACATACCCTTCAATTATGCACCTTGGCCCGGTGCCCTTGACCTAAATTTTACGGTCCATTGACTTTGTTAATTTTTACGTCGAAGTTTGGTTTTCTCTGCATCAGTGATAGCTGCGAGTGTGAAGCCTTGCATAGTTATTGTCCTTGACATACCCTTCAAGCACGCACCTTGACCCAGTGCCCTTGACCCATATAAATTACGTTCATTGACTTTGGTCATTTTTATGTCGAAGTTTGATTTTCTCTGCATCAGTGATAGCTGCGAGTGTGAAACCTTGCATAGTAATTGTCCTTGACGTACCCTTAAAGCATGCACCTTGACCCGCTGACCCTGACCTATATTTCACGGTCCATTGACTTTGTTAACTGTTACGTCGAAGTTTGATTTTCTCCACATCAGTGATAGCTGCGAGTGTGAAGCCTTGCATAGTAATTGTCTTTGACATTTCCTTAAAGCATGTACCTTGACCCGCTGACCCTGACCTATATTTCACGGTCCATTGACTTTGTTAACTGTACGTCGAAGTTTGATTTTCTCCACATCAGTGATAGCTGCGAGTGTGAAACCTTGCACAGTAATTGTCTTTGACATTTCCTTCAAGCATGCACCTTGACCCGCTGACCTTGACCTATATTTCACGGTCCTTTGACTTTGTTAATTTTTACTTCAAAGTTTGGTTTTCTCTGCACCTGTGATAGCTGTGAGTGTGAAACCTTGCATAGAAAATGTCATTGACATACTCTTTCAGAAAACACCTTGGCCTAGTGCCCTCGACCTATATTTCACGTTTTTAGTTATTTTGCCCGATGCAGGTGCGATATCGACCTCCGCGGCGTTCGTGTCCTTATTTTTGCTCAAAACATAGATTGTATGTATACGTTAGAACCGAGGCGGTTCTTACGAGTACCCACAATCTATGTTTTGTGTTTTTGAGCAAAAATAAGAAAAATAGGTATACCCCTGCACACCCCAGTTTTGCTATATAAAAGTGGGATTCAAGGGGGTATACATTATAGGCAAAACTTGGGTATGCAGGGGTATACATATTGTTCTTATTTTTGCTAAAAATCATAGACTGTGGGTACTCGTGGCGAGGCGGTTCTAACGTGTACACACAATCTATAATTTGAGCAAAAATATGAAAAATGTAAAACAAAATTCTAATGAAATTTTAGATTTTTTACAGCCAAAAAAATGTATATTGCATGGACATGTTTTCGTAATGAGACTACACCGAGGTCCTGTCTCTGTTTATTTGAGCCGCGCCGTGAGAAAACGGGTCTTCGGGGTTTCCGACCAGGTCCGACACAAATCGGCCTGTACAAGCTCAGAAAAGAGCTAGAAGCTTGCAATTTCGGATTTAAGTAGAAGAGGAATTGTACTATCCGAGTAGCGAAAACAAAGGCGCTGATCAGCTTCGCGGTTACCGCGAAGCTGATCTGCGCCTTTGTTTTCGCATAGGCAAAAATCCGGTTTTCTCACGATGCGGCTCATTTTATACTTTACAGTGAAAACCAATGTATATCAAAACTTGATAAAACTGGTATTTTCGTTGATATGAAATTTCGCTGATATCAAATCTCACTGACATCAAAAGTCACTAGTTAGAGATTATCACATGGGCATTTTGGTTATCGCCCGCAGTATCAACCAGAGACTCCATTATCAAGCCCGAGAGCTTTAGCTCGAGGGCTGATAATGGTCGAGGGTTGATACGAAGGGCGATGACCAAAATGCCCATGTTATAATCTGTTTATCACATCTTCTTAATCTTCTATTCCAAAGATTTTTGTTTAGAAATGCGAAAAACGTTTATTTCTGCATTGAAAAAGAAAATGACACCATAAAAATGACGTTACAATGACGTAACGTCATTAAACTTGACGTCACATATACCGTGGCGCGACAACGTCGCATGCGGGCATTATAACCTCTCTCCGTTCAAAATGCATGATTTCCGGTTATCAGCCCGACCATGCTGATAACCAGAGGGCGGGAAACACATTATCACATATGCAAACTTGAGGTTATCTCTGGAAATATAAGTCTAAGTATGTGATAATGACTGTTATCACATAATTTGACATATATTTCCAGCGATAACCCCAAGTTTGCATATGTGATAATGTATTTCCCGCCCTCAGGTTATCAGCACAGCGGGATGATAACCGGAAATCATGAATTTTGACTGGATGGAGGTTATCATGCCCGCATGTGACGTTGTCGCGCGACGGAATATGTGACGTCAAGCGAAATGACGTTACGTCATTTTAACGGCGCCATTTTCTTTTTCTACAGAAAAATCGATGATTTTTTCATAAATCTCTTTGAATAGAAGATTTTGAAGATGTGATAAACATATTATAACATGGGCATTTTGGTAATCGCCCTTAGTATCAACCCTCGACCATTATCAGCCCTCGAGCTAAAGCTCTCGGGCTTGATAATGGAGTCTCGGGTTGATACTGTGGGCGATAACCAAAATGCCCATGTGATAATCTCTAAATATCAGCCTATATCTTCACTGTAGATTTTGGATTACTTCTGACGTTTCCATTTACTTGACGTCATTTAAATGTGTCTCACTTCAGAAATTCAAACGCCTATAACTCCGTTATTTATGAACGAAAACATAAAGTGTGGGCATTCATTTTCTTAGTTAGAACGTAAGGAACAATGTTGTACCAAAATTAATTTTTTTAATTTTTTTTTTTTTTTTTTTTTTTTTTTTTTTTTTTTTTTTTTGCATTTCCACCGTCTGCCTTGTGAATTGGAAAATGCCCGTGTATTATATAAAATAAAAAGAAAATTTGTTTTGTTTTTCTCGGCGAATACCAAATATATTTCATCTCGTGAGTTGAAAACATAAAAATTTTCACTCGTGCTGCGCACTCGTGAAAATTCTGATGTTTTCAACTCACTCGATGAAATATATTTGGTATTCACCTCAAAAAAAGCAAATTTCCTCTATATATCCTCAGCTGTTCAGTATGATATAAAACAAGAAATCGACAAAAGTAAAGCTGTTTTACATACCATTATCAGCATTAGGACTAGTGTCTGGAATACATGCCAGCAGTAAATTCTGAATCACTATACCATCACGGTTCATGCTTATAGATTTTGTGGTAAGGACCCCGTGGCCGAGTGGTTAAGAGCGCTGATATTTCCGTCATTACCGCACTTAACCATTCGATTATCTCACCCCTGTGTCTCGTGTGGGTTCGAGCCCAACACGGGGCTCATGTGAGACAAGCCAAGTTTTGCTTGCGGGTGTGCCAGGTGGTTTTTCTCGGGGTTCTCCAGATTGGCCCGTCTCATATATGAGCTGAAATCTTGAAAGGGACGTAAAACTGAATTTAAAAATAGGACTAGTCTGTGGAATACACTCCTCCTCTGCATTACGAAAACATGCCCATGCAATAGACACATTTTTCTTAAGCTGTAAAAATTGAAATTTTTCATCAGAAAAAAGAAGATATTTTTAATATTTATGCTCACTCAAAACATACATTGTTGGTTCGTACACGTTAAGCGTAGCGATTATGTTTTGGAGCAAGAGTAAGGAAAATAGGAATATCCCTGCGTACCCCACTTTTGCCATGTAAAGGTGGTGTATAAGGGGGTATATATTACACAGACATGTTATCCTGATGTACCATCACATTTCATGCTTATAGATTCTGTGTTGAAGACGCGGCGTGGGAGGAAGACACTGTGTTTCAAGCGCCCATCCTTTCTCATTGCCCAACCCTTTTCCCTTGATCAGATAAAGGGTGTTCTCAGAATTGTATTCCAAGAGTTTTGTATTGCCCTTATAGATTCTAGGTAGGACGAAATCAAAGCAGTATCTTAGGCAAAACCAGCATGTCGCATTTTAATTACATCCGAATCGTACGCCCCAAAGGAGTAGGTCAAACCACTGGCTCCTAGTCAGGAGTAACCGCCCTTCCTAAAATGATCGTAGTGCACACGGCTCGGTATCATCTGAGCCGCGACGCGAGAAAACCGGTCTTCGGGGTTTCCGACCAGGTCCGACATAAATCGGCCTGTACAGTTCCAGAAGCAGGCTAGAAGCTTGAAATTTCGGATTTAAGAAGAAGAGAAATTGTACTATCCGTGTAGCGAAAACAAAGGCGCTGATCAGCTTCGCGGTTACCGCGAAGCTGATCTGCGCCTTTGTTTTCGCCTAGGCAAAAATCCGGTTTTCTCACGATGCGGCTCATTATTATACTGATGCAAACAATAATAGAGCGGAGTCATGCGAAAAACAACGATGTAGTTTCCGAACAGGTTCGACACAAACCGAGCTGTACAATCACAGAAGATGGCTAGATGCTGGAAATTTCGGATTTAGAAAGTAGGGGAACTGTACTGACTGTGTAGCGAAAGCAAAGGCGCTGGTCAGCTTCGCGGTAACGCGAAGCTGATCTGCGCCTTTGTCAACAGGGGTGTGAAACCTAAGCGGATCCGCTGATTTCAGTGTTTTTAATGGTTTTTAGTATAAACAAAAAGCTCTGATCTTGATGCAAGCAGTTGAAATTTCGTTCTTTTCTTCGGGATAGGAGGGGCTGCAGGGCATTTTCCGTGTTTTTCAGAATTTGCTATCCTCACCCCTGCTTTGTTTCCGCATATGCAAAGCGTTCGATTTCTCATGATTCGGCTAGCAGAATAGTTCACAGTTTGCCTAAAGTGATTCAGAAAATTATTTTTTCTTTCTTCTTTTCAAAAGTTAACCACATATTTTCTACCTGAAAAATGTATATAAATCTTGTAAAATGACATTTAAATCCAGAATTTCGAGAATTTCAAGGAAGGATGGATTCCTTAAAATTCGTATTTTCGTTTTTGGTGATGGTATTTTTCGGGGATGCGCAGGAATTAATGCTGCCAAGCAATGTAAGGAAATATTATCTCGGACACAAAATCCTATGGACTTGTTAACATAGTAATTTTCAAAATATGTTGTCTTGGTTAGGGTTGATTTAACTTTTTGATTGTTTTAAAATCCATATTTAGAACTAGTTTTAGCGATCATATCTCTATGGTGACCACTTTTATCAAATTTTGTTGGACTTATTACACGCCTGGAAAACTGTAAAACTGACCACCGTCAGTGGTCATCATAAAATAATTTGAATGATTTCCGGTGGACTCATTGATTATTTGCACTTTATGATCGCTTGTACATGTATATTACTTAGATCAGCTGGCTAACCGGCCTGCACTCCGATACACTTCGTGGCCTCGCTCCTCTTCCTGACGGTGTAGTATGGAGAGGTCTAAGGGAACGACGATGGAAATATTCCGTCTATATATTACTCTAAGGGTCGAAGATGGTGATCAGTTAATATTTTTTCATTCCATCCAAAACATCAAACTGGCAAACATTATCCGCAACCCTCAGCAACAGCCTTTTTGCTCATATATGATATACCGTCATAAATGTCAAACAAGTTTATTTTAGCAATGCCAAAATGTTTATCTTTGAGCCGCATCGTGAGAAAACCGGATTTTTGCCTAGGCGAAAACAAAGGCGCAGATCAGCTTCGCGGTAACCGCGAAGCTGATCAGCGCCTTTGTTTTCGCTACTCGGATAGTACAATTCCTCTTCTACTTAAATCCAAAATTTCAAGCTTCTAGCTCTTTTCTTAGCTTGTACAGGCCGGTTTGAGTCGGACCTGGTCGGAAACCCCGAAGACCGGTTTTCTCGCGTCGCGGCTCCTTTCTGACATAGTATCGTTTTCTTCCTCATCCTAGATGTTGATCCTGAGCACCAACGTCTACCCTTGTTCCCGGAATATGGCGTGTAAATATGCCGTGTGTTTGTGGGAAAGAGAGCCTAGAATAACAGAGGAAAAGTGCACTTTCTTAGATAACAAGTAAGTTTTCTTGTAATAATGGAAATAATGAGTCGTATGTAACTAAGAAGAAATGTTACGCGAACACGTCAATGCAATTAATTTTTGGATCATGTGACCTTGACCATTTATATAACTTTTCATTGCACCTTCCTAACGATCATCCACATAAAGTTTGGCTTTGATTGGCCAAGCGGTTTCAGAGCAGATGATGTTTGAATATTATGGTTATATACATGTATATAGCCCCGAGGTAGGGACAGAAACCCCCCCGGGGACAATTATTTTTCATAAACATAAACATTCTGTCTGCCCATTTCCTGCAAGTTTTGCACTTCAAATGATATTTTAACAATTTTCCCCATTCAAATGCATGGGCGACCTATGTTGACCTTGCCGTAAAATAGGTCAAGGTCATCCAAGGGTCATGATTAATACAAATTTTGTAGAACTCCATTGCTTGATGTTTCATGCCACGTTTCAAAATCATAGGCCTTCTAGTTCTGGAGAAGAAGATTTTTAAAGGTTTTTGCTATTTATAGCCATGACGGCCATCTTGATCATTTGACCATAACCATTTATATAAAATTTCATTGCCCCTTCCTAAGGATGCTCCACATAAAGTTTGGCTATGATTGGCCAAGCGGTTTAAGAGCAGAAGATGTTTGAATATTAGTGGTCATATACATGTATATAGCCCCAGGGCAGGGGCATACAACCCCCTGGGGACAAAATTTTTTCATAAACATATATATTATGTCCATTTGCCCATTTCCTGCAAGTTTTGCACTTCGGAGCATATTTTAACAATTTTCCCCATTCAAATGCATGAGTGACCTATGTTGACCTTGTAAAATAGGTCAAGGTCATCCCAGGGTCATGATTTATACAAACTTTGTAGAGCTCTATTGCCTGATGCTTCATGCCAAGTTTCAAAGTCATAGGCCTTCTGGTTCTGGAGAAGAAGACTTTTAAAGGTTTTTGCTATTTGAAGCCATGGCGGCCATCTTTATCATGTGACCTTGACCATTGATACAAAATTTCATTGCCCCTTCCTAAAATGCTCCACATAAAGTTTGGCTTTGATTGGCCAAGCGGTTTCAGAGAAGAAGATGTTTGAATATTATGGTCATATACATGTCAGGGGCAGACAACCCCCTGGGGACAAAATGTTTTCATAAACATAAATATTTTGTCCATTTGCCTATTTCCTGCAAGTTTTGTTCTTCAAATCATATTTTAACAATTTTCCCCATTCAGATGCATGGGTGAACTATGTTGACCTTGCCGTAAAATAAGTCATGGTCATCCCAGGGTCATGATTTATATAAATTTTGTAGAGCTCCACTGCCTGATGCTTCATGGCAAGTTTCAAAATCATATGCCTTCTGGTTCTGAAGGAGAAGATTTTTAAAGGTTTTTACTATTTATAGCCATGGCGGCCATCTTGGTCATGTGACCTGGACCATTTATATAAACTTTAATTCCCTCTTCCTAAGGATGCTCCACGTGAAATTTAAATTTGATTGGCCAAGCGGTTTCAGAGAAGAAGATGTTTGAAAAGTGTGAACGACGACAACGACGACAACGAGGGACGACGCAGCATGGATATACTATAAACTCACCTTGTGAGCCTAACGGCTCAGGTGAGCTATAAACCTTTAAAAATCTTCTTCTCCAGAACCAGAAGGCATTTGATTTTGAAACTTGGCATGAAGCATCAGGTAATGGAGCTCTACAAAGTTTATATAAATCATGACCCTGGGATGACCTTGAACATTCTTAAGGCAAGGTCAACTTAGGTTGCTCACGCATTTGAATTGGGAAAATTGTTAAAACGTCATTTGAAGGGCAAAACTTGCTGTAATTTGGCAAATGGACTGAATCTTTATGATTTAAAAAATAAATTGACTCCAGAGGTTGCTCTGACCCTGCCCTGGGGTTATATACATGTATATTACCATTCTTATCAAACAAGTTTATTGGTATATAACTAAGGTCTCCGGTGAGCGTTTACAGGACCATTGGTCCTCTGGTTATTATTTGTTTTCATATTTTGAGTTGAAATTAGTAAAAGTGGTGTTATTCTGAAATTACATTGGTTAATTTTACAATTTTCGTACAAACAATGGGCGTAACAGTTTCTGTGATCGTCATATACATGTACAGATACTTCTACAAATACCCCCGAAAATCCATCCACAAACCGTAAGACATAATCTAGGTTTTACTCTAACACGGTCATCTAATTATACATTATAGTAGACGATTATGCTACGAAATCTAGGTCAGATAAGTCATAATAATATATAAGTACGCGAAGAGTTCTAAAGCAACGTTGGAAAATCGAAAGGACTGTCTGCAAGGGTTTTTTTTACACACGCAGCGAAAAAATTGGAAAAAAGTAAAAATGATGCGGTAACATAAAATAGCATAATATTTATCGTATTTATAAAATAATTTAGATGAAATTTTGCAACATCACTTTTTTATCGTAGTTTTATAGAAGTTTTTTTTTTATTGATTTCTTTCGAAGCCGACCACCCTTTCGATATTGTCTTAATGAAAATATAGTACCTCCATTTTTTTCATCAAATTTAAATAAAGTCAGTCATTTTAAGACAAAAGAAACATGTTAAGATGCAGTTTAAGATATATTTGATGTTTTGACAAAATAATTTCGCATGTATTGAACCAGAAATGGACGTAGCCGCTCAAATCAAAGCCGCTTATATCAATAAAGAATCAATTAATTGTGCCCCTTAACCCTTGCTCAAACTAAGCACAAATAGCCGCTTGGGAGCCAGCGCAATCAAGCAAATCTTCGGAAAAGAAATTAAGAGTTTGGCGCTCAGCTATGCATACACTACAATTTTGTTTTGGTTTGGTGCATTTTAAATGAAAAAATAACCAATTTAGATGTTTTGCGGGAAAATAGTTACTTCCCTTGCTGACATTTTTTACCCTGAATGGAAAAAGTCTTTTTCAAAATTATTTTCTAACATAAATTTGTGAAACGATTTTCAAAATTTTTGTGGCACTTTTTAAGATTTTTGGAATGCAAAATGATGATATTGTAATAATTCTCTTGAGGTCTTTCAGAAAAGTGAGATTTTGAAAATTTCAGTTTCTGGAAGATGGTGAATAGATAGTAGCTCCGTTTAAACATTCACTATATTTATTCTTCATTTAAAACTGGCATGCGAACAGGGGTCATTCCCATGGTTTTTGTGATACCATGTATATTTCCTTTAATTACCACCAAATTATATCTTAAGTCATTTTAAATAAGGCGTCTACCCAATTCAAGATGCTTATTCTCATTTGCATGGATTTTTAGTCATCAACTTGTTTCTTTCAGTTGCATGTGTCCGACTGGGCAAATGTGTGCCCTGACAAACCACATGGTTCCCGATGCCAACTTCGTGACCTTTCTATACAGATGCAGGAATCCAGCACAACTCTTCAGGGGAAGGAGGAACTAAAGATTTAACATAATTACTGGATATCCAATTCTAAAATGACTTTCAAATTCTGGCTAAAATTTTGTCATCAACGCTAACGATAACAGAACCCCTAGTACAAGAAGGTTACAAACTATGGATTAGAATTTTTTGAAAATTTCTATACAAACATTACGGACTGTTGTTTAAAAAAAGCAAATAAAAATAAAACTAAGATCCTTTTAGAGCAGTAAACATATTAATGAGAAGGGGAATGGCCCATACCGCGGTTTTGGCTACTTAAGCCTCTTCAGTGACTCTATGGATTTGGCAACATGGAGCCAAAGAGAATTACTGTAATTTTGCATCTTTCAACAGTGTAGTCGTGACAAAGACTAATAAAACAAATCAAAAAAATATCAATACACGCAACAAACGGTCACAGACAAGCAAATAAGAACAAAACACAAACACGCACAAAGAAATAAAAAAAATATTTGACGTATTTCTTTTACTTTTTATTATCGCACCTGCTTATAGAAGTGTGCGATATAGGAGGTCAAATTTCCGCACGTCCGTCCGTCAAAATTTACGTCGAAGTTTTTTCCCTATATAATTGATAGCTGCGAGTGTGAAACCTTGCACAGTAATTGTCCTTGACATATAGTCTGATTTTCTTCAATGTGCAGTGCGGAGCCTGTCAATTTTTAATTGACAATGACAAAATTGACCATTACATTTAAAAATAGGTAGATCTCACTTGGATTGTTACTTTGGCCCACTTGTTATTGTTGAACCAATCAGTGTCAAAAATTAACCTCATGCACTGAAAATGATGGGTAAACACATGCTGTGACAGAAAAATATTCTGTACTAGATGACTGTACGTATTTATGTATGACCATATTGAAAATTCCCTCAGTAAATGCCTGGTAAACATTCTTGTTGTATGACTCTCTGTTTTTCTTTTCAAGTTTAAAACTTTAATTCTGAATATCAAATGATGCAGGCTTACTTTAAATTACTAATTAACTAAAGAAGGTGGCAAAGAAAAGTGCAATAACTTCTTACTGGAAGTCACAGTACGGATCTGTAAAGTGTTGTTCTGTCATACTACACATTTGTTGAATTTGACTGACAGCTCAGTCAAGTTAGCAGCGAATCTGTTGCAGCAGCAGTAGCAAAAAATTAATAAATAAATAAAAAAATGAAAATAAAATAAAATAAAAAAAACAATAAACAGTCAAGTTGGCTGCAGCGAAACTTTTTGTCACCTAATGTTTTCGTTTGAATATAGCTATTAGCGCAATAACGAAAAAGATGAATTCCACAAACACACCTTTTCTATCTCTCCTATTACCCGAGTAGTTCCCTGGCATCATTAAAAGAGGACGTTTTTTTTGTTTTTGTATGACTGTGAGCGCATTAGAAAACAATGATGAATGTCGTAAACATGATTTTTCTATGCCGCCTGTGACCCGAGTTCTGGACAAAAGTTCATTGTCACTAGCATTAAAAGTGGATTTTTTGTGGCCGATATTTTAGCTTCCTTATGCCCTCACAAGGTGAGCTTATAGGATCAGTGTCATTTAGCCGGCGTCTATGCATCCGTTTGTGTGTTCATCCGTTTACACTTTCAAATATGACTATCTGTAAGACCATGCCAAATGCGATCAAATTTTATCAGAAGCATCATTGAGGTTGGGGAATGATTGCATTAGATTGAACAAAAAAAGTTTTCTAAACCACAAGGCCCATAGTTTTCATATCTAGTGCAAATCAGTGTATAGTACTCCTCTTTATAAATACTGGCAATTGTGCCCATGGGGTCCATACAGACAAGGCTCCAGAGTATCATCGTCTATCTTGAAGCTTACACTGATGAGCAAATCACTAAGGTGAGCTACGGGACAATTTGGTCTCTCGTTTTCGTTTACGTCTGTCTATGAGCGCTATAAGAAACGATGAGGAATGCCATCACAAGCAAACGTTTTATTTCCCACCTAGTACCCAGTCTATGGACACTTATACTGCTGGCAGGGAACGTTTGTCCTTAAGCTATGTTATGGGTGGGATAGAAAAGTCTTGTTTGCGGCATAAGTGTTCGTTTCCTATAGCGCCCACAGCCAGACAGACGAAACTGTAAAGCAATCGGCAACATTTTCCATAACGTTGGTAATATGTGGTCTAGAAAAGTTCTGCTGCAGCATTCATCATCATTTTCTATAAAGGCGAAAAAGGAAAAAAAATAATAATAATAAAATAAAAAAAAATGGCGACAAACATTTCCACTTACATTGACTGACTTTTTTGTTGAACATTGGTCGTAGGTGACGTCGAAAAGACGTGATTGTGGCATTAATTGTCATTTTCTTATAGGCTATCACCTAGATTAAAACAAAACAATCTGCGACAAATATATTCGCTGCAAGCGAAATTGCTGCTTACTTGACTGTTTTTCGCTGTAGCAAAATAGTGCTAACTTGACCAATTTCGCTGCAGCAAAATTGCCGCTAACTGTGTTTTGCTGCAGCAAATTTAATTCTAACGCTAATTGCCGTTAACTTGACTGCGTTTGCTGTAACAAAGTTGCTACTACATGTAACATGACCGATTCTGCTTCAGTAAAATTGCTGCTAACTTGACCGTTTTTGATGCAGCAAATTTGCTTCTAATTTGACCGAGCTGACCTAGTAGGTAGGACCTTGTAGGAAAAATAAGTAAAATCAGCTGGTTCTCCGAATCGCTTTATTGTTTCGAATGGTACTTTATTGACCTTATACTGCGGTCATGTACCATCAGTAAAGCAAAGAGTTGTTGACAAAAATAGAGGTATTGGCTAACTTCATAGAAATATTTGAATGTAGTTGTATGGTTATATTTTAGAAACAAAATGTTTATGTTTTTGTGTCTACCATACACTTCACCTTTTTTTGAAATCATTCAGGTGAAACACAGGTATAACACAAAGACAACAAGCATAGTCACCTTCACCTCAATTATACATTGTCAGCTCTGGAACCCTTTCTCAACAATGAAATCATCCAAGGCTGGGCTTAGCTAAGCCCTGCCCTGCACATTGAAAAAAATCCAAGTATACCCTTCAAGCACGCACCTTCACCTGGTGCCCTTGACCTATATTTCACGGTCCACTGACTTTGTTAATTTTTACGTCGATGTTTGGTTTTCTCGAGTGTGAAACCTTGCTTAATAATTGTTCTTGACATACCCTTCAAGCATGCACCTTGACCTGGTGCCCTTGACCTATATTTCACGGTCCATTGACTTTGTTTGTTTTTACGTCGAAGTTACTTTTTCAGCATCAGTGATAGCTGCGAGTGTGAAAACTTGCATAGTAATTGTCCTTGACATACCCTTCAAGCACGCACCTTGACCTGGTGCCCTTGACCTATATTTCACGGTCCATTGACTTTGTTAATTTTTACATCGAAGTTTCATTTTCTCTGCATCAGTGATAGCTGCGAGTGTGAAACCTTGCATAGTAATTGTCCTTGACATACCCTTCAAGCACGCACCTTGACCTGATGCTCTTGACCTATATTTCACGGTCCATTGACTTTAATTGTTAATTTTCACTTCGAAGTTTGTTTTTCTCTGCATCAGTGATAGCAGTGAGTGTGAAACCTTGCATAGGAATTGTCCTTGACATACCCTTCAAGCACGCACCTTGACCTGGTACCCTTGACCTATATCTCACGATCCATTGACTTTGTTAATTTTTACGTCGAAGTTTGGTTTTCTCTGCATTAATCATAGCTATGAATGTGAAACCTTGCATAGTGATTGTCCTTGACATACCCTTCAAGCATGCACCTTGACCTGGTGCCCTTGACCTATATTTCACGGTCCATTGACTTTGTTCATTTTTACGTCGAGGTTTTTTTTTTCAGCATCAGTGATAGCTTCGTGTGTGAAACCTTGCATAGTAATTGTCCTTGACATACCCTTCAAGCACGCACCTTGACCTGGTACCCTTGACCTATATTTCATGGTGCATTGACTTTAATTGTTAATTTTTACTTCGAAGTTTGTTTTTCTCTGCATCGGTGATAGCTGCGAATGTGAAACCTTGCATAGTAATTGTCCTTGACATACCCTTCAAGCACGCACCTTGACCTGGTACCCTTGACCTATATTTCACGGTCCATTGACTTTAATTGTTAATTTTTACTTCGAAGTTTGTTTTTCTCTGCATCGGTGATAGCAGTGAGTGTGAAACCTTGCATAGTAATTGTCCTTGACATACCCTTCAAGCACGCACCTTGACCTAATACCCTTGACCTATATTTCATGGTGCATTGACTTTAATTGTTAATTTTTACTTCGAAGTTTGTTTTTCTCTGCATTAGTGATAGCTGCGAATGTGAAACCTTGCATAGTAATTGTTCTTGACATACCCTTCAAGCATGCACCTCGACCTGGTGCCCTTGACCTATATTTCACGGTCCATTGACTGTGTTTATTTTTACGTCGAAGTTTTTTTTTGAGCATCAGTGATAGCTGCGAGTGTGAAACCTTGCATAGTAATTGTCCTTGACATACCCTTTTTTGCTTTGAAATAAAAGTAAACAAATAACATACCTTTCATCCAGTGCAAAACCCGAAGACTTGAGATGAACTGTCACCCGACTCAAACCATGGTATGACCCGTCCCATTTCTCATTCATATGCTCACTGTTCTTAAAGGATCTCAGTTGAAGTTTTTACTCTCATTAGTCCCATTTTAAATCTTTTATATTCATAGATTCTACATAAGACGAAAACAAAACATTTTCTTGGGAGATATCAGCATGTCTTATTTTAATTACACCAGAATCCTAAGCCCCAAAGGAGTATATCAAGCCACTGGCTTTAAGTTAGACATGCAACCATTCTTACAATGATCGTAGGGCATAGGGCTTAATTTAATCTGAAACCACACACTGGTCCAAACAAAAATAGAGCCGAGGCATATGAAAACCACATCAAGCGTGGTTTCCAACAGGTCCGACGCAAACCGAGTTGCACAAGCACATAAGATGGTCAGAGGCTGATGATTTTAGGTTTAGAAAGTAGGGGAATTGTACTATCCGTGTAGTGAAAACAAAAGCGCTGATCACTGATCTGCGCCTTTGTTTTCGCATATGCAAAATGTTGATTTTCTCATGATGCGGCTCGATAGTTTTTGCGGGCTGTAGCATAATACGTTAAGATTTTGCCTAAAGTTTTAAGTTCAGACAATAGTATTTTGGTCTCTTTTCAAAAGTTAACTACATATTTCCTCATGAAAAAAGTATATAAAGCCTGTAAAAATGACATTTAAATCCAGAATTTGAAGAATTTCAATGCAAGATGGTTTCTTTAAAATTCGTATTTTCGTTGTTGGTTATCTTGTTTTTCGGGGATGCGCAAGAATTAATGCTACCACGTAAGGTAAGGAAACATTACATAACTCGGACACAACATGAAATATTATGGACATATCACACTGTATAAATGCAATTTTCAAACTATCATCAGGAAAACATCCGTGTATTGAATACCCCCTTAAACCCCACTTTTATACAGAAAAACTGGGGTTTGCTGGGGTATACCTATTTTTCTTATTTTTGCTCCAAAACATAGATTGTGGGTACTCGTTAGAACCGCCGAGGCGGTTCTAACGTGTACCCACAATCTATGTTTTGGGCAAAAATAAGTAAAATATCAAATTTTTTCCTGTGAAAATTTTCATTTTTAAAACCAAAAAAAGTATATTACATGGAGGTGTTTTCGTTATGGCTAACTTGATATGATTTGATTTCAAATAAAAAATGTTTTTAAATCCCTATATAAAAGCAGGTCTAATAAAACATTATTATTCTGTGCTGATCTTGTGTCATGTTTTTGACAAACTAACAATGTATTTAGAAGACATATTCTTCCACATAACACAAAACTTATGTGCAAAAAAAAAAAATCAAAGTCAAACAAAACCCAGTTATGATCAGAGTTAATTCACATAAATGCCAAAATTAGTTTAATTTTCTGACGAAGTTCTTATATTTTTTCTGACGTAAAACAGCAGTCACACAGTAGCGTATAACCCAAACGCGCGCCGGGCGTATGAAAAATCTCAACACGCTGAAGATTTTGGACGTATAAAATTAATTTGTTCCTTTAGCTCGCTTTTGCAGTCACACATTAGCGCGTGACTGAGGCGTGTGCCGGACGTATAAAAACTCTCAAAGTTTTGGAGTACGTTTGTCGTACGTCCCAGACACGCTAGGCATGCGCTACAAACGCGCTGTATGCGTTTCATGCGCGCTCCAAGCACGCTTGGCACACGTTACAGTCGTGTTCCACACTCGCCCAAACCAGCATCCGGTTAAAATCGAAACGCGCACGTAGCGTATACGACGTGCTTGAAACGTGTGCTCGGCGTGTGCTGGGCGTGTTCGAAACGTATTCAACGCGCCTGTATCGCACGTGGAACGTACTTGTAGCGTGTAGGTCACACGCCCGACACACGCCCAACTTCTAGAAAAATTTTTAAGCATGTTTAAAATTTTATTTAGCCCAAACCCGCACGAAACGCGCGCCGACTTTAAGCGACGCGCGCCGGACGTACACCAAGCGTACCCAGCGCGTGCTTAACGCGCCTTGGACGTGTCTCCGACGTGCGTCTGGCGTATGCGGAAATTTGTATTTTTTCAACAAGCCCGGCGCGCGTTTCACTTATACGCTAATGTGTGACTGCTGTTTAAGGTTGTTATCTTATGGGTTTTTTTTAGATGTTGACGTTGGACGACAATGTCTACCCTTGTTCCCGGAACATGGCGTGTAAATATGCCGTGTGTTTGTGGGAACGTGAACCTAGAATCACGGAGGAAAAATGCACTTTCCTGGACAACAAGTAAGAGCTTTTGTATTTGAGCCACCTCGTGGGAAAATCAACAATGTGGTTTCCGAACAGGTCTGACACAAACTGGGCTGTACAAGCACAAAAGATGGCTAGAGGCTTGAAGTTTCGGATTTAAGAAGAAGAGGGATTGTACTTTCCCAGTAGCGAAAACAAAGGCGCTGGTCAGCTTCGCGGTTACCGCGAAGCTGATCTGCGTCTTTGTTATCGCATATGCAGATTGTTGGTTTTCTTATGAGGAGGCTCATTTGTAACCACGCCCCATGCCCTCGGTGGGGAATAGTGACACTCACATTTTCCTGCAATCTTTTTATGTATGCCGCTCAGTTTGCTTGGGTCGTCTATGTTTCCATGACAGTCACTCTGTTCTCGAAAATGCACAAAAATCATATCCTGATCGAGGTTTTCTGTAAATGCGGGGGCATCGGGACTAGTAGGAATAAAAACTGGCAACACTCAGTAATGCTGTGCTTCAGAAGGTACATTAAATAATCTGAGAGAATAGTACTGTACATCTTTTATATCCATTGCTTCATCATTGACACGCTGTCCCAAGTTGTCTTTGATGTAAAATGTCTTTGATATCGCCATGTAACGTTTGCTTCGTTAAAGGAAACTTTTGTATTTGTTTTAATGTGTGAAATTGAAAATGAACTCCATTTTCCAGATTAAACTAAACTTCTATCCAATCTTGACACATGTAAGCATGCAATTCGTCATATTTTTTTTTCAGTTGCCTGTGCCCGAGTGGAACAATGTGTGCCCTGACAAACCACATGGTTCCCGGTGCGAAGTTCGTGACCTTTCTCTACAGATGCAGGGACCCAGCACAACTCTTCAGAGGAAGGAGGAACTGAAGATTTAACATAATTACTGGAAATCCACATTAAGTGTTTTTTAAATGACTTTCTGAAAAAAAAAATGTGTCATCAACGCTAACAGAACCCCGTAAAAGTTAATATTGGTTCCACCAAATTGAATATACAAGATGGTTACAAACTATGGACTAAATGTTTCTGAAAATTTCAATACAGATTTTTAAGATTGAAAATTAAGGATTATTGTCTCAAAAATAGCAAATGAGCTTACGCATGTGAAAACCAACATTTTTTTAGATTTACGATCAGGTTTGACACAAACCGGCTTGTACAGTGACAGAAGGAGACTGGAGGTTTGAATTTTAGGATTTAAGTAGAAGAGACATAGCACTATCTATGGAGCGAAAACGAACGCGCTGATTTGTTTTCGCATATAAGCAAATCGTCGGTTTTCTTGTGTGGTGGCTCAAATATTATCAACACACGCAACAAACGGTCACAGACAAACACATACGAACAATACACAAACATACACAAAGAAATAAAAGAATTTTAACTTAACATGTATGTTTCTCTTTAATTTTTGTTTCAGTTTCCAAAAGTCTCAGAATTTTATGCATGCAAGTATGCCTTCAAAATTATTTACAATTTG
The DNA here is from genome assembly GCA_964017185.1 of Rugalucina vietnamica. NCBI lineage: Eukaryota > Metazoa > Mollusca > Bivalvia > Lucinida > Lucinidae > Rugalucina > Rugalucina vietnamica. The sequence continues at coordinate 46,488,094 of OZ024882.1, read as the reverse complement.
TGGGTTGCACACAAACTTGATTTCATTGTGCAGTACCTATAAGATAAGGTTAAACCCTGGAATTTTTACGTATTTATACGTGCACGAGGGACGAATTGTATGTCCATAGAATCTAGAACCAACGCTTATCTTGCGATAACGTGACTGTATGAAGATATACTGCTAAAAAAAAGGTTATGAACCTCTAAATCTTCATGACCTTATGTATCATCATTCAGACAGTTTACATTTTTCTTCCCTCTTATTATTAATTAAACCGCGTCATGAGAAAACCGGATTTTTGCCTATGCGAAAAAAAAAGGCGCAGATCAGCTGTGCAGTTAGCGCCTTTGTTTTCGATAAACGGATAGTACTATTCCTCTACTTTCTAAATCCAAAATTTCCAGCCTGTAGCCATTTTCTGTGGCTGCACAGCCTGATTTTTGTCAGACATGTTCGAAAACTACATAGCTTGTTTTCTCATGATGTGGCTCAATAAATTGACTAGGAGGCAAATTACTGCGTTATACGTAACGCTTTCGTTTGTGGAGTAGCGGAGAGTAAGCAGACATTGTTTTAAAGATGGACGTGAAAATTTGTGTAACGCTGATCTGCTTTACGTTAGCGTCAATTCTTCAAGAAAGGTGAGTGCCTTTAAATGCCTCGAGTCATTAAATTACGTCCTTTGTTTGTAAAATGCAGGATCAGACGTGAGCCAGGTCGTTTTTACACATTGCTTGTATACGAAGCTTGTTCCTAGGCTAAAACTATTGAGTAAAATGAATGAAAAATTAATAAAAAAAGTTTCCGAGTAGTTAAAAAGTTGTTGCAAAAATTAAGGTGAAAATATATATATAAAAAAAGAGTAATTAAACTGCTGTTGCAAAAAACACTTTGAAAATACATTGACCGACAAACAAAACCCGACACTGTCCCTTGGAGACAAAAACTGAGAAAGCAAATGTGCAATAAATTCATTTAAATTTTGAAGCAAATTATTTTCACATCGTTTCTGTAACCTATATCATCAGGAAAACATGTCCGTGTAATGTATACCCACTTATACCCCACTTTTATATAGCAAAACTGGGGTACGTAGGGGTATACCTATTTTTCTTATTTTTGCTCCAAAACGTAGATTGTGGGTACTCGTTAGAACCGCCTCGCCGAGGCGGTTCTAACGTGTACCCACAATCTATGTTTTGAGCAAAAATAAGAAAAATATCAAAATTTTTCAGCTGAAAATTTTCAATTTTTAAAGCTAAAAAAATCTCAGTATATTGCATGGGCAAGTTTTCGTAATGTCAAATTCAGTTTCGCGTTGCCTGTGTTTTGCACTACCATGTTTTCATTGTTTCCAGTGCCGCAGTGAAATGCTACGAATGCACATCCAAGTTTGGCTCCGACAAGAAGTGTGAGGATGATTTTAACAGCCTTGGAGTGCCAACTATTGACTGTAAACTAGGTTGTAGTAAATTGAAGGGAGAAAAAGACGATTTACAGTGTAAGTCAAACTGGCTTCGTTTTATGAAACCAAATTTGAAGGGAAAAAAAAACAGGACCGCTCATGAATACAGTTTTCATAGTCAAACGTGTTTATTTCCTATGGTATACAACTTTAAAAATCCCCGTTTCAATTAAAAAAAAAAACAAACAAACACAAAAAAATAACTTACGTGCGTACGTTGATATCTGCAATGAGGACCGTTGAATAACTACTAAACGTGGAGCGATTTTTCGTTTACTTGCTAGTTTCGGTTACATGAACGTGATTATTAAATGCCACTCATACATGTACACAGCTAAGAAACACGTGATACGGAATTGGTGACGCACAATAGAATTATGTCCAAAATTGAGATGAGAAATTCGAGTTTTCTCCTATAGCGACTGGTAGGTAGGTGCAGTCAATGCAGAAATTGAACATTTATTTAATGAAAGTAACATAAGGGAATCTAGGTTATTTCGTTTTCGCAAACACTGCCGCCCCATGAACATATAGTACTTCCATCACAATAACATTGAAGTGTTTGCGAAAACGAAATAAACGGATTTTCTTATGTTACTTTCTTTCAATAACTGTTCAATTTCTGCATTGACTGCACCTATCTATCAGTCATTAGAAGAACCGCTATAGGAGAAAACTCGAAAATCTAACCTCAACTTCGGACAGAATTTCATTGTGCGTCACCGATCATTTATCGGTTTGTACGTATACAATACCACATGATTCTCACCAGTAAAAAGACAACTACATGAACAGTAAAAATAAAAATGTTTTTCATTGTAGATGTGAAGAGAATGTGTGCTGTCATCGTAAGCGGGGACGATGATTGTGTTAGCGCCTCTGCCGGCGGGGCCGACGGTCATTTGTGCACGTGCAGGACAGACTATTGCAACGCTGCCATTATGACGAGAGTTTCTGTGTTTGGAGTGCTTATAACAGTTGTCACGCTCTTTATAGTGATGGTTTAGTTGCCCCGAACATATTTACTACTTGTCAATAACTCTGTTGGTACAGTCACGTGCCATATTAATGTCCCCAACGTCAAGATTCCATTGACTTACAAGAAAAAACAATACTCTGCCTCTCCATATCAACAGAGTTTCAAAAACTATTCTGCCTCTCCTTATCAACATACTTAGTTTCATCTTTTGGTGTCATATGAAAGGTAAATGAATAAAGCAATAAACAATATTTTTTGATGAAATGTAGACATTTAGGACATTAACCTGGCACAAAACCGCACGACAAAAGTTGTCGTTACTCTTAGACGACATGAGTGGACAAATACAAGTTGATCAATGCACAAATTTCTTCATCAGTTGTTGAATCTTGTGAGCTTATCAGCAAAGCTTGTGTCTGATATGAACAATTTGCTTCAACACTGTTCTTTTATGGCTAGCTGTAACTTTCAAAAAATACGGTAGTAGCAAATCATTCGTTATGGTAAACCGTAACTTTTAATGACAGCTATTCGTATGAGATCGTAATTTTTGAAAATTAAGGCTAGCAATACGAGATCATACATTATTAGAATATAAACATATACAGTCTGTCTTCTGCTTCTTCTATGGTGATGCTTAAAGTTTTTATACAGAATAAACGTAATACGTATAACTTCTATCACACTTGGACTCATAGAGAGATAACCAAGGCCTTAAGTTTGTCATCTTCTGATAAACAACCAAGGCATTACTGTCATCGGCTTCTGATAAACAAACATCCATTTTGACGTAAAAATATATTTCTCAACTTTTTTGTGTGGTCTTTATGTTCAGTAAGAATGTCAATGTCCATTTATATTTTAACATTTTCCAGCGCCGTCATGCCTATAAATCTATGCTATTTACGCCACATCTACTCGACGCTTTCATATACGATTCATTAACAACACACACACACACACACACGCGCGCGCACGTACATGTATGTGTTATCTTAGTTTTACGTTTGAGACGGGCAAATTAGTAGGTCAGTAGTGTTTGAATTACATTACACCAGTACGTTAGAAAAATGTCAATTATACATTCATATCACGCATATTCTGATATTTGAGTCAGCCCGATGAGCCAACGCAAAACGATACTAACAACACAAGTTTAATGAAATTTTATCGTCGTTATCAAATTAGAATGTAAATAAATTTTGATACTGAAAATAAACCTTGCAAATCATCACATTTTAAAACAACAAAATTATATCTTCTTTGGATTACATCTGCGCTACGTAAGCATTTGTATACGTTTATCAGAATGACAAAGCTTTGGGATTGGTTAATTTAACGCTCATCGTTCCAGTCAACACTTTTCGGTCATGTCAGGGCGGAGCCGTAGCAACATGTACCTTTGGGTTAACCAGTTCTCCAGAGAGCTCTTGCTCAAGGGCACTACAATCGAACTCAATACCTCCCGCTCAGGTATGTGTGTTCTACCCCTAGACCCCAGCGCTTTCTATGTACGACAATGATTGCCTATGTATCAGGACCACGCACAATTTGAAATAATTTTTAATTTAGATCAGCTGGCTAACCTTCACCCGGTACCTTTGGTACCTCATTCTACTTTCCTGAGGTGCGGAGGTATTACGAAACACCGATGGGAACACCGTCTACATTTAACTGTATAAAACATGTTCAGATGATTTTTATTGAAAGGTACAAGTAGGCAAAGATCAGGAAAAGGCGCAATCAGAAAAAGATTCCCACTCCAAAAACCGAGGTGGGAAAAAACCAAACTAACAATCAGGCACTTATACCATGAAACATATCGTAAGCCGAATGAGCAGCTATTTTCCCAATAGGTGGCCACTCAGTTACCTTAACTTAACTAAAACTATGAAAACACACATAAGGCGCCAACAGCACAAAAACTTTTTAAACACCAAGACATAAAACAAAAAGAACCACCATAGAAGTATCGCCTTGGAACGATCAGTAACACAAAGTTACTGGCGGGCTTAAACCGGTTTTACAGGCGCCTAACCTCACCCTCAGCTTCTGCAGTGGTTCATAACATTTAGTTATTTCTTCGGTCCTCGTGGTGAATCTCTAACTAGTCAATGAATCATCAAGAACAAACAAATAAATCATGATAAACATCCTGATGAATCAAAAACCAGGACTCACAGATTGAGTAAGCTGCCCGACGATGGAGATCCCTAGGCGCCGAATAACATACTAACTCCGGAGCAAAAGAAAAACACCAGTTGGACCCCGGTGGGCCAAGCAACAGACAAGAAGCTCCGGCCCCAACCAACTAAAATGAATAGCTTTAAGTCGGGGCCATCATAGAGTCTGACGCCCGACACACCGGCGTGCAATTAAAGAAGGCAGCATAATTATCAACCATGATTGGGTTAAAAACTAAGCATGAAACATGCATGAAGTGTATTCCGTGTTGAATTAGATTTATCAACCCGCCAACAGTTATGTTCATACGGAGATTGGGCCTCGATTTCAAGACTGGAAAAGCCCGGTATCAAACTCTTGACACCTTTGATGGCAAGGCGATAAGAATCACCAAAAAGGCATGTAAACAAACATATGAGTTGTTATTGTCATTTTACAAAGGACATAGATCTTGTTATTTTTTATTACATCGATATTGTTTGTTTATTTATTAATTAATGGAAATACTCCACGCCTAATGCAATCATTACGAAAACATGCCCATGCAATATACAGAGATTTTTAAAGTTGTAAAAAATGAAAATTTTCAGTGGAAAAATTTTGATATTTTTCTTATTATTGCTCAAAACATAGATTGTGGGTTCACGTTAGAACCGCCTCGGCGAGGCGGTTCTAACGAGTACCCACAATCTATGTTTTGGAGCAAAAATAAGAAAAATAGGTATACCCCTGTATTCCCCATTTTCACTATATAAAAGTGGGGTTTAAGGGGGTATACATTACACGGACATGTTTTCCTGGTGATCATTTTCTGTAGAATGAGAACTAGTCTGATCTTGGTGGTACTCGTATTCTGCATTACGAGTGCCACATCTCAAAGGACAACAACTCCGACTTTTGACGGAGTTCTCCGGAATGCTACGGACGGCACAGTGGAGGCGTATTTGGTCCCGACCTTCAAGGCAAACCACGCCTCCTTTATTCAGCAATGCACCAATGGTGATTTAGTGATGGCGTGGTTTAGCGGTGCCAAAGAAGGGACCAGTGGGGTAAGTTGTGTTTATGCCGTTCTATTGATTGGTTTGTCGATTTCAAGCGTTTGAAGTCCACAGTAAACAGATAAGGCCACGGAGGGACGGTCCACTATCCTAGTCAAGCTGTTATACGATTACCTTTATAGCAATCCAGGAGATTTGCTAAAAGGATCGATCGCAAGCCACTGTATTCTTTCTTTTTGCAAATTATGGATTCACGTACCTTAACGTAAGCTTCATACATATTTGTACAACTGGTTCTGTTAAACATTGAATGAAATGAATTACAGATCTAACTAGGATGACCATTTGTAAACTAATTATTTCCCCTTCGCTTTTTTGCTTCTGTTTATTAAATGATGTTGGTAGGTTGCAATAGTGGTCAGCCGACTACCTCTTGGCTCTCTACGATGGACAAACGCCAGTGTTGTATCTCAGAGACAGAACTACTCCAACCAGAACCCGGTTCTGTTCCTCGACAGCGAATCAGGGACACTGTACCTATTTCATACACAACAAGATGCTAAACAAGGCGAAGGTAAAGGCATATTCTGGACAAAAACACACACATTTTGGGGTTTCCAACACGGGCAGACACAAAAAGTCCGCCCTGTGATTTTATTAGTATATAGCCCTGCTCACGGAGTAGTTTGTTTTTGGAGAACCAATAGATAGCACATTTTAGACAGGAACAACAAGAGAAGATCATATTAGCTTCAATAAAGTTTGTTCCTTATCCTTTAAGACTTTCGCTAAGTTATGTTTGTATGTATTTTCTTGAATACAATATTGTCAAAACAAAGTATTTTTGGCGTCAGATGCCATCAAAACTAGTTTTACATATCATTTGGATGCGATGTGGCAAACTTTCGTGCCAATTGAGATTTCGTTAAACATTTGGAAAGATTTGCCAATATGTCCTCGTTTGCTCTAGGCTCCGCTACAATCTGGGAGCTCCAATCAACGGACTGCGGCATTAAATGGACGACCCCGAGAATCATGTTCCATAAGCTCGGATCCTTTGACAGAAACCGTGTCATCGTTTCTCTAAAGAATAGCTGGTTGTTCCCGACCTACATGTCTAGTCTGGTTGAACGGTGTTACCTCATGGAGAACTCGGGTCACAAGGTTTTGTTCGCCATTTGCTTTAATTAGTTTGGATTCATAAACTGGCCAACAGTTAAAATCAAACTACCGAATGTTGCATATAACGCTTCCATAGAAATGCTGATACCAAAACCAGTAATTTAGATCTCGCTATGTTAAGATTGTAACACTTTTCTTAAGTCTTTGAATTTAAACTAGATCGTTCTCTTAAAGCTAGCTCTGATTTTTTTTCAGAGATCCTCGTTACTATTGATGCAGTGCTATATGATTTTTATTGGGGTAGTTCTACATTGAAACAATGGTGTAAAAAGTTTCTTACCTAAATTACACTTGCAGGTATTTTATAAATGGACGGAACATTACTTCACAGCCTCTGAGCACCTGGTACAGCCTACTGTTATTAGACCAGTTGCAAGTAAGTTGTACTGAAAGGGTTTTATGAAATTTTCAATTAAATAATATTTTGTAAGCATTTTGATCAAATAAATTCGTCACACACTATGTACAAGGAATTTTATAGAAAGAGGGAATGAAACGGAGTAAAACTATTGCTTTATTTCATTAGCCCTGACCAGAGGCATTACATGCTTGACTCTGAATTCCAGGTAATGCACAATTTTAAAATAGAACAGTCAAGCTACACTAAGAATATCTCAAAATCTAAAACAAATCCTTCGCAAAAAGCATTCAGATCCACGCAAAAAATTAAAATGACACAAGGTTAATGTATCGATATTTTAGATGTACCAGCTTGTACATAGTACAAGCGTAGTTATCATATTATCAGTAGAACTGTTGGTTCCAGATTCAACAAAACTAATCTCCTTCTTCCGGGACAAACGTGCGCAGTATATTTACCGTGCAACCAGCTCTGACGACGGTATCACGTGGTCTAAGCCAAGAAAGACAACACTTCCAAACAACGATAGCGGAATACAGGCAACGGTCCTCAATTCTGGGCGAATAGCAATGGTATATAATCCAACAAATAGCGAAAGGTTAGTTATATATCGAAAAAGTACCACTTTGCAGGAGGGGGCCGTCAATATGAAGAGGTTCGGGTGTAACTTGTGTTTCTCATTTGGGAGGGATTCACTCAGGGGTCAAGAAACTATGTATTGATTTTTCCAATAATTAAAAACTCAGGTATGTCAAGTACCATATATACGGACAGTGTAAGAAGTTGTTAAAAAACACTCAAAAGTGAATTTATCACGATAAAAATCGTGAAAAACCAATTAAAGATATGAAATACATTCCAATAAACAATACATCATATCAGCTTCACATTCATACAATTTTCAACAAAATAAATTGCGCAATGTTCCAGAAAATTGTGAAAATGCATGAAAAAATGTGAAAATGGACTCTGTGGTACATATTAAGTCAAAACAGATATAAATTCCTAACTACAGTACTCTTATTAATGTATACTGGATAATCTAGCATGTTCTAATATAGAAAGAAAGAAAGAATTAATAACAGGATCATGGTAAATTGACATTAATTATAAATTTTGAATGTATGTTTTTAGGTGTGTAAATACGAAACTGACATACAAGAATTTTGAACATAGGACAAAGATTCTTGACCCCTTCTATAGAGACCCTGATTCACTTTATTACATGTATGGCCGATGTGAAAATAGAGCTAGCAGCCTTCAATACCTCTGAAATGTATGCGAAGCAGAAAATCGTGGTTTCAGGACAAAGCAAATACCAATCCACAAGGGTTTTCTCATCGTCCAAATACAAGGGTACTTTCCTTGCGTAAGTAACGAAGTGGCCCGTGACTTAGTACTCTTGGCTTGCGATGATTCCTTATCATACAATATGTATATAGTTGTTTGCACACAACGTATACATGATAACGGAAAATCGTAATGTTTTCAGAAACCCTTTGGTTATTTCCATTTCGGACGATGAGGGATTGACATGGACTCGTACGCGTATTCTGGAGATTGCTAATGCGACAAACAACGTAGAATTCAGCTACCCAAGTTTGTTCCAAGAACCACATGGACAGATACACGTATCCTACACGTACAATAGAGACACTATCAAGCACAAAATCATTCCGAATGAAGCTTGGATACACGCTTAACAAGAATTGCTTGACAGGCTACTTGGTCCATTTTAAATGTTGGGTTTTGGGGTCAACAAAAACATTAAATCCGTATGACATCTGTTACCGTAGGGGCAGGAGGTGTACTGTGGTACATGGGCAAAAAATCAAACGAAATTAACAAAGTTTGACATGACCATAGCCTTTGCCTGGGACGTTTCGCATCCAATCAAACAAACAAATATTTATCGGCATTCCCAAGAAAAGTCGTCAGGTAATTGTCCAGGTGTGAATCAATATTCGCTATAAGATTAATAGGGCGATATTACAATTTTAATCATGAAATATCTTTTTCAAAGTCAAAATTATCTTTTAGGTGCAAATGGTTTCAATTACACAAATTATTCAGCTTTAACATGATGTTTTTAAATTAAAGATACCATAATTAGAAATTAGTCTTTATTCGTACTTTATCTAAGAACACATAAAATGATTAAACAAATAGAAAAAATGTCGAAATTAGATAAGGGCACCAATTTTCAAGCTGCCCTTTTTACCGTAATTCACAAAAATATCGCTAAGGTGCAAACGGATACATTTTCTAGATGCTTTATATTTTTATCTGATATTATTTTCATAAGTGTGACATAAATAGAAATTAGTCTTTATGCCTAAGAAATAAAACTTTTCAAAAAATTATTTTGTTTCGTTTGTGTTCGGACTTTTCCGTAGATTTTACGAAAAACCTCGGCACCTGTCATTACCTGGGACGCGTCATTTATAACACCTGATATTGTAACTTTTTAATATGGGACATAGTAGATAGTATGGAGATAGTATGCTTTGATAATTACCTGGGCGAGCTCAGGTAAGGCATCTCATAAACTACGAAGTTTCTTAGTCACGAACCAGCAGAAAACTAACAACGCCGTTTATAACATGTAATAAAGTCGCGCATGTTATAATTTTATAATTATAATGTGTGTGTCTATCTTTTCCAGGAAAGATTACGGCATTTCGGCGTTCGGAAAACTGCAGTGCTGAGTGATCAGTACTGGTCGAATCAAAGAATTCTGCGGATCTGTGAAACTAACATGCGGAATGCTCTTGCTTTCGTAATGCGGCCCCATTAGCTCTGAATTGGCTCGATCGCATTTAAGGTGTCAAAGTAAATACAGTCTGTTTACGGTTTGCATTGGAATGTTCCCGTAATGCTTGTTAATTTCGACTGCGTGTGAAATCTGTAAATATTTATTTATCTTGTTTATATGCGTGTTAGAGATTAGCATCCTCCGGTTGCATTCCCAGGGCCGAATTATAGAAACGAGCCAGATAATTGGCGATAATCGGTCCGAAGTCTATACTTAGCATAATTATTCAGGTGTTTTCTTTCCATCGTAGCATGAAATATTTTATGTATTTTTACCTTTTGGCCTTTGCATTCAATTTGTGATATTTTTTCTGCATTGGTGTGCATTTCAGGTATAACGTTTCTGTTGTTGTATATTTGCATAACTAAAAATCCGTGACTATAGAGTGTGGGTTCTAAATAGCGCGTCAATATAATAACGAAGGTATATCTTCGTGATATTATGAAGCAGTTCTCACAAGAGTCTACTATAAGACAATGCACAATCATTGTCTCAGTATGTTTCTTCGGGAAATTATTGAATGTCGTAAGCTTGGTCGAGACTGATAACTACCGTGAGAGCGCAGATTTTGCACTAGATGTCACGAACGTTGCTGGCTTGAGACGGATGTAAACTTTGAGCAGTCGCGTTGCTTATTTTGTGCAGTATAGCTGACACTAGGCAAAATGGAGTATTGTATTACACTACTACGGTATAAAATACCTTAATTAGGTATTTACTTTTGGTTATTTAAGGATTGGAATTGCAAGAAGTGCATGTGTCCTGTTTTGTGGCATTTTGTTTATTTGTTTGAAAATAGTTTAAATAAAGTGCACAATGAAACATACACCTATTCCGTATACGTTTACACGTAATTTTATTGGGATGTTTATGGCATTTACGTTTTATATACAATAATTATTTACTATGTGCAATAATTACCCAGTGGCCAATCGAAAATAGGGGTCTATCTTCTCTATCCTGTCATAAATGAGCCGCGTCGTGAGAAACCCTCGCTGTTTGTTCTCGTTAAAACAAGGGTTCAGATCGTCTCATTGCGATCCTGATCAGCATGTTTGCTTTCACTAGACAGTCAGAACACACTCCCTCTGCTTTCTAAATCCGGGAGTGCAATCCCTTGCAATCAAAGTCCGGTTCGCGCCGGATAAGGTTTGAAACCACAGAAATAGGTTTTCACAGATCGCGGTTCAAATTGACGGGAACATATATATTTGCATGTCAATCGCATCCACATTATTTGTTTACATTGTTTTGAGGACTCGGTATATTCGTGAACTTTGAAATACAAACTTAACATGCTGAAAATAGCTGCTGTTTTATGTTTTGTTTTATTTATTTTGGGGTTTGTGGAATCCGAACTAACCTATTCTGGAAATGGGGAATGTGAGTATACATCATTTTTAACAGCTTTTATAAATAGGTTTAAACTGAGATAAAGATGTATCTGTATATGTCTCTGGTTTCATAACTGACTTTCCAAATGCGGCTTAGTTCTGTTTTCTATTTGGCTCATTCCGTTTCTTGTTGTGTTGTCTGTAAAGGGGGGGGGGGGCGACCATCTGATTTTTGGGGGGTGGGGGTGCTAGAAGATTTTTGGGGAAAATGCAGGACCGAATTTCGTCCGAAAAAAAAATTATCTAGGACAGGGTAAATTCTGTTGTGCGCATTATATTATATAGAATTAAAAAGACAGGATTACGCAATATCCAGACCTGAAGATATCTTACAGCCCCCCCCCCCCCTCCCCCCCCCCCCCTCTTCCCCACCATTAAAACCAAATGGTTGGTCCATACCAGAACTTTGCGTCTATTCATATATTCGGAACAGTTCAGAAAGTTGAGAGGCCACCATTTCAGAAATAGCTGCTCTCCCGGACTACCTTTTGTTCCATTTGTAATTGACATACCGTATTTTGTTCTCGTATTTCCTGTTTGGTTTCATGGAGGGGTGTAGGTTTATTCTTACCAACAATTGAGCGCGGTGGTCTGGTAGTATAGCACCGGCCTCGGAATCGAGAGGCCCCGTGTTCGATCCCCACACGGGACATCGTGTTTTCCTTGAGCGAGACACATTAATTCCTGGCATTACTGATTAATACCCAGGAAGCATTGGCTCCGTCCCGACTTGACTGAAAAATTGTTGACTGGGACGTTAAACCTCATACCATCGTAAGACCAGTTTCCTTGAGGTTAGACAGTATATCCCTGGATGAGGACGCGGCGTCCAGTCTGGAACAGTTCTGTGTGCTTAAAGGAATTGGCGGTTACAACTTGAAATAGCTTTGCCTATTAAAAGTAAAGTAATTGAGAGGTTGGCATGTGACATCAGAAACTAAGAGTTATCTTTCTTGCTTTCGACACCATGCGTGTTATATTACAAGTATAAGCTTTAACAAAAAGCTTGGTCTACGCTTCGCATATATAAACTAGAATGTCAAAGAATCTGACCGTACTCCCATTTCATCGTGGTTCATGTGACTGAGCAGAAATAAAACGCTACGCGGTCAAACTATTCATACCTGACAATCGACCGTCACAATACTGTCGGTTCATTTCATTCCGTTGTGGCTTGGATAGAATGTAATTGGCTACACGGCAGGTGGGGCGCGGTCAAAGCTTTCCTACCTGACCATATACATGTAGCGTCACAATACCGTCGGTTCATTTCATTCCGTTGTTGCTTAGATAGAATGCAATCATGCACCAGTTCCACGAATTTAACAATTTACCCCCTGCACCATTGGTACAAATGTTACCAACCAAACAACAAAGGGAGGTTTGAATGGGTGTTTTGGGTGTAAACACGGTCCTTGGCGAAACGACCCGGAATCCTACTAACACGATAGTCAAGCCACTAGACTCAAACGTACAGCTGCAGTTGTAGAGAGGTGTATGAGTTGTCTTGTAATTTAATTATGTAAGTAGGTCAGTCTCAAACTTTAGAGTAGTCTACGCGCTGGCGCGTAGACAATTATAGATTTGATTTGCGCCAACACCGGGAGCCCATTCCCTTATTTTAAGCTACTTGACCACGGGAGAAACGTTCTGAAGTCTAATCCACTGTTGGCACCTTTTAAAACTTTTTTGTAGTTGTGTGTCCATAATTGTAAATCAATGGAGAACAATTTATCTTTCCATTTAGGAAAAGTAGTAGTATAACATGTAAATAAATGTCGCCAGACAAAATTCTGAGCCAGTTTTTAGAGAAATTGAAACTTTGCATGTGACCCTGAATACTAATCGTTTTGGTATGATTTAAACAGGCCCATTGAGTACTTCGAAATTGTTGACTTTTGTCAAGTGCCCCCTATTTGTCTATCATTATTTTTGAAGTTCTACCGATCACGTAAACCATACTTCACTACTTGACCTTTTGGCATAATTTATGTTGAGCCACCTTAAACTGGAATGGTGAAAAAAAAAAAAAAAACATAGAAAGTAGTCAAAGTTGGTGTCAAAAATAGCCCCAGCCTGTGCTTTCAGACGATTTGAGCCTGTGCATGAGAAAACCAACAATTTGGGGTTCTGACCAGGTCTGACACAAACCAGGCTGCACAGTCACACAATAAAGCTAGAAGCTTGAAATTTCGGATTTAAGAAGAAGAGGAACTGTACTATCCTTGTAGCGAAAACAAAGGCGCTGATCAGCTTCACCGCGAAGCTGATCTGCGTCTTTGTTTTCGCCTATGCAAATTGTTGGTTTTCTCATGCACAGGCTCATTTCAGATTATCCATTCACCTTGTTTTTAAAGTCAAGTAGGCATGTGTCTCACTATGAAGACAATTCGTGCGTCTAGAACTTAAAGGCATGAAGTGAAAAGTTAACTCCCCTGTATGTTTGTGAGCCGCCTCATGAGAAAACCAAAAATTTGCATATATTATTATATGCGAGATCAAAGACGCAGATCAGCTAGCGCTTTTGTTTTCTCTACTCGGAAAATACAATCCCTCTTCTTCTCAAATCAGTAGCTATACAGCCTAGTTTGTATCGGACCTGTTCAAAAACCAAATTGTTGGTTTCTCATGAGGCGGCTCATGTTTGGTTCTCTGAATTACTGCTTAACGTCCCAGTCAACAGTGATGGTCATGTTGGGAAGTTTCCTCCATTTCATGTTCTGTCTATCCAAAATTCAGGATGTCATGACACTTTTCTAGGGCAGGCAAAAGCAGCCCATCTGTTTCTCATGGCCCCAATATGTGCGCCCGCTCATTTTCATGTAATTACAAAAAGATTCATCTATTAATGCATTATTTCCATGCCGTTACAGCACAAGCACACTGGAACCTACAAGCCAAGTTAGAATTGAACAAAGCCCGGAAACTAAAACCAAACATCAATGTTGCCAAGAATGTCATCCTGTTCCTGGGGGACGGGATGGGCGTGTCCACCGTCACCGCGGCGAGGATCCTTAAGGGGCAGCTGCAGAGTAAATCAGGAGAGGAGGGACTGCTCAGTTTTGAAGAATTTCCGAATATAGGACTGTCGAAGGTATGTTGTAGGGGACAAGGTAAATTGTGAGTTGCGAGTTGCAGGTTGCGAGTTTAAAATGCGAGTTGCGAGTTGAAACTGCAAGTGGTGTCCAGAAATAACTAGTGGGAAATAATCTACAATTTTTGATCGAATAGTGAAATTACATAGTTTTATAGGTTTGTAATAAGAAAATACAATCATTCAGTCAGTCTCATAATCAGAAATCATAGCGATATATTTTGTCCTGTTTGGTCAACCAAGTTACACGAAAATGTTTTAACATTTCGTTCAAACAGTCTAACTCAGTAACGTTTGGCTTAGATCGGCTTGAATCGTCTGTATTCTGTAATAATTGTGTTCACACAGAGAAGACATAGATTGACAGCTTCAGTAACAATAACATGTTTTTATCACCAAGTATACATGCATATTCTCACTTGTGGTACGTCGAATGATTGACTTTAGAATTGTACGCCCAGTATATCTTTCTAGACATATAACCAAGACCAGCAAACCGCGGATTCGGCAGGAACCGCAACTGCGTTTCTCTCGGGGGTAAAAACCAACGCCGGTGTTCTGGGACTTGACGCTCGATCACGGAGAGGAAACTGCTCCACAGTGACGGAGGAAACAAAAGTCAAGAATATCTTACACTGGTCTCAAGAAGCAGGTACATGAACGAGTTCCTGAAATATAGATTTCTGTACAAAATATATCTAAAAGGTGGGTTTAGTAATACGTTATTTGATCAAGGTTAGCGTGATGTTTGACGTCCCTGTTTCTGAGTGAAAGACGTGTGTAACAACCGGACCAGCAACAGTTAAACCCCGTAGGTGGAATAGCATGTTCAGCGCTATATATGCGACACTTTCTTATTTCACCAACTACCGAGTTGGAAATTTGCATATCTATTTATAGCACACCGTTACACTACTGACTCGTCTCGAGTCTTGGCCTGGGAATTACGTGGGTAAGGCAACCCTTGTCTGGCAGTTGGCATTATCCCACCGCCGCTACCAAATGTAACGAACAGTCGAACCAGCAATAGCTAAACCCCGTCGGTGGAAAGGCATGCTCATCCACCAAGCTATATATGCGACACTTTCTTACTTCACCAACTACCGAGTTAGAAAATTGTATATCTGTTTATAGCACACCTCTAGAGGCGATAATTTCCCTTTTAAAAGGGCAGCTGGTAAACATAATATCATACTTGTGGTCATTTCATATGAAGTTTGTTTCATTTGCCGGACAATTTTAGACTAATTGGTAATACCGTATTTATATGAGACCATGTTAAACTATAGAAATACCGATTAAAAGAATTATTCCCGTTTTATTAGGAAAATCCGTCGGCATCGTCACAAATACAAGAATAACCCACGCGACGCCAGGAGCAGCGTACGCATTTACACCGGAACGTGACTGGGCGGGTGACGTTGATATGACGGAAGTTGCCGGAAACTGCAGCGACATCTCTAAACAACTTGTGGATGATAACCCGGATATAAACGTAAGTATGACGGTATGGTGACGTAATTATGGCGGAAGTTGCCGGAAACCGATGCGCTATGGCAACCCGGATATAAACGTATGTATGACACCATGGCGGACGTACTGATATGAAGGAACTTACCGGAAACTGCAGCGATATGCTTACCCGGATGTAAACTTATGACCTCATCGTCAAGTAGATATGACGGAAACTGGCGGAAAGTTCGGCGACATCTGGAGCCACAGAAATGATCGACGCTAACCTGCATATAAATGGAGTTATACCATTATGCTCTTGATAAAAATATTCACGTATATATGTGGTTAAATTAAGTTTGGTTTCATATTATTTCATTGTGTGCTCATGACGTCCTATGCGATCCTAATGTCCCTAATGGGCACCCATTCTATGAGCACCTATTTTAAGTTTTTATAAAAAAAAAACCATCACAGTTATTTATTCATTATCGGTTATTCCCATTTTCTGGTTTTCTGACTTGATTGTTGTTATACGTATTATGCAGGTTATCATGGGCGGTGGTAGAAGGACGTTTCTGACCAAGGATGACCTTGACCCTGAAACAAACGCCGTAGACAGCAAAGGAAGATTGGACGGACGGAATCTAATCACGGTAATATGTCATAGATTTATCACACTGACGTCGATGAAAGTTTTGACTAACGTCATTTGCTTAGACCACACAGTCAGCAATTTTTCAGTAATGTCGAGACAGGGCGCCGCTTCCTGTATATTAAATAGTACCCTGGGGATCTTAAAGTGTCTTGCATTGTAGCCAAGGACAATGTACGACAGAGTAAGGTATCGAACCAGAATCGCTCGTTCCGTAGTCATGTACCACTATTCAACCAAGCTTTCCCCTTCTACAATTTAATATGTTCGTTTGTTGGTCACTTCATGTTCATTTCACACACTGGTGAACTCCTTAAGACCATAAGTTTCTTTTGTTATTACATACTGGTAGGTTCTGTTTTGTGCTCCCCTAAATTATGAAAACAAACGTTCAATACCTTCGTTACATGTGGTACGCCATGTTAGAAACTTGCTTGTGCTGAGAATGACATCGCTCACCGTGTTGCTGGTATTGCCTGCTTCCAATGATGATGATGATGATGATGATGATGATGATGATGATGATGATGATGATGATAATGATGATGACGATATGTTGTTTTTGTTGTTGTTGTTGATGATGTTGATGATAATGATGTTGATGATGATGATGATGATGATGATGATGATGATGATGATGATGATGATGATGATGATGATGATGATGATGATGAAGACGACGATATGTTGTTGGTTGTTGTTGTTGTTGTTGTTGATGATGATGATTTAGATGATGATGATGATGATGATGATGATGATGATGATGACGACGATGATGACGACGATATGTTGTTATTTTTGTTGTTGTTGTTGTTGTTGTTGTTGTTGTTGTTGTTGATAATGATGATGATGATGATGATAATGGCGATATGTTGTTGTTTTTGTTGTTGTGTTGATGATGTTGATGATGATGATGATGATGATGATGATAATGATGATGATGATGATGATGATGATGATGATGATGATGATGATGATGATGATGATCTTTTTGTTATTTTTACAGGACTGGCAACAAAAGCAACAGGGGCTGGGAAGAAAATTCAGCTATGTATGGAACCAGACAGAGTTCGACAATGTGGACCCGGCCAATACTGACTATTTACTAGGTAAGTACAGAACAGAATAGAACATAAATTTTATTTCGCTCCTAAAGGTCTTACAACATATATATGAGGACATGAAAAGATACAAGTTGAAAGATATAGAGTAGCATGCATTACAACTAGACAAACGGCGTGCAATGATGTTTGACAGTGGTCTCTCACAAAATATTTACTATCCCCTGTCTGTGTCATTATTAGTCAAACATTACTTAAAGCGATTTTTATATTTCAACTTTTGGTGACTTTCGATATATACATGTAATATTAAATGTTACAACACTGTGTGTATGAAACCTATTTTCAGGACTATTCAGCCCCAGCCACATGAATTACGAGATAGAGAGAAACCAAGACATTGGGGGCGAACCGTCACTGGTCGAGATGACGGAAAAGGCAATACAAATATTGGAGAAGAATGGCAAAGGTTTCTTTTTGTTAGTGGAAGGTATGTGTTCATGTTTATACCTTATCGACAATTTATTGAAATGACAGTCGAAATACACTCACCTTAGGACAGCTGGAGTTTCTCAGTTTTCTTCTGTGAAACCAAATTTAAACGTAGGGTGAACCAAGTATGACTTTTAAAGTGCAAGTGTTCAGTCATCATGCAAGAAACTGATTGGAACAATGTTTATTATGTAGCTCTAAATCGGAATGATGATAAAACATTTTAGGTGGGAGAATAGACCACGGCCACCACGACACCCTAGCTGTTAAAGCTCTCCACGAAACATTGACCTTCGCCGACGCCATCCAAAAAGCCGTTGACCTAACAGACGAGTCCGACACACTGATCATAACCACGGCCGATCACTCTCACGTCTTCACGATGGGCGGTTATCCCTCCAGAGGAAATCCTATTTTTGGTATGGTAGATTGTAATAATCATTGTAAAATCAAAAAGGTTAAGCATAGAAATAAACTGTTGCGATCAGAATAGGAAAGTTTTTGTTACAAATGCGTCAAGGGGATGGGGTGCATTCGGGGATACGAAATACATTTGGAAGTAGCTCCTAGCACTTTCCAAAAAGGTGGCCACTAAGCCGTGCTACGCCTACCAGTATCATCAGTGTCATCTACTCACAGAATTCAATGAGCCGCATCATGAAAAAAGGTATTTGCCTGTGCGAAAACAGAGGCGCAGATCAGCTGTGCAGTAACTGCACAGCTGATCAGCGCCTTTCTTTTCGCTACTATAGATATTACAATTCCTCCTCTATTTCTACCCAAAATTTCAAAATTCTAGGTTTCATCTGTAGGTGTACTGGCCGGTTTTGGTCGGACCTGGTCGGAAACCCCGAAGACCGGTTTTCTCACGACGGGGGCTCCAATAAATGGCTCAGATTATGCTATGATGTAAAAGTTATATTCTGTTTTACACATACAGTTTTCATTGGCTACTTTTTGCAGCAACTTTGAACTTGTATTTTGGATTATTTTCAGGCCTAGTAGACGACCCCGAGCACGGCCAGCCACTACAAATGGCGGATGACGATAAACCGTACTCTACTCTGGGGTATACCAACGGACCTGGGTCATTTGTAAGAGTGAATGCTACCATGCGACCAAATATTACAAATACGAACACGGGTATGTATATCTTTGATTGGCGTAAAAAGCTAAAATCTTATCACTCTATCTCGACTTTGTGATGACCTCGAGTTTCCATCACGAACATGTCCATGTAATGTATACCCCTTTGAACCCCACTTTTATATAGCAAAACTGGGGTATGCAGGGGGTATACCTAGGCTGTTCTAACGTGTACTCACAGGCTATGTTTTGAGCACTGAAAAATAAGAAAAATGCTAAAAATATCAACATTTTTGAGCTGAAAAATTTTAAGTTTGAATTTTTAAAGCTCAAAAAATCTCTGTTAATTGCATGGGCTAGTTTTCGTAATGCTGTTTGGGAAAGGAATATTTTTCGTTCATATTGCCTGTAAGTTTTGTGTGATAAAGAATAGTAGGTAAAGAAGCTACGGGTACATGACATGCAAACTGTTGACAACTTGACATCAGATGTGGAAAGTTTTCTCTACCATGCAAAATGCAAAATGCACAAGTCTAACGGCGTAAACAAAACGCAATTAGAAAACAGTAAGCACAATAACTGCATTTGAATCTTTGATAACACAAAATGTAATGTAAATTTATTTATTTCAGCCGACATGAACTATGAGTTCCAAGCTGCAGTCCCCCTGTATTCCGAGACCCACGGAGGTGAGGACGTGGGCATCTACGCCCGGGGGCCCATGTCACACCTCTTCCACGGCGTCCACGAACAGAACTATATTGCGCACGTGATGGCGTATGCATCTTGTGTAGGACCGTATAACTCACCGGATCAATGCGCGCAGGCGGATGTCAGTGAACAGGCTGCAAGTCATGGTGTTAGAACTTATAGCATTTCAGTTTTGAAAGTGGTTATTGTCGCAGTTTTTCTTAGTATGATTGTATGAATGTGAACCAATAATTCGACAACATTGGGACCTGACTAGATTTGGAATCCCTTCAGTTTTATGTGATTTCACTTTCATGCCGCGAATCCAGCATGTCGAATCATTACGTTTCAGCTGAAAAACATTTTCTCTCATTTCCAAGATGAATATGCACATTGTCATATTTTGTAACAAAAAAAATGCAGTAATGTGAATTCATAAAGAATATTTTTGCACAAGATTGTCTTCGCTGTATGAGCCGCGTCGTGAGAAAACGGGATTATTACCTATGCCGCGAAAAGAAAGGCGCAGTTCAGCTTTGCAGTACAATTCGTATTCTTCCTAAATTTCAAGCTTCTAGCCTTTTTCTAAGGGAGTACAGGCCGGTTTGTGTCGGACATGGTCAGAAACATCGAAGATCTGTTTTCTCATGTTGCGGTTCGTATAGTAGTAAGTAACCGTGTTTGGCATTTCTTGGAACAACTGAGGTGCTTCGTCCCCATTTACATTAGCAGTCTATCTCTCACATTCTACACATTTTTATGCGATCTTTTTATGTACAAAATCTCATCAGGAAAACATGTCCGTGAAATGTATACCCCCCCCCCGTCAAACCCCACTTTTATGTAGTAAAACTGTGGTATATAGGAATATGCCTATTTTCCTATTTTTGCTCTAAAACATAGATTGTGGGTACTCGTTAGAACCGAGGCGGTTCTAACGTGTACCCACAATCTATGTTGTGAGCAAAACTAAGAAAAATATCAAAAGTTTTCTACCGATTTTTTTCATTTTTTACAACTTTAAAAGTCTATGCATATCGCATGGGCATGTTTTCGTAGTCTGTTGTGTTAATGAAACCTTCACCCAGCAATGGAGAGGAATTAACTTGCATATTTATACACTTTCATATTCGTATTGATTTGATAAACATATTTTTTTAATAAACATACCATTTTGTAGTTTTGATCTATATATTTTATCCTCACACTGGTTCTGTGACCGGGTGCGTGTTCTAGCGATTCTGATCCGCACTACGCCTTATTTACTATGCTATGGCCTTAGAAAAACGTACTTCTATGACATGCAGGCGTCCACTTGCACTGATTCAGGACGTGCAGTAACTGTTCAGGGGGGGGGGGAGGGGGTCTTTGCTCCCTGCTCCCTGAAAGAAAAATTACCTTTCTCCCCAGCTCCCTAAAATGTTTTTCCTCAGCTCCCTGCTCCCTAAAACCACGCTTTCTCCCCAAATCCCTGAAAATAAATAACCATTCTCCCCAAATCCCTGAAAATAAATAGCCCTTCTTCCTGAATCCCCAAAACCCCTGGGAGTGCCTCACTGTTGCCAGATGATCTTAGAAAAGTTGTACTGTAAAGATTAAAGACTGCCCCGCCATGCTCAGGGTTATGACCATGCCTGTTAACCGTGGATCTGCAACTGTGCTTCATTTCGACTTGATTGCTAGTAATTTGTTATCTCCCTTATACTATATTTTGTCACAGGTTACAGAAAGGGACGCAATATACTACATCTAAATCTATCACTTTCTGTCGGGTTGTTTCTCTTATACTAGGTCCAGATATTGCTTTGAAGGATATACAAAATATATGCAGTTTGGTTATCAAATTATTTGCTGCGTACGTCTGATCTCGGGGGTGGGGTAACTACCTATATATGACGTAGTAGGGATGTGCCTCCCGAATAGCCCCCTTTTTCAGCCTCGCCTGATATATGAATGGGTTACCTTTTTCAAGTCAAAATATATGAATGGCCCCATTTTTCCATATTTAGTCTATGAATGACCAAATTTTTCGGACATCCATGTTTAAGGGCACTTTTTTGCTGACATACACAGCTCAGAAAGTCGAAATATTTGTATATAATTGTGAATAGGTCAAAATCTTGTACAATCAAATATATGAATAGGTCACTTTTTTCGAAGGCATGATATATGAATGGGTCCCTTTTTTCGATTACCAGGTATATGAATGGGGTATGTTTTAAAGTATCGGGCGGCACGTCCGTACCAAAAATACTTCCGAGTTACCCCCCCCCCCCCCCCCCCCGAGCGTCTGATGAATTGCATATGGAGTATTTGTTCTATTATACACGTCTAAGAGTGGTTTGGTGGCCTGGCCAATAAACCAGTAAGTCTCCGGATTTAAAAGCCTTCAGTTCGAAACTGACTCTTTCGTCACGACTGCGTTCAACACGACACATTTTGTTTATGTTGTACACGTTGTTTATATAGAGGACATTGAAGAAAATAATCGTGAACGCTTTTGAAGCAAGCCACCCCTCTATAAATAAAGACGTTAACTTCACTCTAATACCCGTAGACCGTCTCATTCTAACGCTGTATGGTCTCAACATGGTCGAAAAATATTGAGTGCAGTGAGAAGCCATATCTCAACCGACTTTCTGCCACTGATTAATGACTTTGGCTCTACAAAATATAGGTTTGCCCCGGAAGAGGAAAAATAATCGTGAATGCTTTTGAAGCAAGCCACCCTTCTATAAATAAAGACGTTTACTTCACTTTACTACCGGTAGAACGTCTCATCATTCTAACGTTGTATCGTCTCAACATGGTCGAAAAATGTTGAGTGCAGCGACTTACTGCCACTAATTAATGATTTTGGCTCTACAAACTATAGGTTTGCCCCGGAAGAGGCACATATTATTACAAATTATGACAAATGACTCGTCCTTACTCAAAAAAGAGACATCGCCTGCTCAAAAGAGATATATCATACAATTACTTAACGTATTAAATGACTTACTTAAACCGCAGTCAATAGGGCGGTTAAATAGATAAGAATAGATAATGACGTACGACAGGGTGGTCCAATGACTCCCCTTTTATTGTGTTTATTTCGGCGGAATAATACCCATATAAAGATACCAAAACGACAGCTCGGATCTGTACGATGACAGTTCATTTATTCAAAATATACGACTCATCCTAGGTTTGTTAAGGGCCATGTTACGTGACAAGATTTTGACACTTGAAAAGAAGATATTTTTATTAAATATCGGATTCAGATTGTATCTCATATGTTTCCGGCAGATTTGGTGCCATCTTTTTGTGTTGGAGTAAACCGGACCGAAGGGAGTCCAACAAAGAGTTTTGTGCACTCAACTATGGTCCAGTTCAGCCTGTGCATCCAAACAGACTGGTCGGGGTTATTGCTGTGTGTTCATTTGGTCGCTATTAAGTGACAATGGACCCCTTTCTATATGCGGACGCCAGTCACGCCAATGACCTGATCAGACTGTGCTAATTGCTAGGTTGTCTTCATTTATAGTTCCAAGACGGATCTGATGTTAGTTTCGTCATGAAAACATGCATACCCCCTTATACCCCACATTTATATTGTAAAACTGGGGTTTACAGGGGTATACCTATTTTTCTTATTTTTTGATCTAAAACATAGATTGTGGATACTCGTTAGAACCGCCTCGACGAGGCGGTTCTAGCGTGTACCCATAATCAATGTTTGAGAATAAATATAGGAAATATCACAATTTGTCCAATGAAATCATCGGATGACGAATTAAATACGATTGGCTACCTTGTTGGAAAAGAGCTAGATTTCTTGCTGGTTATGTTTGTTTTAAATTGTGGTGTGTGTTGTTCTTTTTTTTTCTTTTCAAACATTTGGAAGCGACATCCACCCTAACCATAAGTCACACTGATTATCAAGAGACTACCAACGCTGCTGGGTGCAACCAACGCAGATGAAATTCTTTATTCGTTTGATTTAATCTGTGTATGTTGGTTGTACTCAGTCATGTTGGTTGTCTTCGGAAAACCCGGCGGTGCGCACATTTTCCTAGCCAGCCTAGTCATTTTTTTCGGTACTCAGTGCTCATCCTTTGGTGATGTGATTCTATTTGATTTATGTTGGTTTCCTCTTATTGCACTCTCAAATATTTGCGTACTCATGTATATTTATAAGTTCTGGTCAATTGAATGGACATCTAAAAGGAAATAGCTGCTCGATTGGCTCTGTATCAAACCATATTTGTCATTTTGTTTTGTTACCAATGGGTTTAGGGTTGGCCTTTGGTTAAGGTTGGTCTTTGGTTTTAATTGTACCATTTCCTGATCATTGCTTACTTTAAACATTTTGGCCGAGATGATAAAGGTAGTTGGACTGTGGGTTCGCAGTTTGATCAATACCAGCTTCTTTGTTCGTTTGTTTGTTTGTATTGGTGCTTTACGTCTACGGTCAACAGCTATAGCCAGTTTTGTTCCTGGGCAAGCCCCCAGAGACAGGATGCCAGTACGAAGTACACATTCCTTTCACAAGAATACAAGTACAGGTGCATGTCACTATGACCAAATTGTCATGAAAGAAATGTGCTGGACATGAGGACCGATCACAGGTCAATTCTGTTACGAATTGGACACGCTGCTGATCGGGCTATCGCGCCTGTCGATCTGCGCCTACTTCACGATGATAACACACTGGTTAAGACATTTACAAGCCTCGTCATGGGAAAGCTACAGTTGTGCATATTATGCGAAAATAAAGCCCACTTTCCATCAGGAAAACATGTCCGTGTAATGTATACCCCCTTGAACCCCTCTTTTATATAGCAAAACTGGGGTATGCAGGGGTATACCTATTTTTGTTTTATTTTTGCTCCAAAACATAGATCGAGGGTACTCAGAACCGCCTTGCCGAGGCGGTTCTAACGTGTACCCACAATCTATGTTTTAAGCAAAAATAAGAAAAAAATATCAAAAATTTTCAGCTGAAAATTTTCAATTTTTAAAGATGAAAGATCTCTGTTTATTGCATGGGCAAGTTTTCGTAATGCTACGGCTTATGAACATCTCGTTTCGCCTGACAAGGTTGGAATCAACTGAATGTGACAGGGCTGAATAATTCTTTGTTTTTGTTTGCTTGTTTGATTTACGACCCAGTCAACAATTTTTCAGTCATTTCGGAACGGACCATGGTTTTGTACAATAGAAACACAACACATATTCCAGGGGGAAAAGCACATTTAATAATCAAAGATTAAATGAGACATCAAACCTCCAAACAATAGTCATATAATGAGCCGTGACGCGAGAAAACCGGTCTTCGGGGTTTCCGACCAGGTCCGACACAAACCGACCTGTACCAGCTCAGAAAAGAGCTAGAAGCTTGAAATTTCGGATTTAAGTAGAAGAGGAATTGTACTATCCGAGTAGCGAAAACAAAGGCGCTGATCAGCTTCGCAGTTACTGCGAAGCTGATCTGCGCCTTTGTTTTCGCATAGGCAAAAATCCGGTTTTCTCACGATGCGGCTCAATTATAATACTCAAAAAAAGTTTAATACAGTAATATTTTTATGTAAATGATTATCCATCAGCAAATGTATGTGGTCAGTTCATTAAAAATGCCTGCTTGATAATGTTCAAAATGAAATTTTATGGTAGCATGAAAAATGCCTTTAATTTTCTAAATTCTTGAGATTCGTGAATGGTTTGACTAAACGAAAATAGATTCGTGAACGATTTGACTAAGCAAAACAATGAGATTCGTAAACGAAAAGGATTTCAAATTTGAGGTACTAATTGGCTATGGCAAGTTTCTACAAATGAGAAAATGGGACTTATCAACACTTTAGATTAAACAAAATATACTAATGAGTTAAAAAGGTTCAAAACTTTCACGAGTGGATTTCGATAATTTCTTATCAAACTATGCATACAAAATAAATAATACATGGAGATAAAAACAAAAAATAAATAGCAATTCTACATAAGCACCAAATTATCCTAAATATAATAATGAACAACCTACAGCTCAGACGCATGTATTTGTGCATTAGGCAATTGGATTCTAAGACTCTAGCTCGTTTCATGCGATATCATACATTTTTGTCACAAATGCACTTTAATAATTGTTGTCTGGATTATTGTGTCAATAACAATCTTTCACACTTTTTCTTTTGAAAAATATACTATATAAGCATTTCTCTGTACAAATAAATAAACAATATACAAACTGTGTAAATTGTGGTCCCTCTAAGTTCAACATGTTAAAGTAAACACGAAGTTTTTTTTTCACAATGCGATTCAAAACGACATTCACGAGGTTGGAAACTGTAATGTAATATTTCGTGTAACACAATAAAATGTCTGTCTTTACCTTGGTCAAACTTTGGAAATCTTCATAATTATGACCAAACTATGGTTTACATGTATATAGCATTGTGATCTTTAGCAATTATCAACAAAACAAAACATATTTACATATAATCATGTACAAAACTATTGGTCCCAAGTAACAACCAGCCGCATTAGCACCGGAATGCTTCAAATAAAAGTTAAAGGAATCAGGAAAACATGTCCATGTAATGAATACCGGTATTATACCCCCTTATACCCCACTTTCATATAGTAAAACTGGGGTATGTAGGTGGTATACCTATTTTTGTTATTTTTGCTCTAAAACATAGATTGTGGGTATTCGTTAGAACCGTCTCGCCAAGGAGGAACTAACGTGTGCCCACAATCTATGTTTTGAGTAAAAATAAGAAAAATACCAAAACAATTTATACTGAAATGTTTTTTTTACAACTTAAAAAAATCTCTGTATCTCTGTAATCATGGGCACGTTTTCCTAATGAAAACATAATTTTACGTAACAGGTATGTATTAGTTTCACTTATTTGGAAAAAGTTTTGATTGTCAATCTATTCAACAACAAGAACAAACTCTCAAAACATCATAATCATAAGCACATTAGATACTAAAGTTTCTCTCAAGTTCAAATGTTGGTGTTTTGCACAGCGGTAATGCAGTGTCCTGTGTATAACTATTCATCAACAACCGATTGGCTAACCTTGACCTTTTGGTGGCGGGTTCGCCTTTATCTTGTTCTATGTCGTTTTCCACGTCCCCATTTTCGCTCCCGTCCGTCCCCGTTTCATTTAGGTCCCCAGGTCCTCCAACGTCTAGCTCCTGGTCATTTTCATCCTCGAGGCTACTATCAGCCCTTGGTTCCGCCATTTGTCCCATCCTACTCTCAAACCTCGCTTTCATTTCACTCAGAGAGAGGCTGTTCTGATTAATATCCGTCATACCTCGTTCCGTGGCTTTTCCGATGAAATTCCGGATTTCAGCGAAGTAGCTCTCGTCTTTATCGTCGAGCTCGGTACTTTCCGTCTCGTTCTCGGGAGAGTCCGGCAGATTCATCCCATCTGTCTCATGCTTCTTCAGATGTCGGTCAAGATTCGTCTGTTGTCCGAAACAGCGATCGCACAGCGCGCACCGGAAGGGCTTTTCCTTGTTGTGGATATTTCGGACGTGACGTTGTAGATTGGAGGAAATCGAGAAACTCCGCTCACAATATTTACATTTGTAGGGTTGTTCCCCGGTATGCGTGCGCAGGTGGCGCGTGAGATTAGCGGAGCGTGGAAACACCTTCCCGCAAAACTTGCACGAGTACTTGTCCTTGGCGGACTTGTTTGGTGACGCTTGTGATGATGACAGCGTGGAATACTGGCTCGGCGAGGTATACTGGTATGGTGACACCGGGGATTTTCCCACCGGACTAAATGAAGGAGGCTGCAACGGTTTAACTGGTTCTCTATTCATGACGAGGCTGAATGGATTGACGCCCACTGAGTACTGAGATGGGCTGGTGAATGGAAATCTTGTGTATGGCAGGAAACCAGTCGATTCTGGTGACTTTTCTTTCTTCTCGGACATTCTCAGAGCTTGTTCCATCATCATAGAGCTAGTTAGCTGTGGGTAGGCATAATGGAGGCGCTGTCCTGTGGTGTCAGGTGTTTTGGGGTCGCCGAATATATGTGTCTTTCTCGGAGCTTCAGGAGGAGTTAACTCCTTCGTACTGCTGAGATCAAGTGGTTGTTCGCCGCTTGTCGTAGTCTCAATTGTCGGACTTGTCTTTGGTGTGATCTGGTCAGATTTGTATGTCTTGGACAAGTCGAATGGCTCCTCCTTGGTCAAAGATGATGGACTTGGACTTGGATTCAGAACGCCCGGGGACGAACGTGGTGTAAACCGGTGAGGGTGTGGCTGAGACAAAATGGCGGGTACACTATGAGACAGTTCTGGTGTTTTGGACTTCACAATGTCAATGTCTGGTTTATTTTCTTCAATATTTATTTCATTGGATTTCATTTCACTGGATTTTCTTTCGTAGCTATGTTCGCTTTCCGAGTCGGATGGAATGTTATCTAAATCACTGCCCGATTGCACCTCCGACGCCCCATCACTCAGTCCTTCCGAAGGTCGAGACATACCGCTGGGTCCTTCAAATTTCGACGGCGAGGATGATTCCGTCTTAGTTGGCGTGAACGAAAACGCTGATGACCTCATGCTTCCCGGAGACAACGCTGTCAGCGCGGCTAAAGGATGTCCTGCGGGGAACAATCCTGCAAAGTTTGATCCCATCGGCTGATAGAATGGAAACGGCGGCCTGGCTCCATAAAGTCCCATCATCAAAGCAGGGTTAAACGGCGTTGTAGGTCCGGCATGTTGCAATCCAGTAGTCCCAAGCGATTTTGCATCCCCACCGTACCCTCCAATCCGAATCCCGCTCCTCAGCGCACCCTCGCAGAACCTCTTATGCTTACTAAGGGAGGTAATCGTAGAAAACGCCTGACCGCAGTCGGTACACTTGATCTGTTGTCGACAGTCGGCGTGCATCCTCTTGTGTCGGCAGAGATTAGAGAATTGGGTGTAAGCCTTCAGGCAGACCTCACACTGAAACGGCTTGACCGAACTATGGATGTGCTGATGCTGCTTCAGGCCGCTAGAGGTCGCGAACGTCTTGCCGCAGTCTACGCATGCGTGACATCGGGCGCCATGATGCTGTGACCGTATGTGACGTTGTAGGTTGCTGGGATCGGTGAAGCAGCGGTCGCAGTGCTCGCAGGCGAAGCGACGACCAGACTCGTGAGTGATCTGAAAAACATTGAGAAAAAATGTTAAATAAATAGCTTCGGTTGTTCTATGGCCAACAGAAATTACGATTGATGTACCTATTGATTGATCGATCGATTGATTGATTGACTGATTAATTAATTAATTAATTAATTAATTAATTAATTAATTAATTAATTAATTAATTAATTAATTAATTGATTGATTGATTGGCTCACTGATTTGCGGAATGACTGAATGGTTGACGGATCGGTCGATTGATTGATTGATTGATTGATTGATTGATTGATTGATGTCAAAAACGATCAATGAAAATCACCGCAACTTGCAACATACATGACATAAGCAAATGTGTACAAAAGCCAAGTATAACCTAATAAAGTTCTAGGAATCATTCTAGGATGTGTACAGGTTGGACAAATACTGTTCTTTGTTAACATGCAAATATATAGTAAATAACCATTGTTTTAGGTACCCACCTGATGTCGGGCAAGATTAGACTTCAGGGCGAAGCTCCGGGGGCATTCCTCGCACTTGAACTCCCCCGCCTCCTGGGGGTCGCACTCCTCAACAGGGGATCGAACTCCATCCCCACTCCTGAAGTGAGAAATAATTATGTGAAATTTTATATTGATGATAGGCTATATTCTGTGGATGAAGAAGAAAATAAATGCCGCTTATCCAGAGACAACCAATGCAACGGAGTACAACAAACGCGGATTATTTTGATGTACATATAGGACGCAAAAGATCCCTGGCGAGTTGTTCCAAAACAGGTACATGTATCATAAAGTTTCAATAATTGTCGCTTATTGATTCTATCTGCGTTGGTTGTTTTCAGTCGCTTTGGTTGTCTCCGGATAACAGAGGTTTTTCGTGAGGAGACCCAGTTTGCGCTCTCTACCAGGATGCATGGACTATACGAGACGCATCGTTAGAAATGCCGTTTTTTTTTTTTGTTTTTTTTTTTTTGCCTCTGCGAAAACAAAGGCGCAGATCTGACAGCTACGGGGATAGTACAATCACTCTTCTTAAATCCGAAATTTCAAGCTTCTATCCTGCTTCTGTGACTGTACAGGTACGTCGGTTTGTGTCAGACCTACGGTCGGAAATCCTGAATACCGGTTTTCTCGCGTCGCGGCTCAATTATGATATTGTTGAGTTTAATCTGTGTCACTTTTTGTCAATTTCAATGCACATTTTTTTTTTTAAATCCCCATAAACTTTTCATGTCATTGTTTAGACCGTTTCATTCAACATCAATACAGCAACGCCTAAAATTGTTTATAATAATTAATCAGCTAACACATGCCATAAATGCATATTTACATTATTTTGCAAATTGCATAAATGTCACATCTCAACGAAATGTGTTACGAAGCGAGACAACTCGTCTAGCCTTATCAAGCAGTCTACATAGCCTATGTCTAACGACACACTGTTTCACCGACGCATCTATCAATTTAAATCATAACGTCCCAGCATACATGTCGGAACGGAGCAAATAGTGCTTCGCGGATAGTACCCAAAGTCAAGACCTACAATCTACCGATATGTCACCAAGCTCACCAGTTCTGGCAACTGGCACAGACTAGTCCTCTCAGATTTCTATTCACGTCCAAGTCAACAGCTGTGGTCATGTTGTGACATTCAAACAATCATACCTGAATGAGCCGTGTTCTGTGGTATCCACATCTTTATCAGTATATGACGGCGATGGGGGCCGACAGGCGTAGGTCTGGTGGGCCTGCAGGGCAGACTTGGACTGGAACACCTCCCCGCAGTTCACACATGTTGCGCTGTTCAAATCTGAAAATATAACATAACACAACATAACATAACTTTATTAGGCATTAAACATATTACATATACACTGAAAAAAAGTTATAAGAGGCCACTTTTCAAACTCATTTTTTGTTTATAAGCAATGTTCAAAATTGCTCGATTTTTTTGCCTAAAAACGTGTTTTTTAAGTAAGTAACGTTCCAAATTGTTCAAAAATATTTTTCTTTCACTAAACGCGTTTTTGGAGTAAAAATGCAAAAAAACAATGTTTTTGAATAAAAAAATTGATCAAGCACAGCATTTATTGAAATTAGGAGCGGGTGTCACCAAAGGGGCCGTTGGGGCTTGGAAAAACATCAAACATTCGAATTTTCTCTACTGGTAGACTTTTTGCGCATTTTTGAAAATCGTTATTTTTAAGATTTTTGAAAAATTCATCAATGTGCCTCTTAAACATGTTAATCCCTATCAAATTCACTTGACGAGGCCTAGAAATGAGAGATATAACCCGCATGAGCTATTTTAGACTATTTTCGATGACAAACAGGTCACGGTTGCCGCACACTTCCGGTTTCAATGCCAAATTTTAACGAACAAAATAACGAAATTTATGGATGATTTTTTTAATTTTCAAAGTTTATTAGAGTCTAGTATTAGATCTTAGTAATCGCTGAAAATTTCAATTTCATACTGCTGATAATAATGCAACTGGATATGAACAAAGTTTGTATGCAAATTGCATGCAAAAAGCTGAATTCATGTTATTCATGTCGCTGTCTTCTTTCATGTACAAAACAGAAACGAAGATTCTTTTTGCAGCAACGCATCTGACTTAATTTTATTTTGCATCATGGCAGTCAGTAGCACTTTCAAAGAAATTAGAATATAAAACACAACGTCATAATACGACATTGAAGTCGACGTTAATAAAATGTGACTTTTTGAAATTAGGGTACCTTTACTCATGCTTCGTCTGTATGAGAGATATCACGCATTTTGGAATGCAGAAACTCACAGAGACACTGTTAGACATTGGCTTATTCATTTGATCATGAATTTTAATTGATCGTATTTTACTTTCTGAACTAGAAGGAAAAATATGAGGTGGCCTCTTATAACTTTTTTTCAGTGTAAATACAGACTCCGCATCTGAATACAAACTAAACATGGTCTAGATAATGCCTTTTTATTTGTATTGTAGCATAACGACCCAGTCAACAACTTTGCAGTCATGAAAATCCAAAACTTTAAAAGCGGAACAGAAAATCCCAACTTTTAAAAGCGAGAACAGAATTTGTGGCAAATTATTTTACCGAAAAAGCTGTATTTCTTAGCCATATAATTCCGGATGCTTCGAATTCCATCGCCGCTTAGTTCATAATATAAAACCATGTTTAATTTTTCCTTTATTTTTTTGTAATAATTATTTTGAATTTATCATTTTTATCTCTCTCTTTAGTTATACATGTACGTTCTTGCATTATTATGATCTATTTCAAGGCACTCGATCTCTTTTATTCTATTGTGGCAAAATACTGACGCCAATCGCAGCAGCATTTGTTTTTACTGTCAAAAACACCACCAATTTGCGTTGACTGTATTACATATTCATGCGTCCATCTATGTATGACTCATGCTTCTACAGGCCGGGTGGAACTGTCCGAAATGACCCAGACCCCCATACCCGGTCTGACAAAGACATTAATATGTACACTTGAGGTACCCAAGCAACCAATCTTTCTTTTGGTGAATGATGCAGACTCGAAAGCATTCTGTGCGGATGTCTTGAAGGCTTTAAATAATACGAGTGTTTTCCATGCCACAACTGCAAAGGGACTGGTTTCGCTGTGTTAAGACTCAAAACATGTTCGTGAACGCATGTCAAATGCAAGCCTCCACGTTGTAAGATTGGCGTAATTCTTGTTGTGGAACTGTCCAAACCACATGGCTTCTTATATCAACAATAACATTTAAAATTGCAAGGTGGCAATTTTACTGACAACGTGAAGGCGCACTCACATGGGGCTGATTGTCTTGGAAAGTACATCTTGAGTAATAAAAAGGCCAACATAAATATGTTCAGATACTAGTAACGTTGCCTTTAAAACATTTCCATTATGAAAACTTGCCCATGTAATAAACAGAGATTGTTTGAGCTTAAAGATGAAAATTTTCAGCAGAAAAAAAAAAATGATATTTTTCTTATTTTTGCTCAAAACATAGATTGTGGGTACACGTTAGAACCGCCTCGCCGAGGCGGTTCTAACGAGTACCCACAATCTATGTTTTGGAGCAAAACTGAATAAGAAAAATAGTTATACCCCTGCATACCCCAGTTTTGCTATATAAAAGTGGGGTTTATTGGGGTATACATTGCACGGACATGTTTTCCTGATGTTTGAAAATACAACCAAAGGAAAAACCAAAATCAATCGGGTGGTTTGGATTCAGTGATTGATTGATGTTAGAATCGAATAAGTGTTGCATGTAAAAGTGATGCTGACAAGAATTTTTTTATTCAAGTTGTCCAGGTTATCTCGATGCCGATTTATGAAAATCAAAACAAACAATATTCAAGTCATCTGCCGATTAATTATATCATAAATCCAGTGACATTTTCTTTGTTTTAAGGGGTCCTGTCATTAAACATCTGCTATGAGGAAAAATCAAGTGTTTTCGCTATCTTTTAATACCATGCCCAAACATAAACATCATAGCGCCGGAAATTGCCGAAGATTTACCTGTTTCCGTAAAAGGTGTGAACTAGTTTACCTGTCCAATTTTTTACATAGGAACAATAGGGACATTTAGCAAAAACTCTCTTAAATACATTTTCTTTGCAAATGTCATATTTTTTCCTGTTACTGTTTGAAAGAAAATTTTATTACCTTCAAAATGATATCAATTTTATTAAATTATTTTGGCATCTTCGTGGTAACTGGGGCTCAGAAATGCGACTGGTATGCGTCATATCTATTTGATACTGGTTCTGTGTCAAATATACGAATGTTCGCATTTTACATGGGTCAAACTCTATTTTCTGTTCAAATGCGATTATTTTTCCTGTTATAATCTTATTCTTTGTCTTCTAGACTTTAAGCTGATATATAATTTGTAAGTGTATCTTTGTCCGTTTTAGTTCCTGATAATCCCGAAAATCGGTTTTGAGCATTCAGAAGTCAGAATAAATATCATCAAATTTTTCTAAGTCCGTTTCCTTGACTGAGCTATTGTGACAGTGACTCCAGGCAATATACATGTACGCGCTATTTGTTACAGTAATGAAATTAGGTCGAATGAAAAAATAAAAAACAACAAAAATCAATACTCTTGAATTTTGGGCGATATTATTACTATTTTGTTATATTTCCATATTTTACTTTATTTGTTTAATCTATTTGTTTATTCTTTTTTGTGTGTGTGTTTCCACGTGCACGCTATTTAGTTACGTTTCAACAATTAAGATCATGTGCAATCAATTAAAGGTCACTTTATAATCAAATAGTTCGGTATGTAAATGAAAGCGCAAACATCTTTTGAAAATTAATTTTCCGCCGCATTTAATTTGAAAATTACTTTAACCAAGACAGATGTGAAATTTGTTGCGAAAAATTTTTTTTTTTTTTTGGATTAACGTCTTCAGTTTCACAGTGACACTTTCTACTTAACATGTTTGCAAAACATATATGGCCAAGGTTTGTGTGCTAACTAACCATGGCTTCTTCCAGCAAATAAATTACAATCACGTTTCGAAAACTTGCCCATGCAATGTACAGAGATTTTTCAAGCTGAAAAAAAAAAAAAAAAAAAAAAAAAAAAAATGGAAAATTCGTCGGAAAAATTCCATATTTTTTTTTTATATTTTTGCTGAAAACATTATGGATTCACGTTAGAACCGCCTCCTCGGATAGCCGGATAGCGTAAGTTGTTTTATTTTATATTTTCATTTTAAAAATAATCATGTTACTAGAATTCAGTACATAGATAATTTATGTGCCAAATTGATCCGTCTTTTTTTTTCTTTCTTTCTTTATCTTTCTTTCTTTCTTTCTCTTTTTTCTTTCTTTCTTTCTTTCTTTCTCATGTGTGATAGCCGGTACTAAATGATATTAGGCATTTGCTTATACATAAAGCTATCTTTCTGACAATAATCAAAATTTGAATTAAATAAATGATGTGTCAATTGTTTAAATAGAGCAGATACAAAAAACGTAGTATGTTTTCTTTCTTTCAAGAAAACAATGCTTTGAGCAAAATATCTCCTTTTTTCAATAAAATTTTACAATATAAAATATAAGTGGTCCATATTCACCCAAATTACCCCATGTCAGACAGGAGCAGAATTTACTTGAGCCTCTATATAAACCGCATTATTCTTTTTCTTTCTTTCTTTCTTTCTTTCTTTCTTTCTTTCTTTCTTTCTTTCTTTCTTTCTTATGAGTGATAGCCGGTACCAAATGACATTAGGCATTTGCTTGGACATAAAGCTATCTTTCTGACAATTGTTTTTTCTGTCTTCAATCAATTTTCTTTTTAGTGTCCATTTTACATGTATATATAGATCAATGTAATCTGAATTTTATGTTATTTGTGATATAGTCTCTTGTAGTTCTATTAAGAACGGTTTGATGTATTACTATATGTTTTATGTGTAAATATGTATTTGTAGACTGTACATCAAAATGAGACTTTAATAAACAAATAAACCCATTGCACTAATTGTTTGCTAAGAAAACACGATCGTGTTGTTGTTTACCTGGGGCTATAAGCCACGCGCAAGCCATCAAAATTTTATTACAGGTAGCAAACTTTTAACACTTGCGAATAGATGCACACTCTTCCATACAGGCAGTGTTTTGACAAGATACCCGCTAGTTGTCAAACCGCATCACAATATGTTCATTTGGCGCAGTCCTAGATCAGCATGGGCACGTAATCTCACTTCTTTTGGGGAATAAAAAATATGAGTTTATAAAAGTAACTCGCAAACTTTTAAGTTGCACTCAATGGATATGCATGTTGGTCTTAGTCTTCGCTTTACAAACATGTTATTTCTTTATTGTTTTTGTCGTGCTATGGCTCATGTAGTTGTATATTTTATTTTCTTGTCAAATGGCAAGCCTACCATCGCCAACAGTCGACTTGGGAACATGCGTAACTTATTCCATCGGCTGTCACTGACAACTTCCTGAACCTGCTTGCCCCTGGTTTGTGGTTGATAAAAAACAATCACACAGATATTTCAAAAGACATGAAGTATAATGAATCTGACACAATGAACAGAACAGCAGAAAACTTGAAATGTTTTACTTGGCAAAACAATATGGGTGTAAAAACAAACTGCCATTAAGGTTGTTCCAGATAACTGCATTTGTTTATGCGAATTTAAGGCATTTTGATGTCCAACCCGCTTGATAACTGCATGCAACTTGGCATTAAGGCAGAAGTGTCAAATCAGAAATCTGATCACGCAGACAGATTAGTGCAGGCAATAAATGACTTAGGTGTGAAATATAATGTGTGGAGAGTCACACAAATCCGGTAATTCTCAAGTGACGTCTTTAACAGTTGTGGATGTCTTTAACAGTTTGTGACTGCGATCCTCGCACGTAACGCCGTACATGCACTGTCTCCTATATCATGTGCCCAGCTTTGTAAATTGATGCGGGACTTTGCTCAATTTCAGTGGTCAATGCGTAGAAAAATGAATGATGGTTCATCAAAAGCGCAGCAATAAACATGACCAAACGGTTGATGAACTTAAAACGCGTAAACGAATGGAAGTGAAAGGCAAAAAAGAAGCCACAATACTATAAATGAAAACTACTGGAAATTGGAATCAAGGTATTCTCGACGTAATGCAATCAAAAAGCGTCGAATCGAATTCGAAATAGAAAGGTACAAGTAGGCAAAGAAGAACCTGCCAATGAGAACTATAATGAACTAGAAATTAATTTCAAGCTTTTTAAATTTCTTTGACTCAGTCTTATTTTATATTCAAATTTATATTTATAATTTTTACATAATTTTACACTTCTGTTTATTATTGGTATTTTATTGTATGTGAGCGTTTAATAATTTAATTTGTTGAAGTCTTTTACCAAACTACAATTCGAATTATTCATTTGATTTTAAAATGTACAATACAAAATAAATTTACGTCTCTCCTTCCTACAAACTGTCAATAAGGCACGCGTCATGAGCAATTGAAATAGGGATCTTCAACAGGTATTATCACTACAGGTATAATCGGATTCCTTCGCGCCAGGTGTCCGATGAATTGCACAGGTAAATCTGTCTGCTCAAGACAATTATATCGATACTTTGTCAGTGGCCTACAGGGAAATAACTGCATCAATGAATCGGCTTATTTTACGGAAATTTCGCACTTAATTCCCTTGGCTCAACATGACTTTATGTTTGGGCATGCTTCATAAAATCGTCAATAATGCTGAAGCATCCTTGTAGAATCGTAATTTTCGAGAATTGTACAGTCTTCAATAAATAAACAATGTCAATTCCGTGGTAAATTTTGGTTGAAAAGGCTGAGAACGAAATTTCAAAACAAGAATGTCAGAAGCCTAGCGAAATAGTTTGAAAGTAAAATTTCTCGTTTACTCTCATGTTGTTTTCATTAACGTGAACTGATAAAAAAAAAATATTTGATTCAGGACGAGATAAGTCTTACCCTGATTAAATTAAACGCAACTTAACGCACATTGCATTTTATTTACTTCTTCTTGTGCGCCACATTCACATTTTAACCGAATCTGAAGGGCCCTTAATTTTCAATAAAAGTTGTCAATATATTATTAAAGATGTTTAATTTTTGACATGTTACTATCAATAGTGAGAAAAGAAGAAAACATCTTTTTCTCGCTATCAATAGGGGTCGAAAATTCTTATTGAATCTTTTCATTCATTTTCGCAATAAGATTAACAAATTTTTAGTGCGGTCCCCGTGTCAAATTCTGATCTATGAAAAGGAATCTTCATAACTAATAAAATATTAATATTCGAATATAATAATTTCATTTAACATTTTCAAATCATCTTTTTGTTGAAACGATTCGTCTTCAAGACTGGCCAAAGTTTTCCTATTTCTGTGCATTGTTCCTAAACTAAATGAGCCTGTGCATGACAAAACCAACAATTTGGGTTTCCGACCAGGTCCGACACAAACCGGGCTGTACAGTCACAGAAGCAGGCTAGAAGCTTGAAATTTTGGATTTAGGAAGAAGAGGGATTGTACTATCCGTGTAGCGAAAACAAAGGCGCTGATCAGCTTCGCGGTTACCGCGAAGCTGATCTGCGTCTTTGTTTTCGCCTATGCAAATTGTTGGTTTTCTCATGAACAGGCTTAAATAGCATTTTCTGAATCAACAGTACCAACAATTAAATTCATTATTAAAATTTTGTTTGTCCAATATGGGAATAGATTATCAATTTCGAATTATCGAAATAGTAAGCAGTTTCCAAACATCTTGAAAAATCGTATTCGCATGTTTTCATGCACAACCTAAAAATTGACAATATGAGTTCGAAATTGTCTTCAAAGCTGCGAAAGTGCAACGAGATACCGAAATGGAGAAGTGAAGGTCTGCCAAAACTGCACTTGAAATCGAGTTTTTCAGTGTCATATGCATCAGTGTGGCGTGTGCAAAGTGCAAGTGTTGGGGAAAGACTATCATACGTATGAGCACTTTTTTGTCATGC
Source organism: Rugalucina vietnamica (assembly GCA_964017185.1). Lineage (NCBI taxonomy): Eukaryota > Metazoa > Mollusca > Bivalvia > Lucinida > Lucinidae > Rugalucina > Rugalucina vietnamica. The sequence continues at coordinate 46,449,568 of OZ024882.1, read as the reverse complement.
TTTCTTGAGATATTGGACTGGGAAATTAATTATAAATTTACAGCCTCTCAAGAATAGTTTAGTCATATTGAAAACGGAAAATGTGGACCTGAAGTACGATAATCGAAATATTTTCACTGTCATATAGATAAGAATATGATCGCAGAAGTGGGTGATAATTTCATCTTCTTCCCTCTTGAAAAACAATTTTTGGGTACTTCAAGCCAAACAATGTACTTGATATTGAATAGATAGTGATAGTAGCATCATTACATATATTTTATGACATCAATTCACCTTTTAAGGAGCTATAACAGTAAATTATCATCTTAAATATGTTTTATATCTCCATTAAAGATGCACTTCCCGCTTTTGGGATGATATATTAGGGGTATATTTTGCCAAAATAGGGCGATAAAGACATGTCATTGAAAGTGAAACGTGTTAGAATGCGAGGCGGAAGACAAACTGTTGGCGTGTGTGGATCATCATCATCATCATCATCATCATCAATCATCATCATCACCATCATCATCAAAACAAGTCAAACGAGGAAGAGACGAAAAATACTCGAAAAATGGTCCACAGTCATGAAGAAGCAAACGAGACAGTCAGCATCTTTAAAACGATTTGTATAACCGATAAACCAATTATCGATAATCGGAAATAGCTTCCTCTTCGCGATTATGAACTGCAGTACCCATCTGATGCGGTGAATACTGGCTTCATGGTTTAACGCCCCAGTCAACAATGTTTCAGTCATGCAAGGATGAAAACATGGACAAGGGACAAAAGATGTGAGCTGAGTACGTACCATTATCGACCTTGTCGAAGTCCATGTCTTTCTGTGGGTACAGCCTGTCTTTGGTGTACAACAACATTTCCTCTCCTGCCTGGATCTCTCGTATGGCTCGATAGTACAACTGAAAACAGAACAATAATAAATAATCGACTGTCTGATTAATCGAATAATCGATCGATGGTTTGACTGATCGATAGCCTGATGTGATTGTCTATCCATTAACACGCCCATGTAATATATAGATTTTTGCTAAGTTGTAAAAATTGAAAATTTTCATAAGAATATTTTTGATATTTTTCTTATTTTTGCTCTAAAACATAGATTGTGAGTACACGTTAGAACCGCCTCGGCGAGGCGGTTCTAACGAGTACCCACGAGGCGGTTCTAACGAGTACCCACAATCTATGTTTTAGAGCAAAAATAAGAAAAATAGGTATACCCCCTGCATACCCCAGTTTTACTATATAAGGTGGGGTATTCATTGCGCGGACGAATTGGTACGTTGAACGAACGAATGAATGGTGACTGACTGATCATCTGATTGAAAGGTTCATTGATTGGTTAATTGATTGATTGATCGAACTGATTGTAATTGATTGATTGATTGATTGATTGATTGATTGGTTGGTTGGTTGGTTGGTTGGTTGATTGATTGATTGATTGATTGATTGATTGATTGATTGATTGATTGATTGAACAGTTATATAATGTGGCTTCCAATGTTATTAGTTGACCAAACTTGCGAATTCTGTCACAATCTGACAAGAGCCATTATTCAAACAATAACCTGTGGAAACAATGTGCAATAAAATTGCTTCAATACGGTGCAACAGTATCCGGGAGATATAAAAATTGATGGACGAATTAAATATGACAATTTGTGGCTCTTCAATAACTTGTTAGACAACAACATTAAGACACCATATAATCTTGTACAAACAGGAGCATGTGTTATTGTTTGTTCTGATTGTAAATTAGTTGATATAGGGTAGAAATATCCGGCATAGGCTGCGATTTTCTATTTCACTGTGGCATTGTACTAAATAACCAGTCATATTATCATCTTCAGCAGCAGCAGAACACCAAAATCGATGCTTTACAGCATTTGATGTTTCTGACCATGGGGTCCCGGGTTCGAATCCTGAAAGGGATTTTTTTTTTTTTTTTTTTTTTTTTTTTTTTTTTTTTTTTTACTGTCTATTTTTGATTTCTTTTCAAAGTTCATTCAGTATTTTGAAAGTTCATTTAGTATTTTATCATTTATTTCATTAGAAACTGTGAAACTCTTAAGTTTCAATTTACCACCGTTTAGCATTGACAGTCTTGCAATGATGAACATTAGGCATCCATCGTTCCCATCTGCTTTATATACCTAAGTATGCTTTCATTTTTTGATATCCAACAGATGTCTACAATCAAAAACAAAATGATACGAGTTACAGGTTGCATGTACATTTCTTCCCACAGAGAACCCTCAAACAATTTCCCGCCCTTTTCTTTTCGCACCAAAAGACATCATCATTAGCATTATCACTGATGAGCTTATTCCTTTCTTCGCGTGAGAGAATCACGATTTATATCTTTTATCTGCTGGGAGTTATTCGAAGTTATGACAAGTAATAAATTTAGGCACTTTCAAAAAACGAACAGACGCAGCATGTCAATTGAGCCGCGACGCGAGAAAACAGGTCTACAGAATAGCAGACCAGGTCTGACACAATCCGGCCTGTACAGTCACAGAAGAAGTCTAGAGGCTTGAAATTTCGGATTTAAGTACAAGAGGGATTGTTCTATCCGAGAAGTGAAAACAAAGGCGCTGATCAGCTGCGCATTTACTGCACAGCTGATCAGCGTCTTTGTTTTCGCATTTGCAAACAGCCATTTTTCTCATGATGCATGTAAATTCGAATTCACTCTGAGGATTGTGGGAAAATAAAAGATTCCCTGGAATTATCATCTTTTTTTCTGTAACCTATCTTCTGCCACCCCTTGTTACAATAATTGTAAAACGTGGAATGGATTGTAAAATGTGATTCGTTGTATTGATGTTTGTTTGTTTTTATGATTAACGTCCCAGTCAGCAATGTTTCAGTCATGTAAGCACGGAGCCATCGCTTCCTGGCTATTAACCAGTACTCTGTGGAGTTAATTACCTCGCTCAATGACACAGCACTGTCCCGCGAGTATGGATCGAACCCAGGACCTCTTGATACCGAGTCCAATGCTCTACCACTACGCCTTCGCGCTCACCGTATTGGTGTTTACGAAACAGCTAAGGACTCAGAGACGGGATATGCACGGCTTAAAAATATCATCCTAACACCTGGAAAAGTCCAGGATCGAACACACGACCCCTGGTTTACAAGGCTCGTGGCTTTACCAATACACCACAAAGGGGCATCAAGACCAACACACCACGAAGGGGCAGCAAGGCGACGCACGTGTGGAACAAGCACGATGACGCCAACCGGGCAAAACGAACAGAAATACGTTTCAAGAACGTAATGGTGCCGAGGCGGGGGAAATACTTCCTCAAGGCGAATTTAACAAGCACTTCGGAGCTCTCGTAATGCAAATCATACATGTAATTCCAAACGAGGTTATGTCAAGGGGCTCGATTCGAAAGCCAATTCGGACATGGTCATTTTCTTTTCGCCTCCGTGGTATTAAAGTGTAAATACTTGTATGTGTAATATAAAACAAATGAATTCTGTAATTTCTATACATTGAAAAGCCGATTTGTTACCACTCCACAGTTTACAATACGGCAACAACTGTTTCGTGATTCCGAACTTGACAGCTATCAGCAATGTGATCTATATGCTATCTTTCTTTATCTATATCTCGTCTGTCGCAGTTTTTTCGTCGTCGTTATTTTCTCAGAATCATGAGAATACTTTCAGACAACATTTTGGAAAACAGGACAATCCCATTTTCTCATGCTTAATGTTATCTGTGTTTTAATGTAGAAAGCTTATTTTATCATTGTTTAATGTATGATTTATTGCGATTATTTCACAGTGGCGTATTTAAAACAGATGTTAAAATGCATACAAAAATAAGTCAGAGAGTGCGTACATGTATCACGATCACAACGGGCGGTGCGAATTTGCTTGACGTTCGAAAAATTGCGTTTGCAAAGTGCATGCGCTCATGATGTTAACATCTAACGCAAAAAGAAATTGTAGAATTTGAAACATTACGAAAACTTGCCCATGCAATAAACAGATATTTTAGCTACAAAAAATGAAAATTTTCAGATGAAATAATTTGATATTTTTCTTATTTTTGCTCAAAACATAGATTGTGGGTACCCGTTAGAACCACCCCGCCGAGACATGTTATCTTGATGTTGGCTAGATTACAATATTAATCTGAGAGCCTGAGAGAGAGAGAGAGAGAGAGAGAGAGAGAGAGAGAGAGAGAGAGAGAGAGAGAGAGGGGGGGGGAACAAAATATATCTGCAGACATCAATGGATTCTATACCCTTTCCTGTTCCTCTTTACGTGAAATATTTCAAACACCGTCCTGTGTATTCGGGTTACAGACCGTCCGTTTTTACAGCTTTCGGATAACAAAAATATGGTGGCCACCTTATGGGAAACAACAGCCACCTAGATTGACTACTAATTATATCCTTTTGTACATGTTTTTTGATTTTATGTTCTTTCAGTAATTTCCCATTTTGTTCTGGTCATTAATTATGTTTTAAACCGCCTATGGTATAGTCTAATTAAAACATGATCACGTAACGTTAAATCTGGTTCTGTGACTGGATTGCCATCAAATTGCTGATACCCGTTTTCAGCTGTTTGTAAACTTGAATTTGGAACACCAAAATGCAGTATTATGGACCAAGGCGCATTTACGGCATGGTCATCTTAACGTAGCATTGTTTGTCTACATAGATCTAATGACGCACTGTTGACGTAATTGTCATGTATCTGACTCAGCTGCAAATTGCCATCAAGTTGCCAACCACTATATTTTAAAAGACGTGTGGCAAGTTTTGCAGCATACACTAGAAGAAGAAACAATAGCAAAACCAAAACCCGTCAATGCCTGTTTTGCAAGGCCAATCTACTGACATTGACGTAATTGAGCCTGTGCGTGAGAAAACCAACAATTTTATTTTTTCAACCTGGTCTGACACAAACCGGCCCGTACAAGCACAGAAGATGGCTAGAGGCTGGAAATTTTGGATTTAGTAGGAAGAGGAATTGTACTATCCGTGTAGCGAAAACAAAGGCGCTGATCAGCGCCTTTGTTTTCGCCTATGCAGATTGCTGGTTTTCCCAATGTGTCGGCTCAAATTTTAATCGTGTTCAGCGTTAACGTACCTGATTCTGTAACTGTACCGCCATCAAATTGCTGGCCTCTGTATTCGTCACTGGGCGTATTAACGTCATAACTTGATGGCGGTACAGTTTTTGATTTAGTAAGAAGGGAAAATGTACTATACATGTATAAACAAAGGCGCTGTAACTGCGAAGCTGATCTGCGCCTTTGTTTTCGCCTATGCAGATTGTTGGTTTTCCCCATGTGTCGGCTCAAATCTTAATCGTGTCCAGCGTTAACGTACCTGATTCTGTAACTGTACCGCCATCAGATTGCTGGCCTCTGTATTCGTCACTGGGCGTATTAACGTCATAACTTGATGGCGGTACAGTTTTTGACTTAGTAAGAAGGGGAAATTATGTACTATCCGTGTAGCGAAAACAAAGGCGCTGATCAGATTCGCAGTTACTGCGAAGCTGATCTGCGCCTTTGTTTTCGCCTATGCAGATTGTTGGGTTTCCCATGCGGCGTTGACGTAAGTTTAACTAAACGTACCTGATTCTGTAACTGTACCGCCATCAGATTACTGGCCTCTGTATTCGTCACTGGGCGTATTAACGTCATCCACTCTGTTTTCTCTGGATCTTTAGGGTTCTGGAAAGGGAAACAGAACACAATTATGGTCAGCTGAAAATGCATAGAATTCGTCAAAAACAAGACAACGAGCTTGACAAAGACATGACATGCAAAAACAGTGTCAATCGGTAATGACCCTTTTACTGCTGTTGCCAGAAAAAAAAAATGGGTTCGTGGTCCGGCGGAGACTTGTGCAATCACAGGACAGCGCTAAAGGTCTGAGATGCCAGAATTAGAAAGTAACAAGTAATGCAAACGCAGATTATTTCATCTTATGGCTTTATTCAACCAATGACCAAATTAAATGTTGGGAATAGTTGGACTCTTTGTTGCTTCCCCTCTGCCAAAGTAATTTTAAGAAATCATTTTTTCTCAAAACCTGAAAATTGCGTAAAAATACTGTAAGTGATAATTGTTGAAAACGTGAATCACTTACATAAAAGAATAACAAATCCTTAGATTGAAGGCTTGAATGCTCCACTAATTTCCAATATTTTCCAACTGTTACAAAATTCAAGCACAAAACATGAACAACCACTTGTTACAAGTTTTAATTTTCCATTTCGTTCAGTGCGATTATCACTAAGCTCCGCCCACTATTATCTATATGACATGCCCATCTTATTTGCATTATCTAATCACTGAGGACATTTTGTGTCCGCGATGCTCCGACAGCCAATCGATAGGAAGATCGCTACGGCGCGTGGATGTAACTGTCGTTTTCATTGGATGACAGAGTAAATAATCCATGATCATAAGCGACTATAGTCAATTGATACTGTTTAGAGCAGATTAGCCTTTTCATCAAAAGAACGGCGAAAGCGACTCACTGACTTGTGGTCGCAATTTATACAAGTAAATCACACAGCATTGTTGACAATACAAATACCCTTCAGAGTAGGGCTCCGGGATATTTAATCCCCTTATTGTTGCAATCCAATCTCCCTTTATTTTGCTACTGAGCCCTCTTTTGGTTAATTATGTAATGCATATTTGTTGTGATTTACTGCCTTTCGGTACTTCTGATCGCTTACGCCAATCGCAGGTGGGCCATGGAATCCTTTATATATCGACATGCATCAAAGACGCAACCCGTGGAGTAGACCATTCCATATCTTCAATAAATAGAATTATGACTATGCAGTGAAGCAGCTAACCCGTGGAGTCAATGATTAAGGCCTGAGCGTATCGTTGACTTGTACCTGCCCTATACGTCACTTTTTGTGATAACGGGGTATCGTCCAGACTCAAAAAATGTTGACTCGGACGTAAATGATGAAAATAAAAAAAAAAAAAAAAAAAAAAAAAAAAAAAAACGGGAACGTCTGAGGATGGAAGGGACTGCGTGCAAAGCGGATTTTTGACGTCATATGTCAAATACATTTTTATGAGATGTTAATTTTTGTAAATACTTCTAATTAAATGTCATATTCTAATCCTTGTCATTCAGGCGCTTATAATGCCAAAAGTACCACTTTGATATCTGCATCATTTAGACGCTGGTTGAGAAAATTCGTTATGATCCATGAAGAATGTTTTAATTATATGATATTTTGACATAATAACTGTCGATGAAAGATTCTAATAAACATGATAAATTTGGAAAATGTCAGAGTGCGAAATGCTCAAAAAGCACCAAATGGTTAGTTTATCTACTTAATGTGATCTGTGAAACAAAGTATGGTTAAACATTTTAAATAAATAAATAAATAAATATATGGTTAAACATTTTAAATAAATAAATAAATAAATAAATGTTTTAGATAGATAGATAGATAGATAGATAGATAGATAGATAGATAGATAGATAGATAGATAGATAGATAGATACCGTTTTATTTAGTCTTGATTTCAATAAATGTTGTCTTCAATTGATTTCAATAATGTTGTCTTCAATTAAGTTATAAAATCCAAATTATCTGATCCGAACATCAAAACTAGAATGATGATGATTTTTTCTGGGATCCAGTTATCATAACGCAGTGAGTGACAAACTCAATTTTGATTGAAGAGTGACCTGTCATTCAAACAAACAGACAAGTTGTTAATTTCAACACTTTCTCAATGTAGATTTCAAGTTAGAGTAACTCACAGAAATATGCTCAACTAGGTGTGTCAAACTGTATATAGGTTTGACCACGGTCCCTCGGGCAAGTGATAATCACCCTATCATGTTTGCATAAAAAGGGATTAGGGTGTCTACATATTAAGTCGTTAATTGAATCAGGTATTAACAATGGGAGATAATTAGCATCACCTTTTGTCACGTGTTGATTGATGAATAGAGGACATATTTTAGCTCACAGGTCCGGACAGATTTCTTGGCTTGGGTTAGCATCTTGTTTGTGACTTATGAATGTCTTTGGTGATTGGCCATCAATGACCTCCTGTCAGTTTACATATCTTAGATGATTGCTCAAGAAAAAAGTAAGGAAATCAAAAATGGTTAAAAGAAATTTGCAAGACATTGACAGATGCCAAAAGAAAGAAAGAAAGAAAGAAAGAAAGAAAGAAAGAAAGAAAGAATCTGTCGTGAATAGAAAGAAAGAAAGAATCTGCCGTGAATAGAAAGAAAAATATCTTCAGAGCATTTTTAATTTGAATGTTTTTTCTTTTTTTTTTTTTCTTTTCTCTTTTATCAATGACAAATTGAATTACCAAATTTGCACAGTACAGTAAGTCCATTTGGCTTTATAACTCTAATATGGGGTAATACATGCAAAAATAATTATCATACGATGTTGGAAACGATTGTTTTCTATTTTGACAAGTTGTTTAGGGAGGGTTTGAGAGTCAATGGGATAATTTGACATGAGGAGTCTCATAGACTTGAACAATCAGGACAATGATATATGTCAATTTCAGGTGTTGAATGTTTGTAATTATTCTTGATCTGGAGCTATAAAATCTTCTATCGCAGAGCAGAAACGTTTTGATTGTAAAACGTCTTTAACACCCAAATTCGGTAAATAGTAGTACCGCATCAGCAGCATTCTTCTTTCAGTGAGTACGATCTCAGTAAAGGTTGTGCAGATTTCTTCATATCATGTCAGACCTCAGATTATTTGTTTATATTATAAACAGCAGGATAACATTTCCAAGTAATATATACCCCGTATACCCACTTTTATATAGAAAAACCGGGGTTTGCAGGGGTATACCTATTTTTCTTATTTTTGATTCAAAACATAGATTGTGGGTACTCGGTGAGGCGGTTCTAACGTGTACCAACAATTTATGTTTTGAGCAAAAATAAGAAAAATATATAACTTTTTTCCGGTGAAAAATTTCATTTTTACGACCAAAAAAATTTCTGCATATGGAATGGACGGATTTTCGTTATGTTGTTCATCATGTAATTTGTGCATCAATTGTAGTGTAATTTGACGGTTAATTTATTTCATTTGACCCCTCTTCAAAATGAAAAGTGAATGTGAATATAAACAGCTAATTTTTTGTTTTATCTTTTCCTAGTCATGTCTACCTGATTGTCGAAAAAGAAAACGTATGAAGTTTATGAAAATCAAATTAATCAGTGCTCTTACTTTTGTTCTTTTTATGTACTATGCTTTCTTTTCATATATAATTTTTTGCTGCATAGGACATCCTCGGCCATCAAAGATATAGGTTTCCAGTTCGGTCAAGGTAGAGGTTTCGACCAAAACGAAAACCATACTAGGCGTTTGTTACGGTTCTCTTCAACGCAGGCTAATCTCAGTCTACAGTCGCACTTTCGTACTGTACAGGCCTGCGTCTTGTATTTGTTTGTTCGTATTGATGTTTGACGTCCCAGTCAACAATTTCTCAGACATCTCGGGACGGAGCCAATGTTTCAGTACTGTGGGTAAGTAGTGTGTCTTACTCAATGACACATCGCGGCGCCCCTTGTGGAGATCAAACTCAGGACCTCTCGATTTTAAGTCCTCCGATGCTCTATCATTACCCCCCCCCACACACACACACATAGACAGAAAAAGGTCGAAATGTACTCGTAACGACAGGGCTCGTTTTATGGAATCTTCACGGCGTGCTTCATCAGGAAAACATGTCCGTGAAAGTATACCCCTTTAAACCCCACTTTTATATAGTAAAACTGGGGTTTGCAGGGGTATACCATACCTACTTTTCTTATTTTTGCTCCAAAACATAGATTGTGGGTACTCGTTAGAACCGCATCGCCGAGTTTTGAACAAAAATAAGAAAAATATCAAAAGTTTTCTACTGAAAATTTTCAATTTTTACAACTTAAAAAAGCTCCATATATTGCATGGGCAAGTTTTCGTAATGTTTACGGCATGCTTGTTCTCTATCAATCACACTTGTTAGATGCATCTTGTAACTTTTTTCCCATGATATAAATTTTGTTAGAAACCACATTCATGCATTGTGGTTTTAGAATCTTCTTTACAATTTACTAAGCAATACCAGATGTCATTAGAATAGACGTTGCATGGAAGAAAGGATTGTGTGCTGGCTGTAAACTTTGTGTGCGTATTCTTTTGACTGATTGTGTTATGTCAGGAGCTCCTGGTTAAGTATAAGGGCAAAACTGTTTTCACGAAATGACATGACTAGCAATGCTGATTATATGAGCTAATGAATCCATGTTTCCATATGATACATCACGGTTTTCCAACGAAAAGACCAAGCAAATAAATTCACTTTCGCCGTCCCGATGGGGACGTTTGCACGACGCGGAGCCACAGTTCTTATCCTGAGTGGCACAGGAACGTTTCGCCTCGCGAAGGAACTTGTTTTGGCGCGAACTGTCCAATCTCCAGGACAACCACACGAGTCCGAGGCTGAGTCTCGCGTGGAACCAAGGCACCGGGGTTGCATGAAACCAATATTTACATGTAATTTCTTGGCCTTAAGAAAAATGATGTTCACACAGCGTCTCAGGCACCTGCTACATGACATTTTGATGGGTAAAAGATCAACAAATTTACAGACAGAGTTGGGAAAATATCTCAAGGATCTTCATACCGTAATTTACCATCACAACGGAGGGTAGAAATCAGATTTGCAAGGATGAAAATTGCATGCATCCGGCCTACATCATACATAACGAAAACTTGCCCATGCCGAGGCGGTTCTATTAAAGAGTACCCACAATCTATGTTTTGGAGCAAAAATAAGAAGAAAAAAAAAACAGGTATACCACTGCATACCCCAGTTTTGAAATGTAAACGTGGGCTTCAACACGGAGATATGTTTTCGTGATTGGTTCAGGGAAGTTGCTTTAGGTTTTATTTGGGCTTTTCTGTTCTCGAAATCATCTGATTTCATTTGTTTGGAAACTAGTAGGGGTTTTAATTTTAGGTACATGATAAGTAAGAGAAGCGAAACCAGAGGACCATTGGTCCTGAGAACGCTCACCTGAAGCAATGACCTTGACCTTGAAAACTTACATACCTTTATTGACTTCATTAGTTGTCTGCATCTGCAAAGTTTCACGTCCGAGAAAAACAAGTCTATATTTCCGATATTTCAATGGCTTTGGGTCAAGGTCAAGAAATGACAATGAGCTTAATTAATAACATACCTTCATTGTCTCCATCAGTTGTCTGCATTCAACTTTCAAGTCTCAGATCAGGCTGCAATAGTTTCCATAATATCCAGTGTTTTCGCCTTTTCCCATGTAAAAGCATATGTTTCCAAAATTGACCTTTCCGTAAAATAGGTCAAGGTCAATCCAGGGTCATCATTTTAGCAAACTATAATGGGCTGGAGTCCCCGATGCTACACATCAAGTTTCTTGGAAATCCGTCCATCGATTCTGGAGAAGAAGATTTTTTAAGGGTTTTCACCATATATGGGCGTGGCGGCCATCTTGGTCATGTGACCCAAATTTCGCGAACAAATTTTCGTTCCCCCTACCCATGGAGGTTCCACATAAAATTTCACTTTGATTGGCCAAGCGGTTGCAGAGTAGAAGATCTTTGAAAAGTGTAGGCTGCTGGCCAGAGGGTCGATTGCTTCCCCCCCCCCCCCTAGGGAATTTTGCAGACATACCATATCTTAAAGAACAATTCAAGCTGAGTAAAATAAGAGATGTTTGCACCCTGAGCGTTGGGGCGTTATTCTGTAACAGCCTGTTACATACGTTACCTAAACAAAATTAAGAAATTATGATATGGTGTTTTCAGCTACAGAAAAATGACAATTGTTTATCATTTTACACAACTTTTTTCATACTGTCTGCTTGCTGTATGTCTATACTACATATTAAAATCGTTTGAACAAAAATTTGACCCACACTTACTGTAACATACGTAACGTAATTTAAGATACCCTTTGAAAATACCACTTTTGAGTGATATCATTTACTTATACTGTTGCACTATGCATTTTTCCGAAGATATGAGATTTATTTCCATCAGCATGTTCAATTGGCAGATAGAAAAACCAAGGTTTGTTTTCCTATCAGGTATATATTGCCTTTAATGAAGTATTTAGTAGCCCTACCCCCAGTTTCAAATGTGAACTATTTTATTGTAATGAACGTGAAGTATGTAAAATACTTGAAACTGGTGGATATATATCATAGTTTCTTGCTTATTTTATCATGAACCATGGCACTGAGGATCTGTTACCAAGTATCTTGGATCAAAGATTTTGATCCAGAATGTAACATATGTAACAAACACGAAATGAATAACGAAGGGCATTGTACATAGCAGGAATGCCAGTACATGTCAATCTAATGCTCTATTCCATTAGATATTTTGCAAACATATATCTTAAATGACAATTCAAGTTTCCTCTAATAAGAGCTGTTTGCTTTATGTACATTGGAGCATGTGTCTGTTAAAGTATGTTACATATGTTACCATAATATTTTTTAAAAATAATGATATGGCAATTTTAGCATCAGAAAAATAAGATTTTTATTATTCCATTCACCCATCTCATATAGTCTGCATGAAACATGTCCGTTATCAACACTTAAGTTGCTTGAGCAATGATCTGACACCTATAGTGTAATGTCTGTAACATATATTAAAATAACCCTTTCAAAATTAGCATTGTGAGTGACATTGTTTTTTTTTAGTAACTGATTCCAGCTTTTTTCAAATACGATTTTTTACATTGCCATGTCAATGGAGGAGATAGAAAATTCCTATACTGTATATATTATACTAAAATAGTTATTTAGCAGTTGGACCATAGGTACTCTGTTTCATAAGCCAAACAGTTTCATAAGCCAAATATTGTATTGCTAATTACGTAAAACGTGTAAATAATCGTTTCTAATGGCTATATCTAATGTTGTTAATCATTTGTTTATATTTCATGCTAAAGGAGAACTATAGTTCTGAGTGGGAGTCACCAAGTATCTAGGCTCAAACATCTTAATGAGGAATGTAACGTATGTAACATAATTTATATGTATGAATAAAGAATGACGTGGTCTACAGTAGATGTAAATGATGCTATTTCAAAAATAGTGTCAACACTTCAAGTTTCCATATGAATTATTTAGATTTTGGTGTAAAACAAAACTAGAAATCTTATTTAGTTCTGATAATCATGTCTTTGGACCCCATAAATACTATTTTTAAATGTTTAGAAATCTCTTAAAAATGCAGAAAAATTAGGGCATTACTACAAAATCGTTTGTACCTGAACTGTTAATAGATCTAGAATGCTGAAAGTGGTATCAAATAAATGCGACGGCAATGGACTAATGCCCTCAGTCCTCTAAATACATCATCTGAATTTCAGTTTTATGAATATTAATGAAAACTTTAGAAATTAGAGAAAATGCATAACAAATAAGCAAGTATACCTACAAAATGATTATGTTTTTCAGCAAGCTAAAGTCTGAATGTGCTGACAATGGCAAGGGCAATTTTCTATCATCCTTCTATAATAAAAAGTCATTTGATGAGCATCAATAAAATATATAGTTAAATTAGATGTTGGCGATTAACCGCCGAAGAATTGAGGCGGGGTCCCTATTAAACCAGATGTATCTTGGCTACTGGAAGACCTAGACAGCTGAAGTTGGTATCGACTGGTTGCTAAGACAATGTTCTTTAACCATATGATGTTATGAATAAATCATATGAATGTTTGTTTCATGAATTGCAACAAGATCTTCAGAAATAGAGAAAATTTGCAGAAACGTGAAGGGGTATACCAACAAAGTCACTTATATCTCCACTATCAATAGCTGTCGAGTAGTCAAAATGGCATCAAATGTTACTATTTGGTCACTTTAATAATGAATTGTTGTCATGTTATCACAAAATATATTAATTATTGTCATGTTGTCATGTATACATACCACAAAACATATGAGGTTAAAGCAAAGGTACACGCGTCCCTTTGCTGGACACCCTTAATTTTTTGCTATTTTACCATTTTTATCAACGTTTTATGAATATCCATGAGAGTAAATCTGATATGCCTTGTAAATAAGAGCACTGGGAAATTGTGTATTGTCCAAGCAATTATCTGATACCAATTAAGCCCTCTAAGGCAATGAGCAGCCGGGATATAAGTAATTTTGTTGGTTTATCTCTTCATTTTTCTCCGATTTATGAAGTTTAATTCTAATATCAGTGACCTTTATCAGATAAGAAGGTTTATATATCAGGTTACAGTGTTATAATTCATCGTCATAGCAATCATTTGATACCAGATTCAGTACAGTAGTGCTATTAGTAACCTAGACACAAGCCATTTTGTAAGGTATACCCTTTTATTTTCCGTGATTCTTCTCCAGTCTGTAAAAATTGCATTAATATTCATTAAACTTAAAATAAGTTTATTCATTTATCAGACTAGAAGACAAATTGCATAGCCCAAAGCATCAAGCTGCTACAACTTTTATCATTCTAGGTCTATTGACATGCCAGACACTAGTAATTATGTAAGTATAAATGTTATTTTTCCGTGATTTTCCAAACTTTTCATAGTTTTTTTTTTTTATATCAATATTGATAAATATGCAAATGAGATAATTTTCAAATAAACCCAAACATCTGTAAAATTGTCAAATGGTATCACTGGTGTATAAACTATGTGCAACGATGATAGCTTGGGTCTGAAAGATGTTTTTTATGGGTTTTTAATGATTTTTTGGCCATTTTAATGTTTAAATTAAAATTCACAAATATGCAAATACGATAATATGCATAACTTACCTTAAGATGAAACGGCTATAGTGAAGACGCTTTAAAATGAAACCAAGTTCAGTGGTCTATGATAAGTTACACCGTATATATGATCAATTTTGTAGGTCAAATTAACCCCATGCGGTATTGGTAACACTGTAACATTACATGAATTCTAAATATAAATAACATGGCGTTACACTGTTACAACTGAGGCACATCTAGCTAATGAAGCATGTCATTTTTACCTTGCACATTGGTGTTTGCAGCTTTATAATCCACAGACACTATTACAGAAACCCTTATTTGTTTATATATGTAAATTCGCATATTTTTTGTTACATACGTTACACAAATTGAGAACCAGCTATGTCAACTTGATAAAATTATGTATCACACATGTTGCCCTTGAAGAATCTTGCAGACAAATGTTAGAATTATGGTAAAACAACCTATTGTTCAATCCCAATCAAAGAATACTGCAAATATAATAAGCTGGTAACAGTTGTTATTTTTAAATGACCGTTACACCATTACGCCCCGGCGTACAAAGTGCAAACATCTCTCATTTGAATGTAAATAACACAAACATGACATTCTGACCTTGCACATTGATGTTTGCAGATTTGTACTCCACAGAAACTATTACTGAAAACCTTATTTGTTTATAAATGTAAATTCGCATATTTTTGTTACATACGTTACATACGTTATACAGATAGAGATATATCAATATATGTCAACTTGATAAAATTATGCATCCCACATATTTTCCTCGAAGAATCTTGCAGACAAATGGTAGAATTATGGTAGAACAACCTATTGTTCATTCTCAATCAAAGAATACTGCAAATATAATAAGCTGGTAACAGTCGTTATTTTTAAATAGCTGTTACACCGTTACGCCCCGGCGTACAAAGTGCAAACATCTCTCATTTGAATCAGAAAAGACTGCTCTTTAAGATAGACTATGTCTGCAAAATTCCCTAGGGGGGGGAGCAGGACCTTTTTCAGCCAGAAGTCTAGTGTGTATGAACGAGATATCGGCCAAGGTCAAGAGATGACCTTGACCTGTATTAATCACATACCTTCATCTACTCCATTAGTTTTCTGCATCTGCCACTTTTCAGGACCCAGGCTGCAATAGTTTACAAGAAATCCATAGTTTTCACTTTTTCCAATGTAAAAGCCTATGTTTCCAAAATTGACCTTGCCGTAAAATAGGTCAAGGTCATCCCAGGGTCATCATTTTAGCAAACTATGATGGGCTGGAGTCGCCGATGCTACATACCAAGTTTCGTGGAAATCGGCCTGCCGGTTCTGGAGAAGAAGATTTTTGAAGGGTTTTTACCATATATGGGCGTGGCGGCCATCTTGGTTATGTGACCCAAATTTCGCGAACAAACTTTCGTTCCCCCTACCCATGGAGGTTCCACATAAAATTTCACTTTGATCGGTCAAGCGGTTGCAGAGAAGAAGGTATTTGAAAAGTGTGTATGAACGACAGATCAGCCAAGGTCAAGAGATGACCTTGACCTATATTAATCATAATGTACCTTCATCTACTCCATTAGTTGTCTGCATCTACCACTTTTCAGGACTCAGGCTGCAATAGTTTACAAGAAATCCATAGTTTTCACTTTTTCCAATGTAAAAGCCTATGTTTCCAAAATTGACCTTGCCGTAAAATAGGTCAAGGTCATCCCAGGGTCATCATTTTAGCAAACTATGATGGGCTAGAGTCCCCGATGCTACATATTAAGTTTTGTGGAAATCGGCCTGCCGGTTCTGGAGAAGAAGATTTTTGAAGGGTTTTTACCATATATGGGCGTGGCGGCCATCTTGGTCATGTGACCAAAATATCGCGAACAAAATTTCAATGCCACTACGCAAGGAGGCTCCACATAAAATTTCAACTTGATTGGCCAAGCGGTTTCAGAGAAGAAGATCTTTGAAATTGTGGACGACGACGGACGACGACGGACGGACGGACGCCGGATCATGGGTATACTATAAGCTCACCTGTGCCTTCGGCTCAGGTGAGCTAAAAATATGATTACTTTATTTCTCTCACATGGAGAATAAATTTTATGACTTTAATAAACAACACAAAGCAGCTTTTCTGTAGCCATTGAGAAGAACCTTCGGACACTGTACGTTTCCTGTAATTTTGCCCAACGACGCTCCTGAAAGGCTTCGGTCGATTTTTGTGTCTAAATAGTATACTTTCGCCCACCTCTTCAACAAAATGATATCCTGCGTACACATTTTGCACCCCGAGTTTTGTACATGTATAATATCAATATTAGATGTGCATCTTATTGATAAAGACTAGATTAAGATAGCATTTTGTAAACGATATTTTCATTGATTTCTATATTTTCCTTTAAACCACGAAGACGAACCCTTTTCAGAATAGTGATAAGATAATGATCAAAAAAGATGTTACATGCTTAGATAATAATGAGTCTCGTCTTGAGAAAAAGTGGGAGAAGTCGTTCGATCATTTGAGAAAGCACTGGCACAGATCAGTTAGTTGATCAGCGCCTTTGTTTTCGCTTCAAGATTGTAAAGCATGATTATTCTACTTCCTAAATCCAACATTTATTCTGTGACGGCGTAAAACCTAGTTTTGAAATTTCCAAAATTTCGGAGACATTTTTGTCGTGGCATGGCTCACAATAGTTTAATAAAGTGACAGCTGTCATGTAATCCCGGATTTTAGTCAGAATCTCATCATCAGCTGATACGCACGTGACATGTCGCGGGAAAGTCAGCATGGTGGCGCGTGCGGAAATCGCATACAACAGGTTGCGCAATGAACGCGAATTATCTTGAGTTTAGACAATGTTGGAACAACAAGGGGCGCAGTCAAACAGAATTAACGTGGCCTCGCGAGTACCTTCGTCTGTTTGTTGGACTGCTCGTTCGGTGATCCGTGATACCTTTTGTTGGCTAAATGTCATCATCAGTAAGATTATGACTGATGTATATTTTCTTTTATGCAAATCTAAAAACGAATCAATTTCAAAGCGTTTTCATAAGTAAATGTAGGTATTGAGTACCTAAATGACATTTTAACGGCTGAGGATATGTTGGAATATGGCGAATTTGACGTTTTTACGTAAATTATCTTATACAAAATTAAGAGGTTTCGAGCTTTTGCATTTAACGGCCCTAAAGAACGGTAAAGAACGTCGAGTCAGTACATTAATTCATCAGTTCATGTCACAAAACTTTAAACACAATATCTTACCGGTTGACTTATCCCGCCCCTGTTGTTGACTGGGCAAGGCCCAATAGTCCGCCCAGCCTCTATCGGAACCTTCGTCCAGACACCAACGCCGACAGTACCCGACACTCTTTTAATCTCAATATCACAGTTACGTAGGTAACCCTTGTTTGCACTCCTGTCACGTATATCACTTGTCTTTACCGAGCTTGTACCCGTCATATCCTTGACGTCATTTTTGCCTTTGACGTCAGAAATGTTATGAGTTTTTGTTCCACCGCCGAGTTCACTATTCCTGACGCTCAAAGGCGAATTAAACAGAGATCCACAGCTCTGGGACAAATTATCTATAACAGTGCGGTTCGGTAAGGCAGACGAGTCACTGCTGTGGTTCGGCATTGCTTCCGAACCACTCGGTTTCGGAGGCTGGAAAACGTCAAATCCGGAATACAGATCGCTCTCTTGAATACCATGACCTGGGTCAAAGTCTGAAGCTTCGGAATCGTCTTGGATCCCAGCATCGGTATTGATGGTCTCGGACCCTGAAATTAGAAGAAGAAAAAAATTTCAGCGAAGCTTAACTCACGATTCGCGGGTTCTTCATTGCCAACATGAAAATAATATTATGAGCCTTGACGCGAGAAAACCGGTCTTCGGGGTTTCCGACCAGGTCCGACACAAACTGGCCTGTACAAGCTCAGAAAAGAGCTAGAAGCTTGAAATTTCGGATTTAAGTAGAAGAGGACTTGTACTATCCGAGTAGCGAAAACAAAGGCGCTGATCAGCTTCGCGGTTACCGCGAAGCTGATCTGCGCCTTTGTTTTCGCCTAGGCAAAAATCCGGTTTTCTCACGATGCGGCTCTTATAAGCTGCGTGGATAAACTGCGGCTTGGTTGGATCCAAAGCTTGCAGTATGATCAAACGACAAAATGCTCGAAAACCCTCGGTAGCCCCAAAACTGCTTGAATAAGCAATTATTAACAAACCTGCAGGATCGAACCATCTCTGTAGCAAGGCAGTTTTCATGGCGGATGCGGTTTGGCGGATGACGTAATGGCTGATTTTATTCTGTTTTTAGGATTTCCTTGGAGGAATAAAATTGCGTAATGTTTATTTTGCAAAATCCCGAAAATGAAGAGAATAATGATATATTTTGTAAACATGTCACAAGGGGCTAGTAATACTTCCATGTTCAGTCATGGAATGTTACATTGGGCAGTATTGAAAATAAAGGTTGACTCAAGTTGTTGCAGCATGACATATACTACCAAAACGACCGTACCTTCAACGCTATCAGATTACTAAGCCTGAAGTGGTCACTTTGAGCCAAGACTACCGTTGGACAGCCAGTTCGGTAGTTTAATCCTCCAAGAATTTCAAGTGGCTCATCTTGACTAATAGATGTTACCACTTCAGTTTGGGGTGAAAGAAACTTGCATTTAAGCAAGGTCTTCATGTATTAAGTGTAACATTTGCTCGAACATCGAACACACACATGAACGTTCATTTCATGCCTGTCTGGATTTTAATATGCTGGAAAGCATCATGTAGTGTATTCTGTGATCGGGGGCTGGGCGGATGGGTAGTTGGGGAACATAGAGAAGGGATGAGGAACGCGCTTTTATGATGGAGAGGCGCCTTTTCCGTACCCATGCCATGTCCGATTGTGGCAAACTGGACCACATATATTTGTTTAGACCACCTGTGATTACTTAACAAAATTCCAATTAAAACTTTCGGAAGTCTGCTCTTTTAACACATCTGTTTGTCCAGGCCTGGTCATTTTAGGATAAACCTTCAATATTTGCTTAAAACCAGAGATAACAATATCTTCTTGACCAAAAGTAACAATTAAAATACTGGACGAAACGCACCAAAAAGATTCCACAACTTACTAGTTTTGCCATACTAAGTCTTTGTCTGACAGCCATTGCACGCAGCATGCGCAAATGATATCACGTCATATGCACATGCGCAATTGCTAACCATTTTAGGGGCTGTGTGTTGAAAAAATATTGGTGTATGTCTGTCATGAGGGTCTTTTACCGTCGCGACCTACTGTACCGAAAAAATCTTCTTTGGACTTAAAATGACCGTACTATGACTTTTATCAAATTTTGTTTTTCTTATACCAGTATAATGATAACACCTATTTCAATATTTGGACAGTCATTATGTCCACTAGAAAGGAATATGATACATTATGTCGCTTCTTTGGGGACAATGTGAGGGGCAATGTGGTCAATTGGTGTACAATGAGTCAAAGCCAGCCGTGTACCAAAAGAGAATAAAAGGTCCATGAATTGAAATTGAAACCACACAGACACAATGAAAGAAAGAAAGAAAACTCTTTGCAATGCACATGAAGAGCAAGATGACTAGCTCTTTCCCAACAAGTTAGCCATCCTGCTGGCATCAACCAAAACGATTACGAGAACAACAGACAAATAAAGAGAATAAACCGCCGGGAAATTTGACAACAGAACCCTCTCGCAACGGTCTGCCAAAAAAGAAATTCGGGGGGGGGGGGGGGCGACGGGGGGGGGGGGAAGGGGGGGGGGGCAAATTTTCTTTGCACTGAATTATGCGTCAGTCAAAAAAAATTGTTTCCGTCTCGACCTGAATGACAAATGTTTACTAGGACGTTGAGCAACAAAATAAATCACTTTCCACCTGCCACATACCAGCGTCACAAATTCAAAGCGCTTGCACTTTTACATCCCGGACGTCTATACGGTAGTCCGTCGTACCTAATAGCCGAAAAGCAACGCGTAAATTTTACGTAAAGATGATTTCATGCAAGCTGAAACGTCAAATTTCAGGTTTAACATCATTATAAAGACTGTGTCATGCTATGCACTTTGCTTGAACTGACGTTGTTAAAGCCAGATGTACGTAATTGACCTCACGGTAGAATTTTTTTTATTTTTTGCATGTGAGTGTATTTTGATGTCCTACATACGAAAATGAAAAGAAATCGATACCGTTCCGAGCTTGTTTTTGAGATATCTGCCTTCAAAGTCGCTAAATTTGAGAGCGAAAATACATTGACGTCAACGTAAAATGCGATTTTCAGACCCCTTTTTTGTTGATTTTCTTGATATATTTCGAAAAATCCACGGTAGGATTTTTTAAAAAAACTGATATGTTATAGAGAAATTTCTGAACGACAGGTAGATAACGCAAAAGTCCATAGTTACCGGATTCGTTTTCCTGCTATAAGCGTGAGAAGGTAGGTAGTCTCTGCTGAATTCAGTACGTTTTACGCGCGACGTCGGTTTTGCGCCAAAATCTCCGATGCTATATAGCATTAAATATTTCTAACTGTCGCGCAAATGATGTTTTCCTCGGGAAAACATGTCCATGATCTATATTTTGAGCAGAAATAAAAAATAACATCATTTTGTTTACATTTTTTACATTTCTGAAGTCCTCCTCATAATAGTATGAACATAGTTTCGTATTCTGAACGTAAACTGACGTTAGAAATGACGTTTCGAGCGAAAACTGACGTTACGAATGCGGCGTAAAAATGACGTTTCGACCCTTAGATACGAACGTTCCTTTGAGCGCCTTCAATTACGTACATCTGGCTTTAAAAGCATTTTTTTCTACGCACCCAGGACGTCACGTACAGGTAAACATAGCAGATAGCGTTTCGAAGTTCGGATCCATCTGGGGCACTATGGCTTTTTGACAGCATATTTTCTTTTACACCCGAAAGTTTGTTTTGATAGCCCAGTAGTAAAGAGGGATTAAGAAATCTTGAAGACCAATTTGTACCCATTATAAAACTATCATTTTAGCCATTTTTGACGTAAGAATGAGGATGCACACCACTACTTATTGAAACGTCAATGTTCCTAATATTTACACGTTTAAATGATTTGAGAATCTTAGTTGTAACGTTATTTTTTTTTTTTTTTTTTTTTTTTTGTTTGTTTGACTGTTTGTTTGAATTGATGCTTAACGTCCCAGTCAACAGCTAATGGTCAAGTCGGGATGCTGTCTACATTTTATGGGACTTTTAACCAAAATTAGGACGTCATGACATCCAAACCGTGCTTCGATTATAACCACCCAACTGACATGAACCACTTTTCCTGGGCAGGCTCAGACCTGAGCGGTTAACCAGTAATTAGATGGTCAATCAGTAGCAAAGAAGCTTTGCCTGGAGGCACAAGCAGTCCATCTATTTCTTTAGGCCCCACTTGGCAGGGGCCCATACATTTGTGCTTCAATTAGTACATGTAAAATGGCGGAGTTTTCTCATATATGTAAAGTCTTCGAATACATTTAGGTCAACTCCAAAAAGAGTAACGTTAAGAATAAAATGGCCACTCCAAAATGTCATTCAAATAGTACGCAGCCTTTTTCAATAGGCAGCAATGACAGTTTTTGTATAAACTCATCATTGTGGCATAAGCCCTCAGACAATTTCTAATGTTTGTCATCGCATTGTCATATTTGAGAAGAACGCTACTGTTTGTCTATCACAAGAAAGCTATTAGAACTGTAGAATCTGTTGATTTTAGGCATTAACTTTACTCTCTGCAAGTTGGTGATTTAATCAGTTGTCCAAAGAAGTAACACATCCCGCCCCGGGACACAAGCTAGAAAGAGTAATACTATCAGGTCGTTTGTTTAGGCTTTTGAGGTGTTGTTTGTTTTGTTTTGATATTGCCCACAGTACTCTGTGGTTCGCTTCTAATTTTGCGAGTCTTCAACCAGGTCATGGACGAAATGCCACACTGCAGTATGACGCTTTTGAAAATGACAGTCTTTCTGTGTAGGAGGACATTTGTCTGACTTGAAAAAAAAAACGGACGGTTCGTGCAGAAAAGTGTCGAAAAAATCCAGATTCAACTACATGTATCATACAAATTCAAGCTTTTCAAAAACGTGTGGCCTTTCAGACCTACCTTTAGTGCATGTGGGCTGAATGCTAGAACTCCATATACAGTGGACGGTCCTGATCGATATCCGAACGCAACAAAGGTGTTTTGGGAGTTTCCACGTACCGGCGTCTATGCATTTTCGGTAAATCGTTATGCCCCTAGCCATACCTTGGCTGGTTGTAATTCTATGTGGTTCTTGCTACTGTCATTTTGCTAGCAAGAAAGACCCGTTTAGCGAAGCAATCAGTACAGGTTCTCAAACCTGGCCAATTATTATCATGTATTGCGTCCACCAGTGGCCATGATGGCCACAATTACGCACTAAGTAAAGGAGAGCAAACCTGAAACGGACAACAGGCATTTGCTTGCATGCATTGTAGCAACGATAAGTGTCCATCAACGACTTCTGTTCACCATGAATAAAAGTCGTTGCGGCCGCAACGACTTCTGTCCACTAGACAGTAATCGTTGATTTTTCAACCGTTTCTGTCCATTGTAGACAGAAGTCGTTGCTGTGGTAGATATGATCTGCAGTGTCAACGATAACTGTCCATTTCTGAAAAATCCAGAAACTTGAGTAAGATGCAGTGATTTTGCCTTATATCTTTACACATAATTGGTATATTTTCATACTTCTTTCAGATTATGAGTATGTATGACTTGACCTTTGACCCCGATAAACTTATAGGTCACTGTGACCTAATTTCACGGTTCAGTGATTTTGCCTTATATCTTGACACTCAATTAGTATATGTTCATACTTCTTTCAGATTATGAGTGAGTGTGACCAGAGCTTTGACCCCAAATATACTTATAGGTCACTGTGACCTAATTTCACGGTTCAGTGATTTTGACTTATATCTTGACACTCAATTAGTATATTTTCATACTTCTTTCAGATTATGAGTGAGTATGACCAGAGCTTTGACCCCCAATATACTTATAGGTCACTGTGACCTAATTTCATGGTTCAGTGATTTTGCCTTATATCTTGACACTGAATTAGTATATTTTCATACTTCTTTCAGATTATGAGTGAGTATGACCTTACCTTTGACACCAATAAACTTATAGGTCACTGTGACCTAATTTCACGGTTCAGTGATTTTGCCTTATATCTTGACACTCAATTAGTATATTTTCATACTTCTTTCAGATTATGAGTGAGTATGACCTTACCTTTGACCCCAATAAACTTATAGGTCACTGTGACCTAAATTCACGGTTCAGTGATTTTGCCTTCTATCTTGACACTGTATTAGTATATTTTCATACTTCTTTCAGATTATGAGTGAGTATGACCTTACCTTTGATCCCAATAAACTTATAGGTAACTGTGACCTAATTTCACGGTTCAGTGATTTTGCCTTATATCTTGACACTCAATTAGTATATTTTTATACTTCTTTCAGATTATGAGTAAATATGACCAGAGCTTTGACCCCCAATATACTTATAGGTCACTGTGACCTAATTTCACGGGTCAGTGATTTTGCCTTATATTTTGACACTCAATTAGTATATTTTCATACTTCTTTCAGATTATGAGTGAGTATTAGCAGAGCTTTGACCCCAATATACTTATAGGTCACTGTAACCTAATGTCACGGTTCAGTAATTTTACCTTATGTCTTGACACTCAATTAGAATATTTTCGTACTTCTTTCAGATTATGAGTTAGTATGACTAGACCTTTGACCCAATTCTTCTTATAGGTCAGTGTGACCTAATTTCATGTTTCAGTGATTTTGCCTTACATCTTGACACTCAATTATGATATTTTCATGCTTCCCTGAGATTATGAGTGAGTATATACAGACCTTTGACCACAATATACTTATAGATCACTGTGACCTAATTTCATGGTTCAGTGATTTTGCCTTATATCTTTGCACTCAATTGGTTTATGAACATAATTCTATCACACTATGTTGGTGTATGACAAGACCTTTGACCCTAAAGTAGTCCTAGGTCATTGTGACCTGATTACATGGTTCAGTGATTTTGCATTTTATCTCGGTTTTCTTTTGGTATATAAACATATTTCTTTCACATTATGTTTGCGTATGACAAGACCTTTGACACTAAAGTATTTCTGGGTCATTGTGACCTAATTTCATGCTTCAGTGACTTTGCCTTATATCTTGACACTCGATATATTTTCATACGTCTTTATTATTATGAGTTAGTATGATAAGACCTTTGACCCTAAAGTACTTATAGGTCAGTGTGAGCTTATTTCACGGTTCAGTGATTTTGCCTTGTATCTCGGCACTCAGTTGGTGTATTAACATACTTGATGTACAATATGATTGAGACGTTTAAACCTTCAGTAGTTATAAGTTATAGTTAACTGTCATGGTTGAGTGATTTTGTTCTGTATAACATCAAGGAAAAAAGATGTATGAGCATATTGCTTTGGGTTACAGGTCGAGTTTGGCCCTATGTTTGACAAAGGTCAGAGCAGTCGATATTCAGATAATGAGTGAGTATGACCAGACATTTGGCCCTAAATTACTTATAGGTCACTGTGACCTTTTTTCACGGTTAAGTGATTTTGCCTTGTATCTCGGCACTCAACTGGTATATGATAGAGTACAAGTAGGCAAAGATCAGGAAAAGGCGCAATCAGAAAAAGATTCCCACTCCAAAAACCGAGGTGGGAAAAACTTAAATTAATAATCAGGTACTTATACGATGAAAACATCGTAAGCCGAATTAGCAGCTATACTACTTTCCTTTCACTATATGTTGGCGTATGACCAGACCGTTGACCTACAAGTAATCCTACGTCACTGTGACTTAATTTCATGATTCAGTGATTTTGCCTTATATCACACCACTCAATTAGTATATGGGCATACATCTTTCACAATATGAGTAAGTATGACCCGACATTTGACAACAAACTAGTCTTACGTCCCACGTCCCTGTGACCTAATTTCATGGTTAAGTGATTTTGTCTTATATCTTAACACGCTATCAGTAAATTTTCAGACTTCTTTCAGATTATGAATGAGTGTTACCAAACCTTTGAACAAAAAGTACGTAAAGGTCACTATAACCTTATTTCATGTTTCAGTAATTCTGATTTTTATTTTATACATTACAGTGAAAACCATTGTATATCAAAACTTGATAAAATTGGTATTTTCATGATATGAAATTTCACTGATACCAAATCTCACTGATATCAAAAGTTACTAGTGACTGGTATCAGCCTATATCTTCACTGTAGAGTTTCGATTACTTCTGACGTTTCCATTTACTTGACGTCATTAAATGTGTTTCACTTCAGAAATTCAATCGCCTATAACTCCGTAATTTATTAACGAAAACATAAAGTGTGGGTTCTCATTTTCTTAGTTAGAAAGTGAGGAACAATGTGGTACCAAAATTTTGTTTTCAACAATTTTTGGTTTTTACATTTTCACCGCCTGCCTTGTGATTTGGAAAATGCCCGTGTGTTGTATGAAATAAAAAGAAAATTAGCTTTGTGTATCAGGAACTTAAATTGTAAAAGTTTAACGGATTTCATCTGTCACAAACTGGTATCCTTGACAATTTACGACTTCTGTCTGCTGTCAACAGTTATCGTTGAAAACTCTACCGGTTCATGTACAAAAAACTTGAACTTTGTCTCATATTAGTTCATAAAGAACACGATTACTTGTTTTAAGATAAATTCGTTTATCTAGAACATTAATAATTATAAGATTGACTGATTTCTATGATTTCATCTGCCGTGAACAGAAGTCGTTGACAACATAACGACTTCTGTCTGCTATGAACAGTTGTCGTTGAAAACTCAACTGATTCTGTCCATCATTTACAAAAACCTTTGAACTTGTCTCTTACTAATTCCGATAGGCACGATTAGTTTTTGTAAGATAGATTTATGTATCAGGAACTTAAATTGTTATACGATTGACGGATTTAAATGATTTTTGTATAAGGAACTATAATTGTTATTAGATTGGCTGACTTATATGATTTCATCTGTCGTGAACAGAGTCGTTGACAACGTAACGACTTCTGTCTGTTGTGAATAGTTGTCATTGAAAACTCAACCGGTTCTGTCCATCATGTACAAAAACCTTTGAACTTGTCTCATACTAGTCCAGAAAGCCACGATTTGTTGTTTTTAGATAGATTTGTGTATCAGGAACTTTCATTGTTATTAGATTGACTTACTTACGTGATTTCATCTGTCGTGAACAGAAGTCAATGACAACGTAACGGCTTCTGTCTGCTGTGAATAGTTGTAATTGAAAACTCAACCGGTTCTGTCCATCATGTACACAAACCTTTGAACATGTCTCATACTAGTTCAGAATGCCACGATATATTGTTTTAAGATAGATGTGTGTATCAGGAACTTTAATTGATATTAGATTGACTGACTTATATGATTTCATCTTTCGTGAACAGAAGTCGTTGACAACGTTACGACTTTTGTCTGCTGTGAATAGTTGTCGTGGAAAACTCAACCGGTTCTGTCCATCATTTACAAAAACCTTTGAACTCGTCTCATACTAGTTCCGAAAGCCACGATTAGTTGTTATAAGATAGATTTATGTATCAGGAACTTAAATTGTTATACGATTGACGGATTTATATGATTTCATCTGTCGTGAACAGAACTCGTTGACAACGTAACGATTTTTGTCTGCTGTGAACAGTTGTCGTTGAAAACTCAACGGGTTCTGTCCATCATGTACTAGAAACCTTTGAACTTGTCTGATACCAGTTAAGAAAGCCACTATTAGTTATTAAAAGATAGATTTTTGTATCAGGAACTTGAATTGTTATTAGATTGGCTGACTTATATGAGTTCATCTGTCGTGAACAGAAGTCGTTGACAACGTTACGACGTCTGTCTTCTGTGAATAGTTTTCGTTAAAAACTCAACCGGTTCTGTCCATCATGTACAAAAACCTTTGAACTTGTCTCATACTAGTTCAGAAAGCCACGATTTGTTGTGTTTAGATAGATTTGTGTATCAGGAACTTTAGTTGTTAAAGTTCAGAAAGCCACGATTTGTTGTTTTTAGATAGATTTATGTATCAGGAATTTTAATTGTTATTAGATTGACTTACTTATATGATTTCATCTGTCGTGAACAGAAGTCGTTGACAACGTAACGACTTCTGTCTACTGTGAACAGTTGTCGTTGAAAACTCAACCGGTTCCGTCCATCATGTACACAAACCTTTGAACTTGTCTCATACTAGTTCAGAAATCCACGATTAGTTGTTTTAAGATAGATTTGTGTATCAGGAACTTTAATTGATATTAGATTGACTGACTTATATGATTTCATCTTTCGTGAACAGAAGTCGTTGACAACGTAACTACTTCTGTCTGCTGTGAACAGTTGTCGTTGAAAACTGAACTGGTTCTGTCCATCATTTACAAAAACTTTAAATTTGTCTCATGCTTGTTCAGAAAGAACACGATTACTTGGTTTAAGATATATTCGTGAATCAAGAATTTTCATCGTTATAAGATTGACTGATTTCTTTGATTTCATCTGTCGTGAACAGAATGTGTTGACAACCTAACGACTTCTGTCTGCTGTGAACAGTTGTCGTTGAAAACCCAACCGGTTCTGTCCATCATTTACAAAAACCTTTGAACTTGTCTCTAACTAGTTCCGAAAGCCACGATTAGTTGTTATAAGATAGATTTATGTATCAGGAACTTGAATTGATATTAGATTTACGGATTGATATGATTTCATCTGTCGTGAACAGAACTCGTTGACAGCGTAACGACTTCTGACTGCTGTGAACAGTTGTCGTAGAAAACTCAACCGGTTCTGTCCATCATGTACTAAAAACCTTTGAACTTGTCTCATTCTAGGTTAGAAAGCCACGATTAGTTAAGAAAGATTTGTGTATCAGGAACTTTAAATGATATTAGATTGACTTACTTATATGATTTCATCTTTCGTGAACAGAAGTCGTTGACAACGTAACGACTTCTGTCTGCTGTGAACAGTTGTCGTTGAAAACTCAACCGGTTCTGTCCATCATGTACAAAAACCTTTGAACTTGTCTCATACTAGTTCAGAAAGCCACGATTTGTTGTTTTTAGATAGATTTGTGTATCAGGAACTTTAGTTGTTAAAAGATTGACTGACTAATGTGATTTCATCTGTCGTGAACAGCAGTCGTTGACAACGTAATGACTTCTGTCTGCTGTGAACAGTTGTCATTGAAAACTCAACCGGTTCCGTCCAACATGAACACAAATCTTAGAACATGTCTCATACTAGTTCAGAAAGCCACGATTTGTTGTTTTTAGATAGATTTGTGTATCAGGAATTTTAATTGTTATTAGATTGACTCACTTATGTGATTTCATCTGTCGTGAACAGAAGTCGTTGACAACGTAACGACTTCTGTCTGCTGTGAAGAGTTGTCGTTGAAAACTCAACCGGTTCCGTCCATCATGTACACAAACCTTTGAACGTGTCTCATACTAGTTCAGAAAGCCACGATTTGTTGTTTTAAGATAGATTTGTGTATCAGGAACTTTAATTGATATTAGATTGGCTGACTTATATGATTTCATCTTTCGTGAACAGAAGTCGTTGACAACGTAACGACTTCTGTCTGCTGTGAACAGTTGTCGTTGAAAACTCAACTGGTTCTGTCCATCATGTACAAAAACTTTAAATTTGTCTCATGCTTGTTCAGAAAGAACACGATTACTTGGTTTAAGATATATTCGTGTATCAAGAATTTTCATCGTTATAAGATTGACTGATTTCTATGATTTCATCTGTCGTGAACAGAAGTCGTTGACAACGTAACGACTTCTGTCTGCTGGTTCTGTCCATCATTTACAGAAACCTTTGAACGTGTATCTTACTAGTTCCGAAAGCCACGATTAGTTGTTATAAGATAGATTTATGTATCAGGAACTTAAATTGTTATACGATTTACGGATTTATATGATTTCAAAAACCTTTGAACTTGTCTCATACTAGGTTAGAAAACCACGATTAGTTGTTTTATGATAGATTTGTGTATCAGGAACTTTAAATGATATTAGATTGACTTACTTATATGATTTCATCTTTCGTGAACAGAAGTCGTTGACAACGTAACGACTTCTGTCTGCTGTGAACAGTTGTCGTTGAAAACTCAACCGGTTCTGTCCATCATGTACACAAACCTTTGAACTTGTCTCATACTAGTTCGAAAGCCACGATTACTTGTTTTAAGATAGATTTGTGTATCAGGAACTTTAATTGTTAATTTTAATTGTTATTAGATTGACTTACAAATGTGATTTCATCTGTCGTGAACAGAAGTCGTTGACAACGTAAAGACTTCTGTCTGCTGTGAAAAGTTGTCGTTGAAAACTCAACCGGTTCTGTCCACCATGAACACAAATCTTTGAACATGTCTCATACTAGTTCAGAAAGCCGCGATTTGTTCATTTTACATAGATTTGTGTATCAGGAATTTTAATTGTTATTAGATTGACTTACTTATGTGATTTCATCTGACGTGAACAGAAGTCGTTGACAACGTAACGACTTCTGTCTGCTGTGAACAGTTGTAGTTGAAAATTCAACCGGTTCTGTCCAACATGTTCACAAACCTTTGAACTTGTCTCATACTAGTTCAGAAAGCGGCGATTAGTTATTTTAAGATAGATTTGTGTATCAGGAACTTTAATTGATATTAGATTAACTGACTTATATGATTTCATCTGTCGTGAACAGAAGTCGTTGACAACGTAACGACTTCTGTCTGCTGAGAACAGTTCTCGTTGATAACTCAACTGGTTCTGTCCATCATGTACAAAAACTTTAAAATTTGTCTCATGCTTGTTCAGAAAGAACACGATTACTTGGTTTAAGATATATTCGTGTATCAAGAATTTTCATCGTTATAAGATTGACTGATTTCTTTGTATTCATCTGTCGTGAACAGAAGTCGTTGAGAACGTAACGACTTCTATCTGCTGTGAACAGTTGACGTTGAAAACTCAACCGGTTCTGTCCATCATTTACAAAAACCTTTGAACTTGTCTCTTACTAGTTCCGAAACCAACGATTAGTTGTTTTTAGATAGATTTGTGTATCAGGAACTTTTATTATTCAAAGATTGACTGACTAATGTGATTTCATGCTGTGAACAGTTGTCGTTGAAAACTCAACCGGTGCTGTCTATCATGAACACAAATCTTTGAACATGTCTCATACTAGTTCAGAAAGCCACGATTTGTTGTTTCTAGATAGGATTGTGTATCAGGAACTTAAATAAATATAAGATTGACTTACTTATGTGTTTTCATCTGTCGTGAACAGAAGTTGTTGAAAACTCAACCGGTTCTGTCCATCATGTACAAAAACCTTTGAACTTGTCTCATACTAGGTTATAAAGCCAAGATTAGTTGTTTTAAGATAGATTTGTGTATCAGGAACTTTAATTGATATTAGATTGACTTACTTATATGATTTCATCTTTCGTGAACAGAAGTCGTTGACAACGTAACGACTTCTGTCTGCTGTGAACAGTTGTCGTTGAAAACCCAACCTGTTCTGTCCATCATGTACAAAAACCTTTGAACTTGTCTCATACTAGTTCAGAAAGCCACGATTTGTTTTTTATAGATAGATTTGTGTATCAGGAACTTTAGTTGTTAAAAGATTGGCTGACTTATGTGATTGCATCTGTCGTGAACAGAAGTCGTTGACAACGTAACGACTTCTGTCTGCTGTGAACAGTTGTTGTTGAAAACTCAACCGGTTCTGTCCATCATGTACACAAACCTTTGAACTTGTCTCATACTAGTTTAGAAAGCCATGATTAGTTGTTTTAAGATAGATTTGTGTATCAGGAACTTTAATTGATATTAGATTGACTTACTTATATGATTTCATCTTTCGTGAACAGAAGTCGTTGACAACGTAACGACTTCTGTCTCCTGTGAACAGTTGTCGTTGAAAGCTCAACCGGTTCTGTCCATCATTTACAAAAATCTTTGAACATGTCTCTTACTAGTTCCGAAAGCCACAATTAGTTGTTATAAGACAGATTTATGTATCAGGAACTTAAATTGTTATACGATTGACGGATTTATATGATTTAATCTGTCGTGAACAGAACTCGTTGACAACGTAGCGACTTTTGTCTGCTGTGAATAGTTGTCGTTGAAAACTCAACCGGTTTTGTCCATTATGTACAAAAACCTTTGAACTTGTCTCATACTAGTTCAGAAAGCCTCAAATTGTTGTTTTAGATAGATTTGTGTATCAGGAACTTTAACTTTTCAAAGATAGACAGACTAATGTGATTTCATCTGACGTGAATAGAAGTCGTTGACAACGTAACGACTTCTGTCTACTGTGAACAGTTGTCGTTGAAAACTCAACCAGTTCTGTCCATCATGCATACAAACCTTTGAACTTGTCTCATACTAGTTCAGAAAGCCGCGATTAGTTGTTTTAAGATAGATTTGTGTATCAGGAACTTTAATTGATATTAGATTGACTGACTTATATGATTTCATCTTTCGTGAACAGAAGTCGTTGACAACGTAACGACTTTTG
Source organism: Rugalucina vietnamica (assembly GCA_964017185.1). Lineage (NCBI taxonomy): Eukaryota > Metazoa > Mollusca > Bivalvia > Lucinida > Lucinidae > Rugalucina > Rugalucina vietnamica. Next base: position 46,417,044 of record OZ024882.1, on the reverse strand, counting down.
TCTGCTGTGAACAGTTGTCGTTGAAAACTCATCCGGTTCTGTCCATCATGTACTTAAAACCTTTTAACTTGTCTCATACCAGTTAAGAAAGCCACGATTAGTTGTTTTCAGATAGATGTTTGTTTCAGGAACTTGAATTGTTATTAGATTGGCTGACTTATGTGATTTCATCTGTCTTGAACAGAAGTCGTTGACAAAGTAACGACTTCTGTCTGCTGTGAATAGTTGTCGTTGAAAACTCAACCGGTTCTGGCCATCATGTACAAAAAACCTTTGAACTTGTCTCATACTAGTCCAGAAAGCCACGGTTTGTTATTTTAGATAGATTTGTGTATCAGGAACTTAAGTTTTTAAAAGATTGACCGACTAATGTTATTTCATCTGTCCTGAACAGAAGTCGTTGACAACGTAACGACTTCTGTCTGCTGTGAACTGTTGTCGTTGAAAACTCAACCGGTTCTGTCCATCATGAACACAAATCTTTGAACATGTCTCATACTAGTTGAGAAAGCCACGATTTGTTGTTTTTTTTGTTTTTTTTTGTTTTTTGATAGATTTGTGTATCAGGAACTTTAATTGTTCAAAGATTGACTAACTAATGTGATTTCATCTGACGTGAACAGAAGTCGTTGACAACGTAACGACTTCTGTCTACTGTGAACAGTTGTCGTTGAAAACTCAACCGGTTCTGTCCATCATGTATACAAACCTTTGAACTTGTCTCATACTAGTTCAGAAAGCCGCGATTAGTTGTTTTAAGATGGATTTGTGAATCAGGAACTTTAATTGATATTAGATTGACTGACTTAACGTAACGACTTTTGTCTGCTGTGAACAGTTTTCAAGCATGAGATAAATTTAAACGTTTTTGTACATGATGGACAGAACCAGTTGAGTTTCAACGACAACTGTTCACAGCAGACAGAAGTCGTTACGTTGTCAACGGGTTCTGTTCACGACAGACGAAATCATATAAATCCATCAATAGTATGACAATTTAAGTTCCTGATACATAAATCTATCTTATAGCAACTAATCGTGGCTTTCGGAACTAGTAATAGACAAGTCCAAGGGTTTTTGTAAATGATGGACAGAACCGGTTGAGTTTTCATCGACAACTGTTCACAGCAGACAGAAGTCGTTACGTTGTCAACGACTTCTGTTCACGACAGATAAAATCATAGAAATCAGTCAATCTTATAACGATGAATATTCTTGATACACGAATATATCTTAAACCAAGTAATCGTGTTCTTTCTGAACAAGCATGAGACAAATTTAAAGTTTTTTGTACATGATGGACGGAACCAGTTGAGTTTTCAACGACAACTGTTCAAAGCAGACATAAGTCGTTACGTTGTCAACGACTTCTGTTCACGAAAGATGACATCATATAAGTCAGTCAGTCTAATATCAATTAAAGTTCCTGATTCACAAATCTATCTTAAAACAACTAATGGTGGCTTTCTGAACGAGTATGAGACAAGTTCAAAGATTTTGTACATGATGGACAGAACCGGTTGAGTTTTCAACGACAACTGTTCACAGCAGACAGAAGTCGTTACGTTGTCAACGACTTCTGTTCACGACGTATGAAATCACATTAGTAAGTGAATCTAATAGCAATTAAAGTTCCTAATACACAAATCTATCTAATAACAACAAATCATGGCATTCTGAACTACTATGAGACATGTTCAAAGATTTTTGTTTATGATAGACAGAACCGGTTGAGTTTTCAACGACAACTGTTCACAGCAGACAGAAGTCGTTGCGTTGTCAACGACTTCTGTTCACGGCAGATGAAATCACATTAGTCAGTCAATCTTTTAACAACTTAAGTTCCTGATACACAAATCTTTCTAAAACCAACAAATCGTGGCTTTCTGAACTAGTATGAGACATGTTCAAAGGTTTTTGTACATGATGGACAGAACCGGTTGAGTTTTCAACGACAACACTTCACAGCAGACAGAAGTCGTAACGTTGTCAACGACTTCTGTTCACGACAGATGAAATCATATAAGTCAGCCAATCTAATAACAGTTAAAGTTCCTGATACAAAAATATATCTTAAAACAACTAGTCGTGGCTTTCTAAACTGGTATGAGACAAGTTCAACGGTTTTTAGTACATAATGGACAGAACCGGTTGAGTTTTCAACGGCAACTGTTCACAGCAGACAGAAGTCGTTACGTTGTCAACGACTTCTGTTCACGACAGATGAAATCACATAAGTAAGTCAATTATATAACAATTAAAGTTCCTGATACACAAATCTATCTAAAAACGACAAATCGTGGCTTTCTGAACTAGTATGAGACATGTTCAATTTTTTGTGTTCATGATGGACAAAACCGGTTGAGTTTTTATCGACAACTGTTCACAGCAGACAAAAGTCGTTACGTTGTCAACGACTTCTGTTCACAACAGATGAAATCATAGAAATCAGTCAATATAATATCAATTAAAGTTCCTGATACACAAATCTATCTTAAAACAACTAATCGTGGCTTTCTGAACTAGTATGAGACAAGTTCAAAGGTTTGTGTACATGATGGACAGAACCGGTTGAGTTTTCAACGACAATTATAACGATGAAAACTCTTCATACACGAATATATCTTAAACCAAGTAATCGTGTTCTTTCTGAACAAGCATGAGACAAATTTAAAGTTTTTTGTACATGGTGGACAGAACCAGTTTAGTTTTCAACGACAACTATTCACACCTGACAGATGTCGTTACGTTGTCAAAGATTTTTGTTCACGACAGATGAAATCATAGAAATCAGTCAATCTAATATCAAATAAAGTTCCTGATACACAAATCTATCTTAAAACAACTAATCGTGGCTTTCTGAACTAGTATGAGACAAGTTCAGAGGTTTGTGTACATGATGGACAGAACCGGTTGAGTTTTCAACGACAATTATAACGATGAAAATTCTTCATACACGAATATATCTTAAACCAAGTAATCGTGTTCTTTCTGAACAAGAATAAGACAAATTTTTTAAAATTTTTTGTACATGATGGACAGAACCAGTTGACTTTTCAACGATAACTGTTCACAGCAGACAGAAGTCGTTACGTTGTCGACGACTTCTGTTCACGAAAGATGAAATCATATAAGCCAGTCAATCTAATATCAATTGAAGTTCCTGATACACAAATCTATCTTAAAACAACTAATCGTGGCTTTCTGAACTAGTATGAGACATGTTCCAAGATTTTTGTTCATGATAGACAGAACCGGTTGAGTTTTCAACGACAACTGTTCACAGCAGACATAAGTCGTTACGTTGTCAACGACTTCTGTTCACGACAGATGAAATCATATTAGTCAGTCAATTTTTTAACAACTTAAGTTCCTGATACACAAATCTTTCTAAAACCAACAAATCGTGGCTTTCTGAACTAGTATGAGACATGTTCAAAGGTTTTTGTACATGATGGACAGAACCGGTTGAGTTTTCAACGACAACTGTTCACAGCAGACAGAAGTCGTTACGTTGTCAACGACTTCTGTTCACAACAGATGAAATCATAGAAATCAGTCAATATAATATCAATTAAAGTTCCTGATACACAAATCTATCTTAAAACAACTAATCGTGGCTTTCTGAACTAGTATGAGACAAGTTCAAAGGTTTGTGTACATGATAGACAGAACCGGTTGAGTTTTCAACGACAATTATAACGATGAAAACTCTTCATACACGAATATATCTTAAACCAAGTAATCGTGTTCTTTCTGAACAAGCATGAGACAAATTTAAAGTTTTTTGTACATGGTGGACAGAACCAGTTGAGTTTTCAACGACAACTATTCACACCAGACAGATGTCGTTACGTTGTCAAAGATTTTTGTTCACGACAGATGAAATCATAGAAATCAGTCAATCTTATATGAAATAAAGTTCCTGATACACAAATCTATCTTAAAACAACTAATCGTGGCTTTCTGAACTAGTATGAGACAAGTTCAAAGGTTTGTGTACATGATGGACAGAACCGGTTGAGTTTTCAACGACAATTATAACGATGAAAATTCTTCATACACGAATACATCTTAAACCAAGTAATCGTGTTTTTTCTGAACAAGCATGAGACAAATTTAAAGTTTTTTGTACATGATGGACAGAACCAGTTGACTTTTCAACGATAACTGTTCACAGCAGACAGAAGTCGTTACGTTGTCGACGACTTCTGTTCACGACAGATGAAATCATATAAGCCAGTCAATCTAATATCAATTGAAGTTCCTGATACACAAATCTATCTTAAAACAACTAATCGTGGCTTTCTGAACTAGTATGAGACATGTTCCAAGATTTTTGTTCATGATAGACAGAACCGGTTGAGTTTTCAACGACAACTGTTCACAACAGACATAAGTCGTTACGTTGTCAACGACTTCTGTTCACGACAGATGAAATCATATTAGTCAGTCAATCTTTTAACAACTTAAGTTCCTGATACACAAATCTTTCTAAAACCAACAAATCGTGGCTTTCTGAACTAGTATGAGACATGTTCAAAGGTTTTTGTACATGATGGACAGAACCGGTTGAGTTTTAAACGACAACTATTCACAGCAGACAGAAGTCGTAACGTTGTCAACGACTTCTGTTCACGACAAATGAAATCATATAAGTCAGCCAATCTAATATCAATCAAAGTTCCGGATACAAAAATCTATCATAAAACAACTAGTCGTGGCTTTCTTAACTTGTACGAGATAAGTTCAACGGTTTTTAATACATGATGGACAGAACCGGTTGAGTTTTCAACGACAACTGTTCACAGCAGACAGAAGTCGTTACGTTGTCAACGACTTCTGTTCACAACAGATGAAATCATAGAAATCAGTCAATATAATATCAATTAAAGTTCCTGATACACAAATCTATCTTAAAACAACTAATCGTGGCTTTCTGAACTAGTATGAGACAAGTTCAAAGGTTTGTGTACATGATAGACAGAACCGGTTGAGTTTTCAACGACAATTATAACGATGAAAACTCTTCATACACGAATATATCTTAAACCAAGTAATCGTGTTCTTTCTGAACAAGCATGAGACAAATTTAAAGTTTTTTGTACATGGTGGACAGAACCAGTTGAGTTTTCAACGACAACTATTCACACCAGACAGATGTCGTTACGTTGTCAAAGATTTTTGTTCACGACAGATGAAATCATAGAAATCAGTCAATCTTATATGAAATAAAGTTCCTGATACACAAATCTATCTTAAAACAACTAATCGTGGCTTTCTGAACTAGTATGAGACAAGTTCAAAGGTTTGTGTACATGATGGACAGAACCGGTTGAGTTTTCAACGACAATTATAACGATGAAAATTCTTCATACACGAATACATCTTAAACCAAGTAATTGTGTTTTTTCTGAACAAGCATGAGACAAATTTAAAGTTTTTTGTACATGATGGACAGAACCAGTTGACTTTTCAACGATAACTGTTCACAGCAGACAGAAGTCGTTACGTTGTCGACGACTTCTGTTCACGACAGATGAAATCATATAAGCCAGTCAATCTAATATCAATTGAAGTTCCTGATACACAAATCTATCTTAAAACAACTAATCGTGGCTTTCTGAACTAGTATGAGACATGTTCCAAGATTTTTGTTCATGATAGACAGAACCGGTTGAGTTTTCAACGACAACTGTTCACAACAGACATAAGTCGTTACGTTGTCAACGACTTCTGTTCACGACAGATGAAATCATATTAGTCAGTCAATCTTTTAACAACTTAAGTTCCTGATACACAAATCTTTCTAAAACCAACAAATCGTGGCTTTCTGAACTAGTATGAGACATGTTCAAAGGTCTTTGTACATGATGGACAGAACCGGTTGAGTTTTACGACAACTATTCACAGCAGACAGAAGTCGTAACGTTGTCAACGACTTCTGTTCACGACAAATGAAATCATATAAGTCAGCCAATCTAATATCAATTAAAGTTCCGGATACAAAAATCTATCATAAAACAACTAGTCGTGGCTTTCTAAACTTGTACGAGATAAGTTCAACGGTTTTTAATACATGATGGACAGAACCGGTTGAGTTTTCAACGACAACTGTTCACAGCAGACAGAAGTCGTTACGTTGTCAACGACTTCTGTTCACGACAGATGAAACCACATAAGTAAGTCAATCTAATAACAATTAAAATTCCTGATACACAAATCTATCTAAAAACAACAAATCGTGGCTTTCTGAACTAGTATGATACATGTTCAAAGATTTGTGTTCATGATGGACAAAACCGGTTGAGTTTTCAACGACAACTGTTCACAGCAGACAGAAGTCGTTACGTTGTCAACGACTTCTGTTCACGAAAGATGAAAACACATTAGTCAGAAAATCTTTTAACAATTAAAGTTCCTGACACACAAATCTATCTAAAAACAACAAATCGTAGCTTCTTGAACTATTATGAGACAAGTTCTAATGTTTTTGTACATGATTGACAGAACCGGTTGAGTTTTCAAAGACAACTGTCCACAGCAGACAGAAATCGTAACGTTGTCAACGACTTCTGTTCACGACAGATAAAATCATATAAGTCAGCCAATGTAATAACAATTAAAGTTCCTGATACAAAAATCTAACTTAAAGCAACTAATCGTGGCTTTCTGAACTGGTATGAGACAACATCAACTGTCTTTAGTACATGATGGACAGAAACGGTTGCGTTCTCAACGACAACTGTTCACAGCAGACAGAAGTCGTTACGTTGTCAACGACTTCTGTTCACGACAGATGAAATCACATAAGTAAGTCAATCTAATAACAATTACAGTTCCTGATACAAAAATCTATATTAAAACAACTAGTCGTGGCTTTCTAAACTTGTACGAGATAAGTTCAACGGTTTTTAATACATGATGGACAGAACCGGTTGAGTTTTCAACGACAACTGTTCACAGCAGACAGAAGTCGTTACGTTGTCAACGACTTCTGTTCACGACAGATGAAACCACATAAGTAAGTCAATCTAATAACAATTAATGTTCCTGAGACACAAATCTATCTAAAAACAACAAATCGTGGCTTTTTGAACTAGTATGAGACAAGTTTAAAGGCCTTTGTACATGATGGACAGAACTGGTTGAGTTTTCAACGACAACTGTTCACAGCAGACAGAAGTCGTAACGTTGTCAACGACTTCTGTTCACGACAGATGAAATCATATAAGTCAGCCAATCTAATAACAAATAAAGTACCTGATACAAAAATCTATCTTAAAACAACTAATCGTGGCTTTCTGAACTGGTGTGAGACAACTTCAACGGTCTTTAGTACATGATGAACAGAACTGGTTGAGTTTTCAACGACAACTGTTCACAGCAGATAGAAGTCGTTACTCATATAAGTCAGCCAATCTAATAACAGTTAAAGTTCCTGATACAAAAATCTATCTTAAAACAACTAATCTAAGCTTTCTTAACTGGTATTAGACAAGTTCAAAGGTGTTTAGTACATGATGGACAGAACCGGTTGAGTTTTCAGCGACAACTGTTCACAGCAGATAGAAGTCGTTACGTTGTCAACGACTTCTGTTCACGACAGATGAATTCACATAAGTAAGTCAATCTAATAACAATTAAAGTTCCTGATACACAAATCTATCTTAAAACAACTAGTCGTGACTTTCTGAACTAGTATGAGACATGTTCAAAGATTTGTGTTTACGATGGCCAAAACCAGTTCAGTTTTCAACGACAACTGTTCCAAGAAGACAGAAGTCGTAACGTTGTCAACGACTTCTGTTTACGACAGTCGAAATCACATTTGTCAGTCAATCTTTTAACAACTTATGTTCCTGATACACAAATATTTCTAAAAACAACAAATCGTGGCTTTCTTAACTAGTATGAGACATGTTCAAATTTTTTTGTACATGATGGACAGAGCCGGTTGAATTTTCAACGACAACTATTCACAGCAGACAGAAGTCGTAACGTTGTCAACGACTTCTGTTCACGACAGATGAAATCATATAAGTCAGTCAATCTAATAACAGTTCAAATTCCTGATACAAAAATCTATCTTAAAACAACTAATCTAAGCTTTCTTTACTGGTATTAGACAAGTTCAAAGGTGTTTAGTACATGATGGACAGAACCGGTTGAGTTTTCAACGACAACTGTTCACAGCAGACAGAAGTCGTAATGTTGTCAACGAGTTCTGTTCACGACAGATGAAATCATATAAATCCATCAATAGTATGACAATTTAAGTTCCTGATACATAAATCTATCTTATAACAACTACTCTTGGCTTTCGGAACTAGTAATAGACAAGTCCAAGGGTTTTTTGTAAAAGATGGACAGAACCGGTTGAGTTTTCATAGACAACTGTTCACAGCAGACAGAAGTCGTTACGTTGTCAACGACTTCTGTTCACGACAGATAAAATCATAGAAATCAGTCAGTCTTATAACGATGAATATTCTTGATACACGAATATATCTTAAACCAAGTAATCGTGTTCTTTCTGAACAAGCATGAGACAAATTTAAAGTTTTTTTGTACATGATGGACAAAACCAGTTGAGTTTTCAACGACAACTGTTCACAGCAGACATAAGTCGTTACGTTGTCAACGACTTCTGTTCACAAAAGATGACATCATATAAGTCAGTCAATCTAATATCAATTAAAGTTCCTGATTCACAAATCAATCTTAAGAAAACTAATCGTGGCTTTTTGAACGAGTATGACACAAGTTCAAAGGTTTTTGTACATGATGGACAGAACCGGTTGAGTTTTCAACGAGAACTGTTCACAGCTGACAGAAGTCGTTACGTTGTCAACGACTTCTGTTCACGACAGATGAAGTCACATTAGTTAGTAAATCTAATAACAATTAAAGTTCCTAATACACAAATCTATCTAAAAACAACAGATCGTGGCATTCTGGACTAGTATGAGACATGTTCAAAGATTTTTGTTCATGATAGACATAATCGGTTGAGTTTTCAACGACAACTGTTCACAGCAGACAGAAGTCGTTACGTTGTCAACGACTTCTGTTCACGACAGATGAAATCACATTAGTCAGTCAATCTTTTAACAACTTAAGTTCCTGATACACAAATCTTTCTAAAAAACAACAAATCGTGGCTTTCTGAACTAGAATGAGACATGTTCAAAGGTTTTTGTACATGATGGACAGAACCGGTTGAGTTTTCAACAACAACTATTCACAGCAGACAGAAGTCGTAACGTTGTCAACGACTTCTGTTCACGACAGATGAAATCATATAAGTCAGCCAATCTAATAACAGTTAAAGTTCCTGATACAAAAATCTATCTTAAAAGAACTAGTCGTGGCTTTCTAAACTGGTATGAGACAAGTTCATCGGTTTTTGGTACATGATGGACAGAACCGGTTGAGTTTTCAACGGCAACTGTTCACAGCAGACATAAGTCGTTACGTTGTCAACGACTTCTGTTCACGAAAAATGACATCATATAAGTCAGTCAATCTAATATCAATTAAAGTTCCTGATTCATAAATCTATCTTAAAACAACTAATCGTGGCTTTCTGAACGAGTATGAGACAAGTTCAAAGGTTTTTGTACATGATGGACAGAACCGGTTGAGTTTTCAACGAGTACTGTTCACAGCAGACAGAAGTCGTTACGTTGTCAACGACTTCTGTTCAAGACAGATGAAATCACATTAGTAAGTGAATCTAATAGCAATTAAAGTTCCTAATACACAAATCTATCTACAAACAACAAATCGTGGCATTCTGAGCTAGTATGAGACATGTACAAAGTTTTTTGTACATGGTGGACAAAACCAGTTGAGTTTTCAACGACAACTATTCACAGCAGACAGAAGTCGTTACGTTGTCAACGACTTCTGTTCACGACAGATGAAATCACATTAGTCAGTCAATCTTTTAACAACTTAAGTTCCTGATACACAAATCTTTCTAAAAACAACAAATCGTGGCTTTCTGAACTAGTATGAGACATGTTCAAAGGTTTTTAGTACATGATGGACAGAACCGGTTGAGTTTTCAACGACAACTATCCACAGCAGACAGAAGTCGTAACGTTGTCAACAACTTCTGTTCACGACAGATGAAATCATATAAGTCAGCCAATCTAATAACAGTTCAAGTTCCTGATACAAATATCTATCTTAAAACAACTAGTCGTGGCTTTCTAAACTGGTATGAGACAAGTTCAACGGTTTTTAGTACATGATGGACAGAACCGTTTGTGTTATCAACGGCAACTGTTCACAGCAGACAGAAGTCGTTACGTTGTCAACGACTTCTGTTCACGACAGATGAAATCACATAAGTAAGTCAATCATATAACAATTAAAGTTCCTGATACACAAATCTATCTAAAAACAACAAATCTTGGCTTTCTGAACTAGTATGAGACATGTTCAAAGTTTTGTGTTCATGATGGACAGAACCGGTTGAGTTTTCAACGACAATTATAACGATGAAAACTCTTCATACACGATCATACACGAATATATCTTAAACCAAGTAATCCTGTTCTTTCTGAACAAGCATGAGACAAATTGAAAGTTTTTTGTACATGATGGACAGAACCAGTTGAGTTTTCAACGACAACTATTCACAGCAGACAGAACTCGTTACGTTGTCAACGACTTTTGTTCACGACAGATGAAATCATAGAAATCAGTCAATCTAATATCAATTAAAGCTCCTGATACACAAATCTATCTTAAAACAACTAATCGTGGCTTCCTGAACTAGTATGAGACAAGTTCAAAGGTTTGTGTACATGATGGACAGAACCGGTTGAGTTTTCAACGACAATTATAACGATGAAAATTCTTCATAGTTTACACGAATATATCTTAAACCAAGTAATCATGTTCTTTCTGAACAAGCATGAGACAAATTTAAAGTTTTTTGTACATGATGGACAGAACCAGTTGACTTTTCAACGATAACTGTTCACAGCAGACAGAAGTCGTTACGTTGTCGACGACTTCTGTTCACGAAAGATGAAATCATATAAGCCAGTCAATCTAATATCAATTAAAGTTCCTGATACACAAATCTATCATAAAACAACTAATCATGGCTTTCTGAACGAGTATGAGACAAGGTCAAAGGTTTGTGTACATGATGGACAGAACCGGTTGAGTTTTCAACGACAACTGTTCACAGCAGACAGAAGTCGTTACGTTGTCAACGACTTCTGTTCACGACAGATGAAATCACATTAGTCAGTCAATCTTTTAACAATTAAAGTTCCTGATACAGAAATATATCTTAAAACAATGAATCGTGGCGTTCTGAAATGGTATGAGGCAAGTTCAAAAGATTTTGTGCATGATGGACAGAACCAGTTGAAGCTTCAACGACAACTGTTCACAGTAGACAGAAGTCGTTACGTTTTCAACGAGTTCTGTTCACGACAGATAAAATCATATAAATCAGTCAATCGTAACACAATAAGAGTTCCTGTTAAAAAATCTCTATCTTATAACAATTAATCGTGGCGTTCGGAACTAGTATGAGACAAGTTCAAATGTTTTTGTACATGATGGACAGAACCGGTTGAGCTTTCAACGACAACTGTTCATAGCAGTCGTTACGTTGATCACAGTGACCTATACCTGTAAGTATACTTGGGTCAAAGGACTGGTCATTCTCACTCACAATCTGAAAGATGTATGAAAAAATACCAATTGAGTGTGGAGATATAAGGCAAAAGCACTGAATCGTGAAATAAGGTCACAGTGACCTATAAGTATATTGGGGTCATAGGTCTGGCCATACTCACTCATCATCTGATGGAAGTATGAAAATATATCAATTGAGTGTCTAGATATAAGGAAAAATCACTGAACCGTGAAATTAGGTTACAGTGATCAATAAGTATATATATTGGGGTCATACTCACTCATAATCTGAAGGTAATATGAAAATATATCAATTGAGTGTCAAGATACTCCAGGCAAAATCAATGAACCGTGAAATTAGGTCACATTGACCTATAAGTATATTTTGGGTCAAAGGTCTGGTCATTCTTACTCATAATCTGAAAGAAGTAAGAAAATATACTAATTGTGTGTCAAGATGTTAAATCACTGTACCACGGAAAGTAGGTCAACGCAATCTTACCGTCATGACACACAAGCCATTGTCACAATATTGAAAGATGAATGACCAACCATCTTAGTAAGTTGTTTCTATTTAGATATAAATCGCCAAAAATATTGTAGCGAGTTCTAGATTTTTACCCCAGAGGTCCGATGTCATGGAACCTAAATTGTATGAAGTAAGGTACAAGTAGGCAAAGATCAGGAAAAGGCGCAATCAGAAAAAGATTCCCACTCCAAAAACCGAGGTGGGAAAAACCAAACTAACAATCAGGTACTTATACCATGAAACAATCGTAAGCCGAATGGGCAGCTATTTTCCCAATAGGTGGCCACTCAGTTACCTTAACTTAACTAAAAATATGAAAACATACATAAGGCGCCAACAGCATAAAAAATTTTTAAACACCAAGACATAAAACAAAAAGAACCACCACAGAAGTATCGACTTGGAACGATCAGTAACACAAAGTTACTGGCGGGCTTAAACCGATTCTACATGGCCATAACCTCACCCTCAGCTTCCGCAGTGGTTCAGTGATATACAAGAAATAAGAAAAAACATATTAAGAAAATACTAAACATAGATACCAACGTTTAACATGAATAACGGAAAGCAGGGTGAGCAGCTATTGAAGGTATTAGGTGGTCACAGTGCTAGCTTGGACAGAACAAGTCTTCTTGTACGAAGATATCTTTCTTCGTACAAGTTACACAGCAGTACATCCATTTTTACAGTGTTCTAGTTTTTAACCTCTAGTTCCATCCCCCAGGCATGGACCCAGGGATCTAATGCCATGCAATGAAATTCAACCCTACAAGGTACCTATGGTTCAAGTATGAAAGCCCACTGATAAAAGATTTTAAAGATGTAGACTTCTAGAATACTATATCACAGAAAAGCCATCAATAATGGTGTGTTAGATTTTTAAACCTCCAGCACCCCCCTCTCGGGACTGGACCTAGGGCTCGATGCCATGAAATGAAAGCTAACCCTACAGGGTATCAATAGTCTAAGTATCAATGCTTTCTGATGAGTTGTTGTCAAGATTCTAGAAACCTTAAACGCAAGTGTAACGCGCACGGGAACGTGGACGACCGCGGTGAACCATAGCTCTATGCCCTTTGTGTAGTCGAGCTAAAAACAATATTTAGGCAGTTCTAGATTTTGACCTCTAGCCCCGCCCCTGACTCCGACCCAGGGAACCTAATGTGTATGAACTATGAATGTTTTATTATAAGTTGTTGTCAAGATATGAACTCTTTGTAAAAAAAAAATAAGAGCTGTCGCAGGACAGCGCGCTCGACTGCTTCAGACCTTTGACAAACATAAGGCCAAACCTGACCTGTAACCCAAAGCATTATGCTCATACATCTCTTTGCCTTGATTCAACAAGGCAAAATCACTCAACCATGAAAGTTAACTATAACTACCTAAGATTTAAAGGTCTCACTCATATTGTGAAAGAAGAGTGTTCATATACCAAATGCGTGCCAAGATACAAGGCAAACTCACTGAACTGTGAAATAAGGTCACAATGACCTAAAATTTCTTCAGAGACAAAGGTCTAGTCATACTTTCTCATAATGTAAAAGAAATATGATCATATACCTATTGAGTGTTGAGATATAATGCAAAATCACTGAGCCATGAAATTAGGTCATAGTGACATATAAGTATGTTTGGAATAAAGGTCTGGTCAAACTCATTCATAATCAGAAGGAAGTATGAAAAGATATCAACTGAGTGTCAAGATATAAGGCAAAGTCACTGAACCATGAAATTAGGTCACAGTGGCCCAGGAATACTTAACGGTTAAAGGTCTTGTCATATGCAAACATATCATGAAAGAAGTATGTTCATATACCAATTGAGTGCCGAGATATAAGGGAAAATCACTGAACCGTGAAATTAGGTCATTATGACCTATGACTACTTTAGGGTCAAAGGTCTTGTCATATCCCAAAAAAGTGTGAAAGAAGTTGGTCATGAACCAATTGAGTGTCAAGATATAAGGCAAAATCACTGAACCGTGAAATTAGGTCACAGTGACTTATAAGTATATTGGGTTCAAAGGCCTGGTCATACTTACTCATAATCTGAAAGAAGTAAGAAAATGTATTAATTGAGTGTCAAGATATAAGGCAAAATCACTGAACCATGAAATTAGGTCACAGTGACCTAGTAATACTTCAGGGTCAAAGGTCTTGTCATACGCAAACATATCCTGAAAACAGTATGTTCATATACCAATTGAGTGCCGAGATACAAGGGAAAATCACTGAACCGTGAAATTAGGTCATAATGACCTAGGACTACTTAAGGGTCAAAGGTCTTGTCATACGCAAACATATCATGAAAACAGTATGTTTATAAACCACCTGAGTGCCGAGATATAAGGCAAAATCACTGAACCGTGAAATTAGGTCATAATGGCCTATGACTACTTAAGGGTCAAAGGTCTTGTCATACGCAAACATAGTGTGAAAGAAGTTTGTTCATATACCAGTTGAGTGCCGAGATATTAGGCAAAATCACTGAACCGTGAAATAAGGTCACAGTGACCTATAAGTATATTGGTGTCAAAGGTCTGGTCATACACACTCATAATCTGAAAAAAAGTATGAAAATATACTGATTGAGTGTCAAGATATAAGGCAAAATCACTGAACCGTGAAATTGGGTCACAATGACCTATAAGTATATTGGGGTCAAAGATCTGGTCATACTTACTCATAATCTGAAAGAACTAAGAAAATATATTAATTGAGTGTCAAGATGTAAGGCAAAATCACTGAACCATGGAAAGTAGGTCAACCGATCCTTACCGTCAAAACACACAAGTCAGTCCATCTGTGAATGTTGTTTGCTAAATGGGTGTCAAGGTATGTACTTACAGAACGGTTTTAACAGTTATCAGCATTTTTCGCAGTGCTCTATGAAAATGAACAGTAGTCGTTGAAAATATTTTTTATATCTACATGCTCAACGACTATTGTCCATTTAGCTAGTGGACAGAAGTCGTTGCGGCCGCAACGACTATTGTCCATGGTGAACAGAAGTCGTTGATGGACACTTATCGTTGCTACAATGCATGCCGTATCAAGAACGACACTATGCGCAAAGACATGTTCAAATCTAAGTAAACTTTTACCTATGTCCTGTTAATCTAAGGATTAATTCCTATAAGATAATGCACCATTTTTTACACTTTCATATCATACAAATCCGCAGAATAAACACCGCAATGTATACAAATGATACTGATTTCACCTCAAATTCAAAAGCACGGCCTGCCTGGCAATGAAATGTACATCGTCGCGTGTATATTATCAAAATGGCGAATTTATGAAAAGCGTCGATGGAGACCAACGGTTCGAAAAGAGACATGATAGAATTTAGAAGAGATAAATCCATTCAGACAGTTTAAAAGGATGATAACCCGAGCCCTATTACTATTTATGTTGTCTGGTTGGCAATATAGAATTTATCTCACGTCTTTTTACAAACTGTCATTTTGCTGAATACGTTGAGAAATCGTTCTGTATAAAACTGATTGTGCGAGGTCCCGATGTTTGCAAAGGAAGATCCGGTGAACGGTAGCTGATATGCTCCTGGCGTAGACACTATGCTATAACAAGCCATTGATAACTACTTGAGATTTTGAGAACGTAAAGAAACGAAAACGTACGCAAAAAAGGAGCATGAAAGAAACAGGGCCGTCGCTGCGTCCTAAAAAGTGGTCCGGCGGAAGAAATGATCGAGTGGCGAAGGCACGAGAGGGGGAGAGCGCGAGAGGGGGCTAGCCCCCTCTCTTAAGGGGGGTTTGAAAATTTTGAGAAATTGGTGCCTCTAAACGCGTTCTGCGTGCGTTTTGGGGTCGGAGTTTCGATCGTTTTTGTTAACAAAAATGACCGAAATTCCTAAAGTTTAAATTGGAAGATTTATCAGAAAAACAGTTTCATCATGCGGTGGCCTACTGTCGAACCAAGACGGATTAAAACTTTTCACACCGAATGTACCGGCGTTGTGGGAACCGAAAAGTTCCGGGCTGATTTTCAAACGGGCGGCACTTGCATATCCCGTGATAGTGGAATTACATTTCAACACATTACTATTAACGCAGTCTCTTAGAAGTTAAAATATACATGCAAGCAAATTCAAAATGTTTTGTATATTAATTATTTGCCAGTCGATATTTTCTTTGATAAACTACATTTCGAGATTAACAGTGTTATCACATGTTCCGTCTTTATCATGTCATTGTGGCATACAAAATAATAAAAAAAACGAAGATTGGATTAAAAGGCAACCATTGAGTCCTCCGTCAAATAATTAGCATTCATTTTTATATTGGCCATTCAAATCAGCACATTAGCTAACGGTCAATGACGGTTAGACAACAAGGGGGTTAGACAAACAAACCAACACATGCTTTTTACAGGTAAATATAGGTGCAAAACACAACGTTTGTCTAAGGAAATAGGGATGGGCAGGGTTATACCTTGCTGGCGGAGGT
The DNA here is from genome assembly GCA_964017185.1 of Rugalucina vietnamica. NCBI lineage: Eukaryota > Metazoa > Mollusca > Bivalvia > Lucinida > Lucinidae > Rugalucina > Rugalucina vietnamica. The sequence continues at coordinate 46,400,374 of OZ024882.1, read as the reverse complement.
GTCAATTTAGTTACTATTCATTTTAGTTGGTTGGGGCCGGAGCTTCTTGTCTGTTGCTTGGCCCACCGGGGTCCAACTGATGTTTTTCTTTTACTCCGGAGTTAGTAAGTTATTCGGCGCCCAGGGATCTCCATCGTCGGGCAGCTTACTGAATCTGTGAGTCCTGGTTTTTGATTCTTCAGGTTATTTGTTTGTTCTTGATGATTCATTGACTAGTTAGAGATTCACCACGAGGACCGAAGAACTAACTAAATGTTATGAACCACTGCAGAAGCTGAGGGTGAGGTTACGGCCGTGTAAAATCGATTTAAGCCCGCCAGTAACTTTTTGTTACTGATCGTTCCAAGTCGATACTTCTGTGGTGGTTCTTTTTGTTTCATGTCTTGGTGTTTAATATTTTTGTGCTGTTGGCGCCTTATGTATGTTTTCATATTTTTAGTTAAGTTAGGGTAACTGAGTGGCCACCTATTGGGAAAATAGCTGCTCATTCGGCTTACGAAATGTTTTCATGGTATAGGTACCTGATTGTTAGTTTGGTTTTTTCCCACCTCGGGTTTTTGGAGTGGGAATCTTTTGCTGATTGCGCCATTTCCTGATCTTTGCCTACTTGTACCTTTCTAATCTATTAATCCTAAAATCCAATCAAATAGGTGCCATTTTATTGAACGCAATGTTTTGACACGCCTCGTGATTCCTGTGATGTTTGTTTTCGCACCTTCCCCTCGATGACACCAGTTTCAGGTGTTGATGATAATTTCATCAATAAGCCGCGACTCGTTCAAGATGAGACGATTAGAAGAACAAAGACTAAGCACTGCTGCGGCGATCGAAAAAAGTGGTACGGCGGATACCATGGTCGGCCAAAAAAGTGGTCCGGCGCTCGCCGGACCTGCCGCACCGGCGACGACGGCCTTGAGAAAATGCCGCTTAAACGCATAGGGGTGCCTGACATTATTCGAAATGACAAAATATGGCACCTCACAATTTGTTAATTTGCTATTTGCAGCACATTTTAAGCCAGTAATGACTGTAATTGAACTATCAATAGAGAGAAGATAGCAATATGATATACTGCTAGCTAAACACTGTCACTTTTTGAATAATTGTCAATAAATTTGAACGAACCTTTACAAAAGGTAGCAAATTTAATGTTACGCAGTCTATTTTTAAGACTTCGACAAAACTAACAATCCATTAAATAGATATAAACTGGCCCAAGTCGCTTGAAAAATTGTCTATGGAAATATTCGAATGCATTGCACGGTCATTTGGGGGACTGATGATTCTTTCTTCCATAATTGTTGTATAGAAAGTGCCAACGCTGATGACTATCTCCATCACAGCTAATGAAGCTACTGTCAATGGAAAATGTTTAAATTTATTTATTTATTTATTTATTTATTTATTTATTTATTTATTTATTAAGTGTTTCTCTTCTGCACAACCAAAACCATCGGAACTACAGTTACTTACTGCAAGGGAAACAACTGCGGTAAAACGCGATTCACATGCTACTGATTATCCAAAAACATTTCAATCAACAGTTCATCATCTGTCTAAGCTTTACAAGCAAGAAATGAAATAAATCAAGTAATAAATTCAAAATGAACAGAAGTAATCCTGTTGCATTTTTCTTTGCATACAGGTTGGGACAAAAAAAATCACAGTCGTTGTTACTTCCCTTGCAACATGGCCAACGTATAACAAACGTTAAAACATTCTACGCGCCCTTGTTTTATTTTATTTATATCAAATAACGACAATGCTCGTGAATAGAGTATGTTTTTGGAATTCAACAGAAAAAAAATATATGACGTTGGAATGCCATTTTTCAGTTTTGAGCAATTTATTATGTCAAAACAATCTGAGAGTACAGTCCCATTAATTTGTCCGTCTCAAGCGATTCCCATGCTGCAGAAATGTCCCTCTCATCCTTTCTGTCTGCGATTTAAGTGGCATGTCTTGGATAAGTTGAAGTTTGTCTTGGATAAGTTGAATTTATGGGAGCATTTTTTGTCAATTTAATTCATCTGAGAGTTCAAAATGTACAGAAGACATCTATAATTTTGTGTTGTTTATATCATTATCTTGAGTGTTGTAAATACCTTTCCTGAATAATATTCAACACAAGCACCTCTGTCTTGTTTTAAAATTTTGCAATTTGATGTACCAGTAGAAATTCTCATCCTTGAACGAAGCTGGTGCATGTATGTAAACAGCTTCAAAGTACATTTAAGGTCAATTTCGCTTTTATCCTCAGAACGGGACAGGTCTTGAAATTTGAACCCATTGTTTTTGAGAAGATATGCAAGTGAACATCTCTTCACAAACTCAATTTGACGCTCAATTACGTTCATTGTCAGTGAAAACCTACCGTATTCCATATAAACAGGGTACAATTTGTTATAAGTCCTGGTGGAAACGCTGTGCAAATGATACAAAACACAAATGAAACGCTAAATCCTTCTATAGTTCTATACGGCATTTTTTATGCACTTGATTTTCTCAGATGCATATTAAAGAGGAACCATCAGGATCTTTTCTTGTCTTGTCGCCGCATCCTATTTGATGGCCAATTAGTACCTAATTAGGATGTAATATATGAAAATTACTTAGTGTCCACTTAGCATATAGAAGATAAATAGATCATAAGATCTTCAGGGGATAAAAGTGCAATTAAATTGAAGAATGAAGATGACAAGATAAAGTTTAAAATAAAGGATAGTGACATTGCAGATGTTATGAAGACGAATCATCAGTCAGTTTACCATTTCATTCTGCCAGCAATATATGAAGATTTTTTCAGCCGTAAAAACTGAAAATTTCATTGTAATAATTTTGAAGATTTTTTTTTCTCAAAATATTGATTGTGGGTACTACGGTGGTTCTAACGAGTACTCACAATCTATGTTTTGGAACAAAAATAAGAAACATAGGTATACCCCTGTAGACCCCAGTTTTGCTGTAGGCCTATAAAAGGGGGGTTTAAGGGGGTATTCATTAGATGGACTTGTTTTTCTGATGAACATGGGAAATGGGCGAATAAGCAAACTGGTACACTTCGTTCATGAAGATTTGGTCATAAAAACATTTTACAGACATACTTTCTTTCCGTTGAAACAAGAAGTCTACTGAGACGGATTTGTCATGATTAGTGGTGAAAGAAATGTGCACAAAGTTATGGTAACCTGCCTCTTGGAAGCTTGTCTAGGAACAGCCTGACAAGACGGTGTCGACCTTAGCTACCGACCGTGGACGTAAAACATAATCCCGAACAAACATGGTTATCCCCTCCCCCCTCCCATAACTGCATCATATTGTTTCATGTTACCTCTTGCTCAGTATGTACAACTTTTTGCTGTTTTATCAGAGAAGACAAGACAAAATTAGTGTTATAATTGTCTGTAAATTGTCTCTTGATTCGAATTTCCTTTTCAAGCCTCGTCAGGGGCGGATCCAGGATTTCTGAAGAGGGGGTTCAAATGTAGAAAAGGGGGGTTCGTTTTCCTAGTTTCACACTAAAATTCTTGAAATTCCCCATGAAAATGAAAGAATTTGGCTCCAAAGGGGGGTTCAAGCGAACCCCTTGAACCCCCTCTAAATCCGCCACTGCTCGTCTCAATCAAAACGTCAAAACAAATTTATCAGACATTATGTACGGGGTCCCAGCTTAAAGCATTAATGATCGGGAGTTGTGCAGCTTAAGGTCAATTTTGTAAGGTGCTGACAGTCAGACTTCTTTTCTTCATATAAGAATTTGCTTTTTTATTGATGCATATTAAATCATCATACATTAATTAAAATATCATTGCATACTTGTGACGCATTTAGTAAATTCGTTCGAATTTAAGCTCATGGTTCGTGCCTCATCCGCGAGCTTTAATAATATCTTTTAGATGACATTTCGAACAGATAGCAATAGATACGAATATCAATGGGTATAAGGTGTAAAACAAGTTCACGTTACACTTCACATTTTTCTAAATCCGCGGGATATTGTAACAGGTTTGAAAGTGCGCTCAACGACTCTCTCGCGAGATCGATAAAGCAGCGAGATTTCACCCACAGTTGATTTAAAAATCAATACTTGATCTCCCATCGAGGAAATTGAATATTGTACATGACGACTACAGCCCGGCTAGCTCAGTCGGTAGAGCACGAGACTCTTAATCTCGGGGTCGTGGGTTCAATTTTTGGCTCTGACATGCTTTTATTTTATTTGTTTTTGTCACGCTATTTACGAAGAAGCCTGACGTATGATCCTCAACAGCACAGGAGCTCACACCGAGACGACAATACTCACTGCGTGATCTATACGTGCGTCATGCAGTCTTGGATGCTGGGTTCGAGTGTTTTTTTATTTATTTATTTATTTATTTATTTATTTATTTATTTATTTATTTATTTATTCTTTTTTATTTATTTTTATTTGTTTATTTATTTATTCATTTTCATTTTTAGACCCTGTCATCTGGTTATTGTACACACATTCGGCATCGCCCACAAGACAGCCCGTCACATGTTTCAAAGAAAGCTACTTTTAGCTTTTTGTCGTACTGCTGTATCGCTAATTAGACGTTCTGCCATTCTAACATTTACTTCTGTTTTAACACGTTGCAATGCTGTAAGCATTTTGGCCGGTGATTACACTCACCAAAGGCTATCCCACCCACACATTGTTTTTGCCGTTTCTATCACGAATGCGATCTTTATCATCGTTATTTTAACTTATCCGAAAATGTGTCAAATATGCAGTGTCGCCCACTGTCCATATCATTTCACTTATATGTAATAAGTTTTGATTGCAATAATGAGCTATTATTTTACTGACACATAACAGGCATTTTTGGTGGTATTAATCGTTTGTTCGACCAATTATGAACGTTTGAATAAATTACCATCACTTTTTGCATTATGAAAACAGTTTTAGAGATGTCATAAAATGTGTCATAAGTACGTGTGAAATATTAACATTCATTTTGTGCATTAATTTTGTTCGTTTTTTGGTCAAAGGGACTAAACTCACGGTGTATGACTTCTAAATAATTTCATAATTCACATCATATTTTAATCTCTCGTCTTTTATTATTATTTTTGATGGATTCTCATTTCGTGCGACAGGTTTATAGACTAAAAAACATTTGTCCAATTTAGTGTAAAACGAGAGGTATTTGCCATCAGCAAAACATGTCTATGAAAAATATACCCCCTTGAACCCCACTTTTATACAGAGCAAAACTGGGGTATGCAGGGGTATACCTTATTTTTAAATTAGATCCAAAACATAGATTGTGGGTACTCATTAGAACCGCCTCGGCGAGACGGTTCTAATGTGTATCCACAATCAATGTTTTGGGTAAAATTATCAAAATATTTCGAACCAAATTTTTAGTTTTTACAGCTTGAGAATCATCTGTATTTTGCATGGGCGAGTTTTCGTAATGTCATTTGTTTCTTTAGATTTGATTTAGCCTATTTTGACAATGCCCTAGCAGGAGATTAGACAAAAAGTGAAATATACTATCATATTTTAATCTTCCGGAGATAATCTGTATATAATCCCTGAATGGACCATGACAAACATTGTCAAAAATATAACTTCAAAGAAGATTTAAATTGTCTTGACCTTCCCTTGGTCCCTTTGTTAGATAATATCTCAGTTAACTCGAGAAAACATATTCTTTGCATACTCGATAAAATAAGGTGCATGTGCTCTGGGTGATCTGTCACGAGTCCAGCTTTTCGCTGCCTTCGACTTACGTATCATTCTTTTCGAAAACGGAACGCCCTTGTTAGCTTTTCGAACCCTGAAGAGACCAGTCGACAGGTTTTATTTTCTTGTGGTTAAGATCAACGTTTCAACATTGACATTATATGCAGCACTTTGAGATAATCTTGTCACTTTTTGCCAACAGAACGATTAAGCTGTGGACAAGCATATGCTTGTCCTCACTAGTAACGTCCGGCACTTTTCTATCATGACGCTTTTGCCATGAAATATTTGTATACGTATTTCTACGATCACTCTTTCCGCTGATTCAATGATAGTGGCGTAAGAATCGTGCGCTAAGTACTAGTTACCTGCCCCTCCTCGAGATGCTTGCACGGGAACTTTTGAGAAAACTGACCATCTTGACATGGTCTCAGCTGTTGACCGTAGACGTAAATTGTTAACACTAAAATAACCCAAATTAATTCAAGATCGGTCTTTTTAACTTGCACTGTAGTACACCGCATTTCTTAGCACACTGCTTACGCTGGTAGGCAAAATATAAGGACCCAAGTGCATTGGCCAGAGTTGCAAATATTTTTCTTTATAGGCCGCCTCGTAAAAAAATTCCTCTAGGTAAGTGAGATGAAAAAAAGCCCGGGGAAGCAAAAAGATTATACTTCCCAGAGCAACAATATCACACGCATATGTAAGCTGGCAACTGTTATTGCATTGCTACATATGTGAAATGCTTCACGACACGGATCTGGCAAACATGTACTCACCTTTTCCGAACCGTCTGGCTGTCGACTTGGATCTCATTGGGGATCTAGAAACAGTCTCCGACTCAAGAAATCTTCAAGAACGCATTTAGTACAGTTGCGCATGCGCAATATTAAAGCGCGCGAAATGTCAGTGTTAATATTTTCTCTAGATTCTGTTACTGTAACTTTGTAGAATAATTCAATTTTATCCTTTGTAAAGAGATATTTTGTATTTATTTTGGCTTTATTTATGTTTGTACGAGTATGTTGTCCAATATAACTTATTCACATCAGTTCACTAGAAAATAAGGTTCCTTGTATACCAGTATTGCTTAATGACTTTTTGACGCAAAAGTAAGAAATTAACGTAAATCACTAAATGACATCTCAACAGAATTTTTGAAGACAAGCAAGATTAGAAAGTGATCATGAACACATCTGCCCATTAAGACCTCTGGATTATAAGTATTTAAATGATTTTGATTTCGTTAATCTATCCCAACAGATCGTTTGACATTCGATCCATTGATACCTAGTTTGACTGCGGATAATGTATAATGGGCGCATTATTGAAAATGAAGAGTGTATTATTTTAAATCTATCATGATAACACGCCATGCAATTTATATCCATCGAAGCCCCAAACGTATAAACATTAAAATTAGGGCTACAGGGGTGCCCGTTATGAGCAAGATTTTTTGTTTTATATTACTCTAAAACAGGTTTGTTGGTACTCATTAGAAGCGCCTCAAAGACAATTCCATCAGGCACACACAACGCACGTTTTCAGCAACAATAAGTGCTACTCACAAATAGTTTCCTCTTAAAATTCTTAAAAATTTTCAAACTTCAAATCTCGGCTAAAATTATGGGCAGATTAACGTATTAATCGTATCGTCCTGACTAAGTCGCATTAAGAACGCTTCTATTATTTTATGATTTTGATAAAAATCGGGTATCATGATACACTATTGTCGCATTTGCATATTTTCACCTTTTCATGTTTGGTCTTGTAAAATTGGATGTAACTTTCTCAAATTCCACATCTTAACTTGAGTCATGTCACCAGAGAACCTACTCCTTTTTCTGGATTTTAGACCAGCCTGTGGCGTGCGATTTTGAGCCAGAAAGTGAGAGCAATAGTGGGTCAGATGTCACACATGCATTTATAGATCACATGTAAACTTATGACTTGCTGTTGGAACCGTTTAAATCTATTTTATCATGATCTGACTCAGTTGCACTTTACTGATCATCATCATCATCATCATCATCATCATCATCATCATCATCATCATCATCATCATCATCATCAACATCATTTTCTTCTTCTTTTTCTGCTTCTTCTTCTTCTTTTCTTCCCCCTCATCCCCTCCTTCCTCTTATTCCTCTCCTTAATCTGTTTCTTCTTAATCTATTTCTTCTTCTTCTTCTTCTTTTTTTTCTTCTTCTTCTTCTTCTTCTTCTTCTTCTTCTTCTTCTTCTTCTTCTTTCTCTTCTTCATGTATTTCTTCTTCTTTTTCTTCTTCTTCCTTTACTTCTTCTATTCTTACCATGCCCAAATGATCAAGACAAAACATGATTAAAGTCCAGAAGAGCAGCCAAGGTGACTATACGCTCAACTGAGTTGAGCTAAAATAATAGGTTCACAACTAGTCATCTGCCAAATGCCATTATGTCAGCAAAAAAATTTTCGCGCTATTGTGTACGTCTAAAAACGTAATCCCTGTCAAAATCATCAATGTATCTGACGGAATCAGCTGATTATATGTCGAAAAAGAAAATTGGATAACCAAAGGTCATTGTCACATTGTCACTTTCATATACATTCTGCACTAGAATTGTGCCAAATAACGAACTGGTTTTGAAGTGTGAGATTCACATAATAATGAGCCTCGACGCGAGAAAACCGGTCTTCGGGGTTTCCGAACAGGTCCGACACAAACCGGCCTGTACAAGCTCAGAAAAGAGCTAGAAGCTTGAAATTTCGGATTTAAGTAGAAGAGGAATTGTACTATCCGAGTAGCGAAAACAAAGGCGCTGATCAGCTTCGCGGTTACCGCGAAGCTGATCTGCGCCTTTGTTTTCGCCTAGGCAAAAATCCGGTTTTCTCACGATGCGGCTCATATGTCTAAAGCATATCGATATTAAATATCAAATGTGGCCTATATTCGATGCCCCCATTTAAGGAAATAATTATGTTTCTTTCTCCGAATGAATCGTTATGTATTAAACTAACCAACATTTAAGATACAAGGATATTCACACTCCATACACCGAGGGGTGGAAAAAAATTATCGTAAGCCGAGTGAGCAGCTATTCCCTAATAGGCGGCCACTCAGTTACCCGAACTGAACTAAAATATGAAAACGTACTTAAGGCTCAAACAGCACAAAAACTCGACACCAAAACACAAAACAATTAGAACCGCAACAGAAGTATCGCCTTGGAACGATCAGTAATATGAAATTACTGGGGGGCTTAAACCGGTACCTCACCCTCATCTTCTACAGTGGTTCACAACATTTAGATTGTTGTTCGGTCCTCGTGGTAAATCTCTAGCTAAAGGACAAACATATAAATCATGATAATCACCCTAATGAATAAAAAACGATGACTCAACAGATTCAGTAAGCTGCCCGACGATGGAGAAAGTTTGTTTGGTTTACGATAGAATAGTCAAGTCATAACCACACTCTTCCAGGATAAGGTTACCATATCTGAATGCACACTTCTACGACAGAGTCTCGATATCTCCAGCTTGGGCTTTCTGATATGTATGCAGTGATTACAAATTCGTTTTCGTTCGTCGCATTATTTTCACAGAGAATTGAAAAGCCAGTTACTTTGGTACAAATTTAAGCTAATTAACTTCAGCTCCATTGTCAATGTGTGATTCTTAAGCAACGAATGTTTGCATGTCTTCAACTTTTGAAGAATACCGCGGACATCGAATTTCCCAGACTGTTTGCTGGTCAAATATTATCATTATTTCATCATTATTCATAATAATTGAAGAAGTTACTGAGAGCAAATAGTACAATATCTGCTAATATGCCTTATTGTCTATTTTCAAAAGACTTCTTCGCGGTCAGTGAGAAAAGTTTTCGATTTCGGATGCGTTTGTCTGTCCAATTGTTGGGAAGTTGTTGATTTTGTCTTTTGTAATATCACTTATAGTATTGTAAAGTAATGAATAAATGAGCCGCCTCGTGGGAAAACCAACAATCTGCATAGGCGAAAACAAAGACGCAGATCAGCTTCGCGGTAACCGCGAAGCTGATCAGCGCCTTTGTTTTCGCTACTCGGATAGTACAATTCCTCTTCTACTTAAATCCGAAATTTCAAGCTTCTAGCCCTTTTCTGTGCTTGTACAGTCCGGTTTGTGTCGGACCTTTTCGGAAACCACATTGTTGGTTTTCCCACGAGGCGGCTCAAATGAAGTGTTATAGGTTAAAATACCGGAACTGTATTAACAGAACAAATATGACGAACAAACGATGAGTCTGTAATTGTTAATAATTGAGAGAAACTTCAAAGACTCCATTTTCAATTCCGGAAAAAAATCATCAAAAACGGAATTTCGAATCAAATTCAAGGGGGTTCGCAAAGAAACACTGGGTAATCATTATTTTTTTTCCTGGGCGACACCAGTACTATAGAAGGTTGTTTTTTGAGGTTGTTTTTGTGGGTTTATTGTTCCGGGAGCACCCGAAGGCTCAACCGGGAGGAGGTTTTTGGAGAAGCCCGGGATCGAACCTGCGACCCCTGGTTTACAAGGCGAGTGACTTAACCACTGCACCACGGAGGCTTTGGCGATTGCATTGGCGAATGTAAAAATTGAAAGACCATGTAACTTATAAATGAGCCTTCGCATGAGAAACAGATTTGTATATGCGAAAGCAAAGACGCAGATCAGCTGTGCAGTAACTGCACAGCTGATCAGCGCCTTTGTTTTCGCCCATACTATTCCTCTTCAACATTGTCCGCTACGTATCTCCAAAGTTTAAAGCTTCTAGCTTTATTCTGTGACTGTACAGCCTGGTTTGTGTTGGATCTGGTCGGATACCCAAATTGTTGGTTTCCTCATGCACAAACTCAAATGTCATTCTGGCGTTGTACATGCATGTTGAATGCATTTCAATTTGTTATGTCAGTGACGTCATTGGGTATCTCCCCAAATATATACATCTATATTTTACGTCACCAGCGGAATCCCCGTGCCCATTCGTATGATTTTTTGTTAGTTTTGAAGAATTCACGTCTATTAATTCTCACAAACCTATGAGAAACGTTTAATTAGGGATTCATAAAATCAAACGGTTCACCAGACTCTTCCTTAGCAGCTCGACCACCAAGTTTAATAGTCATTTATTTCTTATGCTAACAACAGACAAACCTGGGCATGACATGCCATTATGAAAACTTGCCCATACAATATACAGTGATTTTTTCAGTAGCAAACTTTGAAAATTTCATCGAAAAAAAATGATAGTTTTAATATATATGCTCAAAACATTGATTGTGGGTACACGTTAGAACCGCCTCGCCGAGGCGGTTCTAACGAGTACCCACAATCTATGTTTTGGAGCAAAAATAAGAAAAATAGGTATAACCACTGCATATACCAGTTTTCGCTATATAAAAGTGGTGTTTAAGGGGGTATTCATTGCACGGACATGTTTTCCTGATGCACAAATCCTTCGCATCAGTAGCCTAAAATTTCGGTAATTTCATTAACTTTCAGTTTTGAATTCATTACCTATTGTTCGTCAAAGTATCGAGTTTAGCAATTAAATGACTCAAATTTGTACGGGTAATGTTTTCTGAAAGTGATACTTTGTAGGATCAAGGCATTTAATTGAGGTGTCCCTTTCCCACGACTGCAGTGATAGCCTAAAATTAAGAAACTAAAATGAGCGTAGCAACATCGAATTCGATTGATAAACTAAAGAATATGAGCCGGACATAGAGAATATTGCGCGTATTGTTGTTGCTAAACGAACCTGCGCGTGCTCAAAGCATGCCTTTGCGGTTCTATAGATAATGTACGACAGTCGACGAAGAATCCTGACAATATTACGCGTTCAGTTCGTTTAGTTCCAAGGAAAACTGGGAATAGCTGCACGTGCGCAGTTGCAGAGTTAAACATTACGGTGGGTCTGAAAGTGTCATCTGCGTGTGGAATGGCTCACGATTACTTAGCATGTGCGATCACGATCAGGGTTTGATCACTGATAAGAATGTATTAACTTCTCATAAGTATGTTCAGTATCCCTGTTTTTTTTTTTGTGTCTGGTATCATTTTCAGTAACATTTCACCCATTCGCGTGGCTTTTGTTTCGGATGCAAAACCACAATGATTGCGTCTAATTTTTCAGACGTCGCAGGTTGTTGCCGCACGATGTGATTATTCGTATAAGGGCACAGCAAAGATCCAGCCAATAATTCATACAGATATGGTTTCCCTATGTACATATAAATCAAAAGCATGCCACTTTCTTGGCTGAGTATTTATACATGAAACGTTGGCCCTACATGTCACTTCTGTTTTTTTTTTTTTTTTTTTTCACCCTTTCCCCCGTCTTATTCTAGCGTTTTGGTTTGATGGCAAACTTTGCATCTTTTCAACTTCTTCGTTGAAGCAGAATAAGTCATGTTAATTTGTTTGGATACAAGCTGAGTCCCAAGGCACAGATTACCCTTAAATGTCAATAAAAATCGCCCCATCACAATACAGTCGCTACAGGCGGCCATCTTTGTTATTGTCCGAAGATTAGTGGCCGTCGAAAATAGGAGCTTGTTTTCATTGAAAAACGTCTTCATTTTAACTATCTTATCTCCAATGAGCCATTGTTAGCGGCTCACGCCTGCTTGGACACAATATTGATGACAGGACAGGAATAATGGCATCAATAAACTTAATGATATTAGACAGCAAACGTACTCTAATATGGCGTCCGCCGTAGCGCGCAGGCGCGGCATGGGATCGCTGCACCGGAAGTGGAATAAAATACATCACATAACGCCGCTACGTGACGGAACGAGATTTGATGGTTATCTTTAACAGGATCATTGCAATCTCATCTTTGGTGGGGACAGCCCATGGTTTTAGTGGCTAATGATGGGTAGTATATGCAATACCCCCTGTGCCAGCCTGACCAACCTTCCATTAAAGTTGGGATTGACGGTGTTGCCAGGCATCAGGCCGAAGCAAAACTTCATTGATATTTGCTTTTCTAGAAGCATGTCCTGTTTGGTTAAAAAAACACAACAATCTTGGTTTTCGACCAGGTCCACCATAAACCAGGATGTGCAGCCACAAAAATAATTAGAAGCTTGAAATTTCGGATTTAAGAACAAGAGGGATTGTACTATATATGTAGTGAAAACAAAAATTCTGATCAGCTGTACAGTTAATGCACAGCTGATATGCGACTTTGGTTTCGCATATGTTGATTGTTGGATTTTTGAAGCGGCGCTTCACATGTCTTGTTTGGTTTCACTTCCTTTCACTGGGGTATCTTTCAATTTTGATACATTTGTACGGTGGCCAAGATAAACTGATTTGTCTTTTGTTAGCCCTGTCTTTTCTTTAACGTCAATGTTTACTCTATTTACAATCAATTATCTTGCAAACAGACATCTTTATTCAGTGTTGAATTCATCTTTAACTTCGCAAACATCTTTTCATTTACGTTATACCTATCACGTCCGTGTTGACATTACGGTTAGCAAATAGACGTGTCTTTTCTTCAATTCTATATTGATACAAATAATTTAGGAGGTTAAAATTTATCTATTAGATAAAATTGTCCAAAATTGTGCCATTCTTTTGAGATTTACTTTCACATGCAAGAGGTAATGTGACTGTTTAAACAAACTGAGACACATTGCTACTGGCAAAAAATGTTGTGTCCCAATACATAATAAAGAGAAAGTAAATGGATTTTCGTTTTTCGATATTCAAAAATAGAAGTTCGTTCGTTTTTCGTTTTTCGATGTTCGGGCTTTTTGTGTTTTTGTGCTCAACTAAAAAGTTTGCCAAACATGTTTATTACGGATTTCATAATTTCAATGCAAAAACTCAAACTGGCTCAACTTTGAAATACAAGACCCTGTCAGACCATATAAAGAATATTAGAAACGTACAATTTGATCTTTATTGCCACCCCAATGGGCCTGCTTGGTTTAGTTCTCATACACGTTCATCCTGGTTACCGCTATTTTTCGCTTGATCAGCAAAAATATTAATGAAGTATGACCTTATTCATGTTTTTCGAGAACGACGAAGAATTTTAGTTGGAGATTCCAAATAACATATCGCATACTTCCCTGTTACATTTTTAAAACTAATTGCTATGATCCGCCTTGTGTCACCGCCCGATTCCATTTTTGTATCTTGTATTTCCTCTATCAATCAAGTGTCAATGGTGTCTACTTAATGTTAAGATGTTGCTTCCCTAATTTAAGATGAAAATATAACTTAATGAAGTGTTGATACATGCAAAATACATTGTCTAGGATTAAGCGGTCGTCCTAAAATGACATTATCAGTGCCATATATGAATGAGTAATTTTTTTTCATTAACATTTTCAAAATTCAATCTTTTATTGATAATTGAGCCGCCGCATAAGAAAACAAACATTCTGCATATGCGAACACAAAGGTACAGATCAACTTCGCAGTAACTGCCAAGCTGATCAGCGCCTTTGTTTTCGCTACACGAATACTTTCTAAATCTAAAATTTCAAGCTTCTAGCCTGCTTCTGTAACTGTACAGGCCTGTTTGTGTCGGACCTTGTCGGAAATCACAATGTTTGTTTTCTCATGACGCGGCTCGTACAATGATGCACAACAGGGATGGTAAAATTGAGGACATGAGGAACCAGGAACAGTATCATTTTTTATGTCTTTAGGTTTTTTTTTGTTTGTTTGTTTTTTCCTTTTCTTTTCTACTTTATCTTTTTTTTTATTTTGTTTTCTTCTTTAATATTTTTTACCTACGATTTTTAATTCATAAGGCCTTTACATATTAACTGCTTCTATAATCCACGGTGACATTAAACAGATATTTGTACGGATTAAACGTTTAAATGTTCTTAACTTTCTCCAAAAGTTTCTTCTTTCTATTCATTTATTATCTTATAATCTTTTAAATCCGTATAATCTGATAGAAATTGTCATTTGGAAGTCTTCCTAAAGTTAGAATTAAGAACATGACATTCATAGCAACAAACATGTTAATCTTCAGATTCTTTATGCTACATGTTTAAACTCGAAGAAGCGCTGGACAAAAAATTAGTATTTGCACCATAGAAACCATGTACAGTACATGCAATTTAATTTGCCTTGCCCAAGTAAACAACAATGTGGTCCTGGTGGGTATTAACCCAAGACCTCTCGATTCGGAGTCCAGACCATCATGCTAGCCCTCTCAAGTTTCTGTTACGAGCATGTTTACTGCAAACACAGGGACACCATATAACATAATTGAGCCGTCTCATGGGAAAACCAACAATCTGCATAGGCGAAAACAAAGACGCAGATCAGCTTCGCGGTAACCGCGAAGCTGATCAGCGCCTTTGTTTTCGCTTCTCGGATAGTACAATTCCTCTTCTACTTAAATCCAAAATTTCAAGCTTCTAGTTCTTTTCTGTGCTTGTACAGGCCGGTTTGTGTCGGACCTGTTCGGAAACCACATTGTTGGTTTTCCCACGAGGCGGCTCAATTATTGAAGCTGGAATCTGGGAACTGTATACATGTATATGAGCCAACTCATGGGAAAACCAACAATATGCATATGCGAAAACAAAGCCGCAGATCAGCTTCGCAGTAACTGCGAAGCTGACCAGCGCCTTTGTTTTCGCTACTCGGATAGTACAATTCCTCTTCTACTTAAATCCGAAATTTCAAGCTTCTGGCTCTTTTCTGTGACTGTACAGGCCGGTTTGTGTCGGGCCTGTTCGGAATCCACATTGTTGGTTTTCCCACGAGGCGGCTCATATGTGTAAGGTGACAAATATGCCATATTTTTAACGGTAAATATTTTGCTCAGAAAATGCTTGGTTTATAGCATCCAGTAATTGCTGGCTTTATTCATTGACCATAATCGATCCTTTGTCATAATGAAATAAGTGGAAAATAATATCATATCATAAAAATGGGCGGTGTGAGCAACCATGAAACCTAAAACCAGCGTTTTATGATAAATGAAATTGCACTTATTAAATAAAATATTAGACGGATTAACAGAATCCTAGCACGCATAGATTGGTTGTTCATTTTACAAGATAAAGCTTTCTCAAAAGGCCTGCTTGTATAGCATTGCGAACATGATATTGGCGATGAGCAAACTTACTTTATTACCGTTTTTAGCACAAAAACGGCAAGTGTCCGAATATCGGAAAACGAAAATCGAAATATAATCCTGTACTTCGATATTTAAAGTTTGCAAAATTTTCCACTTGCTTTAGTCCAATTTTGAGCACAGAAACGCCACGTGTCCGATAATCGAAAAACGAATTTTTAGCGAAATAAACCCCTGTATTCTAGTATTTCGATATTCATTTTTGCAAAGGTTTTCTTTCGTACCGTAGATGGGCGAAGACTTAATGCTATTTAATTCCTTAATGAATGTAGTTAACGAACCAACAAGGCTGAATGCTCTTCTTGACCCTATTGTCATAAACGAGGACTTAAGTTTTCTAGATGCCGGTACATTTCCTGTACCTAATCATATTAGCGATCATTCGGCAACTTTCATTACTCTACCTTTTCAATATGAACCCAAAAGTGGTTAACCGACTATCTTTCAGAACGGCAACAAAAGGTTATAATTAGAGGATGCATCTCCAGTCCGAAACCTATAAATGCAGGTGTCCCACAGGGCTCTGTCTTAGGCCCGCTGCTATTCCTTATTTACGTGAACGATATCGCAGATTCTCTTCTTAGCCTAACACGCCTCTTCGCTGATGATAGCTCTCTTTTCTATTCTGCATCAAGCTTAGATGACATCCAAGGTCTTATAAATCATGATCTAATATTATTATCTCAGTGGGCTAAGCAATGGCTTGTTACTTTTAATCCCTCAAAAACAGAAGCGATTCTGTTTACATTAAAGAATCTAACTTATATGCCACTCCTTAAATTTGAGAATACCTTTGTTAAATTTGTAGAAAGTCACAAGCATTTAGGACTTACCCTTTCCTTCAATGGTAAATGGACAGACCATTTAGATAATGTTAAAAGCTCAGCAGCAAAAGTATTAGGTATTATGCGTAAATTAAAATTCTCACTTAGTCGTAGTGCACTTAACCAAATCTATTTTTCTTATCTTCTACCGACTTTAGAATATGCCTCCTCAGTTTGGGATGGTTGTTCCGTCCAAAACGCGGAAATGCTTGACAAAATTCAAAATGAAGCAGCCCGAATCGTTACTGGGCTGACCAGATCTGTCTCCTTAGAAAACTTATATAAAGAATGTGGATGGATTTCACTTTCGGAAAGAAGAAAACAACAAAAGCTAAATTTCATGTTTAAAGTCCATCAGGGCCAAGTGCCAAATTATATTTCTGATCTGATTCCACCCTTGGTCAGAGATGTATCAAACTACCCTCTTAGAAATATGCATAACTATTCAGTTCCATTCGCTCGTACAGAAATTTTTAAAAAATCATGCATCCCTTCATCTATTTGTCTTTGGAACGCAGCCGACAATACGCTGAAGGATTCGAACTCTCTTCAGTCATTTAAATACAAATGTATCAACAAAAGCGTATATCCAGTGTAAACCTTAAAGTACCCAGTTACTACATAGCTGGTAACAGACGTCTATCTGTTCTGCATGCACGGATGCGCAATAATTGCAGTAATCTAAATTTGGATTTGTTCAATAACTTCTTGCGCCCCGATTCATTTTGTAGTTGTCTTCAGGAACCAGAAAATGCTGAGCATTACCTTTTTAAATGTTACAAGTATAATGACCAGCGTATGGAGTTATTCTAAAAATTGAGGACATATCATCCTTTATCAGTTGAACTTTTGATGTCTGGAAATCCTAATCTAACTGAAGAAGACAATCAAACTATTTTTGAGGCTGTCCACACTTTTATTCGGACATCATCACGCTTTGATGGCACGTAAACCAATGATAACACTCTAAAAGCAAGATTCTAAATATGCTCTCCAAACTATCAAAAAACGCTAAACCACCAAGGCCGTCTCATCATGTTTTTCATCCACACCACATTCATAATCATTCCTCATCTCAAAATCATATTGAGTTCAGCTTCTGAAATTATTATTATCATTCATCGTTCTTCACCGTTTATCATATTCTTGATGAAGCTTTCTTAAAGTTATTATATGTCGCTTTTCTACGTTTTGTATGTACACTGTAGGGGAAGGGCCGTAACTAATGTTGGAAAAACTTGTGGCCCATCCCCATGCTTAACAAGAGCAATAAATATGTTTAAACTATGGGCGAAGATGAGCATCTTCACTGCGAACATGATATTATGATCTTCTTCTTCTTCTTCTTCTTGTTCTTCTTCTTTTTGTTCTTCTTCTTCTTCTCCTTCTTTCTCTTCTTCTTCTTCTTCTTCTTCTTCTTCTTCTTCCTCTTCTTCTTCTTTTTCATCGTTTTTAATATCTTGAAACGAAAACCGAACTAACTTCTCATTGCTTAGAGGAGGCTGTTCTTTGTGGATGTTCCGATGGAATCTGTCGATGTTCTGTGAGTTTCCGTCGATGGCTCGATAGGTCAGGTCGATTATTCGTTTGTTTTCGTCGATGTTCCGTGAGTTTCCGTCGATGATCAACGAGTTCCCGTCTATGTTCCTTGATTACATATCGATATGCAATACGTTTCCTTCAATGTTCCGTGGGTGGCATATATTTTCCGTGAGTTTCCAGGAGTTTACAAAGTTGCGCAATTGTGTGTGTTTCCGTGTGCATCCATCTATGCTCCATGATGTTCGGTCGATTATTTCGATACTTTTGATGTTTCGCGGGTTTCCGTCGATGTCTTGCACGTTTCCGTCAATGTTCCATACGTTGTTCAGATTTTACACTGGAACTTTGCATCTCAGAATAGTATCGATCTCAAACTAAATTAATTAAAAGCAGTGACATTTCTTTAAGCTTAAATGTTCAGAAATTGTCATCCCTTCTTTAACAGCCACATCATTTCAGCACCTACTTTTACATATGTGAAAATGTTTAATGAAAGACGGAAAACATGTCCCTCCCCGCTTTTTTTGCTATGAATAACTTACATTTACATAAAACTGAAACCTATAGGGAATCTACTATAACCGATTTGGCCATTTTTATAAAACTGGCGGAATAATATTTTCTTACGACCTGGCTTAAAAGACAAGATACATCTAGTCTCACTGATGCAGCTTTATGAATTCTGATGACAAAAACACACGAGGTATTGAAATGTAAATTTCTGAAAATTCTTATTCTTGAAATTCTAATTTCTCCTGAGAATTGGGACTTTTGAAATTTCTCTTTATTTGGCATATTTGTACTAAGGCGATGAATCGTTTACGCCATAAAGTTTCATCCATGTTTGCATCTTTGAGAAAACGAGTACTTTTAAACATTTCTTTGATTCATGCTTGATTTAGAATGTGAAAGATTGGATGGGTAAATGTCATCGCAACCACTTAACAGTTCTGTGAAAATCAGTTCCACTATCAAAATGCTATAAATACTATTTTGCGACGGTAGTATCAACAGAAACATTGCACATTTGGTAAAACTCAGCATATCTGAAATGCGGAGTCTGCAGCCTACAACCCACAAACAAATGACGGAATCGAATGTTGCAATCCATTTGAAATTTTGTTTTTTTCCAATTTGCATGGCTGTTAGATAGTAACATGAGGAGAATCATAATCATTTTTTAAATTCATTCAAGGGTTATCAATTTGATAACAGATTAGATACATGTACCACGTACTAATGCAGAAAAGATTTGGTTTGAGTTAGGCATTTTTCAGTCTTGTTGGGATGGAGCCTTGTTGGGTGTTAAGAGCCGAAATCGTCCTGTTTAAGGACAAACGCGATGGAGGTAATGCAAAAGTGAAAATGCCAACACAGACGTCAGCTTTAGTCATACCTGTCATGAAAATATAAAAATGAAAATTATGTATCTTTTTATGATTTTTATCGTTTAACTTACATTGTTCGTGGTCGTTTAAAATGGCGACCCACAATGGAACAGGTGGCTTTACCCATTAAGGGTTATGTTCCAACAGACAATGCTTTAAAAGTTGTGAGTCAGACAAAAATGAGCGTTTCAATTACTAATCGCCAAAAGTGAAAAACTGTCATTTTGTCGATCCTTAAATGCAGCGAAGTAACAAAATGTTACAAACAATGGGTAAATGGATAACAATGACATTTCTTTTCATACTTTTTAGCAACAATTAAACCTGCAATTTTCTGCACGATCGGGTACTGAAAGATAAAATGTTTTAAGAGCAGCCATTGGTAGTCGTATCAATACAATAATTGTGTTAATTAATTTATCAGTGGTCATTTTTTTTAAAGCTGGCAAGTGTCAAAACTTGCAATTTTATCAACGATTCCATCTTATTTTTGGAATCAGTCACATTTATAACATGTCAAGTGCATATTTAAAGTGACACTTGCTGTAGTATTACACATCAGATCTGCCATCTATAAGAAATACCAGTGGGTGCGAGAGAAATGGCACTGAGTTTAAGACAAATGGTATTGGGTGCGAAATTAATAAAGAAATGTCAGTCAGCTTGGCTTGGCATGCACAGATGTCATTGAAAACAGCTGATGAGTGTTCTATCTCTACCTACCTACCTACCTACCTACCTACCTACCTACTTATATTGAGTAGATCAATTGCTGATGATCTTCGCAGATAATTTCTGATGATGATGATGATGATGATGATGATGCTGATAATGATGATGATGATGATGATGATGATGATGTTGATGATGATGATGATGATGATGATGATGATGATCATCATCATCATCATCATCATCATCATCATCATCATCATCATCATCATCATCAACAACAAAAACAACAACAACATAGTTTATCATAATGTTTTATCCTGGAGGCTTGAAGAAAATGAAATGCATCATTTATTAGAATACAATCTTTTAATACTGACCGTTCCAAAATATTTGTTGTATGTCTTTTACAATTTGTAATAAGGATCCAATTCTTTAACTTCTCTTTAGAATACTTACTAATGGGCGTAGACGCTATTTAATCTTGGCAAGTGTATCCTTAAAGACACACCATCTTCGCTAGCCCCTGAGTTGATGAAACTCAACACTAGACTGGACAATAAGACAAACTCTTCAGTGTTAAACTAGCGGAATTTCAAATTCGTTTTCACCTTCATTAGTTCTGTTGTTCATTTAGTTTTATGGTTTGATAATAATATAGATGGGCCATATCATGACCAAAGCTTCTTCAAAACTAATGTTCCCACGTAGCTTCAGCCCCTTTTAGGCATCGATAGGGCCTTTTCAGGGACAGTTTTGAAAGTTTGGCGATAGCTATGAAGACGAATTTATGGTCTTTGCGGACAACCGAAGACGCCGAACAGCTTGGTTTGAGTCAAAACCTGATCCGGGTACTTCGTCAGTAATTCATGCACCTATGGTGGCTTTACTGTGCTATAGCGCACGAATCAGATTCCCACGTACCCAAAATGAATCATAAAATCATCGATGACACCCATGATAAATGGTAGAAAGTAACCCGTATTGTTCTTATATTACAATGATCTGTTTGTGAGAATAATAGGTAGGTGGATTTTGACGGTCAGTTTCAGAGAATGTGCTTGAACATGAGATATTTGAGCCGCATCATGAGAAAACTGGAATTGTGCCTATGCGAAAACAAAGGCGCAGATCAGCTTCGCAGTAACTGCGAAGCTGATCAGCGCCTTTGTCTTCGCTACACGGATGGTATAGTTTCCTTTTCTTCCTAAATCCGAAACTGCAAGCTTCTAGCCATTTTCTGCAGCTGTACAGGCCGGTTTGTATCAGACCCGGTCAGAATCCCCGACGACCGGTTTTCTAGCGTCGCGGCTAATTTAGTGGTAGGCAATTAGTCAGATCAGTGAAGAGCCCTTATTGCCCCTATTGTCTTTTAACACCGGGCCCGATAGTTTGAGGGAATTTGGTTTCTTTCTTGGGTTCTTTGTGGGGACGAGACACCACTCGTATATGGAAGGGAGAAAATGTTTCATTGGTATTGAACAGAATCATTGCGTTAGTACTTTATATAGAGAAATGTGTTGACTTGACACTGCCGCTTCTGACTGATAGAATCTACGAAAAATCTACAGGAAGACCTTAGCATTCTCCGTCTGTAAGGTTTGGTCAGGTCAGCGTTAAGGATTAGAGACATACGAATGATATTATCGAAAGATTTCGCAAGATTTCCTTTTTTTTTGTATTATGAAGATTGTCGATTGAATGCTCTTCATCTTATTCAATCATTTTGTCAAAGATCCGGCTCCATAAGCAGAATCCGCCAATCCAATACACATCGTATGCAAATGAAGATGCTTATTTCCGGTTTCTCAGAAAATAGTCCATCAAATCTCGTAAAATCTCGTATTAATGCGCCTACTTTCATTTTCCTTTATCTTGTCAAATATTTATCACCAGTAATTGTTTCTCAATCCCTTTATCGCATCATCCGTCAGTTATTAAATGGCTTCTTAATCCTATGGGAATTGTCTTTGACGCTTCCAGGAAACCGTTTTGGAACCCGTGTTGCATTACAATGTCAGACAATCAGCCATTTGATGTGTCATGATAAGACAAAGATGTGTTCTGACTCTTGAATGAGCTAGTTGTAGACATTACGACTGAAACACGCCCATGATAATACAGATTTTATTAAGGTGTAAAAATCAAATATTTTCATAAGAAAAAAAAAAGAAGATATTTTTAAGATCTTTGCTCAAAACAAACTTTGTGGGTACATGTTAGAACCGCCTCGGCGAGGCGGTTCTAACGAGTACCCACAATGTATGGTTTGGATAAAAAAGAAAGAAAAGTTTTTCCATATAAAGACGGGGTTTAGGTGGGTATACATTTCACAGAATTGTTTTCCTGATGGACGTGACATAACATCGAGCTCACGTTGAAGTGCGGGTAAGCGTGTGACCAGAATATTAAACTATTTTAACAACATAAGCGTGTAGACAAGAATGGGCTCGGAGAGTTGAATTTAATGCCGTTTTGGTTGTTCGAAGATGATGTTTTTGTTATATTCATTTTATTTTATTTATTTTTTTTTTTTAATGCGAAAGTTTGAAAGAGGCAATTTTCCCGGTTGCATTTTATTTTTACTGGAGACCGAACGAATGCGCTTCTTAAGTAAATAAGGCCACCATCACTTATCACGACAATAGACCTTATTCTGGAAATAATATTTTCTGTTGTTCTTCGATATCAATTTAGACAAGGGCGGCCCCCGCGGTCGAGCGGTTTAGAGCACTGTTTCTTAATCACTCGATCATCTCACCGCTGTGTCTGGTGTGGGTTTGTGCCCCGCTCTGGCCACATGTGAGACAAGCCAAGTTCTGCTTGCGGGTGTGTCAGGTGGTATTTCTCGAAGTTCTCCCGTTTTCGCCCCACCTACTGATTGGCCCGTCTCATATGAGCTGATATAATCTTGAAAGGGACGTAAAACTGAAAAAAAAAAAAAAAATAGACAATAATAAACACGAATACAATAAAAATCCTGGGATAATATTTGCATGTATGGCATCAAAACTGGCACAAAACAAAACGAAACCCAGAGACCTCGTCAATCTTGTTTATAATCTGAATGGGAAAAGTTTAAAAGGTTCAATTCATTCTGAAACCTGCAGCTAGGTACTCACAATGCATTTTCCCGGGTACTTTTGGTGGACCTGGATTGTTTCTATTCCGATTCGGCAAGACTTACGGCACATGATACCGTGCAGATTATGCAATGTCTCGGCTCTAATGTTATCAGACGTGGATTTGAAAAGCAGGAAATTTAAAACCACTATCACTACGTGTATGGTGATCTTCTTTGAAGTTGATGCTCGGCAAAACAACGTTGGAGGCTTTCATGTTTTGCAAGAATAGTGACATTTTCGTAGTTACTTCCATAATGCCCATTTCACCACAAACAGGAAGCATGAAAATGATGTCAGCATTGTTGCCTAGTACTACATACTTCTTTTTCATTCAAAATCTTAATGCACGAGGCACTCGTCTGCGGAACACTTTTCTCCTCGCTCCGCAGTTTAATAAAATTCCGTTGATTAGCCATTCGAAGTGATAGTTCAATTTGTTGAGGATGTTGCGTAAACAATGGCATATGTCTGGCATGACGACAAACTGTTATCAATGAGAGGATAATGTCCACAGATAGTTTATTGTCTTCACCAAGTACGAGGGTTGTTGCATATGTTTGGAGAACGTATATAAATTGAGGTGCCAATGCTGGGAGGGGTCTATAAACCTCCTAGAATTAAGGAAATGATATTTAGGAAATGATGTTTAATTGTCAGTGGTTATGCATTTTCATTGTACGAGAGGTGGTTCGTGTAGGATAACCCAAGTCCCGCAATAATGAGGCACTGTCCGAAATCAGGGACGATATATTTGCAGAGATGGTAATTCTGCTCAGGTGCACTTTCTCTGTGTCTGAAAGGGCTTGCTACCAATATTCTTTGTGTCGCCAAAATGTATTTACGTCGCGGATTATCTGGGTGTGGAATGGAAAATACAATTGATTCCTTTGAATTCACTAGGACACTTTATGAAACCCAATACCACAGCCACCCCCGTAAATTCAGGAGCCACGTGGATCGATCAAGAATACATCCGGAACATAATGTCAAGTTCGCCTTTTCATGTTATAATTTATCTAATATTGTCATTTAAACCATCATCATATCATATTCATTTGTAAATAATGTTCAAAAATATATTTTAGGCAATAAGAATGTCCTGTTTGGTATCATATTTTGCGCCCACTTCCTCCGATTACTGGGAAATCGGACTACTTACACGTCATTATCCATACGCTGAAGCTCACTTCCGGCAGATTACATTGAAAAGTTACATCCGCGATAAGAATCAGCATCTATTAGGACTATTTTCCTATCATATTCAAGTTTAATTATCTTAAATTATCTGACATTATTGACTAGTGATTCTGTATGGCATTAATTTATTGCTTGTAGCGTAAGCTTCTCTTTATCTTTGTAAAACAATCATAGAAACGTCTACTGTTTCTGGGAATCCGAATGTCATTTCTCTGAATGTGGGACGATTGATGACATATCATATTGTATTGGAGCACATGTCGCATTGTTTTCTGTGTCTTTTCTAGCAGTTGGAAAGATTGACGAATTGTATTGCCATTTGCAGACATTTGCCTGCAATGCAAGTCGGAAAACAACCAGATGAGTTGTCAAACACGACAGGTTCAGAGAGATAGATAAACGTATTGCTTTAACATATATTTCCACTTTATTCAAAGAATCGTTAAAAGGTGTACCTTCATTTTAGTTTGACATTTTGACTCCTCGACCTCATTATAAACCAAAGGAAACATGTCACAGGAAACGTACACTGTAATAGGCTATTCTCAAAATTAAGAATCATCATCACGATAACATGTCCGTGTAATGTATACCCCCTTATACCCCAAATGCATATAGCAAAACTGGGGTATGCAGGGATATACCTACTTTTTCTTATTTTTGCTCCAAAACACAGAATGTGGGTACTCGCCGAGGCGGTTCTAACGTGTACCCACAACCAATGTTTTGAGCTAAAATATTAAAAACTATAAAATAAAAATTATTTTTCAATGAAATTTTCAATTTTTACAGCTGACAAAATCTGCGTATATTGCATTGGCAAGTTTTCGTAATGAGGAAGTGGTATACACACGCGGGCTGAGTCTTCTTACATGATCCTGTCTAAGCGGGATACACTGCATACTTACAGCATGATTTGTCATACTGGACACTAAAGTGTATTTCCTAGTGTGTGATAATGTTTTTTCGCAGATATTTTGCAACTGCTTGAATTTAGCCAATATATTGTCTTTGGACAATTGAGCATTTAGTTTGTCGCAAAATGGGCAGCAAAAATTTTGAAAATCGGTTGACAAATAAAAAAGTTCCGGCTAAAAACATTTTTGAATCGGGATTTTCAAAAACATTTTTGAATGGGGATTTTCTGTACAAAAATCTCATCATGAACGGTAAGGGAGGTCACTATTTTCCCGCAAAAATGTAAATGTAAAAAAAAATGTATTTTGTAATGATTGTTTGAAATAATTTTTAAATGACATGTTACTTGGGACTAAATCTTTATAATCAAGGTAAAAAAATAGAAAAAGATCAATTTTTGCGATCATCAATTATCTCCCTTGTAAATGCAAAATCACTAGTCAAAATTCATTCTGGCTGTTAAAACTTTATCAGCTGACAGATTTTCAAAATTTTTGCAGGTCCTATTAGGACAAACTAAGACTGAAATTTTGACATGAAAACACTTTGTCTATCGTCCTCCATACAAAAGTTTTCTGCCAAAAACCATTATCAGAGGCAAGTTTTTAGACTTTAGATCAGCCAGCTTACCTGCACTCCGATACACTTCGCGACCTCGTTCTAGTCCCGTGACAGTTTGGAGAGGTCTTACGGAATACCGACGGTAATAATTCGTCTAACGGGACACATATTGCTTCTGTGAGTGTGACGATGATACTTTTACCACAATTTGACCCGAGCCGTCCCTATGTGACAGGGATAAGATCGACCTATCATTGCGAGCGGTTAATTAGTTCCTCGTGGATAAACCCAGTCGACAAAATGAGAATATTTAGCTTGGAATCAAATGCCAGATAAGAATATTAGGAATTAAGTGAAGCTAAGCCATCACAACACGACAGAATTGATTTGAAACTAAAGATCTGCAGACGTTTTTGGCGAATTAAATTGATGCAATTAAAGACAAAGATGTCACAAGAGCAATATTCCTACGCGTAATGATGGACGTTTTGTCTCTCCGAAAGCACTGCGGTTAGGAACTCTGACAGATAATTAAGACAATCTTGTTTGGAAGAATAGCAATACAAATCGTCTCATTCGGTCTTCAGAAGGATGCACAAATGAACAATTAGATATTTCTTGAGTCTGGAATACGCACAGAAATCCATGTACGTAACAGAATAAATATTGTTTTGTGTAGATATGACAAGTATAAGCTTTAACAAAAAGCTTGATCTACGCTTCGCATATATAAACTAGAATGTCAAAGAATCTGACCGTACTCCCACTTCATCGTGGTTCATTTGACTGAACAGAAATAAAACGCTGCGCGGTCAAAGCATTCATACCTGACAATCGACCGTCACAATACTGTCGGTTCATTTCATTCCGTTGTGGCTTGGATAGAATGTAATTGGCTACACGGCAGGTGAGGCGCGCTCAAAGCTTTCATACCTGACCATATAGCGTCACAATACCGTCGGTTCATTCCATTCCGTTGTTGCTTAGATAGAATGCAATCATGCACCAGTTCCACGAATTTAACAATTTGCTCCATTTTTGGTACCTACTGCACCACTGGTACAAATGTTACCAATCAAAGGGAGGTTTGCATGGGTGTTTTTGGGTGTTTACACGGTCCTTGGCGAAACGACCCGGAATCCTACTGCCACTAGACTCAAACGTGCAGTTGCAGTTGTAGAGAGGTGTATGAGTTGTCTTGTAATTTAATTATGTAAGTATTCAGAAAAGTCTACGCGCTGATGCGTAGACAATAAAGCTTATAGTGCCCGCGTCCCCTTTAAAAATCTGTACGGCTGGAATACAGGCATTCCAAGAGTCCAGAAAACATTGTTTAAACTCACAGACTTGAAATTCCTCAAAAGGCATCGTCACACATAAGCAAAACTCAATTGACGTCGACTTGCGAAAAATATTTTTTGTTCGTTTGATTGACTTTGCATTGTTTACGTCCCAGTCAACAGCTATGCTCATGTCGCCGGGGATGTAAGCTATTGGAATGGATGTAAAGTAATAAATCAAACAAACAAGAATTCTTTTTCGCAATAAAACGAAAGTCTGCGCCGAGGGATTTTCGCCTATGTGGACGAGGCCTTTACTCGCCATTGCGCAATATGGCCTTCCTTCGTTCTGTTGATTAATTTCACTGCTTCCCAAGGACCTACCGTACGATCGCCACACGACACACAGAAACAAACTCACAACAACATACAATTATGATAGATTATAAATAGTAATGATATTTCGAGGTAAAAAAGGCAATGGAAGGCGAAACAACAACACTGAACAACAACAAACCAACACGACGACAAAAAGGGTAAGATATTTCAAGTTAACTTGAAAGTTTCGAAAACATGTTGCGAACGTTACGGCTTTTTTTTTTCTTCGTCAAACTGGATTAACAACATGGAAGGTTTAGATATGATATGACGCAAACCAAAAAAATATTTCTGATAAATGAGCCGCCTCATGGGAAAAACCAACAACTTGCATAGGCGAAAACAAAGACGCAGATCAGTTTCGCGGTAACCGCGGAGCTGATCAGTGCCTTTGTTTTCGCTATTCGGATAGTACAATTCCGAAATTTCAAGCTTCTAGCTCTTTTCTGTGCTTGTACAGGCCGCTTTGTGTTGGGCCTGTTCGGAAACCACATTGTTGGTTTTCCCACGAGGCGGCTCAAATATTTTGTCTGACAGTAGAATAACAGGAATAAAAGATCAATAAAACAGTAAAAAATAGAAGAGGAAGGCAAAACTATATAGAAAATCCATTTACAGCATTGAAATGCCTTTCCGGATTAGAATATGAAATGCTGGTTCCTTTATTTTAAGCATGTCAGTTATGATTTTGACACTTAAGTTCTGAAATATCTCTAAATATATAAAAGAATATTAGTCACAAGTATCTATAAGAGTAACAAACTTCGGAGGTGCCATCATGAAAAAAAAAAATAACCATGTAGAATCGCCGTTTACTTAATATTTAAAACATACACGAAATTTGCGAGCCGTTACTCTATTCTGAGAATGGCCTAAGTCTGGAAAATTGTCGCAAACATTTTATGTTACAGTACAAACTTTGTATCAAATCTATCGTTACGTAAGGCGTCAAAATTTTGCTTAAAGTTCAATGTGAATGGGCAAAATTTGGCAGTTGTTGATATACATGTACCGTTGGGAAATGCTCTCTTTCTCTGTCTAGCCATAGTAGTACACATTGCAATAGAGACGACTGAGCATACAACTAAATTTTCTCAGAACTGTAAAGTGGTTGCAATGACATTTACTCATCCAATCTTTCACATTCTTAATCGGGAATGTTTAAAAGTACTGGCTTTCTCAAAGATGCAAACTTGGATGAAACTTAAGGCGTAAACGATTCATCGCCTTAGTACAAATATGTCAAATAAAGAGAACATTCAAAAGTTCCAATTCTCAAGAGAAATTAGAATTTCATGAATTAGAATTTCAAAAATTTACATTTGAGCCGCCTCGTGGGAAAACCAACAATGTGGTTTCCGAACAGGTCCGACACAAACCGGCCTGTACAGCTACAGAAGCAGGCTAGAAGCTTGAAATTTTGGATTTAAGTAGAGGAGGAATTGTACTATCCGAGTAGCGAAAACAAAGGCGCTGATCAGCTTCGCGGTTACCGCGAAGCTGATGTGCGTCTTTGTTTTCGCATATGCAGATTGTTGGTTTTCTCATGAGGCGGCTCATTTCAATACCTCGTGTTTTTGTCATCTGAATTCATAAAGCTGCATCAGTGAGACTAGATGTATCTTGTCGTTTAGGCCGGGACAGAAGAAACACTTGATTCGACTTAACAGACCAGTCAGCCCAACACAAATCGAGTTGAACGGCCATGGCAGATGTAGGCTTGTGTTTCAAATGTAAAGGCATATGTATCTGAAACTTAATACAAGGGCGTACTGTCCATAAGGGACATCTGATTTTCGCTTTCTGGTCATATACGAGTTTGAAACTCGTATATGACCAGAAAGCGAAACTTTGTGTTCCAGTGACGTGGCTGACGAAGAAGAGATGACAATTTTGGAACATTAAGGAATGTCACAGATTTAATTTAATTGAGTTCAGGAATGACTCTGGAATCAATACCATTCTGTAGATGCAAAGTTCCAATGCAGATATTTGAATAACTCTTAATGTCCATAGCTGGTGAGGGTTTCTCAAGAATGCAGGTACACGAAACTAGATTCTTCTGAGAATTCGTTTTTGTATGTAGGTACAGGTTAAAGACAATAAAATGACTGTTTTGTTTCCAAATCGGAAAAGGAGGAGAAATCTGCAATAAGTAGTCTGTACTTTCTGTTCCCGATTGAGAAATCGCCACAACCCTCATACTGGACTGCATAGTCCCGGAACAGCGGCGGAAACTCATACCTCTAACATTGACGGAACCTCACGAAATATTGACGAAGTCTCACGATACTTTGATGGAAACTCGCGAAACATCGATGGAAACGTATGGCTCATCACCGGGGTCTCACGGGACATCGACGAAAGTTCACGGAAACTCACGAAATCTCGGGGAACATGGGCACAAAGTCATGGAACATGGACGAAAACTCACGGAAGTATAGCGACTCGGCGGGAAGCTCATGGAATATAGGCGGGAATTCACGCCTCGAAACTCGCGAAATATCGACTGGAACTCAAGGAAACTACAAAACCTCGACTGAAACCGTGAGGCTTACGGAACACGGACGGGCACTCACGACACACCGACGGGAGCTCATGGAACATCGGCAAAGAAGTTTTAAATTCTCCTCCAAGTTTACAGATTTATCTTGTAAACCATGCGGTTAATGTATGCGTGTTAGGATTCTGTTTATTCATTTACTAGTTTATTTTAATAAGCGCAACTTTATTTATCATAAAACTCTGGTTTTATGTTTCATGGTTGCTCACACCGCCCATTTTTATGATATGATATTATTTTCCACTTATTTCAATAGGACAAAGGACCAATTATGGTCAATGGATACAGCCAGCAATTACTGGATGCTTTAAGAGCACAATACCGTTATAAAGATGAAATATATGTCACCTTACTCATATGCATATACATGTATTAAGTTCCCAAATCCCCAAGATTTGATTCCAGTCTGCTTACGGTACTTTGAAACAAGAAAAGATATGACACAAAGTGTCATATCAATTGACTCAATTATGAAAATATGCTGCATTTACTTTTCTATACGGCTGAAAATAATTAGTCAGGTATCTCCCTTATCTGTTTTATTTGCCACGCATCCGACTTTCATTCTGGATCAAAAATAAAAAAGTGGCATCATTTGTTGTTCTGAAATTTAAATGTTATTTCATCACCTTGTCGTAAAGTAGGACATGGTCATTACAGGGTTTCGATTTATATACATAATATTGTAGTATCGAGTCATTATTGCTTAAGGCCAAGTTTTTTTTTTGAAATCAGTCTACTGGTTTCAGAGTTTTTTTGAAGGGTTTTTATCATTTATGGACATGGTGGCTATATGTTCATATGATCTGTATTTTTATATACACATTGCTCCCCCCTTCTTAGAGATATGGCTTTACAAGCAGTTTCAGAGATCTTTGTAAGTGTTAACGTAGGATGCATGCCGGTTCGAGTACCATGCTATAAGCTAACCATGAGCCTTCGGCTCAGGTAAGCTAACAAGTAAAGCTTATACGCATGTATGGGTGGTTGAAGAAAATCATCTTGATATGTTAGCGTTTAATCAGTTTTGTCATTTATTGAGTCATAAAGATGTAGGAAATGATGATTCTCTTTAATACAGCCAATGTTTACATTAGGTGGGAAAGACGATGTATGTAGCCAGTTCGTTGGCATACTAAATTTTCACCATGTCAGCTGGTGACTTAGTTGAACAAAGAATCGGATAGTTGGTATAAAAACATAACAGAAGACAATGCTTATTGAATAATTTACTGTCTGTTTTTTAGTCATGAAATGCTAGTCATGGACTTTACAGCTGATGTTGATTCTATTGGGTGCCATGTAGAATATGGGTTGTTTTGAATATAAAAATGGTTCAAGGTAGTAATGTTACATTTTTTTCCAAAATTTTCATTAGGTTTGAAATGGAATTAAAATATGAATACTGGCAGTGAACAGGAATTTTTTATTTTAGGTCTAAATGAGTGTGGAGATTAAATCATCAGCTGTAATGTGACTATGCAGTGGTTACATGAACTGTTTCCAGATTATGTATGACATGGAAATTATATAGGAAGTAATGATTAAATTGAAACTGTGACATGGCATAACTACCAAGATAACAAGATGTAGAACACAGGATATAAATGCCCATGACTAACTCAGCTAATTTTGAAGTACATGTAACAATAGACAAAGTAAATATGGAATATGTAAAAAAAGCTGGACATACAAACGTTACATATTATGCATAATGACTTTGGCTATGATATACATACTACATTGCTCTAAATCAGACATATGTATATAAATGCAAACCAGAAGACTTATGGTTATGTAAACGCTCACCTGAGACCGGAGATATATATTAATAAACTAATTTGACTAGAATGGGAATATACATGTATATAAAACCAGAGGACCAATGGTCCTGTAAACGCTCACCTGAGATCAGCTGCATATACCAATAAACATGTTTGAATATTATGGTATTTAACTCCAGTGCAGGGGCAGATAAGCCCTTGGGCCATTTTCTTTTTTCAGAATCTTCAATATTCTGTCCATTTGCCAATTTCCTGTTAGCTTTTTCCTTCAAATGACATTTTAACAGTTTTCCCAATTCAGATGCACAGGCAACCCATGTTCACCTTGCCATAAACTTGGTCAAGGTCATCACAGGGTCATGATTTATATATATATTGGAGTACTTTAGCCATCGATGCCTCACGCCAAGTTTCCTTGAAATCAGTCTATTGATTTCAGAGAAGATGATTTTTGATGGGTTTTTACCATATATGGGCATGGCGGCCATCTTGGTCATGTGACCTAGATTATTTATATACACATTGATTCCCCCATTCTATAGATGCTTCACTTAAAATTTGGCTTTGTTTGGCCAAGCGGTTTCAGAGGAGAAGACGTTTGAATATTATGGAAATATACATGTATATTGCCCCGGGGTGGGGGCACATGAGCCCCTGGGGTCCAATTGTTTTCAGAATCATTAATATCCAGTCCTATTGCCCATTTCCTGCAAGACTTTCACTTAAAATGACATTTTAAAAGTTTTCCCCATTCAAATGCATTGGTGACCTATGTTGACCTTCCCGTAAAATAGGTCAAGGTCATCACAGGGTCATGATTTATATACACATTGTAGTGCTTGAGCCATCAATGCTTCGTGCCAAGTTTTGTTGAAATCGGTCAACCGGTTCTGGAGAAGAAGATTTTTGAACGGTTTTTACCATATATGGGCATGGCGGCCATCTTGGTCATGTGACCTGGATTTTTATATACATATTTGTTACCCCTTCCTATTGATGCTTCACATAAAATTTCGCTTTGATTGGCCAAGCGGTTTCAGAGGAGAAGATGTTTGAATATTATGGAGATATACATGTATATTGCCCCGGGGTGGGGGCGGATGAGCCCCTGGTGCCCAATTTTTTTCAGAATCATTAATATTCAGTCCTACTGCTCATTTTCTGCAAGATTATTCCTTTAAATGACAATTTAACAATTTTTCCCTTTCAAATGCATTCGCGACCTATGTTGACCTTGCCGTAAAATAGGTCAAGGTTATCATAGGGTCAAGATTTATATACACATTGTAGTGCTTGAGCCATTAATGCTTCATGCCAAGTTTGGTTGAAATTGGTCCAGTGGTTCCGGAGAAGAAGATTTTTGAAGGGTTTTTACCATATATGGGCATGGCGGCCATCTTGGTCATGTGACCTGGATTATTTATATACACATTGGTTCCCCCTTCCCATAGATGCTTCATGTAAAATTTGGCTTTGATTGGCCAAGCGGTTTCAGAGGAGAAGATCTTTGAAAATGGTGGACGACGGACGGACGGACGACGGACGGACGGACGGACGACGGAGCATGGGTATACTATAAGCTCACCTTGTGAGCCTGACGGCTCAGGTGAGCTAACTAGGGCAGAGGCAGACAGCCGTCTGGGCCGAAATATTTTCATAAACATAAACCTTTTGTTCATTTGCTCATTTGCTTTATAGTAAGTTTTTTGCTATTAATTGACATTACCTATTTTTTTGCATTCAAATGCATGGGTGATCTAAGTTGACTTTGCCTTTAAATAGGTCAAGGTCATCCCAGGGTCATGATTTATACAAACTTTGTAGAGCTCCATTGTTTGATGCTTCATGCCAAGTTTCAAAATCATATGCTTTCTGGTTCTGAAGAAGAAGATTTTTAAAGGATTTTTGCTATTTATAGCCATGGCGTTGATCTTGGTAATGTGACTTGGACTATTATACAATATTTTGTACCCCATTCCAAAGGATGTTCCACATGAAGTTTGGTTTTGATTGGCCAAGCGGTTTCAGATGAGAAAATCTTTGAAATTGTGGACGGACGGACGCCGGAGCATGGTTATCCTATAAGTTCACCTTGTGAGCCTTGGGTTCAGGTGAGCTAAAAAGTGTGTATGGGTGGCAGTTAATGAAATCTTTACTTAACTTTTTTTTAGAGGTAAAAATTCCAAAGATAGTCTGTAAAAGACCCATTTCAAGAATTAAATTTCTAATGGTTAGCATTATGTATATGTGTACTGAATATGATTTTGTGTACATATTTTTGACATGGTGTATGTTGCAATGACTTTGAACACAAGAAAACAACAAACAAGCAACCCGTCATAACAGAACTTACACGTTTTGACTGGTTAGATTTCGACTTCTTTTGACTCTGGAAAAATAAATGCGGATACATCGCTCCTTTTAAATTGTTTGTGCTGAGTATCAAACATATACCAACTTTAAGTTGAGCATCAGGTTGATTTTTAGTATGAATTTTAGTAGAACAACGTTATTCATAATGTCAAAAGACATAAAAAATAATTTCTCTTGCATGCTTCTTTGACTGTACAGGCTGGTGTGTGTCGGACCTGGTTGGAAACCTGAAGTGTTGGTTTTCTCACGTGAAGGCTCAATTCATACTCAAACAACGAAGATACTAATGCTTTTGTTGGGATGGTGACGTCGATGCTGGCTAAACCGCAAAGTCAAAAGATCCCTGGAATCGGTGCTAGATGCTATCTTGCAGGATTCAATGTCTTTGACGAAAAGACACCTTAGAGCACAAAATGTGCACAGCGCATGCAGCTAACTTTACGACAGAAAAGAATAGAATACAATACAATGGGGCAGAACAGGGTAGATGAGAATTAGAATAGAATAGAATAGAGTAATTTCAATATCACTAGCTGATCCGACATACAAGTCTGACACAAATGTTATTGGTCCATGTGGAGCAATGGCAACCAAGCCCTTGGCTGTATGATGGTTCTTATATGAGCTGAAAAGCACAGATTGTAGCACTAGATTGGATGATGGCTGTTGGAGGAATACCTCAGTACAGTCCACAATGCACCGCGTCTGGTCAAACCCTAGGTCCTTGAATGACTGTGGCATCCTTGATTGAATAAGTGACTTAGGTGGCCACAAGGGTAACTGAGAAAGTACATGTTCCATATGTTTAATCCACTTGCAGAAGATGTCACTCACTGTTGATTGGGAAACACCAAAGCGATGCGCAAGGTCTAGTTCTCTGTAACCCTGTCTTAACCTACACAGCACAAGGAATACTTGATTTTGAACACTCAACACTGGTTCTCTACCTCTCATTGTGGTGTATGAATCATGGATAGGTCTAGTCTGGTAATATATTGAAGAAACACGGTGTCGTTCTGGTTGGAAGAAATCACAAAATGCCAAGAATGTCATATAATCTGGCAGGCCCGTATAAAAACAGAAGTCGATTGGATTTCCTTTGAATCGATCAATTCCAAACAGTTGTTGCTTGCGACTTTCTTCCAATTCTAACTCGAGCTGTCTACTTTTGGCACGCTCTTCATCTAACAGCCTTTTCAACTCTTTGATGGTTTCATCCTTTATCACGGGTGTCTTGGTGGTGGTCACTTCAGAAACTTGAAAAATATTTTACATACACATCAGGAGAAAAATTTATACTGTCCTTGCAAAATCATTAGGAAGCAACCTGTTTTGCATTCTGTCTTTTTCAAAAACATAAAAATTAGTAATCCTTTATATAAATTGATTTTATGTAGTTTTAAAAGGATTTTATATATGCAAATCGATCAAAAGGTAATTTTGTTCTGCATTGTGAACAGACAATGTTGAAATGCTAAAAAAAGGTTTCCAAAGGATCGTGTAAGGAGAGTAGTTATAAGATTTTGTTCATTAGGCCAAAAAAAAAAAAAAAAAAATAAGAATGTTTCCGGTAACAGGCCAGAAAAAAAATGGGTCGATAGGTCGGGATTTTTTTTTTTTTTTTTTAGGGAAGCCTTATCATGTAAAGTACCTGAACATAGATATACAGTTTAATCAGAATTAAACTGTTTTCTCATCCAGTGCACATGCACAGCTTCTAAGTTAAAACTTCAATTCAACATTTGTTATTCTTTTGCCGGTCCGATACTTGAAAAACATGATCTTTTTCTATTTTCGAGTTTTTATTTTCGGAAAACAGGAAAAAAATATTAGAGTCGGGGAGTTTTTGACAGGGTCGGTCGGGTTACCGGAAACATTCCTTTTTTTTTTTGGCCTTACATGACAGTTTGTGTTTTATATTTGCACTGGCCTACATGTATATAAAGCTCATTATTTTATCCATCTTTGTCTAGCATCAGATTCACAAAAAACATTTCCCACAGGATTTCTGATCAGGTCCCACACAAACCATGTACAGCTAATGATTTTTTTGGGATTATAAGGTAGATGCTCAACTGCAAGAAGCAATTTTGATGAACATCACATGTTATACAATTCACTTAGACTATAATTTCAACATTGTTATATCACTCAAAATGTCGCAAAGCTTTGAACATGTTGAAGATGGAACAATATGTATTAAAATACATAATTTTATGCATTGTATGTACATGTAGATATTGTATAAATGTATCCTTGTAACATGTACCCCATGGCATTGTATTTATTTACCAAAACCTACCGATTGATTTGTCTCTGAGAGTGAAATAATCTTGAAAATGATGTAAAACTGAATTTAATATAGAGTATAGCCACTGAAAACCAAATAAAGATCATGGTGCGACACAAAACTTACTGACCCATATTGGGTATGAAAGGAGCAAACTTACTCCGTTGGGCTCTTTTCCTATCTTGTCTTTCATTAAAGATAGCTTCTTGGACAAGGGCGGTGATTTCACTTCAGATTGGACTGTCATGGTTGTAACGATACTGCGCACAGTCGGTGACATAGCTTCAAGCTCACTGTGTTTACGCTTCACTGCCTCTCGAACCTAGAATATATGATTATGAATACATTTCATTTTCAGAAAACCAACAATTTGGGTTCCAACCAGGTCCAACACAAACATGGGCTGTACAGTCACAGAAGATGGTTAGAGGCTGGAAATTTTGAATTTCAGGAAGTAGAGGAATTGTACTATCCGTGTAGAGAATACAAAGGCTCTGATCAGAATTGCAGTTACTGTGAAGCTGATCTGGGACTTTGTTTTTGCCTATGCAGATTGTTGATTTTCCCTTGCAGTAGCTCAAATTACTTATCAGTCATGTATGAAAATGATTAGTATGAAATTTATTTATCTTTTTTTTTTTTAAATTATTTTCCCAGTAAACAATTTTCAGTTATGATGAGACAGCAAATTTAAGCTTTTCTGCATACATGGTATATTAACCAGAAATTACATGCGAATTCAATGCAATTTGCTAAAACACAACCCAGAGCTCCTATGTGATTCTCTAGGCCACTGCACTCTTATATACTGTTTAACTACATACATGTATATGCACTGTATGATATTGGATGTTACCATCATGTACTGCTGAAATGATATTTTATTTTAGAAAAAAATATAAATTTGAAATTTTTGTTCTACATTTCATTAATCCTTCTAAAAAACCAAAGCTGGTATGCTTTATAACAAACAAGAAATGTGTTGATGGGCTGTAATGCACCAGTCATTTGCAACCACGGCCCCCTCGGGGCCGGGAATAGCGAGGGCATAGCCGGGCTTAACTGCAGGGTTTTGACTTCAGCATTGTCCCCGCAGTGCCGTGGAATAGCAGGGGTTTTGATTCCTGTCCCAAAATGGCCATGAAAATTTACATTTACCTGCCGGGATTTGAGCGGGGACTTTGGCAGAGCTTTGACCATAAGAGTATCCCTGCAGTGCTGGGCATATACCCGGGCTTTGGAAAGAGAAAAGTCAATATCTCCGCTATTTCCCGGCCCCGAGGGGGACGTGGTTGCAAATGACTGGTGCATAAACGCCACAATCAAATGACATTTTATGCTGCGGAGTGCTGCCTAGAATGAACTTGCAACAAAAGCACCTTTATCATTTACCAGAACTAAATGCACATTGTACCAGTCCATTTGCTGATGATTTATACCTGCAGAGTGAATAGCTAGCTGCACAAATATTCCACGATAAAACACCATTGACATTTATTTAAACAGCTAAATGGCCATTTGAGTGCCACAAATAAAATAGTAAAATACCATAGCCTATCCAAAGCTCCTTGAAGAAGAGGAACAGTCAAAACTTGGGCTTTCATTTACATGTTCTTCGTAGGTTTTGTGGTTAAACGTCCAAGTCAACTATTTTTCAGTCATGTTGGCAGTTTAAAATTTTTATATGAAAGTAAATGTATAAAAATAAGCAATGATCAGGAACTGTCGCAATCATTAATTAAGTGTCCTCGATGACCAATATACATGTACTATTGTGCACCAGTCATTTGTATCCCCGGCCCCCTAGGGCCAGAGATAGCGGGGACTCAGCGGGGCTGAAGTGCCAGGTTTTAACATCTGATGAGTCCCATGGATGTGCCGGGGACAACTCGCAGCTGTTGTTCCACATTATGTCGGCCTCCGGGGAGCCGGGGCTTTTAGCAGGGATTTTACCACAAATCTGGCCCCGCAGTGCTGGGCTTTTAACAGGGCTTTAAAGATTGAAAAGTTAAAAGCCCCGCTAATCCCCGGCCCTATGGGGAGCCGGAGATACAAATGACTGGTGCATTATGTTCAACAAATGGGCAAAGATACAAACACATTTAAACTCTTGACGAAACCGCTGTTGTGTAGTGGTTAAGACACTGGCCTGACTAAGCAGGGGTCATGGGTTCGATCCCACCCCGGCTTCACTTTTTTCGGCTGGGACTTTAAACAGAAGCCCCTTCTCCGAATGACCTTAAGCTGCTGGTGTGTCGTTAAACCCCAACAAAAACGGAACCTTTTGATCATAAGCAGAACATAGCCATGTCTGTGAAATCTTGACTAGCCCGGTTATGAGGCATGTGTTGATTCTTACTGTAACATCCCGGTCAACAATTTTAGTCATGTCGGGACATCCAAGGAGTCCTTAACTTTAGTATGTAGCTATGTCAGCCATCATGGAGTGTATTGCCCAGACTCAAAACAGTGGTGTTGGTTAAAAACTATTTATTTTACACGAAATTCAGACATTAACAGATTTAGGGTAGTTCTTACAGAATACAATGAATTAAATACATGTATATACCTCTTTTGGTGGTGTTGCATCCAACGCTGACTGGATTTTCAGCAACTTGTCTTTCAAAGGAAGTGGTGTGTGTGGCTGGGAATTAGTGGGTGGGGATTCTTTTGGCTGCTTGGTCGTTGAAACGGTCACAAGACGTTTCGCCCCCAAGACGTTTCCCCCCTAGTCGTTTCCCCCCTAGTCGTTTCGCCTCTATTTTCCACCCTAGTCGTTTCGCCCCCAATACCCTAGATGTTTCGCCCCCAATGCCATTTCCCCCCTAGTCGTTTCGCCCCAAATTTTTATTTATTTATTAAGGTCAAAGTTTATTAGGATAGACAAAACGAATAGATAGATCAGATAGATAGATAGATAGATAGATAGATAGATAGATAGATAGATAGATAGATATCAGGTTTGGTGTGGTAATAAAGTGAAGGTGTGAAAAACTTACGTTATAATAATGCGCAGAAATAATGTCATTAATTATTGACACCGACTTCTCAAGGATGATTAACTAAAGTGTGAAAAATAGATTCTTTAATCAAAGATTGCTTTCCGAATCCTATGGTTTTGTCGGCATGCGGCAGGCTTTGTCTTTAAAAGAACTTAATGACTCAGTGGAATTTTAAATCTAATTATCTTTTATTCAGCGATTTCTTTTAATAGACCGATTATCGGGTATATAAGATGTTCTAAGTCATTAAGCATCATTCATATTTTTATTTTTATTTATTTTATTATTTATTGACGTCAAAAGCAACGTTGCCAAACATTTGTCGAAAAATTCTTACATTCTCTTTAATTATTTGCAGCTTTAAAACGCATGGATAGAATTTAACGAAAATATGTGGTTTATTGCATAATTCATTTGCCTATCAAATGATACCAAACTCATGAAAATAAGTTTAAAATAAGAAACAAGATAGTTTAGTACACATTAAAATACATTGAATTCTATTGAGGTTTCGTCGTTGCGGAAATTGGTTTGGCACGTAGCTGTAATAGAATTCCAATGGCACTTTACTTTGAACCCATGACTTCTTTTTCAGCCAATACTTATTAATGGCCCGGTACTGGCCGGTAACTAAGGGAAAGGTACACAAAAACCTTACCCTTATAGGCTGACGTGACAGGGCGACGATGCTCCATCATAAATTTCTTTCCAGATATTAATTTATAAAAGACAGCGAAATGACATGTCTTTTGCAAACGAACTCTTTTACAGCATTGATTGCCCAAGTGAACATCTTAATAAGACTTTACTATACAAGTTTGAATTTTTATTGCCTAGCATAATTATTTACATGAAGCAAAATGATGTACATAAGGTAATTATACTATATCTATATATCAGGGGGCGAAACGACTAGGGTGACGAAACGACTAGGGGGCGAAACGACTAGTGGGGGCGAAACGACTAGGGGGCGAAATGGTTTGGGGGCGAAACGTCCCGGATTCGTTGAAACTGGCGAGGTGAATGGGAGCTTTTATGATTGTCCGTCTCGTCTTCTGTTCAGGCCAAATCACTTCTTTCTTACTGTTCACTTTAGGAATAATAGTTGGCAAATTTCGTTTGTCCCCGTCCACGAAATGTCTGCTGCAAATTGCTACATCGTTTATTTGATTTCGGTTGGAAATATCCGCTCGAGTGCTGAGAATTTTATCCTTCCAGGCATTCTTCACATTTTCGTCCGTCAATGTCGCTAAATAGAAAAACTTCACGCCGGGAGATTTAGCGTAGCTTTTCTCTGGGCATCCGCCGATAGCACAGGAATATTTTCCCATCTTTATTGGTAGAATTTCACGGATAATCCATTATCTTAATTACATTACGCTTCGATTCACTTGATTAGTCCGCCATCTTGTGTAAAGGGTGGGGTATGAAAGACCCTGCCGAGCCGAGCTGGGAGAAAGACCCTGCCGAGCCAGGTTTTTGACTTGTTATCGCCAATTTAACTCAAAATACCAAAAATGAATGATTTCATATGTTGAAATAGATAAAATCGCACACATGTTCGAGATATTGTTCGTTATGATTAATTTGAAAACAAAATTTGATGGCATTTTTCTATTCGTCTGGTACACAAGCTGAGATTTTCTATCAAATCCAATAAATTTGGCAAATTATCATAACTGAGTTCATGTAAAAGGTTTCCAATCATATCAAATCATTTATATGCTATAAAATATCATTCTGTATATTACTTGATATGAAGATATCCCGCTTTTAGCAATAATTAGTCAAAAACCTGGCTCGGCAGGGTCTTTCTTCCAGCTCGGCTCGGCAGGGGCTTTCATACCCCACCTGTGTAAAGTTGTACCCGTGAACGAGACCCGGATGTAAGCTTGATGACGTCATCGCCATCGGAATTGACTAATCCGCCAATTAGTCTGCTATTCACGCTTTCAAATCCGACACGTGCGCAGTGGAGCAGTCTACAATCTGTACCTTAACAGAACATCGAGTCTTTTCGACCCAATATAATATAAACATTATCACAAAAGGACAAATAATAGAGCCAACAGTACATCACGAAAAACAAACCATATTAAATAATTATTCTCACGAATAGACAGTCAATTAAAGCATTATAATAAATTGCTGAAACATGAAGTTTGAACATTCTGTAATTATACTTTAAAAAGCAAAACAACAATATGTATCGAAATAAATGGGGGCGAAAAATATACGTCTCCCACAGACCATGAACTGAAATGGCTGGACAATTTACGCATTATGGCCAATAATCTCACTTTTCAATTCAAAACTTTAATACCATTCTAATTGTTAAGTAGCACAATTGACCAAACAATTGATTTTCATTAATAGAATATAATATAATTTCAAAAAAAAAATAATTTGGACAAATAAACAGTCTTTCAAAAACGGACTATTTTGTCCCTCGGACGAATATCTATAGTAAGTTTTGCAAAACATATATGACATCTATAATTATTTAGGGAGTGAAGAGCTTTGAGTCATAAAAAATGTTGGCTCATAGACGCGAGAAAACAGACGCGAGAAAACATGCCATCGGGGGTTCCGACCAGGTCTGAATTAAACCGGTCTGTGCAGCTACAGAAGAAAGCTCGAAGCTTGAAATTTCGGATATAGGAAGAAGATGCATTGTACTATCCGTGTAGCGAAAACAAAGGCGTTGATCAGCTGAGCATTTACTGCACAGCTGATCTGCGACTTTGTTTTCGCATATGCAAAAAGCCGTTTTTTCCATGACGCGGCTAATATGTCACTGATTATGTCATTTTAGGACGACCGCTTAATCCTAGACAATGTATTTTGCATGTATCAGCACTTCATTAAGATATATTTTCATCTTAAATTAGGGAAGCAACTTCTTAACATTAAGTAGACACCATTGATACTTGATTGATAGAGGAAACACTAGATACAAAAATGGAATCGGGCGGTGAAACAAGGCGGATCATAGTAATTACAATTAGTTTAAAATTAGGAAGTCCGCGATATGTTATTTGGAATGTCCAAGAATCCAACTTCTGCGTCGACTACACGGCATAAATTCAAGTAAAGTTCAAATCACTTTCTCTGTACGTATAGTGCGTATGACAATACAATACAATACCAAAACAATGTTGCATGACATAAGAAACACAGAGAATGATGACGTATATAATATGTGAGACAACCTTTTTAAATTGCCAAAACAACACATACCTGCTATTTGCATTCGCAGTCATGACGCGGCATTTCAGTTGCAAAAGAGTAAATCTGATCCGGTATCATGGTAGAATGTTTCTATATTTCAAAGCCAACATGCCAGGTACGTGCATACAATCGTACGTTGCATGAAAGCAAAATCTACGTCATCTGCATCTATAAAGAAGGGTTCAGTATACTATACATGTATGTAGTTGCGACAATATACATGTACGTGTTTTTGTTTGTTTGTTTGAATTGATGTTTAACGTCCCAGTCAACAGCTATTGGTCATGTTGGGACGCTACCTCCATTTTATGGGACTTTTACCCAAATTTAGGACGTCATGACATCCAAAAAGTGATTCGAATATAGCCACCCAACTAAACCAACAAGGCTTATAATTATGTATGGATGACTTTTTACATGTTTTTACAAGATTATGTCGAGGCTGACCGTCTCAGTCAGCTTTTCTTAAGTCATCCAGGTGACCCCCACCACCTTATTGTGTGCAGTCAAATACCGTCACCAAAACACACATTCCACGTCTTGACATCGTGATGTTTGATCGAATTCCATTAAAATGGAGGAAACGTCCCGACATGACCATAGCTGTTGACTGGTACGTATCGCAAAAGGTCAGACACTCAAACATGTCGCATGCGTATTGGTTCCAAAATATGGGGAAAACGTAAGGTCTGACTCTAGATCACATTTGAGCCTGTGCGTGAGAAAATTAACAATTTTGGTTCCGACCAGGTCCACAGGGGTTTAGGTCCGTCACAGTGCGAAATGATTTTTTATGATATCTGCTACTGATTCTTTATGATAGCGTTACAGATTCTTTATTATTATCTTAGCTCATCTATTGGTAGGTGATGAGAAACCGGCGTTTCTAAGGTTTTGGATGCCTGAAATGACCATTTTGGCACGCATACATAGTATATATGAGCTGGAAATTGTTCTCCATCAATTTTAGCAATGTTGGTATACAGGTTGAAAGTTAATGGGTGATTAAATCCTTAAAATGGTTAATTAAGCAAGGAAAATAGAAAATGAATATTAAAATACATAACACTTCAAAACAATTTATCAACAGTTTAGAAATTTAACTAATTATCTATGAACTAACACTTTTCAATGCATGTAAATCTGCAAAGGAATTGTTTTGCAGACTTTTGTGTTTTAAAGCATCAAAAGTATCATAAAGAATCTGTAACAAAATTTTGTCACGGATTCCGTATGATACAAAATGATGGGTAACGGATTCTTTATGATATGTTACAGATTCTTTATGACATCATAGCCTACAACCTACCACTCTTTTATCGAGATAAACTACCAATTATGAGGCCCTCCCAGGGTTTTTGGGGATTCAGGGAGAAGGGCTATCTATTTTCAGAGAATTTGGGAGAAGGGTCATTTATTTTAAGGGATTTGGGGAGAAAGCATAACTTTTTTGGAGTTTTAGGGAGCAGGGGGCTGAGGATTACATTTTATGAACTGGGGAGAAAGGTCATTTTTTTCTTTCAGGGAGCAGGGAGCAAAGACCCCCCCCCCCCTCCGGGGGGCAATTATTAATGTATCTGATCTACAAAGCAGGTTTGTACTATGCGGTTCGGTAAACAAGTCATTATTTTATCAGGTAAACTGAGATTTGAGCATTTATTTTCAAATATTATGATATGGTTTG
This sequence comes from Rugalucina vietnamica, assembly GCA_964017185.1. Classification (NCBI taxonomy): domain Eukaryota; kingdom Metazoa; phylum Mollusca; class Bivalvia; order Lucinida; family Lucinidae; genus Rugalucina; species Rugalucina vietnamica. The sequence continues at coordinate 46,355,717 of OZ024882.1, read as the reverse complement.
GTTAAGATATGACTAGATGTCACAGTAATCAAGTTTTGAGTCATGTTGGGGCAAAGGGCCACCACTTCTTGTGTTTTAAACAATACTATAGATTCATGAACACAACTTGCATGGTGGACTTATGTCTAGAACCAAGGGCCTCCCGCATCGGAGTCCTGTAGTCTACCCCTACGGCACTGCACTTCCTTTTTTAAATGGACAGAAGATTTATGTTTAAGAAAATATTTTGGGCCCAGGGGTTGTCTGCCCCTGCCCCGGGGCTATATACATGTATATGACCATAATATTGAAACATCTTCTTCTCTGAAACCGCTAGGCAAATCAAAGCCAAACTTTTTGTGGAGCATCCTTAGGAAGAGAGAATGAAAGTTTGTATAAATGGTCAAGGTCACATGTCCAAGATGGCCGCCATGGCTATGAATACCAAAACGTTTAAAATCTTCTTCTTCAGAACCAGAAGGCCTATGATTTTGAAACTTGGTAAGAAGCATCTGGGAATAGAGCTCTACAAAGTTTATATAAATCATGACCCTGGGATGACCTTGACCTATTTTACGGCAAGGTCAACTTAGGTCGCCCATGCATTTGAATGGGAAAAAAATAGAAAAATGTCATGTAATGGCAGAAAACTTGCTAGGAATGAGCAAATGTACAGAAGATTTATGCTTATGAAAATATTTTAGGCCCAGGGGTTGTCTGCTCCTGCCCCGGAGCTATATACATGAGATATTCATAATATTCAAACAACTTTTTCTCAGAAACGGCTTAGCCAATCAAAGCCAAACTTTATGTGGAGCATCCTTAGGAAGAGGAAATGAAAGTTTATATAAAAGGTCAAGGTCACATGACCAAGATGGCCGCCTTGGCTATAAATAGCAAAGAGTTTTAAAAATCGTCTTCTTCAGAACCAGAAAGCCTATGATTTTGAAACTTGGCATGAAGCATTAAGGAACAGAGGTCTACAAAATTTCTATAAATCATGACACTGGGATGACCTTGACCTATTTCACGGCAATGTCAACTAAGATCGCCCGTGCATTTGAGTGGAGAAAATTGTTAAGATGTCATTTGAAGGACAAAGCTTGCAGTTAATTGGCAAATGGACTGAATTTTTATGATTTGAAAAAGACATTGACTCCAAGAGTTATTCTGACCCTGCCCTAGGGTTATATACATGCATTGTACCATTCTGGTCTAACAAGTTTATTGGTACATGTATAAATCTCAGGTCTCAGGTGAGCGTTTACAGGACCATTGGTCCTCTGGTTTTAAATTAATTTTACATCCATTTCAGGATTATTTCAGCTCATATGAGACGGGCCAATCAGTAGGTGGGCGAAAATGGGATAACCCCCGAGAAAACACAACTGTCACCTGCAAGCAGAACCTGCCTTGTCTCACAATTACCCTGTGCGGGACTTGAACCCACACCAAACACAGCGCTGAGATGATTGAGTGATTATGAAACTAATATAATTTAGATATCTTATATACTAAATGAGAGATCTGCTATACCTAAATAAGATTTCTTCTTCACAAGATTAATCAAGATATCTTCCTAACAAGATTAATCAAGATATCTACTTTGGTTTATAAGACATCTTTATTGCTAAACTAGGTATCTTAATTAGCAAATAAGATATCTAAATTGGTAAAACAAATATCTTATATTCAGTGGTCAATAAGATATCTTTTATGGTAAATTAGATATTTTAATTAGAAAAACGATATCTTAATTCTTAATTCAGATATATGAATTAATACAATATATCTTAATTAAAGCTATAAATTGGATATCTGGATTGACATAGTAGATATCTTATTTAAGTAAAAGAAAAAGGTTGTGACTGGGCAAAATAAATAAGATATATTATAAACTAAAGGTGTCTTATTTGTTTAGCTCATTAAGATAGCTTATAAAGGATATAAGATAACTTTTTTTTGTAAATAAGATATCATAGTTGTCTAAAACCATATCTACTTAAGCATATTAGATATCTTATGTAATAAAGATATCTTATAAACTCAAGAAGATATATTATTTGACAAATATGAAAAGCTTACATGTTAACATAGATATCTTTACAACTATTTTAAATATCTCAAATGCTGATTAAGAAGTTATATTCTGAAATGTTGATAAAGATGTCATATTAAGAAAAAAATCTAATATCTTATATCATAATTGCTATATCAGATATCTTTATGACAAATTATGAATTAAGATATGTCATATACTTTTTACAAATAAGATATCTAATATAATTTTTAAGATATCTTATTTGTCAATTTAGATATCCATTTTTACAAATAAGATATCTTATTAAGCCTGAATGATATCTAAATATACTATATAAGACATCTAAATTAACATTGTGAATATCTAATATTTACATTTTGTATATTTAATATAATTAAATGGATATCGTATTTGCTATATAAGATATCTTCTTTATAATAGATATCTAATAAATTAAAGTAAATATCATTTTTATTAAACAAGATATCTAATATTGCATAACAGATGTCTGCTTTCTTGAATAAACAGTAAATTGGCTTGCCATAGAAATGAGATCCTGAAACAGCATTGAAAGGAATGTGGATCTGTTTCAAATAATCAATACTCGTTAGTGGCCTTGAATATTTGTATTTCCTGAATTCCAGTCTGGCAGTAAATGTTACCCCCTGAAGTGGCACCGAAAAGGAAAAAAAGTATGCAATGATGATGATTAGAGGAAATGGTGCAATCAGAAATTCCCACTCCGAAAACCAATGTGAAAAAAACTATACTTGGTACACTTAGGGAACATTTTGTAATCTGAGTGAGTAGCTTTTTCCCACTAGGCAGTCACTCAGTTACCCAAACATGACAACATACATAAGGTGACATAGCGAAGCGGTAAGGTAGTAAGAAATGGGATCAATTCCCATCCTTGTTAGACCCAAAACAGAAAAAACAAGAGGACCAATGGTCCTGTAAACGCTCACCTGAGACCTGAGATATATACCAATAAACTTGTTTGACTAGAATGGTATTATACATGTTTCTAACCCCAGGGCAGGTCAGAGCAACCTCTGGAGTCAATTTCTTTTTTAAATCATAAAGATTCAGTCCATAAGTGATTTACTGCAAGTTTTGCCCTTCAAATGACATTGTAACAATTTTCCCCATTCAAATATATGAGCAACCTAAGTTGACCTTGCCGTAAAAAAGGTCAAGGTCATCCCAGGATCATGATTTATATAAACTTTGTAGAGCTTTATTGTCTGATGCATCATGCCAAGATTCAAACCCATAGGCCTTCTGGTTCTGGAGAAGAAGATTTTTTAAAGGTTTTTGCTATTTATAGCCATGGCCGCCATCTTGGTCATGTGACCTTGACCAATTATATAAACTTTCATTCACTCTTCTTAAGAATGCTCCATATAAAGTTTGGCTTTGATTGGCCAAGCGGTTTCAGAGAAGTAGATGTTTGAATATTATGGTCAGACACATGTATATAGCCCCGGGGCAGGGGCAGACAACCCTCTGGGCCGAAAATATTTTCATAAACATAAATCTTCTGTCCATTTGCTCATTCCTAGCAAGTTTTTTGCCATTTAATTACATTTTCCTATTTTTTCCCATTCCAATGCATGGGAGACCTAAGTTGACCTTGCCGTAAAATAGGCCAAGGTCATCCCAGCGTCATGATTTTATAAACTTTGTAGAGCTCCATTCCCAGATGCTTCACATCAAGTTTCAAAATCATAGGCCTTCTGGTTCTGAAGAAGAAGTTTTTTAAACATTTTTGCTATTTATAGCCATGGTGGCCATCTTGGTCATGTGACCTTGACCATTTATATAAACTTTCATTCCCCTTTCCCAAGGATGCTCCACATGATGTTTGGCTTTGATTGGCCTAGCGGTTTCAGAGAAGAAGATGTTTGAATATTATGGTCATATACATGTATATAGCCCCGGGACAGGGGCAGACAACCCCCCAGGGGCTAAAATTTTCCATTAACATTAATCTTCTGTCCATTTGCCTATTCCCAGTGAGTTTTACCCATTAAATAGCATTTTACCATTTTTTTCCCATTCAAATGCATTAGCAACCTAAGTTGACCTTGCCGTAAAATAGGTCAAGGTCATCCTATGGTCATGATTTATATAAACTATAATTGGCCCGCGTCCCCGATGCTACATACCAAGTTTCGTGGAAATCGGCCCACTGGTTCTGAAGAAAAAGATTTTTAAAGGTTTTTGCTATTTATAGCCATGGCGGCCATCTTGGTCATGTGACCTGAACTATTTATATAAACTTTCGTTCCCCCCCTTCCTAAGGATGCTCCACATGAAGTTTGGCTTTGATTGGCCAAGCGGTTTTAGAGGAGAAGATCTTTGAAATTGTGGACGGACGGACGGACGACGGACGGACGGATGACGGAGCATGGCCATCCTATAAGCTCACCTTGTGAGCCTTCGGCTCAGGTGAGCTAACCAGAGGACCAATTGTCCTGTAAACGCTCACCTGAGATCTGCTGTATATACGAATGTTATAGAAAATAGTCCCAGTATAGGGGCAGGTGAAGCCCTTTGGCCATTATTTTTTCAGAATAATCAATATACTGTCTATACATTCCCTTCAAATGACATTTTAACAGTTTACCCATTTTTCTATCTTTTCCCATTCAAATGCATGGGCGGCCTAAGTTGACCTTGCTGTAAAAAAAGGTCAAGGTCATCCCAGGGTCATGATTTATATAAACTTTGTAGAGCTCCATTGCCTGATGCTTCATGTCAAGTTTCAAAATCATAGGCCTTCTGGTTCTGGAGAAGAAGATTTTTAAAGGTTTTTGCTATCTATAGCCATGGCGGCCATCTTAGTCATGTGACCTAGATCATTTATATAAACTTTTTTCCCTCTTCCTAAGGATGCTCCACATGAAGTTTGGCTTCGATTGGCCAAGCGGTTTCAGAGGAGAAGATGTTTCAATATTATGGAAATATACATGTATATAGCCCCGGGGCAGGGGCAGACAACCCCCAGGGGCCAAAATTTTTCCATAAACATTAATTTTCTGTCTATTTGCTTATTCCCAGTAAGTTTTACCCATTTAATAGCATTTTACCATTTTTCCCCATTCAAATGCATTGGCGACCTAAGTTGACCTTGCCATAAAATAGGTCAAGGTCATCGCAGGATCATGATTTATATAACTTTTGTAGAGCTCCATTGCCTGGTGCTTCATGCCAAGTTTCAAGATCATAGGCCTTCCGGTTCTGGAGAAGAAGATTTTTAAAGGTTTTTGCTATTTATAGCCATGGCAGCCATCTTGGTCATGCGACCTGTATCATTTATATAACTTTTTCTTCCCCCTTCCTAAGAATGCTCCACATGAAGTTTGACTTTGATTGGCCCAGCGGTTTCAGAGGAGAAGTTGTTTGAAAAGTGTGGACGACGACGACGACGACGGACGGCGGATCATGGGTATACTATAAGCTCACCTGTGAGCCTTCGGCTCAGGTGAGCTAAAAATGTAAAATTGTACACACATGAATACTACATGTACTTATAAGATTGTCGGTCTCACTGACTGAAAAAAATGAATTGATTTTAACAAAAAGTTAATAAATAAATAATAGTGTTTTGTGATATACACAAATATACTACAAGGTTCTACATTAATCACAATTATTAATTGGTTTGTGATAAATCTGATCGAATTTTACACTGCACATCATATTTTTGCAGTGTGGAGTTGATAAAAATACAGTTCATTGGTGGACCATGGGTCCAAATCTGCATTTCAAGTTGTAGAACATCATAAACTTGCTTTAAATCATAAAGAATCTGTAACATTTATCATAAAGAATCAGTAACATATATCATAAAGAATCCGTTACCCACATTTTGTTATCATAAAGAATCTGTAACGTATCATCAAGAATCCGTAGCATGCAAAAAAATGAAAAAGGAGTATTACGCAGGGTAATGTAGAATTTGAAGGTCCACATATCACTTTTATTAACTGTTTCAATGTTTCCAAACATGTTTGCTTAGGAATTCACACAATTATACCGAATTGCCATGTTTTTCATATTTGCTCAATTTATCTAATTGGTTTTATTTTGAAACCCTAACATGTAGAATATATACATAGATTATCATGAACTATGCTTTTAATATGTCTCCTGACAAAATTTAGATCTACAACTATCTAAAATTACCATTTTTTGCTGTTTGCAATTGGGAGTATCAATCCTTGTCAAGAATCCGTAGCATTTGTCAAGAATCCGTTACCTGATATCATCAAGAATCAGTAGCTGATATCATAAAGAATCATTCACACTGTGACGGACCTAAAACAGTGTGAGGTCCGACACAAACCGGGTTGTATAGTCACAGAAGCAGGCTAGAAGCTTGAAATTTCGGATTTAAGAAGAAAAAGGATATTGTACTATCCGAGCAGCGAAAACAAAGGCGCTGATCAGCTTCGCCTTTGTTTTCGCCTCTGCAAATTGTTGGTTTTCGCATGCAGTGGCTCATTTCTAAGCAAAAGGAACTTCAGAACAACCTGTAACTACGTTACAAGAAATGAACATCAAATCATGTTTCTTTCACCGATGGTAGATGTCAGCCTCTGAAACTGGTTTAAATGAGCTGAAGTGACATTTTAAGTGTTGGTAGGATGTGCCAATTAAGGTTTGAGCTTGTCTAACAAGTTTCTACTAATTGAGCCGCAGCATGAGAAAGTCAGAATTCTGTCATTTACTGTTATTTGATAGTCAGATTATCATCTTTGCATTCTCTGAGTCTGATCAAAGCCGTTGCTTTTCGCACGAAGAAGTCAGTGCTGTCTTTAGAATTCACTGAGTGCATTTTATTACGACGTCTGATCAAAATTAGATTCCGCTGGGCGGACCGATATATTCCTCGCATTTTCTCTTGTCACGGCTTAAGTTCAGAAGAAATTGACACCGACTTAAAATAATGAATGGAAAAAGATGGGTAATTGACAACTAAAGACAAGAGGGTCGCTACTCTTCAATGGTGGAGTCGCAATTTGTCGGCGGAAGCGTGACACTCTTTTTACGAAAAAGACAGTTTTAGTCAACGGAAACACATAATTGTCGTTTGATGGGCAACATAATGTTGTGTTTTAGACATTTAATTATCCCTGACAGTGAAAATGAAGCGTCAGGCTTTCAGGCTTTCGCAGAATATGAACTTAGCATTTCACCTACTACGAAAGTGAAAGTAGACTTCTCATGGTTAAATGTCATAAATCACAGCAGATTAA